>OY728157.1:1487008105-1487689926 GCA_963277665.1 Viscum album
CGAATAAAAAGATATTTGTGGCATTGGAATCCTAGAGATAAGGCGATTACTTTGGAATACTCCAACTGAATTTCTAGGGAAGTGGAGATATGGATGATGGATTGGGAAGTTGATTCTCCCTAAATTGACCATGCTTCGTGTAGAAATTCTATGGGTGGATATGATGTGAATTAATTGGTGAGCACACCTTATTAGGCTGGTAGATGAGAGGACCTCATTGTCCTAAGATACAATTAGACCTTAGTGGAAAAAGAGAATATTTAACCTCAGTGGACCAGGAGACGATAGGACCTCAGTGGCCTAGGAGAAAAGCAGACCATTGCAGCATGATAGAGAATCTAACCTTAGTGGCCTAATAGATGTGTGGACCTCAGTGGCCCGATAGAAAAATAGACCTCAGTATCTAGATAGACGAGAATAATGTGGTTTCCTAACATACCTTAGTGACTAATTAGGGATGAATCCTTCAGTTTTATAAGATGTATTGTGTTACGAATGAAGTAGTGTACTTTGGGTAGTTCTCATTGTGTTTTCTTTTGTCATGGCCCAATGAATCGGGACCTTTTTATGATGGTCTCTGATGACTTGGTGGTTCATATAGTGATTCTTCTCTGGAATATCATTCCTTGAGTAGAATCTCGTGAAAAAGTATTGGTTGTGATATGGATACATCTTGTCTTATAGATACCAAATGTCTTCAGAAAACTTAGTACTGTATCAAGATCAGATGTACTCTCAAATACATTTATTAGACTTTCTATACATGGTTACTGTTAGATATCATGAGGAGTGGGATATCTTGGAATCAAGAATTCTATACATGGAACCATATGGCTTGAAATGGATAAGACATTGCATCATAAAATAATTTATAAGTATTCCATGATGTTCTTGTTATATTTTTTGAGGACACATACATATGATGAGATGATTGTACCTTATTGATGGTATTTCCTTTCTGGTCTTTTTCATTTTGGTTTTCAAGGTCACATACCGAGTATTAATTTACTCACCACATCAAAGGTTTTGACCAAATGTGTTGTGTCTTATGTAGTTTACTGATGATTTGGTGGAGTCCTAGGTGGAGAAGCACCAGGACCAAAAGGTACCTTCAGAGAACAGAGGAGCCGAGGGGTTTCCAGAAGCTTATAAAACAAATTTAGTACCCTTGTTTGAGGTTTAGTATTTATAGTTGTCTATATTATATTTTTCTTTTATTATTCCTAGATATTACATTACGACATTACATTCTATCCTTCTTTGTTGTTGGGTTGTATTGGTATGCATGTATTCTCTTTACTTAGTGTTTTCACTCCCCAGTGAGGTGGATTTCAGCTGGGTGTGTTTGTACAGGTTCTTAAGAAATATCGTTTTACTTTTTTGTATATTCTTACTCGGTCCTAGTAACCATACCCTAGCCTATTACAGGTGGGATTAAGGTTTTCACGACATGGTCCATGGGTACGGGTCGTGAAAGAGTGGTATCAGATGAGGTATGTTCTATATTAGAACTGTGAGTCTGTGAGATTGGTTTGGGAGATAGTGTTTGGTGTTTGAAGTTCGGATTTAAGGAAAGGTACTTCAATGTGGGTGTTGTGGATATCATATCCATATGGTAGGACTTTAGGAACTTGTTTTACAACATAGTATATAAGAACACTGGTTGGAGGTAATTAAAGGTACATACATGACATATGAATTGTTTGTATTTTCCATGTCCTCTTTGAGTCAGCTCACATGGTATACTCATTTAACCATGATACATATTGTTCTACTCGGCTTGTGTTCATGGTTCCATCCAGTGAGGTTTCCACAATAGGATCAAGAGTTTTTCCTAATTCTCGATGAGCCCTCCCTGATGAGAGCTAGTCATAGAGCTGTTCTTCAAGATGGTATGTAAGTGATAGTTTCTCATAATGATCATCTAGTAGACCAACCTATAGTAGTTCGGGTGAATTCATATCTCCAGACTAAGTCATGGATGACTCTATTGGTGCTGGGTGATGAGGCACAAGGTTCAAATATGTGTCCTAGATATTCAAGGTCGTGATCTACTAGGATGCATGGGTTAGACAGACCAACTGATAGCATGCTCACAACATAAGCTGTAGAACCATAGGTATCATCAGAAGAGATGTTATAGTTTATAGAAGGAGATGATTTATATTCATTTGGTAAAAGGGGAATCCCATGAGATATTGTCCCATTGTTCTTGTTGTAGTCTGATATGAGGTTGATGAACCACCAACAAAGAGGTTGTGGAAAGAGTAGGAATATCTGTAAGGAGAAGGACATGGAAGGAGAGATGGGGAAGAAATAGTGTGGCACATCCATTTTGATGTGCTACCATCACAACCTCCTGGTGGTCCATACTAGACTCATAAACCTAGAGTACAAGATGGGAGATAGTTTCATGTTGTTAATGCTTATAACCCTAGGACTCCAGGGATGATTCAAGGTATGATCTATGTCTTTCTACTTTAGCTACTATGTTGATAGACACATGTACTTGTGATTTTATTCCTACCACTTTTCTTGTTTGATACATACGTATTTTGGTTAAACTGTTGACTTGATCCCCATGTTAGAGGCTTCTACTAGAGGAGGCCCAATGACTACACACTTTTGTCGATAGTGTGACTGAACAGTTAGAGGCAAGAGTTTCTATTGGGATCTATTTGTAGTGGTATCGAGGCCTAATGATCGAATTATATGTATGGACTAAATCGGGCGTTCATATTTAGATTGCTAATTTTATGAAAAATGATGTGGTTTATATGCAGTGAATGAACCAGATTTCTATTTTATCTAAAAAGGGGAAAATCCTTGCATCTCTTGATAGACTCGGGAAGAGAAGGGTTTAGAGGATCTATATCTAGTTCTCTTGTCTGACCCTTGGTGTTGTGGATGTTATGATTCTTCATGATTCTTATTGGTGAGAGATCATAAATACCTTTTCCGTGAATATTCTCTAGGATTAACTCTCTATTGAGAGAAAGAGTTCTTCATTGGTCTATACCTTAGGGTGGAACTAATATTTATGAGTGTATATTGTATTGATCCAAAAGTGCTCCATGAGATGGTGATGTCGATGGGGGACTTGTAGAGGTAGGGATTATTGAGGTCTAGTGTTTCACACTGGGTTTCACAATGTGAATGTGGTTGATGACATCTTAGTGTACTAGACATCTGAGGAGGAGCAATAAAGATAATTAAGGATGGCCCTAGACCCACTTCATAAGCACCGACACAACAAAAATTTCTTGAAGTTTCATTCCAAGATTTAGAAGGTCGCATTTTACATGACATGTAATCACAGATGTAGGAGTTTCAGTTAACTCAGGGGTGAGGATTTTAGAAGAAAATGTCCCCAGTAGGAATCTAGTTAGCACTTACCGAGTGAGGCATCAAATTAGTCGACCTCGTTGTGGTTATCCTTCGGGGATGGGGATAAATCATCTTACATCTAGTCATTGGTTGTTACTCATCCACTCTTAAATGGATCATGGATGCACAACATGGTGAAAATGGATGTGAATCATTAGCTTCTCAATTATCCTCATAGAATACCCCTATTGGACATTAAAAAAGGTGTGGAACACATTGTTATATTCAGATTATGTGCAATAGTATTAGTGGACTCCAAGAGAGACGATATGTAGGGGATATTATTATGGGTGACAAGTCACACACCAGGCTTGACAGAACAAGGTGAAGTTGGGATTTCCTACTGATATAAAATCTAGGAGCTTGTATGAATCAATTTCATGGGTTTTTATTTCTCTTGTTGGGGGTACCTTGAAAGAAGTTTGAAGTGATAATGATGGACATCATATTGGGTTTACCACATATGTCTAGGAGACATGATACCATCTAGGTTATCATTAAATGAACCACCATGTCAACCAACTTCCAAACAACCTATGAAGAGTGTTTAGTATAGGGCCTGGGATGCCTCTTCATGGTGGAGATCATTCAACTCCATGGAGTTCATTGATGATTGTTTTTGATCATGATGATCACTTTACATCTCAGATTGTGAAAGGATTATAGAAGGAATTTAAAGTGTTTGTTCACGTCACCTAATAATGGAAAAAAATTAGGTCTCTCTATTTTTTTGTTCTGGTAGACGATAGAGACCATTGGATTTTGAAGAAAGAGACCAAGTCATCTTTCAGGTCTCACCCAAATGGGGGTTATAGAGATTTTTCCCGGATGGCAAGCTATCTCCAAGGTTCAAGGGACCTTCCTAATATGTAATAGAGTGGGTGAGGTGACATACACCCTTGGATCTACCTCCATAGTTTGAGAAAATACACTATACCTTCAATGTATCCTAACTAAGGAGATATATACACTCCCTATCACACATCATTGACTAGGGAGAGTTGGATTTTGACACAATGGTGACTTTTTCATAGTTTCTAGTTGATGTTATGGATCGATGGGAGAGGACCCCCTATGATAGATCAACCCATCTTGTGTTTGTTAAGTGGAATAATAGGAGTATTTGAGAGAGAACGTGGGAGTTGAAGGTTTAGGTTCATTGTCGTACCCACATTGGTGTGGGAATCCCATTGCTTGGATTTTAGGAAGGTAAAGCTTTATGGTTTGGGTAATTTAACTGTTCAGATTCTCTTAGTTATATGTGTAGAAAATAAATAGAAAAATTACAACACCAAGTGCTAAGATGACATGTAATTCCAAGGGCCATAATGATCCATTGAAAAAATTAATGTTTTTAAATAGAAAGCAATATCACTTTTCTAGAAAATTCATCTAACTAATAAACAGGTTTACGGATCAGAAATTTGAGGGAACTGTTGCATTCAGAGAATTCAGTTTACCCTATGTGAGACTTAAGTTTTTTCTGCATGGGTCCCTAGTGAGAAAACCATAAAATAGAAAAACTATAAATAAAATAATTAAATATTATTATTTTATTTTTTAAGTACTTATAACTCACAAACGGTATCTCATATTGAAAATATGACACCGCTATTGAGCTCGTCAGGTGGTTCTTTCCTTATATAAAGCCTAATATCGACTGGCGTAGGCGGATAGTGTATGTTGTTTTTTGGGATGTAACTGTAAATGAAACAATTAAAATGAAAAAATATTCAATTTTAAAATGATAATAACTCACAAATGATAACTCAAATTAAAAATTAGAGACCACCTTTGAGTTTTCAATGAGATGTTCTCATTAAGAAATACATTACCGTGAATGGTGTGGTTCAAGGAAAAAAAGATAGTTTTTGGGATTTTTAAAATAACATTACATGAATAAAATAATAAAAATTAAGGAGTTTATTTTATTTAAATACTAGTTATACTACAACACAATGATATTGGATCTTGATCAAAACAGAAACATTGTTTCATTAATGAAACAACATAACAATGATGTTACTCAGCAAAACATAAACGTTGAAACATGTTTCTTCTATTTGTTGAATTAACAGAATAAAAGATCATTTGTAGATATCCAATATTTTATAATAACCTATAAAGGATATCCATTGGAAAGAGATGAATGAAAATGAATGAAAAATGCCAAAAAAGATAGGTTGAGGATCAAGGAATGACAAATGATGGCAGTGCAACTCTGATCTTTTCAATCGAATGATGAAACTTCAAGGAAGGGGTTTTCATTTAAATAATGTGTTTCCATGTCATTGGATTTAAATGAAAAATACTGATAAACACACAAATAGTTTCACCTGCTATCGGATTTTTCCTGCAGATCATTCTTGATTGTGAGATGATTTGGGGGAATTCAAATTTTTATTTTAATAAGGTTCTTGATCCATTAAATAGATCTGATCGATGTCAGAAAGAACAAATGTATTACGTTAGATCATTGGGTTGCTTAATGTGATTTTATCCACCATTTTCTTCAAATTCATTATGGATTGAGGAACTATTGATTGTTGTGCGACCATTTATTGTATCAATGATCCCAAATCAATGATCCAACCTTGTGGTGGCATGACATGGGTTTGATGATTGCAGTGGTGAATTGATCGAGGTGGTGTAGGAGATACCTCCATTCAAGCATTTTACAGTGATGTGGTTCAAAACATTATTTCGAACCAGTGACGATGAAGAATGTGATAGATTGGTTGCAATCATTCTTCCGGATTGAAGAACAGGCCACTAGAGCGCATCCAATTGCATGTGGAAAACCCCCTGGTGCACTGGTGCATACGGCCATGTGCCAGATGGTAGAGGTGGTGTACAATAGTGGCGCGTGATAGTAGGGGTTGTTCTCATAGAGAAGGACACATCATCAGCCACGAAGTTGACCCGGACCCACTGCTCAAGCCATCGGAATGTGGAGGAAGGCAGCTAGCAATGTTGGTCCTGTGATGAGGAGAGACAAGGTAGGATTTCCACCTCAAGGGATGGAGGAGACTGGACCGTATCATACTGGGTCAAGCTAGAGCCAGTGGGCTATACCCATGACCAAAATGGTTGAACACATGTCCAAGATTGTCCAGGTTGTACCGGACCCCGACCCAACTAACCCATTTTTAGTAAAGCGGGGATAAAATCCAATCTGTACATTTTATTGAGGATATGTTAACAGCATTTAGACCCTTCTGATGAGACAATCATTTTGGCATACTCTAAATGAGTTTAAATGAATTATAATATACACACAAAGGCTCAATGATTAGATTCTGAAGGAATTGAGCACGCTACAATTGGAAACCCTATGGTTGTATGTGATGAGAAAGAAGTGGTGAGCTGATCTTAGTGGCCTGGTAGACAAGCAGACCTCAGTGGACAGGGAGATGATCAAACCTCAGTGACCAGATAGACGAGTAGACCTATGTTTCATAGGCTATGAGAAAACCTCAGGGTCCTTGGAGATGAGTAGACGATAGTGTCCCAGGAGACTAGAAGACATTGGTGGCCCAACTGAAAGGGGGACCACAGTGGCAAGACATATGATCAGACCTCAGTGGCCCATAAGACATGTGGACCTCTATGGCCCAACAGTCAATAGAATCTTAGTGGCCTGGTAAAACTTAGTGATTAATCAGGGATGAGTCCCTCAGTAGTACATGATTTTTAGTGTTACGATTGATGTAGTTTCTATTAGGTAGTTCTTAGTGTTTTCTTTGGGAGGGGCCCAAATAAGAAGGACCTCTTTTCAATGGTCTCTACTGACTTGGTGTCTTAAGAATAGAGTCCTCCTGGGGAAAGCATTCCTTAAGAAAAATATCATGAAAAATGATTGGATTAGATATCAAGACTTCTTATCATAGTGGGACCAGACATCTCTATGATACATCTTGACGTACTGAGTCTAGATTTTCTCTCTAATGCTTTCAGTTGAAATTATCTACATGGTTATAATCAGATAGCTCAAAGAGTGAGATCTCTTAGAATAGAGCATTATATATATAGAACTATATGGATGGTAGTGGATGAGATGTTTCATCCTGAAATCATTTAGGAGTATAAATTTATGCTCTCATTATATGTTTTGATGACATGCAATTGTATTGAGCTGAGTATACCTTCTTGGTGGAGTTTTCTTTTTAGTATTTTTCTTTTTGGTTTTTGGGGTCCCCTACTGAGCATTGTTTTACTCACACCTACACAGGCTTTTACTACATGTGTCCTATGTTATATATTTTACCCACAATTCGGTGGAGTCTTAGGAGGATAATGATCAGAACCAGAGCTAGATGGCCCCTTATGAGATCATATGAGCCGAGGTATTTCTAACAGATTCTATAGAAGCTTTAGTACCATTATTTGTTGGTCGGGCATTGCAGGGTCTTTATTTTAGAAGGCTTTTATTCTGGCTAAGGTGTACATTACTTCTTTACTTTATGTCGTATTGATTTTTTTGGGTTGTAGGGGTATGCATGAATTCTATTTACTCTATGTTTTTACTCCCCATTGATGTGGTATTTAGTTTGGTGTGTGTACATGTTCATAGGAAAATGTCTCCCATTTGTGGGATATTCCTACTCAACTCAAGTCTCCAACACCTGGCCTATTGGAGGCAGGCTTGGGGTTGTCATGTAATAGACCGCATGGGATGGGTCATGACATAGGTTTTGAGGAAACAACATATCATTAATGTGATATCATAATGTATTAGGTCCAATAGAATCCAGCCACATAAAATGAGAGTATGATGGTTATGTTACAAAATATTTTCTTCAACTTTGTTAGGAATCATCTACTAGTTTATTTATAATACATTATCATATTTGAACTATTTTATAAGAAATACAAAGTTTGAGAAATATTGGATTTGATTACACCACCAATGTTTCCTCACAAAATCAAATGAAATATAGTTTTAGAAATCAATTAATCAATTGCATGAAATTTTATTTAATAAATAAAAGAATAAGTCCATAATTGGTGTTATTTTCCAATTCAATAAATATCAAATGTTATGACATTTAGGTTACATCATCAAGTCAAAATAACTCATATAAAACCCAATGCAACAAATCCAATGACAAATAACATAACAAACAAATATTAAGAGTTAAATTACATGTGATTAATTATCATGAATACTCATGATCTTTTAGGTTTTAGGTTTTATATAATTAATAAAAAAATTATTTAACATTGGGAAGACTGACAAAAAGTATCCTTTTTTTTAAAACGATTCATTTTATTAGCCATCTATTTTGTTTATGGAATAGATGAATCAATCATGGAAAATATCATTTAATCAGATCTAAAATATGTAATTTATCTAGATAATCATTATGTCATATGAATTTAATTTAAAAATGTAGAATAAGAAATATAAATCCTAGTATGGGATACCAAAATAAAATAATTAGTCAGTCCAATAAAAATCATGAATACAAATTAATTTATTACATTTTAGACTTTATAGGCTATGAATATTAATTAAATAATATCCAAATTAAAAAATAGTTCTAAATAAAATAAATCCATTCTAATCAGAACATATAAAATTGAAACCCTTATTCGAATTTAATATAATTATATTCATAACTTGTGCTCTACCACTTTTGAAATAACTAAATTATTATTAAATCTATAAGATAAACTTCCCTAGTTAACTCTCACCTTATTTCCCTTTAAGGAAAAAAGTATTTCCTAAATAATTGGTGAGTTATATCAACCTATACCAGTGTATAAGTTGTATCAGGATTAGCCACCATATAATATGAAATGTTATAACTCATTAACCTCAATAATAATCATGTATCTGATCATAATTTTTTTTTAATATTCAACCTTTTATCAGAAATATCGTGAAGTAGTATTTTTAAAACACATGAAAATATCAATATAAATATATAACTATTCATATTAAATCCCATGATTGATTTGAAAACATAATAAAATACGTGAAATTGATATATTTAAAAATCCAAGGAATGTTATTAATTAATTGAGTTATAAATTAAAAAATTTAATTGCTATACAAGGTGGTAAAGATAAATATGTCAATCGTGATCAATACTTTTTCTTATTTTGTAATAAAATTAGAAACATTACTTGAAATATATTTATAAATAATTCATTTGAATAGCATTTTAAATAATTTAAAAAGTAATACAATAATTAATTTTTAATTTACATCAATCAATACCAATCCATCCATAAAATAAAATCATGTTTATGGCCATAGATGGAAATTATTTATCATATAAATCAATAAAACATTAGGAATGAGGCTTTTTGGTAATTTTATGAATTAATATGAAGGGATGTATCCTAGACACATATCCTTATTATAAAAAATTTATATAGATACAAGTTAAGAATTCTGAAAGGGTGTAAATGTTTAGTAGTTTTGGAATCAAGAAACATATAATAACCCCATTTTACATAGGAAATAAAAATGAATCTTTATAGAAAACAAAGTAAAAGTATTATCATCCATGAAAACACATTCCAAAAATTAATATTCATATCATGGGGAAATAAAAAAAATATGTGATCCAAAATTCTAATAAGGTTTATTTATAGTGTAATCTATAATAAATCAATAAATAATAATCATCATGGTAAGGTAAATGACTGAGACACATTCCAATTCATTAAAAACATGATAAGAACAAGGAATCAATAAAAATGGTCAATAAGGATATATAACTAATTTCATTATCATGAAACATGACTATAAATATTCAAAATAATTGAATAATCACATGGAGTAAGAATATTGGTGGAATTCATAATGATGGACATATGAACTATCATGATTTATCCTTATGAAAAAAATATCCATGTAGATTCATCCCTGATTCGGCCAACTGATTTATATGAAATAAAAAATATTCCATCAAGTGATTTTCATTAACCAATAAAAACCCATGCACTAAATTTTTAGAACATTACTTATATTTTTAATGATCTATTTAATGCATTCACAATAATCCTTATCAAATATATGTATTGAGTATATGGTGTTGATTTATCAATGTTCCCTCAAAATATAATATTACAGTTAATGTTAAAACAATATATAAAATTTTTAAAAGGTTTAATAAATAATAATATCTAACAGTATATAATATTGATATTAATAATAAATGTAATTGTTAATGAAAATTTATTACAAGGGAGTGATTGTTTTAAGAGAACGTTCACAATTACAATGGAAATTAATATTTCATGATAAATTTTTACCCTAGTTAATTTTCAATTCATATCCCCTTGGATGATATAAGTCAAATTGGAACACAATATAACTTTTTGGTTATTTTAAAATGATATTACATGGCATATTGTTAGTTTATACACCACTTAAAAGTGAATGGGTGCATAAAAAAATAATTCTCAAATGAATGTAAATTGAGATGAAATACCATACATTACGAGTCATTTTGATTGAAAAACATTAAAATCATGAATAATTTGTTTATAAAAGTTAATATATTTTACCAGATCCCTAAAAGTATATTTAAGATCATATATGTTCCTTATATAACATTTTATCACCCATTTCTTAATAATCATTCATTATTTTCATTATTTTTTGGGTTAATTTCTTTGTTTTTTGAGTATGTTTTTACTTGTTATTTATTTTATTAAATAGACCGTGATTTATTCATATATAGAATTCAACCCCAGATGTAAATATCATATATATTTATTATATATTTTTTTATAGTAATCTAAAGAGTTTTGGGATAGGAAATGAAATTCCCTGTTAATAGAGATAGTATGTTGTACATATTCATGAATAATGTATCCATATTCCTTTAATATTGAAAGGAATAAAGGTAAATGATGTATATATATATATATTATCCTTATATTATCACATTTATGTTGCATATATCAAATATTTTTATTCAAACC
This sequence comes from Viscum album, assembly GCA_963277665.1. Taxonomy (NCBI): domain Eukaryota; kingdom Viridiplantae; phylum Streptophyta; class Magnoliopsida; order Santalales; family Viscaceae; genus Viscum; species Viscum album. The sequence goes on from OY728157.1 coordinate 1,487,019,437, forward strand.
ATTCTTTCTATATTCTATGTAATGTATGAAGGAATCACATCACATTGTGATATGGTAGTCAGTCATACATAAGATTGATGTTATAATATTTACAAAAAATGGAACGAATAATGCAATGTGTTAGATAATTATTTTAGAAGAATAATAAAACTATTAAAATTATATATTTACTTATATATATATTATAAACTATAAAAATATCATTATACCAAACCATGAATAGTTATAATGGAAGAATGAAAAACATTGTTTTTCAAGGTAGTAGTACCATATACAAATAAACATTTATTATGAATCCCAATTTATAGAAGTCTGTGTAGTTTTATGGAATTCCATTAACATAAGGTAATCTTATTATATTTTTTATTACATAGATTCTAATCTATGTAATATTTAGGAATACTTTATGGATATGGTGAAGGAAATAAAAAAGAAAAACATTTTTCGAATAACATTACCACTTTTTTTGGTTTTTTCCTTATGATTGAACAAATTCCTTCATAGGTCAGAAATATTCCAATTTTAAGGCTTATCTAATGAGGGTATGGAGTATGGTAATGGAATTTGGGAGGTTTTGGTTGATTTAAATGGCTTTGTATGTGTTAAAAAGTGAGTGGAGTGCATTACTTATTAGAGTGTGGAAGGTGTGACATTCATGTAAATAAAAAAAATAAACGCAATTAGGTTGTATCCCATACCACATGTTCTAATAATAATGATCTGTTATTGATAAAATAATATATATGAGAGAAATATTTATTTTAAAATATATTTTTACTTATTTAGGGTCTTATTTACACCACATACCCTATGTTTAACCACTATATAAACATTTTGTTTCCTTAATCTCTATAATTAATTTTGACAACCGTCACAAATAAATGCGTTAAAAAAATAATTTGAAATTATTTGAAATTATTATTTATTATTATACTAAATATTGAATCAATCTTGATAAATTCATATAACATTTATAGAAGCAATTAATTTAAAATTAATCCAGTAGACAGGACCTGCAATCATGTTTCAAAAAAATGATAAAAATGCTTCTAGGTTTTGATACATATACAATTTAAAAATGTTTCGAATTACTAAATTGTATTAATATGTCTATAATTGATCTAATTGTACTTTTAATACAATTTAAATAAATATCCTTATAAATTATTTTCATAGAAATATGTTCTCTATTAAAATTCATTATTATACTATATTCAATAGAAATGAATCATCATCGAAAAAATAATCCAAATATAAGAATTATATTATTATATCTAAAATGAATAATATTTTCTGAAATAATATTTATAAATTTTTTAATTTTTTTTAAAAAAAGTGCACCAATAAGACACAGTGAAATTTCCATTTACAATAATAGAACTTTTGAGGTGTAAATTTTTTTCTTATGCCTATCAAATATATTTAATGAATGTAAAAATATTTCATTGAATATATAATATAGAAATTACTTTATTATAATTCACTATAATTAATTAATTTAATATATTTTTATAAATCTCTTCTGGGTGAAAAAACATTAGTTCAATCTAAATACATTTTTTTACATTCATTTGGTTTTTTTATTTTAATATATAATTAATTGGTAACCAATTAATTCAAAAATATATTTTCATAAGTTTATTAAATCATTTCAAAACCCACATATTTAATAGGTAGTATATAATTTTCACTCTAAATAATTATATATATATAATTTTATAAAACATGACCTTGTGTGTAATGAATGCTTCTCTAGAAACTAATGGTTGCATGTAATGAATGAAAAATTAAGTGATGTGTGCATTCAAATCTATTGGATAGATTGAATTTTTTAAAAAATTGTAAATATATGATAATTCCTTTTGGGGTTATATTAAATTATTTCATTGTAATTTCATGTTTTACATTATAACAAATGTAATGTTCTTACATTAGAATTTTGGGTTGTTACATTCTTCAAAACTTAACTAAATTGGTCCCATGAAATTTAAATTTTATGTATGTTATCAATGAATAAAAATTTGGAAATTCAATTTTTGAAAAACCAATATCATAAGATGGTTACGAAAATATACGATTAATAATTGAGTAGGTAAGTACAAATATATTCTTGAATAACCATATAACTATGTCAAACAATTGGAGAGCATACATGGGAAATAAAAACAAGGAAACATAAGATAAAAATAACCCATAAATACTTAGGTAGGAAAATATATAGTATGTTTAGGAGAAATTTAATGTTTCAAAATCCACAAAATAGGGTTGTAAAAAAAGAATATTGATATCATCAAAAATAATAATAATTAGAATACTTTTTTTTGAAGAACATGTTAGTATAGATAAAGAACTCATTCAATCAATAAGAATATAATGAAATATAATCAAATGGAACATTTATATTTTATGATCTCAATTTTATCCTCTATTGTTTCCATGAACTATTTATAATTCTTCTCATATAACATGTTTCATCATATGGTAATGTAATAAATTGTTCTCAAAAATCATTTTCTAAATATAAATACAAACTATTTCATAAATGGTTAACCTTATATACTATCCAAAATATAGTGATCCAAAACACTACATGGTCGGTGGATATGATAAATTATCATAACATTACTCAAAAAAACCTTAGTTTTCTATAAATATACACATTTCAAACATGTTAATACCTATATCATCTATTCTATTAAAAACAGGGTTATAATGTGAATTTCAATAAAACATTATAAAAAACACAAGATTAATTATTCATTATGTAGAACATAGGTTTTCGGGTATATTATATAAATAAAAAATTGTTTTGAACTCCATAAATGATATTATAAATAACTTATTAAGAAAGTCATTAATTAGTTACAAGGTAGTAAGTAATATCTTATTTACATGATCAATGTCAATTATTACTTTCTACAACCATCATTATAACTATATTACAAACATATTAAGTGTTTTATTTACCCCAAATAGATGTATTCCATGTTCAAATTTTCACTAAATCATTTCACATATTTTCTAGTACCATTAATCATATGCTTTAATGTCTATAATGAAGTAGTAATATAGTATAATCCTTACATATATCATACTTAATATGATGAAAAATTATTCCATAAACTAATTTTAGAAATTTTTTGATGGATCCTAATACACAAGAATAGTAACCATTAATCCTGGGTTGTATCAATTTCATAAGCATTACAATGATCCTATAACATCTTATAATGTATTTTCATTGATATTTAAGGAATTTCTTTGACTAGTAACCCATTTCACTATAGTTGAAACACTAAATAAATGTATTTTCTTTCATTCATTCACATTCATTTATCTAGTGACCATTCTTTTCAAAATGTATAATAAAATCCCTATCCATTATTCCATTCCCCATGGTGATTTTTTCTAAACATATAACATTATTGAAAAGTGTTATTTCCATTCTTCCCATTATCCATTATTTTCCTTAATGTCATATAATTCTCTTCATTCCCTATGAATCCATAAGACATTGTTAGTTTAGTATCTTTTCTAATTTCACATAAAACAATATCATTATATGATGATAATTTCTGAGACACTGGTTCCCTTTGATGACATGTATTAATTCCTTTGAGGAAATGTTCAATCTTGTATTATATGTTACATATGAAATCTATAGCATAACATTTTGAATTTATAATGCCAGATTCATTCTAAACGAAACATTCTTCTTATTATTCATTAATTTATAGAAATTTATCTTTATCATAGCTTGGTTAAGATGAGAAAAATATTTTTAAGTGTCTTTATAGTTAAAATCCGTAGATACCCTGAGTTCTATTTCAACATCCTACATTGTATTCTAGATCAATGACCACTATTGAGCAACATCACTATTAAGGAAACACGCTATAAGTGTAACCTTTTCCCCTTCACCACATCTTAATTCCATAAATATATTATCTAAATACATAATTAATTTCTAAACTATTATTTGATTAGTATTCCATCATAATGTTGGTGAATCTATCACATAAAATGATCCAACATCATAGAATATATTGGTGAAATAGGATAATAAATCTAGTCAAGGTTATGTTAGATATCCTTATTATGATTCACTTATATAATATATAACATTCATAGTTTCAATACCATCTATATTGACATTTTTAGCAATCATACCCTAATATATTCCTTCAGTATTTATACCCTTCTATCTTGTAAGTTCTTTCTATAAATAATTGAATACACTAGAATAAAATATAAAATTATGAAACATAATCATTCATCCCAAAGCTATTAAAATAAATATCATTAATTGTAAGATTTATGAATAAGTAATATCATAATAATACACATGATTTCTTTTATATCCTCTTTATACATATCCTTAATTTTGATCATAGGGATGTATTTTATAATATATATTTTCCAAAATATTTTTCCTAATTTTCTACTAAAATTTCATTGATACCAACTATAATATAACCGAACCGAGTATCCCAAAGTTGGTTCCTAACTTGTCTAAATTGGCATTGGTAAATGATTCAAATCCCTATTGAGTAATTTATTTATACCAAATTTTTAAGCCATATACATAAATGATACCCCTTATACACTGATAATATAAAATCAAAAAAAATGCATACAAAAGTAAAATGCTCTACATCCTGGAACACTCATTCCAAGAATACATATTCATATCGTAGGGAACAGAATCTAGATAAGGGTGATCTCAAATGCTCTATAAGGATCAGGTATAGAAAAATCTATCATTAATCAATAATGAATAGTTATTATGGATTTTTAAATGACTAAAACACATTCAAATTAATCATTATTTTTAGAATAATATGTCATGCATAAATAAGGATAAAAATAACATAAAAATAATAACTTGGGCTCAAAACAAGACCATGAATATTATAAGTAATAAAATATTAACATGGAATAACATTAATGATGTAATAAATAATTAAGTATGTCTAAACTATCACGATCTATCCTAAATATAGTTACTATCCTGATCTATCTGAATGGAATTTTATGTCTTTGGGTAGAAACCTGTCTGATTTTGTAGACTGATACATATCATGGTACTACTAATGCTTCGATGGGATTGAATTAATCATTCCCAAAACCATGTAATTTATCTCTAAATTTTTTTTTATATATTTAATAATAATTATAAATCACAAACAATGTCCCTTATCAAATATATATATTGAGTATGATACATATATATCAATTTTTTTCCAATAAATCTTATAAAATTGAAATTAAAAACCATATGAAAAATTAGTATATTTTTTAGTAAATAATCATATCCATAATACATGAATATGAATATTAAAAATAATTATATATTGAAATAAATTATTATTATAATAAATTTTTCATTTCAACATGATGTTGATATTAGAAAAGGAATTGACATTGTATGATAGCATTTACCACTTGGTAATTTTCAATTCAAATCCCAATATATTACACAATTCTTATTACGACATACAAAACTATGAAGTAGTAATTAAAAATGATATTACATGTCAAAGGGGTTTTATGTAGAAAAACATAAAATTTAATTAGTGAATAATAAATAATAAGCCACATTGTATTGTAAATTTAGTTGAAACCCATTATAGTGGTAACAATTTTTATTAAACCCCATTTACACTAATGAATATTGGTTATAATTGTTTTATTAAAATATACTATATCTCTATTAATATTTATAATATCATATAAGACCATTTTAAAATATCCTATCACCCTCTATTAATAATATTTCAATATTTTCACTATTTCAACTATATTTATAATGTTTTTTAGAATGTCTAAACATGTATAATTTTACTAATATTACATATATCATGATTTCCTCATAACAAGAATATAAAAAAAGATTTAAATACAAAATATCTAAATTACATATTTACTTAGAGGAATCTGATAAATTTGTACATATGAAATAAATACACCATTTATGGGGATGGTAGGTTATACATTTTCTTTAATGATGTTTCCATTTTATTATCATATTGAATAAAAAAGTAAATTATATTTATGGAGATAATATTTTCGTCATTTTATTTTTTTCAATTATTTAAACACATCAAATGTCACTATATGAGCACAGTTGAATCAATATTGGATTTACGTTGTATTTTGGAATAAAATGTGAAATTTGCTGCATTCAATATTGTTAATAGATTTCAATTACTTTGGTATTTCATGCCTTAATATTAAATAAAATTTCCATTAGAAAAAGGTATTGTTTTATTATTTCTTTTTCCATGGTTTACGACGTTATCTTCTAAACCATTTGCAAATTCAACTATCTAAAGGCCCAAAAAACCAATCACGTGGTAAAATTACTATAGCGGCCAAATTAGACCATACCTCCATAGATGCGAAATAACATTGGTTACACACCTATAAATAAGGTTATTCCATATGCATATACAAGAGTGCTCAAATTATTGTTTTCATTAAATTACATTGAGTTATTCTCAAATTAAGGTAACCATTGAATGCTAAAAGTTGAAGGAATATTTGGGGGTGACTTGGTAAGAAAAAGAATTAATCTATAAATATTCCATAAATCCTTTTTTAGTAGTCCAATTAATTTGAGATTTCATGGGGTGATAATAAATTTAATTTCAAACAACCTACCATAAGGTATATTAATTATATTTCAATTTATTGTTGACAAAATTAGAGAAAATTTTGAGAGGACAGATTCTAGAGGGAATTTTGGGGAACCGATTTTGTTTCTTCTATTTTAATTATTTTTATTTATTTTATTCTATTTTTCATTCAAATTTTATTTAAATTTATTATATAGTAAATAACCTAATATTCATGGTTGTATTTTATTTTTGTGTCGTCTTCCGTACACCATTATTATTCCTCTCTAACTTCTTCAATCATTCATTCTTATCATTATTCATTTTCTCTGAATTGTATTGTGATTTCATGTGTGTTTTTTTATCTAATTATTTTTCATACTATTTATTTTATTTTATTTTTTTCCCGTTTCATTATATCTTATTCCACTAAGACATATTACCCTAAAAAATAAAGGCCTAATTCAAGGATTTTACTAGGGTAGCTATGTGGAAATTCCATTTATTCCCTACTTAAATTATTCTATTTTATTTTTTTTAATGAGAAAAAGTGGGGTGCAAGGGTGTGGAGATATTCAACCATGAAAATGGTCTTAAAATCATTTATTTTATTTTATAAAGTCTTTTCCCATATTTTAACTAGATTTAATCTATTTACATGATGGACTTGATCAATTTGGAGGATGAAATGAAATATGATAGATCCATGTCATGGAAAACATCACAAACTCATTCAAGGTGTTCCATCAACCTAGATTATAATAGGATGTGAAATTATGATTGATAAATGTATTGGATATTTCTTTATAATAATTAAAATCATATAAATTCATACAAGAGATCTCATAATTGAATTATTAAATGTTATCTAATAAAAAAAGGTGAATTATTGAACCCAAAAAACTAAACCACAAAGCCCAATTTCGTTCTTCAGTGTTAAATTTATTTCATTGTGTGATAGTTTGGTCATTTATTTCATTTACATTCCATTAGATTCATATATTAATAAAAAAGTTACACAAATAACAATTTTATGTGGATTAGATTAATTGAGTGGACAATTAAGTAAGAAAATCAACTGAGATGACCTATATCTTCCACTATTCTATATTTGGAAGAAAAAAATTTCCATACCCAAAAATAGGTGTAAGTTCTATAGGAAAATTTTATTTCAATTCAATATGTGTTTCCTTATCTTTTTATATTTTCACTTTTCTATTTCTCCATTAATTTTTTAAAAAATTAAAAAAATGGCTCCATGATTTATTCAAGAATGTTTTTTCAATATATGGATCAATTAATCACAATTTCAATAATAAATTAATAGGAGGACTTCAAAAAATATCCGATTCAACTATGATAATAGAAAAGTAGATGAAATTATCCATTGAAACATGGATAACACCGGAATACTGGAAGTCCATAGTCAATGGGCATGGAAATTATGAATAATTATATGAGCCAAAGAACTATGTACAACTAGTTTTCCCCAATTTCACAAAATACTTAAAATATATTGAGGCAAAACTCAAGGAATATTAATGAAAAAAAATTAGAAACAAGATTAAATCAGGACATGATGAGATAAAGTGGATTCATGATGATGATGACTTGGCTATTGTGCTACATTTGAGTGATAAATAACGTTTGGATGAATTCTTGAATGTGTATGTCATATTGTAGGATCTCCCTATTCCATTAACATAACAATATCCTACACCACTCTATTCCTATAGACATGTAAGAAGAGGAATCTATACAAGTGATGTAATTTTAAGAAATTATGGATGATCTCTCCTACCTACTTACATCCACTAAGATACTACTTCATGTGGAATTTATCACTAAAGAAGTGATTAATCTATGAACAAATCAGATAGATAATACTTTCCTAACTTCTATCATTTCTGATTTCATTCAATATTATTTTAGTTTCACTCCTTATTTTTCTAAATTTTATATTTTGTGAATCCTTGCTATGAATTAGAGGATGAACAAGAAACAACACCTACAACTATATCATAATTCATGGAGCTCCCTAATTTTATTGTAAAATAATTTGATGAATCCCCTAAGGATATTCATATAGGTGATCCTTGGGAAATAAATATATAGGATTCTCAAACTGAATGGGGTTTTTCTAATTTACAGTATTCATTTTTTAATTATGTAAAATAAAAAATATATTACATACCTATATTTGAGATTAAAAATAAAACAACCAATGTTGTTTTAATACTGAAATTAATAATAGAATTTCCACACATAGAAACTAAAGAAAATGATGATTTATACTTTATCCTACACCCTCCATGAAAGTGATACCTAATTGTGATGTGGGAGAATTTGGTATACTCTAAACAAAGATTTTTTCTCCATAAGAAGGTAGCATAAATAGATATTAAAAGACACATATGGTAGTTCATGTCAAATAAATCCACCCACCATCATATAATGGATAAAAGAAGGTACTTCCCAATGGTGGTAGTAAAAATTCAAGGCCCCCTTGGGGGATCATACCATGACTTATCCCTTTAAATGATTTTTAAAAATATAAATATAAATTTTATTTTTATAATTAGTCCAAAATGATTCCCACTCCCTTTATTCTTTTTAAACATAAATTACAGGGTTATTGTGATTAATTGTGTTATTTTAGTTTTTAGGTTCATGATGGAATATGGAATCCCCATGTAGTGTAGAAAAATAACTAAGCTTCATTGTAATGGTATTTGACTTTTATTTTTTTATTTATGTCTCTCAACATTTTTTCCTAGTATTTTTATGAGATGGAAACTATAAAATTGCATGCCCAAATTTGAATTTATGATTTACTTGACTTATATAGGAGACTTTATTATTTTATCAATCTTATGATTACATGTTTTTTATTTGAATGTTAAGAATATTTAATGAGTAAAATTGAGATCTGAATTATTAAAGTGAACCAAAAATATTAAAACGAGGACTTATGATTTGAAGAAATTAATTGAATCCTAAAAATAAAACATGTAATCCATTTTTCAAGATTTGAATTTATGAAATTTAAATGAATTAAATTTTTCTTTTGAATATTTCATTGAGTTATTTTCTTATGTTATAATTACAATCCTAAGATGATGTATTGATCAAGTATGTACTATATTAGTTCTAAACATATTTTATGAGTGATCTAAGGACAAGACACTTAATAGAACATATATTTCAACTTGAAAAATATATAACTATACCAAATGAAAAAGATAAATTTTTAAAATTACATATCCTTAAAAGGAAACCTTTATATAAATCCTTCTTTAAACCATAAAACCCCTAAATGACATTATTACAGGTGATCTAGGTTTCATGCCATTTTTATCAATTCCTACCCTATAATTAGTAATTTTATCATATTTTAATGTTGACTTGGGGGTTGGGGTGAAGGTATTCATGGTGGATGTGACGAATTTAATTATAAGTGAAAATTTAGGGTTGATGTTTGGGAATAAAAAAATTCATTAATTCTAGGTACAAAATTACTTCCCATCATGAAAAAAAAATAAAAACAATGGAATGGGTTGTTACTAAGAATAATAAAAAATCACCATCACTGGATAAATAATTTTTCTAATGTGTGGTTAAGTGGTGGATGTTAGGGTTATTATAATAATAACATTGAAAAGAGAAAAAAATGGATGAAAATTATACTTTGAAAAAGAAAAAAATATAAAAGTATATAAAAGTTCAACACTGTTCACATTATTTAATATGCTTTACTTTGATAATGACATTACATTGGGTTTCATAACGTTGGAGTTGATATAATTTCAATGGGTTAATTTAATTGAAATTTTATTTTTGATATCATACACTTTATGTTTGATATCAATCTTCTCAATGATTTTTAATTTTAATTACTACCAACCTTAAGCCTTAGAGTCCTTTGACCCTTTAATGAAAGCCCACATTATTTTATGTGACATTTTTATTTTAAAAGTGAAAAAGCTAATTAATTTACAACACTATGGATTAGGATAATGATCTCATTATATTATCATAAATAAACATGAATTGTATCATGATAGATGAGAGAAATGACTAAAAAAAAGAAGATCATGATTTGGAATGTTTAAGAATAATTAATTATGAAAAAATAACTAACAAAAGGATAAGTACCATCATTTTAGATTGGAAAAAAATTATAATACAAGGATTGGTTTTTTCTGTGCAAAATGATAAATTTAATTAATATATTATGTGGAATTTGAAAATTTTACTTGACAATGATAATAATTGATTTTATTTCTTTGGAATTTAAATATTGGAAACATTAGTGCACTCTGAATTCCTTATTGAGATTTTATGTTGGAAGAAAATAATTTTTTAAGTGTGTTGTAAATGAGAGAGATAATATTTTCATCATTTAAAAAAATTATTAATCTATGTAAATCCAACTAGTTTTTCCATTTCTACATATTTTTTACAGCTTTGGACTTATAGTTTGTTTTGGGATAAAATTTTAAAACTGTTTCATTCTATAATTTATACATATTTTAAGAACTTAGTTATTTAACACATAACACTTTAAACTATCTATCAAATTGATGAATTTTTCTTATTATTTCTATGTTAATGGGATTTGAAATTCTCTTCGGAATGAAGAGCTAATTAAGGCACCAGATATCCCAAAAAAATCAACCATATAGGAAAATCATTTTACCTAAAAGAGTGGACCCCACATCCATAAATGATGAATAAATCAGGCTATATATCTCAAATTAAAGTTATTAGTGTTGAACATGGAATAGGAATTAGAGGTTTATTTTTTCATAAAATTTAATAGATTAATTCTTTGATTAAGGAAGCCATTGAATTCTAATCATTGAAGGAATATGTGGGGATGACACATCTAGAAAAATATTGTCTTATTAATTTTTACATATCTCATATTTTCAACTTCAAATTAATTTTAATATTCAATGGTATATGGGAACATAAATTTGGAACAACCTATATGAAGGGAAAGTAGCATGATTCAATGAAAGTTTTTATGAAACATGAGTAAATTTTGAAGAAATCATTACAGAGGGGAATATACTACACAACATTCATTTATTCTTTTGTTTTTGTTTTTATTCTTTTTAATTTATTTTAATGTTATATGAAATTTTAATTTAGTTTAGTTTTTGAAATAATTTATAGTAATAGTTTTTATTTTTGTTCCTTATTCCACTAACCCATCTATGCCTTACCCATATTATTCACATGTATGTTTTTTCTCATTACTCTTATCCTCTTCATTATTTTGTGATTTCATGTGTGGGTTTTATTCTTCTATATTTATCATCCTTGTTTTTTATTTTTATTTATTTTCTTTAATTTCATTATAATTCCATAATGACCACTTACCCTTATAATGAAGGTCTAATATGAGGCTTGTCATAGCGGAGTTAAATTTTAATTCATTTTATTATATTCTTAAATTCTTTGGTTTCTATATTTTTATGATGAGAAGGAGTGATGTTGATGGGTTTCGGTGATCACCCACAACAAAATTATTATATAATCATTTAGATTATTTTAAAAAATCATTTACAACCCTTAGAAAAGATAAAATATGGAAATATGATTGATTTGATCAATTCTTTGGTTGAAATTTCATACAATGGTTCCAGGTCCTAGGAGATGTCACACTCCCAATAAAGATGTTACATCAACCATGATTACAACTAGAGGTGAAATTGAGGGTGATAAATTTGTTTTATATTTCACATCATTAACTAAAGGGATAGTAATTCATTAATTATATATCCTAAATGATATATATATCTTAATCTAAACACAAAAACTGAGAATGGTGGACCCTACAAACAAAATCGTAATTTCCATGTTCATTCATCACTAATTGGTTTTTTTGTTTCATGATTGTTTAATATTTTATGTCATTTAAATTGAATAAATATCATCTTCTAAATAAACTAAACAAAAAAATTATTTTAGATTAACTATATTCTCTGAGTGAACAACTAATAATGCTGCTCAAAGGATATGACATCGGTCTGCCTTTATTCTACATTAAGGAAATAAAATTTCTTTTTCCACACCATATGGATGGCATGTTTCATCTATATATATAATAATTAAAATATCATATTTATGGTATACATAAAATATATTTTTACGAGAACAATATTTAATACATTCAACATAATTTATGAACAAATCATATCTCTTAGTGTGGTAGAAGTCCTCCATACACACGAACAACATTATCATATACCAGAAAATAAATTAAATCTTGATGGTATCTATTGTATAATATTTTAATAATAATAAATAAATTATAAAGATATTATATATAATATATAAACTATAAATATATCAATAATCTAAACATTGAAATGTTGTAATGGAAGAAATAATGATATTGGTTTTTGAGGCAGTAGTCCAGTGTACACAAGAACAGTGATTTTTTACCCCATTTGATCGAAGTGTCTATAGTTTTATTTCACAAGCATAGCATAAAAATATCAAAATATATTTAATATTATTAAAATATTATATAATAAAAATATAATAAATATAAAAGGAGATGCATAAGGAAATAAAATAGAAACACTTTTTGAAAAAACAGTACCTATTCTTAGTGTATCCTCTTTAAGATTACACTACTGTCTTCTTATATTGAAAATAAACCCATTATAATGATTCTAGGATAAAGATTTCAATTTTTATAATTGAATTCATAGGGGTATGTACGAGTCATATGGATTGAAGGGTTGAATACGTTAGGTTAGTGAGTTTCCTTTTATAGTGGAGGAGGAATGAAATTCTTGTAAATAACAAAAAGTTAACACTATTGGCATATCTCCCTGAACACATGTGCCTATAATAATAAAACATTATTATTGAAATAGGGTATATGGTTTAAAATTTTATATAAAATGGTATATAGATAGGTGTAGGGTTATTTGAACTCCAATTAATCTAATTTAAACCCATTAGTTAACATTCTTTTACCTTAACACTTTAACATGATCCTCAGCCCAGTTGGTGAGGAATCTCCAAATGTATCCAGGAGACACATGATCGATTCTGGGCAGAGGAATAATTTTGGTTTACTATAGACGTACTATAGCCAGAACTATAGTAGGTACTATAGAAGTTGTAACTATAATCTTTCAGGCCACCAGTTAGGCCATGGAGTCCTTATGTCCATTGGGACACCTAAGACATTGGGTCAATTGGGCTTTTGGGCCAACTTATAGCCTTTGGGACACCTCAAGCCCTTTTATCCTCCTAATGTTCAGAAGATAACAGACATATTCTAAAAGAAAAAATACCCAGAAGAGGATTCATCGAATGATACATTCACTTAATAAGGGCTAATAGATTTGTAAGAATGAGATCATATAGAATTTTCCATCAGTATCAGGTTTTTTCACCTCTGCACATGACATCAAGTCTTACAACAAGGCAATTTTATTGAGCGGATCATGATTTAAATGCTGGTGAGGGGAAGTTTCAGGTAGACATAGTCTGTAATGGATGAATTACTTTAAGACCTTCAAATCCTATAATTTCAAGGGGTCCCCTTGAAACCTTAACAGGGGGACTATAAAAAAATGGATTAAAAATTAAAGCCTTTGGGTAATTCAGGTAGGGCATTAGTACTATAATTAATTATTATTGTATTCACAAATTATATTAAAAAAATATTATGCTGAGCTTATCAGTTATTATAAATAATTATTATTCCATAAATTTAATCTATTTATGAAAACTGAAATCATAGATTTTCTAGAAATTAATTAAAAATTATTAGCATTGATGGGACAATAAATTAGGCTCTAAATGAAAAAATCATCAATATTTTCCAATGTTTTTATAGAAAAATTAAATATAAACGTGAGAAAAATAGTATAAATTTAAATATTATATTTATAATTTACATATAGATACATGAAAACAAATTCAAAATATAATTCAAAATTGAAAATTATTTATACGAAAACTCAGTTCTCTTTTAAAATTCTACATTTTTCATTATTCATCAAAATATGAACATTCTCACAAAAATACCCAAAAAATCACAGAAATATATTTTTTATATTAAAATTGCTAACATGATTTTTATTATTTAAATTAATATTCATAATTATTTTTAAATTGAGTTTTAAAACAAGTTCTCCTTTAAAAAGAGAATAATTCTCTTTTAGAAGTATACCACTTTTGATTCCTAATATTAAATTTGTTCTTATTATATAAATATGAAATTTATTTTATGAATGATAGAATATTTAATTTAATATATTATATATAAATATCATAAGGATAATTATGTAATATTTTTTAATTTAATTTATTTTGATAAATCATGTTTTTGTGAATAAAAATAGTTAATTATTAAAAAAAATTATATTCAATGAATTTATTTTTTCATTTACAATTAATAGGTAACCAAATAATTTAACAATTTAATTTTATATTTTATTAAAATATATTAATACCCATAAATATAATGGCTAGTTTATAGTTTTCATTTAAAATAATAATGCTAAAATTATTTGGTCAAACTCAGTCGTGTGTGTAATGAAAGATTTAAAAGAAACATATTTTTGGGGGTAACGTAAGATAGAAAAGGTGTTGAGTGCATGAAATGATATCAAATAGATATAATAGTTTTAAAATAATAAATATAACTTAAATTCATGAGAGGTTATATTCCTTTCTACTATTGGCGTTTTTCTTTACACACATTATGAAATATAATGCCCTCACTTATGAGTTTTATGTTGTTACATGTTTCCCTTATAACATGTTATCTGTTGCATCAAATTAAAATTAGATGAAATTCCATGGAATTAATTTTTAAAAACTATACATTAATATTGGTATGATATATTACAAACATAATTAATTGTATAAATCATTCTACTGAAAATAATAAGTGGAAATTGATTAGGAGTAAATGAAAGGAAGATGTTACTAGAATGCTCTTATCTTGAGTTTGAATCATCACAGACACAATTTATCCTCAATAATATTTAAAATATGTAACATATTAAGATTATTAAAAACTTTTTCATGTTTATTATTCCATTTATTTCACTTCTGACTATGTCACATTTCATTACATAATATACTTACAGAGAGGGTTGTAATCTATCATTGGGGTCATTATACCCTTGATAACCTATCATAACTCAAATAATAAATAATAAATGTAAATATAGTAACTGTATATATAGAAAATTCTAATGGAATAATTTATAGAAAATATATAAATAAAAAATATTTTATGTATTGGTAAGGATAGTAAAATAAACTTGGTAAAAATATTGTAACAAGATTCCAAAAAAAGATAAAACATATGTCGGGTCTTTGTAGGTAGGAACTACATGCATCAACACTATCAAAAAAAATAACAGTACCTTACCTACTTATATACCATGCTTATAAGAACCTCAATCATAATTCTAACTCAAACCCACAGTGGAATATCAGAAAATCATATGAACCATTCCATGTTCCGGGGTATCCCAAGTACGTAAAATCCAATTTATTGAAAATCCCTCTCGAAGGACAGTATAAAATATTGTGACATGCTGAACAATGTTTAAAACAACCCTATATGAGTACTACCCAAAATTATTAAATATATAACATTCTAGAATATCTGAATTACATGTTAAAAACATCATAACACACCACACTATAAGGATAGTCTATATATGAAAAAACTACATACTAAACTAAAAAAATCATAAGAACCACACATAAGATAAAATATGTAAAATAGTAGTCACAACAAATAAATATGAATGACAATCAATACAATCAATATCTATGATACAAAAAATGACAAATCTATAGACACATAAATCATGTGTTCAAGCATCATATATAGTTTACTTTTTGAAACACACACAACATAAAATATCATTCCAATTATCCATATAAGACATGTGTAGAATTTATGGGATCCATGCATTATGTGAAATGATGTTCCAATGACTAGGAATTATAACTAAGCCCATATTCACCAATAATAAATGTTTTATAGGGAATTTACCTTTTATTAGAATTATCTCCACCTTCGATAATTGAAATATGAAAAAATGATTACATCTAATCAAAATAATAAACTTTTCCACGATAAAAAAACATTCAATTATGATTCTTTTTATTTGGTAAATCAGAACTAATGACACTTCAATCCAATAAATATTAGAGAATATATCAAGGAGATAATTTTGGATTAATTATTAAATAAAAATCCATAATAGTGATGAGGATATATTCATATTATAGGTAGAGAGAAGTTAGAGTGGGGAGGAATTCCCTAGGGAAGCAAAATAACTGAATCCCACTTCTTTCCAATATAAATATATTATTTCATTCAATAGTTATTCTCTCCTCCAATGGATTATGAGTATGTTAGTTTCAATTCCTCCATTATTTTTCTATTCCATAACAAAGACCACTATTACACTAAAAATACAATTATGTCATCATTTACAATTTTTCTGTCAATGTAATATTTTATAAATATTTCAAAAAACTTATATATATATATATATATATATATATTCTCATTATATAAATACACACCCACATTTATATATATATATATATATACCCTCGAATATCCCTAGTTATTACCCATATAAAAATACACTATGTATGCACACCTTCATATACATATGTAGACCTGCACGCACACACACATATATATTCCCCATGTATATATATACACTCATATTAAATACACATAAGACAAAAATAAATATATATTTTTACCATTATACATAAATTTTATTTTTTAGATATAATAAAAAAATTATAATGAAAATATTTTATTATTATTCAATCTACACTATCATTATTATCATAAACCCCTACACAGTAACCATAATTATAAACCAATAATAGATTAATGAATTTTAATTATTAATACTAAGTAATTTAATTATAATTAGTCATAAAATTACCATTATCACGTTGATCACCAAATAAATTATTTACTAAAAAAATATATCCATTATAAAAAAATTATTAATTATATAGGTAAATTTTTATTTGTTTTCCTCAACAAATATAGAAACCATAAATAAATTTATTGTTGTTGTTGTTGTTAATTTTTATAAAATATTAAGACACCAAATAATTTTACCTATTCATCCTAATATAAATAATTTGAACAAATTTTTTTAAGATATTTATTCTACATTTTTTAATGAAATATCTTAAACTAAAAAAACTAATAACTTAAGAATTTAATTTAACTAAATATTAATCGTGCACAAATGTACTATTGTGTATAGGGTAAAACCAAAATTACATATTTGGTTCTTCACATAGATTTCCCATCTGGGTCAAAAAAATTTGATATTAAATTTCTTAATAAAACAATGTATGGGTGAAATTATATATTTAATATGTTTATTATATCAACATATAGCATTTATATATTCTCGAATCTCATGTTGACTCAGAAACTATCTAAAACATAAATTAAATATTCTAAAATTTTTTGACAAAAAAATAGAGTCTATGAATTTATATGGAGTCTACCATTACATAAATGAATGAAAAACAAAAGTTTTTGAAAAATAATTTTGTGTATAAACATATTTATAATTAATTAAATGAAATTGTTGAAATGATGAGTTAATATTAATAATATTTCAGTTCTCCCTCTTAATAAAATTCAAATCCCTATTAAGTATCATGAGTGTTCTTATAAAAAAACTCAATCCTCTAATATTGAATATCTAACACCCACTCTCATATATATAATGAAACACATATCCAACTATGATAACATTTTTGAGAACAAACTAACCATATAATGTTGATGGCGTCACAAAAGATTATCGTTGGAGTCTACCATTAACCTTACCCCATGAACCAACTCAATTCTATATCCTTTCATGTTATTTGTAATGGTCATATATATACCAACACAGAAATAGAATCATATCAAATTTTTATTACCATTAACGATATATTATAACATCATTGAAAAAAAAATATCAGAAATTAGATAATTGATACTAAATAAATATAACAAAGAAATGAATTTAATTAAAAATTACTATGTGATAAAATAATAGGTATGTATATATCATGTGAAAATAGATGCCTATTCATGATAAATGAATGCACTCAAAACATCATAAATCACATGTTTACAATGTTTTAATCACCCATGGAGATTTTAATCAATGATAATGACACAACATACATTGCCTCACTTTATGGAATCTCATATGTCCAATACATAGTGATGGCCATGAATAGTTATATTTAACCTTCCTGAATCCCATCCATAATGATTATTGCCTATCATATCTCTAATCCATTAAAACATAAAAACATATAGTTAATCTAAGCCTTATGAACAATTTTATAACATGCCAACCGAACAAAAAGGTTCTAAAATGTCTGGCTACATAACATCATCCATTTTTTCATGTATGCAAGTGGTGAAGGTCTATATCTATCAATGAAGAGACAATTCCTAAGGTATAATATCATAGATAAAATAAAAAATAAAAAATAAAAAATATTAATAGTAAATACAGATACTTAATATAGAATACATGATATAGAAACCAAATACGAACTAATGTCAATCCTTAACATATGTGTAGTAACATAAAAGTAGAAGAAAACATCATACTAAGACTTCATCTATCTATGCTTGTATCCCCATACTCCACCTACTCAACCATCGACCATATGTCCCTTTTCCTTCTCTTAATCACAGAAAAAACAACAAGAACACCAAATTTCTAGAGTAGGATATGCATAAAATTAAAAAAAAGGATATTAAAAATAAATGTAATATTAGATTATAAAATAAAAAATTTAATGACATAAAGTCAGCATGACGTAGATATAAAAACAAAATATCCCACAAGTACACAAATACGATGGGTCTTCCACGATTGAATGTACCTTCTTCAGATCTATGTATGATGGAACATTAATCTACCTAATTTAACACAATGTATAGAATAACATTAGTATTTATCCTAACACACACCCTTCAGGGAATTACCCAAAACCACTTAACACAATATGCTGACTAGGATATACCATGTAAACACTGAAAAATTTCTAGTACATCCTTGTTAGTTGATAGTGCAAAAACACATCACATGTCAACCATTTTTTGAAATATCATTCTCAATGGATTGCCAAAAGTTATGTGACACATCCCAAAATCTATAATTTCACAATTATATATCCTCTAATGTATGACACATCCCAATGAATGTGTAGTCCTCATATGCTTTCCCGAAAAACATAACAACAAAAGATATAAAACATCTCAAACAATAAATGATTCTAATGAAAGATCCATTCAAATAAAAATATATCACAATCCTTAAAATTCATATTTTGGGCCCTCAATCACATGAAAAAATATACAAAAACACACACAAAGACCTCATGTGATCAAGCATTTGTTAGAGGTTCCATACAGATGCACACATATGATAAAAATCATGCCAATAACTAGTAAAATTCATGGATTAAATTTACATAATCATTACAATATGTGTACCAGATTTATATTGATAAGGGTCACTAACCATGTCCAATTTCATATTTATGGGCTGCTTTCTAGGGAATGGTGTTTTAATTAGAATTATAATAATGTGTAATTTTTTTTCTCAAACTATCCTAGTTCAAACAAACCCATCACGAGAGCAGTCTAACAATATGGCCTCATGAACTCCCCCCAAAAGAAAAATGATGGAAGCTAGTAGTGATGTCTTAAAATAACGTAGTATGGTGTCTATGACATTATATTAGTGTAAAATAATAAGATAAAAAAAGCATATACACATCCATGAACATCCTTATACACATAAATAAATCAATAAAATAATGTCTAACAAATAAAATGATTTATTTAAACTGAAGGGTTGGAATACTAACTTGTTTACCCCATGTGGATTGCCATGTTAATAATAAAATAAATCAAAATTAAAAAAGGATCTCATGTTACACCAATCCATTAATAATCCCCAATATTAATTACTGCGGAATTCCTCCAGCATAATCCTCAAATTCTACTGGATCATCTCTACTGGATATGAAGCATTGTTACTCAGTTCAATCCAACACATCATACACACAACCAAAAACTAGATAGTTTTTTTACAAAAACATTGAGGATCACATTACATGTGGTGAGAAAAATGATCAGTAGGCCACCCCTAATGGTCATTATAAGATCATTTTTTATAACATGTTCATGAAATATGCATCATGTCTTGTCTAGATGAATATGACACCCATTATAGGAGTAAAAAAATAAAAAAATAAATAAAACAAATGAAATAAAAATCTATTGGTTTTATCCTTCCACCTACATATAAAACTACAATTTCTCCAGCCCAAAAAATAGTAATTACATAGTGTTCAACTTCAAGCTCATACACCTAATAAATATTGATCGCCAAAGGCCAACACAAGGGACGATAAAAAATTTTGACCCTATGACTGAAACCTATGTTTCTTAACACAAATTTCCCCCTATAGGGATATTGGACACTAATGTAATGATATGAGCACGAGGAATAGAAAAATTTTAAACATCAATAGTATTAAAACTTGAAAAAAATCATGTTGAACCTAATTGGAGAAATGGACCTCTCGGTGCACCTTTTTGAAACCAAAACAGGCGCAAAAATCAACTAATCTAGTGAACATTGGTTTTTTATCATCAATGGTCCACACAAAATAGCTAGGTAAAAGATTTAAACATTACTGTTTGTAATCATTTAGATCATCCATTACATTCCCCTAACTATCTCCCATTATATAGACAATAGTGGAGATAATCCATAGTAAAATATAAAGGATCATTTCTAATCAAATGGTATTCCAAATATATCCTCTCAACCATTCCTCAATATGAACATTCCTAAACCAACACTTCTACAATCTCAAGCACCCATCCTGGATAACACCCAAACACTCCAACAAAAACCACTAAAACTGGTCAAATTATCACATAGGCCATCTATAAAATGGAAAGAAACCAAAAATCAAAAAATTATAGTACAAAAAGAAAACCTATATGTTGCTCCTCCAACTAACAAATTCTAATGTATGAAAACATACTGTAGGATACTCTAGAAAAAATCAAACCTCATTTTATTCCTCCTCAAAGGAATATTTTTTGGTCCCCCTATATCCAACCTATAGAACACATTTTTTATGAGGCAACCTCAAGATGCAATACTATCTAAAGGATAACATCATGAAACACCATGACTGTAAGAAAATTTGTAACACCCTAGAATTTTTTGAAATATATATTTTTCAAATTAATTTATCTCTTCAGTTTTTTTATTTAACAAGACACTCGAAATAGTTTTATATATATTTATATTTATATGTATTTATATATATATATATATTAAAACACTAATTTATAAATCCCTTTCACATTAAATACCATCTTGTCTTGGATTAGATGCAATACCAATTTGGCTTTCACTTCAAGCAACACCGACATTGTGTACAATGCATGCATCAATGAGTTTTTATTAACCATCATTATATATATATATATATATATATAATTTTATGAGATAATTATAACATAAAAATTAATAATAGTTATAGAAATAGTAATACATACTTTCCAAAAATTTGTAAATATATTTTTTATATAAATAAAAAATATTTATAATGAAAGATAGAACATTTGGTAAATTCTTTTTATGCTAAAATACAGTTCTCTCAAATAAACCGCTTATAATTATTAAAGTAATATGATAATTATTTAGAAATTTTATATAATAAATTAAAATTTATTTTTAAATTCAAAACATAAAAATTATCCAATTGTGAATTTTTTTGATTTTTCTGACAAACATTTGTTTTTGATGAATAGTGAAAATATTGTTTTTTACTTAAATACTTCATTTTTGTATAACTAATTATTAATGAAAATTTACATTATTAATTATATTAAAGGCCAAATTAGATTAATATTTCATATAATTATTCAATTAAATTCATTATAATCAATTCCACAAGGATATTGTATATAAAATCTAAACAAATGTTTTAACGTTTTCCTACTTTAAAACCCCGTTATTTTGACCCATATGCAGGATTAGAAGTAATCTTACTTTTGCCTCTTTTGGGATAAAAATTTCAAAAATCCAACATACTACAGTTTATTCATTATAATATTTAGTTTCTAATAATACCACGTTAATTCTTTTATCAAATTTATTAGTAATGTTATTAAAATTAATCACAGTAGGTAAGGCCAAATAAAGCTAAATTATGGACTAAACCTTAAAATTAAGGGTCAAATGACATAGAAACATGTACAACACCGATTTTATGTCCATATATTGGACTTAAACCTTCTATTATGTATTTTAGTTGGGTTTTTATTACTTTTATTAGGTATTTACATGTGCACGCCAAATTTTATTATAAAAACTATATATGAGTCCTTGTCCTTTCCTATAAATGGTCTCCACCTCAACCTATTCCTTAAACCTATCAAACCATTTGTGTTTATCCATGATCTTCCAATTTATCCTCTAAAAAATCCTCCATTTCACCTTGAATCCTTTCATTGCGATGAAAGCTTCTCAAGGAATCCATTTGGCACAAACCAAAAGGTGTTACCAGATGTTGACGTAAAATATTTTCTCAAGCTCCTTTACTTTAATTTATTTCTCCACCCCTAAACTATATTTATTCCATTATTGTGTGAAAAAAACTTTGTCCTAAATATACAAGTTTTTTTTATGCAATGGTTATGTCCAACACTTACATATACACTCATCTAATAGATATTGAATATACTGCTCTTCTTTAAGGTGAACTACTGCCTCATAAAAAGATGATTGTTCATTTCTAATTTTCCACCAATAACGGTGGACATTATGGTGGAAAATATATTTTAAATATTTAATATATTATATTTATTATATTTATTATGTATTTTGGCTTCTATGTTATTTTTACATCACATTTCTTTTTTACTTTACATTTCATGTTAACATGATAATATTGTTAGATAAATCGGGGACTACCACCCCCTCCAAGTAATGTGATTCATCCAAACACAACATGGAATATATTAAGGATGGGTTTAATGTAATTATATGATATATATTATATATTAATTTAAATATAATGAATTTATATATATACATGCACATATATACATATAACATTTACATACATTCATTCAGTACGACAACAAAAATTGAAACATTGTTCAGGCATACATACGACTTAGCATCTCCAATGAACTGTGTATTCCATATAGTACTTACAAGTGCTATAAATTATTATAATATAATTATAAATGATATATAAGATATTTATATAATTTTATGAATTTTTGAATCGCGATTTATAGAACAAATATTTTCAATTATTTTATTCTGAATTTCAATGTTTTTAATCCCCCCAATGTGTTATTTAAAGGGAAATTGTCACATTTTATGTTTTAGGGGTATTTTTTAGCTAAATTGGAAAAAT
This sequence comes from Viscum album, assembly GCA_963277665.1. Classification (NCBI taxonomy): domain Eukaryota; kingdom Viridiplantae; phylum Streptophyta; class Magnoliopsida; order Santalales; family Viscaceae; genus Viscum; species Viscum album. The sequence continues at coordinate 1,487,043,577 of OY728157.1, forward strand.
GGAATATCTTATATTTAAACAGTTTTAATTTATTTTAATGATTTGACCATAACGTTCTCTAATATGATCCAAATGGAAAAATCCTTCTTTTATCGGTTCTTACGTTCGATGCGCCCCATTTTATTTTTCTGGACCCAAAGTTCAATCCATCATTTGGATGCTCAAATCTAGCTCACAAGTTAGGCCTTGAAAATTGTGCGTTAAACTGGAGAATATTATTATTGGGCCCATATCTTATAAATGGCTAAACCAAATGAGTTGACATTGTACATGGAGAAATAAGAGATCCTAAAGAACAACATTAATTAAGATATTTGTGCCTTATTATTTCAGTCTCGAGGCCCTAAATACGGGGGAACTAGGTGTATTGGAATACAAATAGTCTATCTGGAAGAATTAAACTTTTGGAGTAATGAGGCCAAAACACATTCCTTACTATTCTAGTGAATCTGAAATATGGTGAGTCAAAATATGATAAATATTGTAACAACATTCAAAATAGACCATTTCCAAAATCCATAATTAAAGATGTCTAAAATGCACATACATTTGGTAGATAGATATTGGATCCAATAATTCACCCCCTTTCCAATAAAAATAGACTCCCTATTCATTCTAAATGGATGTCAATGTAGTTTCCATTTAATGTAGGTTTATATTTTCTTTGATTCTATAGTATATTATTAAGTTTTAATTTATATAAGAAATATTATTCATACCTCATTCTTCCATTTTTACTATTATGTGATTCTCCCACCGTATTCTATTTTAACTCCTTGTGAATGGGGAACTAACCTCGATGCTTGTTCATGGGGGAGAATTGTGGTTGATTGAGTTTCATTGTGCTTAAATTTTTTTCTCTTTATTTAATTATGAGAATTTTGGTGGTGGTTCAATTGATTTTAGTGTGTAGTTTCCCTATTTTATCAATCACTGATTTCTTCATCACATTCATCATTTATCTTTCCCTTCACTATCTAAGTCATGCATATGATGGAGTATGGCTTAGGTAGTGATGGTCACCAAGAGATCTCATAGCCAGATTTAGGAATAGTATTTCCCCGCATGCAAAGATCTCGGTGATGGGGTAATAACATTTAGAATGATAGGGTGTAGTGTGATAGATCTTGATCACTACATTGAATTGATATTAATAATATTATGATAAACAATTATATCAGCCATTACGTTCCCCCAAGAACAAATGTCTTCATTATTTCTTTTTAACCTCATTTTGATCACCTTGGATATATATATATATATTCATATTTTATGAATCTTTCAAACTCATCTAAAAATTATATCTTAGTTAGAAAATAAATAGTGACAATAGAATTTTGGGGTTGTGTAAGTTTCCTCCTCAAGACCAACCCTAGGAGTGAACTATATTACATGCTTAGGTAAATAATATTTTGATCGGGGATCTGTAAAAAACTCATGGGCATCTAATTGGCGCTAATTCCAAGGAGGTAGCAACACTTTCACATACCATTTTTCATAAAAAAAATAATAACAAATTTCAATAACTAAAAAAACTCATTTCTTCATGATGTATTTTAATGATGATTATTCTGCATGGACAGACGAATCTCATGTGAAATAAGAATATTAAATTCAAAAAACTAATAAAAATGGACTTCATGAAGAGATACAAAAACTAAAGAGAAATGATCTGTGGTTTGGGGAATATATTTGTTCCCTATGGGAAAAACCTGAACCTAAAACCAAACATGATCTTGATATGGAACCTGAACCAAAATGAGTGGTGGAAGAGATTTCACCGATCATTTTTTATGTTAAATAACCTGAGGAGGTTTAGAAGGATATTCTAAATGAATTAATCATATCATCCCATACTCATCCACTGCTCTACTAGGTCCCTAAAGTACACATGCGAGCTAACTAATTTATGGGATATCCACAAGTTTTTGAAGAATCTTGGAATCAATTTATTGAAGATAACCTAAAACATGATCTTACCATGCTTGATAAGGAGAAATAAATACCCTTTGACATCTCTCTCACTTTAGAATACAATAAAGAATATGCACCTATTGATATAGGATTTCCAATGGTGTTTCCTAAAGAGATCAATTTCCAAGATGACATAATTGAAAGGGAAGATTTATTGAATGATTTATCATGTCTTAATATTATATAAACTGAATTGTTTTCTAACTTTCCCTTTATTGAATCTTATGACACAGTGATAATGGAGAGGACCATGGATGTTAAGTAAGAGTCCATCCAAGTTATGGTTATTGGAGAAGAAGAAGATTTGGATAATCATGTGATGTGACAACCTCCTCTACATCAACTATCATATCATATAGAGAGGACACCACATATGTTCCGAGGGGCCACACCTATTTTCTTTTCCCACCCATTTTGGACCTTAAATTATCTATGTATTCCTTCTTGGGGTTTGATAAATTTCTTATTTTCTTTGGGGTTCTCAATTTTCAGTGTCTACTCATGGACACCGGGAAAAGTCACATGTGGTGTTTTATCTCAAAAAAATCACATCCACATTCTGATTGGGGATAATCCACTACAACTTCTGGACTAGGTGCAGTAAAAACTAGCACAAGTTTGGGGGTTAAAATAATTAATTATCCCTTTTTAATTTTCTTTATATTTATTTTTATTTATTTTTATTATTTATTTTAATTTATTTCTTGTAGTTTTAAAGTGGTAGAAACTTGGAGCTTAAATCAATGTTTTCACTAAAATTTACATCTAATTGTGCCTTTCCTTTTCTTTATTTTTTTTTTACTTCCCAATATAAATTCTACATGAAAATGTCTCTTGATCTGATTTGAGCTAAGAATGAGGTAGTTAATAGAATAATTGTGGGGGTGGGATTTCATATTGTTTTTATGAATTTTGGGTGTGATTTCATTTTATTATTCATGTTGTTGTTGTTTTTTTGAAATTTTATTTTTCTCCATTTTCATTTTTTCATTTCTGTTTTTAGGATTCTTGAGCAAAATTGAATACTTTGGAAATTTCATACCATCTTGGTATTTTTGTCACATTGGTTTATTTGAATATTTTAGGATTTAAATGATTCCCAAATGGATTTTTTTTGGGGATTTCCAATCTTTTCATTTGAAAATGATTGATTGATTGAGAAACTCATGTGCACTAGTGCTATCCAAATTAAAAATCTTTCCCAAACCGAGATGTTTCTAAACATGTTTGACATATTATTTACATTAATTTTTTTTCTTGAGAGTCTTGAAAAATGTTTTTTGGTTCATAAATTTTTTATTTTCTTTTGTTTCAAAGTTGTTAGAGTTCAAGAATGTTTCAATTATGATTGAGGCACCACTTTGAAACCCCCTTGTGCATCAAACTCATATTTTGGCCTTCCTTTACTTCTAACCATCAATAAAACCCTACTATCCATGAAATACATTGTTAGGAAGTAACATTAAAATCCACTTATCCCTTTATAAACTTCCCCATAAGTTAAATGCATGATTATTGTTGAACTCAAGTGTGGTAGAGGGAGAAAATGGGCTTTGGTTTTCTTTCTTGAAGAATATATTTGACATGAATTGAAAGTGAGTCCATATTTATTACTACTCTGGTGGATGAAATGTCATTATGGAAAGATTTATGGGTGGCCAAAAATATCATTACACATATTGGATGGGTGTTCATCAATTATTGAAGATCAAAATATGCCTCTCGTTTCCTAAAAAATGATTCTGAAGAGAAATCCATATCTAAATTCAAGCTAAAACAATGCTAAAAATGTGGAAAAGAAAGATTAAAATCATTGATGAATAAATTCTATGTCTTAACTTCCTAAAAGAAGAGGTTTTTGTAGGTGATTAATTTTTGATAAGATTGAGGAGCACACCATTCTAGAACAAGACTATTTCCATGCATTTATATCACTTCAGAGCATAACACTCTTCATTCTGCCACAGAAGTTTTTAAATTTCAAACCTACCAACCCTTAGCCTCAGAACTACCAATGAAAAATGTCTCATTATTGAAACATTTTTGAATCTATGAAGTGAACATACTAGGAGGATATCAATCCTGTGAAGATTACACATGTTTTGAGAATGAGAAAAACTCCACATTAAATATCCTTGAGTGAAGAGAGGAATATTTTTTCAGGGAGGTAGGTACGACATGCATGTGAGGATTAAAATGATATTGATTAGATTCATATAATTTTTTAGGAGTTCTTAAATTTTGATCCATGTATAAGGTATGATATTTTATCTGATATGATAATTAATTTCTGATGTTATTTATGCTTTAAGAAGTTTGTTTGGACCTTGGTATAAGATGATTATCCAAGAGTGCAATGTTTAAGTGTGGGGGAATTGATATAAAAAAATATTTTCAATAAATTTATTCTAAATATAAATGTTTGTAATCCCAAAAATGTGTTTTTAAAGTTAAATTGTCAAATTTTGTATTTTTAGACTATTGTTGGGCTTAGTTGAAAAAATGGATTATCTTGGATTTAAACAGTTTTAATTTAATTTAATGTTTCAGAAATAACTATTTCTAATATGATCCAAACATAATAATTATTCTTTTATATATTCCTAAATTCTATAGGCTCCCTTTTATAATTTTGTAACCAAAGCTCAATCCATCAATTGGAAGCTAAAATCCATCACCCAACTCACGTCTCTAAAATTGTGCATAGAACTGGAGTATATAATTGCTGGGCCCATATATCATAAGTGGCCAAAGAAAACTAGATGAACGTTTTCGTTGATAAATACTAAATCCTAAGGAAAAACCTTTTTTAAGAGGTAACCACCTAATTCTTTCATTCTCAAGGCCATAAATGCATTGTAACTTGGTGCATTGGAATATTAATTTTCTATTATGAAGAATTAAAGATTCAGAGTAAAGACGTCATAACTCCTACATTACTAAGCCAGTGAAAATGATATTTCATGAGTCGATAGAGGAGAAATATTGGAACAACTTTTAAGAAGTAACATATTTATAATTTGGTAACTAATGAGGTCTACCTCATGCATCTATTCGGTGAACATATTTTGGAGCATAATATTTCACCCCTTTCCTATAAAAATGTACTCCCTCAAAATTCCAAAGTGTTGGACAAGTAGTTTCCATTTTCTATAGTTTTATATTTTCATTTATTCTATAGTATATTTTTAAGGTTTTAATTTATAGTAGTCTTCTTCTTCATACCTCATTCTTCCATTTTTACTTTTAGGTGTTTCTCCCACTGTATTCACTTTCATCTCCATGTGAATGGGGAACTAACCTCGATGGTAGTTCTAGGGGGGGATGGTGGTTGGTTGAGTTTAATTTTGATTAAATTTTAATCTCTTTATTTAATTAAATTAATTTTGGTGGTGGTTAATTTGATTGTGGTGTGTGATTGCCCAATTTTCTCTATCACCTTGTTCTTCATCTCATTCAAAATGTTTCCTTCTCTTCACTATCTAAGCCATGCATACAATAGAGTATGGATTAGGTATCGATGGTCAGAAAAGAGATCTCCCAATTGGATTTAGGATGAGTATTTTCCCATATGAATATATCTCTACTTTGGGGTAATAACATTTCAAATGAGAAGGTTCAGTGTGACAGATCATGATCACTACATTGAATTAATATTGGGAATATTTTAATAAACAATGATATCAACCATTATGAGCCCCCAAGAACAAATGACTTATTTTTTTAACATCATTTTTTTCGCATTTCATATATATATATATTCATATTTTATGCATCATTCAAACACATATTAATTTTATATCTTAGTTAAAAAATAAACAGTGACAATAGAATTTCGGTGTTGTGTAAGTTTCCTCCTTGAGAGCGACACTTGGATTCCACTATATTTCATGCTTAGGTAAATAATCTTTTGATCATGGTTCTGTGAAAAATTACAATGGATCAAATTGGAACTATTTATGGGGAGGTATCAACACTTTCACACACCATTTTTTGTAAAAAAACAAAAATTTCATAAATTTCAAATGCTATAAATTAACTTCTTTATTTATGATGTATTTTAATCGTGATTATTCTGCATGAAGTAACCAATATTAGGAGCAACAAGAAAATGACATTTAAAAATCTCAAATGTGAGAAATTCATGAAGAGATAAACAAACTGAAGATAAATTCTTGGAGGTTTGGGGAATATATTTGTTCACTGTTAAAGAAACTCGAACCTAAAATTGAACCTCATCTTGAGTCGGAACCTAAACCAAAACAAGTGGTGGACAAGATTTCAGTGATCATTTTTTATGTTAAAGAACCCAAGGAGGGCGAGAAAGAGCTTCTAATGGAATTAATAATATAATCTCGTACTCATCCATTGCTCGTGGAGGTACTTGAAGTACACATTCTAGCGGATTCACTTATGGTAGATCAAAAATTTTGGGAGAATCATAGAATCACTTTTTTAAAGATATCCTAAAACCTGATCTTCCCATGATTGATAATGAAAAATATGTACCTTTTGTCCTCTCTCTTTCTTAGGAAGACAATGAATAAAATTCCATTGGTGAGGTGGAATTTCCAATAGTCTTTCCTGAAAAGATCAATTTCCAAGCTAACAGACCTGAAAGGGAATATTTCTTGATTGATTCGTCATGTTTTAATCTCATTCAAACTGAATTTATTTTCTGGATTTCCCTTTACTAAAATTTATAACATAGTGAAAATAGAGCATACCACGGATGTTAAGGAAGATATCATCCATGTGGTGGTTATTAAAGAAGAATTTGTGGATAATTGTGTGATGCGACTACCTCCTATACATCAACTTTCGTAACATATGGAAGAGGACACCACAAAAGTTCATAGGGTGAACCTCTATTTTCTTTTCCCAACCACATTGGACCTTAAATTGTCTCTATATTCTATGTTGGTAGTTGAGAATTTCTTATTTTCTTTGGGGTTCTCTATTCTCATTGTCTACTCATGGAAACTGGGAAAAGTCACATGTGGTGGTTTATCTCAAAAATTCCACATCCACCTTCGGATTGGGGACAATCCACTACAACTTCCTGGCTAGGGGTAGTAAAAACCTAGCACCCACATTGGGGGTAAAACAAATAATTATCCCTTATCTATTCCCTTTTCATTTCTTTTTATTTATTTTTATTATGTCCTTTTATTTATTTCTTTTAGTTTTAAACTGGTAGCAATTTTGATCTTAACTCAAGGCTACCACTGACAAATAAATCAGTTTGTGTATTTCCTTTCCTTTATTTTTTTTACTACCAAATATAATTTCTGTATGAAAATGTCTCTTGATCTGATTTTAGCTAAAAAGGGGGTAGTAAATGGAAGATGTGTGGGGGAGGGATTTCATCTTATTTTTATGAATTTTAGGTGTGATTTCATTTTATTCTTCATGTTGTTTTTTTTTGAAATTTTATTGTTTTCCTTTTTCATTTATCATTTCTATTTCTAGGATTCTTGAGTAGAATTGAATAATTTGGAAAATTAAAACCATCTTTGTATTTGTATCACATTTCATGATCTAAATATTTGTGGATTTAAATTATTTATGAATGGATTTTTTGGGATTTACGATCTTTTAAATTGAAAATGTTTCATTGATTGTGAAACTCATGTGCACTAGTGTTGTCAAATTGAATATCTTGCCCAACCTGAGAGGTTTTTAAACCTATTTGACATATTCATAACATTTTTTTCCTTTAGAGTATTGAGAAATGTTATGTGATCTAGAACATGTTGTTTTTTATTTTTTTTAAGCTGTTAGAGTTCATTAATGTGTTAAGTATGATTGAGGCACCACTTTGAAATCCCCTTTGGCATAAAACTCTTATTTTGGACTACCTTTACATATAACCTTAATTAATTCCCTATTAGACATGAAATACCTTGTTAAGAAGCCAAATTACAGGAAATTTATCACTTTCAAACCTTCTTTAGAAGTTAATGCATGATTATTGTCAAACTCAGGTGTAGGGGAGGGAGAAGAAGGGCTCTATTTTTCTTTCTTAAAGAATCTATTTGACCAGAAATGAATGTTTTTCTATATTAATTACCACTTTGGTGGATGAAATTTTATTATGGGAAGATGTATTGGTGGCCCAAAATATCATTAAACATATGGGCTGGGTGTTCATAAATTTTTGAAGATCAAAAGATGCCTCTATTTTCCTGAAAATACACGTTTCTGAAGAGAAATCCATATCTAAATTCAAGATAAAATAATGCTAAAAATGGGGAAAAGAGGGATAAAAATCATTGATTATACAATTATAAGTGTGAACTTACAAAAATAAGAGGTGTTTAGAGGTGATTCGTATTTAGAGGATTGAGGAGCATACCATTCTTGAACAAAACTGTTTTCATGCATTTACTTTACAATAGAGCATAACCCTACCCATTCTACCTCAGATGATTTTACATTTTAAACCTTCCAAAACTCAACCTCTGAAAAACCCATGAAAAAGACCTCATGATTGATACAGTTGTGACTCTATGAATTGGAGATATTAAGAGGATAGCAAGCCCATGGAGATCCCACGTGTTTTGAGAATTAAAAAAACTCTACATTAAATATCCTTGAGTGAAGAGAGAAATATTTTTCTAGGGAGGTAGGTAAGAAATGCATGTGAGAATTAACATGATATTGAATGGATTCATATGATTTTTGAAGAGTTATGAAATTTTGACCCATGTATGATGCATGATATTTTCTCTGATATGATAATTGAGTTGTGTTGTTATTTATGCGTTGAGAAGTTTGTTTTGACCTTAGTATAAGTTGATTTCCCTGGAGTGCAATGTTTAAGTGTGGAGGAATTGATAGAATAAATATTTTTAAATTATTTTATTCTTAATTTAAATGTTTTTAATCCCACCAATGTGTTATTTAAATAAAAAATTTCACATTTTATGTTTTAGGAGTATTTATGAGTTTAATTGGAAAAATGACTTATCTTAGAATTAAACAGTTTTATTTTATATTATTGTTTCCGCCATAAAATTTACTAATAAGATGAAAAATGCATCATTATTTATTTAATGGTTCCTACATTCGATGATATCGAATTTATACTTATGGACCCAAATCTCAATCCATCATTTAGAATCTCAAATCTAGCTCACAAGTTAGGCCCCAAAAACTATGCACAAAACAAGAGAATATTATTTTTGGGCCCATATAACATTAATGGATAAACCAAACGAGCTGAAATATTACATAGAGAAAGAATAAATCTGATGTAACAACTTTAATTAAGAGGTCTATGCCATATTCATTCATTCTCAAGGCCATAAATGGGTTAGAACTTGGTGCATTGGAAAACCAAGAGTCTGTTCGGTAGAATTAATGTTTTGGAGTAAAGAGGTCATAAATCCTTCCTTACATGGACAATGAATCTAAAATTTCATGAGTCGATAGAGGATAAATATTGGAACAACATGTAAGAAGGCCCATTTCCAAAATGTGGTCATTAAAGATGTCTACCACGTGCATACATTAGGTGGATAGATTTTAGAGACAAATATTTCACCCACATGCCTATAAAAATGTACTCCCTCTTCATTCCGAAGGGTTGGAAAATTAGTTTCCATTTTTGTAGGTTTATATATTCTTTTCTTCTGTTTTATATGTCATGACACATCCCCCTGGGCCCGTATCGTGACTACACCAAGCCCGCCTTCCATAGGCCAGGGGCTGGTGGCTAGCACCAAAGGCGTAAATCCCTAAATTGGGAAGGCATTGCCTTTTTATCTATAAAAAACACATCAGAGTAAACAACTGGAAGAAAAACACTAAGTAAAACTGTATACAAAAGAAGTGCTGAAAAGTAAAAATGGGCCGGAAATACAAGCCCAACAGGAAAGTACAAATACAACTAAAATCAAGTACAATAGAGAACAATTAAAGCAACAATTGGGTCATCCTCCAGGGTTCCTACCTGAATGGTTGGTACAGATGGCCTCCTCAGCAATCCACGTCTATCTGTCTCCTCCGAGTATCATCACACCTAGTGGTCCACCTCTGGGTACCATCTAGTCCTGCTACTCTTTCCCTCAGTCAGTACTGTCTGTTGTCTGTATCCAACACAATGAGTTGCAGACATAGCCCGTGTAGGGTTGAGTATAATGATACACAATAAGGAACCTGAGACCCTCAAGGTCTCACAATATCCAAAAAGGATAATCCACAAAGAAAGAAATCAACAGATAACCATTACTTACATATATGCCAACACATATACCTAGGTTATCTAGTAACTCATCTCAATCATGAAGAAAACACTAACTTTATTGACTTAGCTCAAAAACAGGATTTTATTCTAGGGGTGGTAACATGTAACTCTCCCAGTCAAACTGTCAAATCCTCAGCTGCTGGTGTACTCCTCCACTATAGAGTATTGTGGGCCTTCTGCATCATACAGAGGTGCTTCCCACTATCCTGGACTACTGTGGTACTCCTCCTGTCGAGTATCGTGGGTCTGTTGCGTCACACAGAGGTTGTCCCCACTGTGGGTCTGTCGCATCACACAGAGGCGCTTCCCCTTATAGCCTATCAAGATAATCCTCTTGTCGAGTATTGTGGGTCTTCCGTGTCACACAGAGGTGCTCCCCACTGTGGTTATTCCGTGTCACACAGAGGTGCTTCCCACTGGGCTAGTCGAAACACTCCGAGTCAAATGGTCAGCAGTTGTCAGGTCTTATCCAGCTACTAGGTCTCCATACTATGCTCGCTCGTCTCTGAGAGGATCCGCTCCATGAGCTACTGGTCGATACTCCAACTATCAAAACGTCCCATGTATAACTATCTCAAAGGTCCTTCTTGTCATAGAGGTCTTAACGCAACAGATGGCGCGTCCATCATATGTCCGGTCTGTGTGTTATTGGCATTTCTATTCCAGGGGGCCATGGGGATTTTAGGTTAAAATCAACCTGAACATACCCCAACTATGACTAAAACTCAAGTGGGGTATTCCAAAAGAACCATATCTCCCTAATATTTCTTTCACCGGAGACGGTTCATCGATCGGACACCCGTAGCCCAAGATATGGGCGAAAATGTGAAAATAGGCCAAAGTGGGTCCGGGTCCGGTCCGACCCAGTCGGACTGACCCGGCCCAGCCTGGGTCTCGACCGGAGTCTGACCCTGTCTACAGGTCGAAACTTGCATGAGGGGTCAACCCAGCCCAAGGGGGCAGCCCGGCACGAGGGGCGGCTCGGCCCGAGTGGGCGGCCTAGCGCCCCAGCGGCCCGGCGGCTCACGGGCTCCGCCTAAAACATGTCCAGGGGAAACCGCGCACCCCCTAGCTCCCGAACGGCAGAGCTGTTCAGATGGGAACCCAAACAGACACCACATGACACTGGTATAGGTCATGCGGGACCCGATCCTCCCAGCTGGCCGAGCGAACAGCCACTCCAGCTTCTCCACCGCAGCCTGCTCTGGCCTTGACTCCCTACTTCTCGGCGTGGTGCGATGATGCCATGCGCCCTCTGCTGCGGTCCGGTCTGGCTGTGGCCCCCTACTCCTCTGCAGGGCATGAAGACACCGCGCCACTTCCACCGCAGTCTGGTATGGCCGCGGCCCCCTACTCCTCCATGCAACACGACGGTGTCGTGCCCCCTCTGTTGCGGCCTGGTCTGATCGTGGCCCCCTTCTCCTCGACGCGGTGCATTGAGGTTGATCCCTTTCGATGACCCGACAGCCTTGCGTCGTGAGTTTCTTTACGGCTGCCCCAATAAGGCTGTTGTTGCTCCACCTCCATTGTCAAAAAACGAGAATAATCAAAGGGGGAGGGTTGGGCCATGTTTGTGCGGTCTGATCCCTCCACGTTATGTTGATATCAAATGAAAATTCTCAATCCATAAATTGAACGATGTAGAACTGGAACAAATTCAACTCAAAACCCTAACCTGTATGACGATGATCGTTGACGAAGTCACAGAAAGGAGGCGTCAATTCGTTAATGTCATAAAAATAAGAGGATATTCGTCGTTGTTAGATGAGCATTCGGAGGTGACGAAGTTGAAGATTGCATTCTTCACGGTCAACTCCTTCTCTTTTGGCACGATTGAAGATCGTTCTTTTTTGGAGAATTAGTTTCTCCAATGGTTCTCCAAGTTCTTCCAAGCCCTTTCTCAAAGCGCCACCAATTGAATTGCCACCCAAAAATAATGGGTTAAGGTAACCCATTTTTTAATTTGTTGGCCAAAATATTTAAATGAATTCAAAAGTTTTTTTAATTAAATGAGTTATCTCACTTAATTAAATGGGTGGAGTTTGCTCAATTTAATGGTGGGGAAGGTGAGGAGTTTTATCTCCCTTTATGGAGAGTTAAGGGGGGTTTAAATCCCGTGTGGTCCTCACCAAGGATATCCTCCCAAGGGAGATTCTTTGTGGGTGGGCCCTAACACCATAACCTCCCATGGGAGGTTACTGTGTGGTGGCCCCCACCACTAGCCACCTCTTGGAGGTTTTAACTACCTCAAAAATAAAAATAAGATAACACTTATTTTTATTTAACCTTATTAAAAACCCCAAAATCTAACTTCCATTCTCGATCATCAGTCGTCGAGGAGAAAGCCTTATTTAGAAAATACTGGTGCTATGATTTCAATGGCGCCCTCAAATTTCAGTTCTGAGCACAGGTTAACAAGTTATTAAATCCTGGTCGTATGTTTACTGAACGTACCCAACCAAAATAGCGGAAATTGATTCCGGGCACACCGGGCTAGGGAATCATGCAACGAAAATTTTCACGGACTTGTAAAATTCCCATGTATATAAGAGAAAAATTTCCATATAAGTTTCTAGGTCTTTACATTCTCCCCACCTGAGGTCTTTGCATCCCTATAAGCTACAACTCGGTCTAAGGGAACAAATGGGGGTACTGAGCATGTATCTGAGCCTCCTGCTTCCATGTGTTCTCCTCGAGGTTCCCGTGCTAGCGGTGAACGCGCACCAGAGGTATCGACCGTCCACGAAGGACCCACTCTTGTCAATCCTCAATCTCCACTAGAACCTCTGTGAAAGTCACCCCATCATCGATGTCCATCTTTATATGTTTGATGATGTGGGATGGGTCGTGCATGTATCTCCTTAGCTGAGATATGTGGAAGACATCGTGCAGCTGGTGAAACTGAGCTGGTAGAGCTAAGCGTTAAGCCACCTCACCTACTGTTCTAAGGACCTAGAAAGTTCTGATGAATCACGGAGACAAATTGTTGCCCCGGCCAAATATCCATTGACCTCATTGAGGTGAGAACCGTAGAAAGATGTGGTCACCATCCTCGAACTCCAGAGTACTTCATCCCCTATCAGCATACGGATTCTACCTACTCTGTGCAGTCTTCATCCACTCCTAGATGATTTTCACCTTCTCTTTGGTATCTCGTACCATCTCTAGTCCCACTAGTGCTGACTCCCCTGGGTCTGTCTAGCACAGTGGTGATCTCAAAGGTCGATCATACAAGGCCTCAAAAGGTTCCATACCGATGGTAGAGTTATAGCAGTTTTTATAGGCAATCTCCACCAAAGGTAAGTGATACTCCCAGATGTGACCAAAGTCTAGGAAACATGCGTGAAGCATATGACATCCTGCCTTTTTATCTCATAAACTTTCATTACATTTTACAAAACCGAGGACCTTTAAGGTTTAGTGTCTTGGAAACCAGGAACTTAAAACATGAAAACATAAAAACATTCTTCTTAAACACTTCAAAGGCTTCTCCTCACTTTCATCCTAGGTTCATTACTACATCTCATAACCTGGGGACATACATCAAAAGAAAGGGTGAGCAGAAGGCCCAGTAAGGGAAACAAGAGAAACATTTAACATGTGAACTTGAGATACATCAACTATGTCATGAAAAAGAACTTTAAGGCATGAGAGAGAAATCATGTGGCATATAATAATAAAAATAACATTTTTCATAACATTAAGATGTGGCTACATCATTTAACATAGAAAATCATGAACATATCACCAAGGTCCATCCCCAAGGTGTCATTTGAAAATTACCAAGGTTATTCACCAAGATATCTTGAAAATTGTAATCTCTAGTGGTTACATCATTACCCAATGCATTGGAGTGCTATCAGGGCGCACCCTTAAATTTGTATTTATTATCATGTGAGCCATATATATCATCATCAAAAATTTCATAAATAACTCATATAGCATAAAATAAATGGGTTTCATTTCATAATCATAATGTTTTAAAAACTGCTTTGATGACATGATCTTTGCGTCACTTTACACCCACAGAAGGGGAGAGCGGGTCTCATGTATGTAAATCCCAGAATTTAAAATAAAACTTTTGATATATATGTGAATACCCCTGTAGAAATAATATCTTTTAGTATTCACTTTATAACATAAAATAATTTTGAGAAAAGAGAGAGGCATTTTGAGAGGAAAATTCTGCAACATAACGACTATGTTTCGGGGTTTTAGAAAATATTGAAAAGAGAGGGGACATTGGTCAAACATTCATAAATGACCCATATAAATGTATAGGGACAGAATAATAAGGATATATAAACATGGTAATTAAATTTTAATGACATTCCATTTGAAATGAAAAACCTGGAAGGAAGACAAAAATTAGATTTCTCTTATTAAAAATTCTGCAGCCTAACGACGTCACTTAAACTTCAACAAAAATGATTTGAAAGATAAAATAGGGTCTATCATCATGTGAACATAAGAGTTAATTATTATAGATATAGATATCATACCCCAACATAATAAAAAGGAACTTGAAATAATTGACATGAAAGTAGAACTTTGAACATTGAAAAAGGTGAAAGAATCCCTTAAAAATTCGGCAGCCTAACGACGCCACTTAAACTTCAAAAAAATGAATTGAAGAGATCAAAAAGGGTCTCTCATCATATGAAAATAAATGATCAGTATTATAGATATAGAGATCATACCCCAACATAATGTAACTTGAAATACTTGATAAGAAAATAGAACTTGAAAATGAGAAGGGTGAAAGAATCCCTTAAAAATTCAGCAGCCAAACGGCGCCACTTAAACATTCATAAAATGAAATGATGAGAGAAAGAGGGGATCTCTCATCATATAAACATAAAAAGTTAATTAAGATAAATATAAAAGAACATCCTCCCACATAATAACATGGAGCATAAAAGGAATGACATAAAAGAGATTACTTGAAATGAAATTGAGAGGTCGGATCCCTTACCTTAAAACGTAACTCTTAAAACTCAATGGTTGGGACCTTGAGGGCTTGAGGGCACTTTGATAGGACTCCTTGGGAGGTAATGAGACCATATCTTTGTTGGGGGAGAGTTGGGAGTCGAATGGATGAGAGGATATCTTGGTATTTATAGGGAAAGTGAGGGGACAAGGCATTAATGCCCAAAGGACACCTCATTGGTGGTTTTGGAAAAACCATGGGCTTGCCCATGGTATTTTCCCATGGTATTGGCCACATGGGTCCCCCCGTACAATAGTTCATCGCCTTTGGTCGGCCAACCCTTAAAATATCTCACGAAATCATCATGACATAGTTATGATGTCATTAAACATACTGAAACCCTAAAATTGTATTTTCACTATTCATCGAAAATTCAACTTTCTCAGAAAAATTCCAAAATTTCACCTTAACCAAATATCAATGCTTTGATTTCAAAAATTAACTCTATTTTATAAAAATAATTTTCTAAATATTTTTAATTTATTTTTTAAATAAAGACACTATTCACTGAAAATTCATTTTTTTCAGAAAAATCCCCAAAAATTACCTTAACATAATATCAATGCTCTGATTTCAAAAATTAAATCCATTTTAGAAAAATAGTTTTCTAAATATTTTTAATTTCATTTTTAATTAAAAAACACTATTCACTCAAAAAAACTAATACTTGAATACTAATATATGAAACTGTTATTTAACCATTTTATTGAATCACATTACTTAATCATGGTGCCTAGATTATATTAATACTTCTTTTAAGTGAGATTACTAATCCATTTGGTCACATTACTAATCCTAGGCATAAAGTCACTATTCATAATTTACTATTCATCAAAAATTATGTTGATCTTATTAGACTCTAAATTTCATACTGAACATAATTGTAGAAGACCATTTTTCGAAAATCATTACACATTTTTTATTATTTAAGGTTTACATAAACATTTTTTAAAATATCCTTTCTCTAAAATTCACCAAAAATATGAATACTATATTTATCCGAACATTTGAAAAGTCTTAAACATCATCATAAGAAGAAATCCCAATTTTTATTTAATACAAAGGATTACACAAGGTAGTTACGGTCTCCTTACATAGCCCCTTATCACACCAGCATAGGACCTAAGTGTAAGGTGTGTTAAGGTGAGAGAATCTGAGGGAGGCTCGTCCAACATCGCACGAGTGGTAATTTCTATCAGTTTGAACTTCTCGCGAAGTCGATTCCATTCTAGCTTCGCACGATAAAGTTCGTCTTGGGTTTGGTCCAACGCAAAGCCCAGTGGTGCTACCTCCTTCCCAAGTTCTGTTAGATGGGCTTCAGTCGGTCCAAGACTACTGGGTGAGGCCATTGAATCTTCATTCTATATTAATTAACCATGATTACTTGAATTTATAGATAGTACTCAAAACGTTTAGTTTCCGGCGGTCATATTGGCCAATGGTCATATAACTGTCAATACCCAATAGTCTCATTTTAATTTTACTAATGTTTTCAAATGAAACAGTTTTGTTGATTATAAAAAAAAATAACCCAAAAAATTAGGAAACAAGATTTATTCAAAATTTCAAGTCGTTACAATATTCACCCCTTAAGAAATTGCGTCCTCTCAATTTTTAAAATTGGGTTTTGAAATTTCATTGAAAGTCCCACATAAAAAAAGGAGTCAGTAAAACTATTACTTTAAAAGAATGAAAGGGAAGT
The DNA here is from genome assembly GCA_963277665.1 of Viscum album. NCBI lineage: Eukaryota > Viridiplantae > Streptophyta > Magnoliopsida > Santalales > Viscaceae > Viscum > Viscum album. The sequence goes on from OY728157.1 coordinate 1,487,060,494, forward strand.
ACAAAGGTCACCAGAGTTAACCCACACTAGGATTCCATGTAGAAAAACATGGACATGGAGGAGAAAACAAAGGGTAAAGTTCTGAGGGAGAGTGATAGAAAACATTATTAGGATAAAGTTAACCACGAGAAGATCCCAAACTTATGATCTGTGCAAACGGTCTTTGATTACCTAGTAGGAAACGTAAACCAACCACATTTTTGTTTTACGTTCCTTTTCATAATTTTGAGGAATTCATTTACAAAATAGAACAAAAACATAAGGAAATATACCTATCTTCAAGTAGAGTTTCATCCTTTAATAAGTCTCTACCAAAACTAATCTTTTCCATAAATGATGAGAATTCAAAAACACTTGGTCTTATCAAAAGCACAAGAATCATCTTCTATAGAGTCACATAATCCAAAAAAGATTAACTATCTATTTCTTCAATCTTTAAACATTATCCCAAAAATAGAAAGGGTAAGGTAAAACAACTCTTCAAAAAGAAATAATCCCATAGGAATGGAAACTACTTTTAAATCTTCAAAGTTCCATGGTACAACCCAAAGTTCATCATAGACCATTCCAAAAATAACAGTCCTTAAAATTCCTCAAAATAAACCAAACTAATATTGAAACCCAAATACAAGAAGGATTTGATAACATAGTCTTCCAAAATAAACTTTATTGTTAATCTCCAAACAACATCAACCACTCCTAACATCTTATAACAAAAGTAGCTAACCTAAACATATTTTACCCAAGATAGGTTAATCGTTTCCATAAGTAACCTAAATTACTATAATTCCACCCTAAATTCATCTATTATTCAAAATATAATTCAACCTTACCCCTCATTGAAAATATTGTAGTAATCTATTTACCTAGATCATATAGGGTCCCCAAAATAGTGAATGTCTTCCAAAATAATAATCATATTTTAATCCCCTAATAATCTATGTCATATTAATACGACAATCATCACATTTCCTATCACATTGGTTGTTGGGACATTTTCTTCCATTTACCACCATTAAATAAGAAGAGAAAGTATAATTAGGGGCTTAAATACTTAACTAATAATCATGAAAAGGAACTTAAAGCATATAAGGATAACTTTTAGAAGAAAATTATACCCTAACTTGTGATCGCCTAGGTTTCAAACTGGGTTATACATGATCATATATTCTTATGTGAATCTTTATTTTATTTTATCTTTGTTCCTTTAATAATGGTTCATACTAAGCTTATGAATTTACCAAAGAATATCCCCCGGGAGAGTCGTAACCAAGAGTGCAGCAAGGCCCGTTATTGTGTACCAGTTCCTGTTCGAGTCTAGCTCAAAGCGGTGTTTTTGGGTTTTATCCCTATGTACATCTGTGCAAGATCCACCTCTACATGCTCGTATCCAGACATGGATGTATTTGCTTGGAAACCCCTTACTCAATACTCACCAAAATACCAGGAAGATTTCATATATTTAAACTTTTATATATGGTTCTTCCTGGAGTTTTCATATCCTAATTTCCAAAAATAACTGAAACATCCTTTGATACCAACTATGGAATCCCGCCTTTTTATCATATAAACTTTCATTACATTTTACAAAACCGAGGATCTTTATGGTTTAGTGTCTTGGAAACCAGGAACTTAAAACATGAAAACATAAAAACATTATTCTTAAACACTTGAAAAGCTTCTCCTCATGTTCATACTAGGTTCATTACTGCATCTCTAAAACTGGGGACATACATCAAAAGAAAGGGTGAGCAGAAGTCCCAGTAAGTGAAACAAGAGAAACATTTAACATGTGAACTTGAGATACATCAACTATGTCATGAAAAAGAACTTTAAGGCATGAGATAGAAATCATGTGGCATATCATAATAAAAATAACATTTTTCATAACATTAAGATGTGGCTACATCATTTAACATATACAATCATGAACATATCACCAAGTCCATCCCCAAGGTGTCATTTGAAAATTACCAAGGTTATTCACCAAGATATCGTGAAAATTGTAATCTCTAGTGGTTACAACATTACCCAATGCATTGGAGCGCTATGAGGGGGACCCTTAAATTTGTCTTTATCATCATGTGATCCACATATATCATCATCAAACATTTCATAAATAACCCATATAGCATAAAATAAATGGGTTTCATTTCATAATCATTATGTTTTTAAAACTGCTTTGAAGACATGATCTTTACGTCACTTTAAACCCACAGTAGGGGAGAGCGGGTCCCATGTATGTAAATCCCAGAATTTAAAATAGAACATTTTTATATATATGTGAATACCCCTCTAGAAATAAGATATTTGAGTATTCACTTTATAAAATAAAATAATTTTGAGAAAAGAGAGAGGCATTTTGAGACGAAAATTCTGCAGCATAACGGCTATGTTTCGGGGTTTTAGAAAATATTGAAAAGAGAGGGGAAATGGGTAAAACATTTATAAATGACCCATAAAACAGTATAGGGACAGAATAAGTAGGATATATGAACATGTTAATGAAATTTGAAGGACATACCATTTGAAATGAAAAACATGGAAGGAAGACAAAAATTAGATTTCTCTTATGAAAATTCGGCAGCCTAACGATGTCACTTAAACTTCAACAAAAATGATTTGAAAGATCAAATAGGGTCTCTAATCATGTGAACATAAGAGTTCAGTATTATATATATATATATCATATGGCAACATAATAAAAAGTAACTTGAAATACTTGACATGAAAGTAGAACTTTGAAAATTGAGAAAGGTGAAAGAATCCCTTAAAAATTCGGCAGCCTAATGGCACCACTTAAACTCCAACAAAAATGAATTGACGAGATCAAAAAGGGTCTCTCACCATATTAACATAAATTATCAGTATGATAGATATAGAGATAATATCCCAACAAAAAGTAAATTGAAATACTTGACAAGAAAATAGAACTTGAAAATGAGAAGGGTGAAAGAATCCCTTAAAAATTCGACAGCCTAGCAGTGCCACTTAAACATTCATAAAATGAAATGATGAGAGAAAGAGGGGATATCTCATAATATAAACATAAAAATGGAATTAAGAGGAATATAAAAGAACATCCTCCCACATAAGAACATGGAGTATAAAAGGAATGACATAAAAGAGATTACTTGAAAAGAAAGAGAGAGGTCGGATCCCTTACCTTAAAACTTAACTATTAAAACTCAATGGTTGGGACCTTGAGGGCATGGGGGCACCTTGAGAGGACTCCTTGGGATGTAATGAGACCATATATTCGTTGGGGTATAGTTGGGTGTCGAATGGATGAGAGGATGGCTTGGTATTTATAGGGAAAGTGACGGGACAAGGCATTAATGGCCAAGGAACACCTCATTGGTGGTTTTGGAAAAACCATGGGCTTGCCCATGGTTTTTGCCCATGGTATTGGCCACATGGGTCCCCCCGTATAGTAATTCATCACCTTTGGTCGGCCAACCCTTAAAATATCTCATGACATCATCATGACATAGTTATGATGTCATTAAACTTACCGAAACCCTAAAACTGTATTTTCACTATTCATCAAAAATTCAACTTTCTCAGAAAAATTCCAAAATTTCACCTTTACCAAATATCAATGCTCTGATTTCAAAAATGAACTCCATTTTAGAAAAATAATTTTCTAAATATTTTTAATTTATTTTTAAAATAAATTCACTATTCACCAAAAATTCATTTTTTTCAGAAAAATACCCAAAAATTACCTTAACATAATATCGATGCTCTGAGTTCAAAAATGAAATCCATTTTATAAAAATAATTTCCTAAATATTTTTAATTTAATTTTTAATTAAAAATCACTATTCACCTGAAAAAAACTAATACTTGAATAATAATATATGAAACCGTTATTTAACCATTTTATTGAATCACATTACATAATCAAGGTGCCTAGATTATATTAATACTTCTTTTAAGTGAGATTACTAATCCATTTGGTCACATTACTAATCCTAGGAATAAGATCACTATTCATAATTTACTATTCATCAAAATTTAAGTTGATCTTATTAGACTCTAAATTTCATACTGAGCATAATTGTAGAAGACCATTTTTTGAAAATCATTACACATTTTTTATTATTTATGGTTTAAATAGACATTTTTTAAAATATCCTTTCTCTAAATTTCACCAAAAATATGCATACTATATTTATCCGGACATTTGAAAAGTTATAAACATCATCATAAGAAGAAATCCCAATTTTTATTTAATAAAAAGGATTACACAAGGCAGTTACGGTCTCCTTACATATCCATTTATCACACCAGCATAGGACCTAAGTGTAAGGTGTGCTAAGGTGAGAGAATCCAAGGGAGGCTCAGCCAACATCGCACGAGTGGTAATTTCTATCAGTTTGAACTTCTCACGAAGGCAATTCTGTTCTAACTTCACACGATGAATTTTGGCTTGGGTTTGGTCCCGAGAAAAGCCCAGTGGTGCTACCTCCTTCCCAAGTTCTGTTAGATGGGCTTCGATAGGTCCAAGACTACTGGGTGAGGCCATTTAATCTTATTTCTATATTAATTAACCAGGATTACTTGTATTTAGAGACAATAATAAAAACGTTTAGTTTCCAGCGGTCATATTGGCCAATGGTCATATAACAGTCAAAACCCAACAGTCTCATTTTAATTATACTCATGTTATCAAATGAAACAGTTTTGTTGAGTATAAAAAAATAAAATAACACAAAAAATTAGGAAACAAGATTTATTCAAAATTTCAGATCGTTACAAAGCATGTCCTTGAGGGTCTGAATGGTCCGCTTAGTCTGGCCATCTGTCTAAGGAAGGAAGGTGGTGCTCAGATGTAGCTGCATCCCGAAAGCCTCCTATAACCCCTTCCATAGCTGGGAAGTAAACTGCGCATCACGATTGGAGACAATAGAAGAAGTTATTACATGCAAACACACAATCACTTATAGATAGAGGCGTCCCAAGCTCTCTACTGAGCCCTGCTCTCTGGTCGGTAGGAAGTGGGCTGACTTGGTGTTTCGGTCAACAATCACCCATATCCAATCATGACTCCTAGATGTAAGTGGAAGACCCGTCACAAAGTCCATAGATATCCAATCCCACTTCCACTTTGGGACCCCTAAGGGTTGTTCCAAGCCTGCTGGTACCTGGTTCTCCGCCTTTACTTGCTGACAAGTGAGGCATCATGAGACAAACTCCGATACTGCCTTATTTATACCGGGACACCAGTGCTATCGTCGATGGTCCTGATACCTCTTTACCACTCCTAGATGTACCTCTTGAGGGGAAGTGTGTAAATCCCTAAACACTTCCTCCTGAAGGGGTAATGGTAACATAGTACATCCTCTAAAGAGGATGACGTGCTCCCCACCTTTATAAAACCCATTAGGTGCCTACCCTGTGGATATCTGAGCATGTGGTGTACCACAGTCAGCATATCCACGCTGCACCTCCCTGACTCACTGAAGAAGTGGAGTAGTGACTGTAAGAGAGTGCAGAAAGGCTGCTCCATCCCTATCCAAAAAGGATATCTATAAGGCAGCCAGCTTCTCTGTCTCCTCTCCTAGAAGTTGTATACTGTATATCCTACTGAGAGCATCTGCAACAACGTTCCCCTTCCTAGGAGTATAGACTATCTCAAAGTCATAGTCCTGGAGGAACTCAAGCCAAAGATGTTGTCTCAGGTTCAGTTCCTTCTGGGAGAATATATACCTAAGACTCTTGTGATCAGAGTAAACTATGAAATGCCCGCCCATCAGATAGTTCCTCCACATCTTCAAGGTGAAGACCACTGCTGCTAACTCCATGTCATGGGTAGCACAGTTCTTCTCTTGTTGTCTCATCTGTCAAGAACCATATGTGATCACAGTTCACTTCTGCATTAGGACAGACCCGAGTCCGGTCCCTGATGCATCGCAGTAAACTACGTACCCTACGCCCTCCTCTGGAAGCCTCAATATGGGGGCACTAATCAGCCTCTACATCAGCTCTTGAATGCTTTTTTGGGATCTCTCCGACTTCATAAAGGGTTTCCCCTTCTTTATCAAGGCTGATAGAAGTGTTGCGACTCTGTAGAAGTCTAGAAAAAACCTTCGATAGTATCCAGCCAAACCCAAGAAACTTGGTACCTTCGTCACACTCATGGGTGGCTCCCAAGCAAGTACCGCCTCAATCTTCACTAGATCCACTGCAACTCTAGCTTCCAAGATGACATGCCCCAATAATTGAACCTCTCGAATCAAAAACTGTCACTTCAAGAGCTTACCATAAAGCTGGTTCTCTCAGAGCGTGTCTAGTACCACCTGCAAATGGTAGGCATGCTCCTCCTCAGAAGTTGAGTAGATTATAATGTCGTCGATGAAGACCACAACAAAGAGATCGAGGTATTTATGAAATATCATGTTCATGAGACACATGAAAACTACTGGAGTTTTGGTTAGGATGATGGGAATAACCAATAACTCATAGTGGTCCTACTGACATCTAAAGGTCATCTTCTACGCATCCTCGTCTTGAACTCTGAGCTGGTGATAGCCAGATCTGAGGTCTATATTCAAGAACCATCGTGCTCCCTTGAGATGATCAATGAGGTCATCAATCCTTGAAAGTGGGTAATTTTTCTTCATGATCACCTAGTTCAGGAGATGGTAGTTGACATAAAGCCTCATGCTCCCATCCATTTTCTTGGCAAACAGAATCAGGGCGGCCTAGGGAGAAACACTGGGCCAGATGAATCCATTCCCCTGCAAGTCCTCTAGTTGTACCCTCAGCTCGCGAAGCTCAGCGGGAGCCATCCAATATGCTGGATTAGATATTGGTGTCATCCTGGGTTATAGTTCAATGTAGAAGTCCACCTCTCTATGAGGAGGTAGTCCTGGAATATGATCAGGGAAAACATCCATGTACTAGTCCACAACTACCGGATAAGTCAGACTATCTACATCAACTTCTCTGAGGGTAAGGTGAGCCAACTTGTGAGTGATCTGCTGCACCCTCCTCCGAGTAAGTCTATCCTTTGCTGCAAAGGATACCTTATCACCGGTGAAGGTAAACCTGGTACCATCCGTGCGAACACACTGCACTTTTCTCCTAATACAGTCAATCTGAGTATAAACTGTAGATAACCAGTCCATACCCAAGATGACGTCGTAAGGCCTCGACGCCGCTATGAGGAGATCCCAGCCAAAGATCTCACCTCTTAGAGTAATCTCACACTGCCATCACTAGTACGTAATCGTTGAATATACTCCCGTAGGATTCTCTAGCCATAAGGATCGAGCCAACGGCTCCATCTGAATCTTTGAGCTCCGAATGAGGGAAGTTTCAATGAAAGAGTGAATGGAACCTGTGTTTATAAGAACTGCAGCTAAGGTGGAGTAGACACAGATAGTACCTTGAATCATCTCTAGAGCTCCATGGTCGTTTTCCTCAGCTGCTTGAAGCTGAGCTCTTTCCTATCCACCTGCTCCCTACGGTGGGGTTGGACCTCCTGGTGGTGGTGGTGGTGGTAGCACCTCGTAACGTCATCCACTGCCAGCTGCATGACCAACTCCCTTACCACATCCATCTGCGCCCTAAGTACCGCCTCGATCGATCCTTTGCCTCTACCTGAGAGGTCCCTCAACTATTTTCTGATCATTTGAATGGCAGGTCAGACTGTCACGAGCCATGTGACCTTGCCCACCGCATGAGTAACAATGTCTACTCCTGGCATATATGTCTTTGCCCCGGGTGCCCCGCACAACATATCCTGAGTCCTGCGGTTGTCCACCCATGGGTATGGTCCTCTTGGACCTCTGTGTCATCTGTTTACTTCCATCTACAGAAGACTCTACTTCATGTCGACCATTGGAGGTTCTCACTGCTAGCAACTTCTTAGAAAAGAAACTCTCTAATAGGAGGGCTCTCTCTAACACCCCTGCATGCGTCGAGATACTGAGGGAGATCATCGATTCCCAGATCTCTCGCCTGATCCCTTGCTCGAAGGTCAGGGCCCTAAAGAATGGGTCTTGTACCATATTTGTGGAGTAGCGCGAGAGATTGATGAACCTCACTGAGTACTGATCCAATGTCATGCTACCTTACTGTAGATGAAGTAGCTCCTATATCGGTACCACTCGTAGGGTTTCTGGAACAAACTCCTCTTGGAACAGGCTCTCGAAGTCTATCCAGAGTAGTGTTGCCTCGTCGTGCACCTGGAGCATCAGGATCCGCCATCTGCCTGCTTCTGTCATAAGGAGACTCACAGCAAGTATCGCCATGAGGTCTGGTGGTGTCCCTACCCACCTAAAGACTCTAACCATATCCACCAGACAATCCTCAGCTGGATGTGGGTCCATATCTCCCTGGAACCTTGGTGGCCTCTAGTGCTGGAACTCCTATAATGCGCTCAAGCGGCGTGCATTGTCTGCTGCTGGGCCTGATGCCATCAGTGGCCCAACAAGAAGTGGTATTGTTGGTGCCTCCACTGGTGCCTCAATTAGAAAAGGGCCCTACACTGAGGCGTCCTCACTCATTGGGCTATCAGAGCGTATGAATCTCGATGCTCTGCGAGGAAGCATCCTAAAAGAAACATATGTCACGCTATCAAAAGATTATACCTAGTGAGTAGACCTAGTTGAGCTAACATAAAGAATAACTTTTGAAAATACATAAGAAAATAGTGTTTTCATGTACTGAGTCAGAAATCAGAAGTCAGGGTCCTAGTGTATGGATACGCCGGCCGCCCGCACCAACACTGGACTCCCTGAACTGAAAACCACACATAGAACTCTTAACACTATTGCTTCACAGAGACGAATGATCAGATTCCTAAGTTCTATGATAGAATTGACTCCTCTGATACCAATTTGTCATGACCCGTCCCCTAGGGCCCGAATCGTGACTACCTCAAGCATGCCTTCCATATGTCAGGGGCTGGAGACTAGAACCAAAGGCATAAATCCCAAAACTGGGAAGGAATTTCTTTCTTAACTGTAAACAAACACATCCGAGTACACAACTAGAAGTTAAACACTAAGTAAAACTATATACAAAAGAAGTGATGGAATGTAAAAAGGGGCTGGAAATACAATCCCAATAGGAAAGTACAAGTACAACTGAAATCAAGTACAATAGAGAAAAAGTAAAGCACTACTAGGTCGTCCTCTAGGGTTCCTACCTGAAGGGTTGTTACAGATGGCCTCCTCATTACTCCACATCCATCTGTTCCTCCAAGTTTCATTACACTAAGTGGTCCACCACTGGGTACCATCCAATCCTGCTACTCTCTGCCTCAGTCAGCGTTGTCTGTCGTCTGCATCAAACAAAATGAAGTGCGGGCATAGCCTGTGCAGGGGTGAGTATAACGATACTCAGTAAGGACCCTGATACCCTCAAGGTCTCACAAAATTAAACAAGGATTATCCAAAAAAAGAAGAAATCAATGGATAACCATTACTTAAGTATATTCCCATACATATACCTAAGTTATCTAGTAAACCATCCCAATCATGAGGAAAACACAAACGTCATTGACTCAGCTCAAAACCAGGATTTCATTCTATGGGTGGTAACATGTAACACTCCTAGTCAAACTATCAAAACCTCATCTGATAGTGTACTCATCCTCTATAGAGTATTGTGGGCATGTTGTGTCACACAAAGGCGCTTCCCACTATCCTGGACTGTTGTGGTACTCCTCCTGTCGAGTATCGTGGGTCTGCTGCGTCACACAGAGGCGCTCAACACTATGTGTCTGCCGCTTCTCACAGAGGTTCTCCCCCTCATAGCCTGCTGAGGTACTCCTCCTATCCAATACCGTGGTTCTTCTGCATCACACAGAGATTCTCCCCACTATGGGTCTTCCGTGTCACATAGAGGTAGTTCCCACTGGGCTAGTCGAAAAACTCTGACTCAAAAGGTCAGTAGTCATTAGGTATCAGCCAGCTATTAGGCCTACTTACTCAACTCGATCCTCTCTGGGAGGATCCTCTCCACGAGCTATTGTTCGATACTCCAACTGTCACAAAGTACCATGTAGAATTATCTCAAAGCTCTGCCTCGTCATAGGGGTCTCAATGCAACAGACGGCACGTAAATCGGACGCCCGATCTGTGTGTTATTGGCATTTCCATTCCAGGGTCCTGGTTGGATTTTAGGTTCAAACCAACTCGACCATACCCCAACTATGACCAGACCTCAAGTGGGGTATGCCAAAAGAACCATCTCACCCTAAGCTTTTTGTGTCCGCAGATAGTTCATCGATCAGACACTCATAGCCCAAGATATGTGTGAAAAGGTGAAAACAGGCCACAACGGATATGGCTCCGGTCCGACCCAGTCGGACTAACCCAGCCCGACCCGGGTCCGGATAGGAGTCCGACCCAGTCCATGGGTCTGACCTGGCCTGCGGGTCTGACCCGGCCTGAGGGGTCGGCTCGGCCTGAATGGGCGGCCCGACCCGAGGCGGTAGCTCGGCCCGGCGGCTCGTGGGATCCGCCTAAGCCACATCCAGGGGGGACTGTGCGCCCCCTATCTCATGAACAGTAGATCCATTCATGTGGGAACCCAAACTGGTGCCACCTGGCACCCGTCCAGGTCACCTGGGACCCACTGGGTCCCTCTCCACTAGGCTGGCTGAGCGGCCAGCTGCTCCAGCATCTCTGTCACGGCCTGCCCTGGCCGCGGCTACCTGCTCCTCCGCGTGGCACAACGGCACCAAGCCGTCTCCACCACGGACTAGTCTGGCCATGGCCCCTTGCTCTTCGGTACGGCGAGACAGCTTCACACCACTTCCATCGCGGCCCGGTCTGGCTGCGGCCCCCTGATCCTCCACACGGTGTGATTTATATGTGCCACGTCCGTCGTGGCCCGGTCTGGCCACATCCCCCTACTCCTCCACACGGTGTGACGATGTCGCGCCCTTTCGGCGACCCAGGAGCCTTGCGCCACCAGTTTCTTTGCGGCCTGCCCGACGTCGGCCTTTGTTTCCCCACCTTCGTCATCAACAAACGAGAAAAATCAATGAAGGAGGGTTAGGCCGTGTTCGTGCGGTCCAGTCCCTCCATGTTATGTTTATATAAAATGGATATTCTCAATCCATAAATTGAATGACGTAGAACTGGAACAAATTCAACTCAAACCCCTACCTTGTATGTTGATGATCGTTGATGAAGTCATGGAAAGGCGGTGTCGACTCATCAATGTTGGAAAAGGAAGAGGATATCTGTTGTTAGTAGATGAGCTTTTGGAGGTGACAAAGTCTAATAAGTAATTCTTTGTGGTCGACTCCTTCTCTTTTGGCATGGTTGAATATCATTCTTCATTGGAGAATTAGTTTCTACAAAGGTTCCCCAAGTTCATCCAAGCCCTTTCTCAAAGCTCCACCAAATGAATTGACAACCAAAAATAATGGGTTAAGCTAACCCATTATTTAATTTGTTTTCCAAAATATTCAAAATAATTCAAAAGGTGTTTTAATTAAATGAGTTATCTCACTTAATTAAATGGGAGGAGTTTTCTCAATTAAATGGTGGAGAAGGGGAAGAGTTTTCTCCCCCTTTATGGGGAGTTAAGTGGGGTTTAAAGCTCGTGTGGTCCCCACCAAGGATATCCTCCCAAGGGAGGTTATGTGTGGGTAGGCCCCACCACCATAACCTCCCATGGGAGGTTAGGGTTTGGTGGCCCCCACCACTAACCAGATCTTGGAGGTTTTAACAACCATCAAAAATAAAAATAAGCTAACACTTATTTTTATTTAACTTTATTAAAAACACTAAAATCTAACTTCCATTCTCAACCATCTGTCGTCGAGGCGAAATCCGTATTAACTAATACCAGAGCTGCGAGTTCAACAGTGCCCTTGGATTTCAGTTCCGAGCACTGGTTCAAAAATTATAAAATCTCGCTCATACGTTTACAGAACGTACCCGACCAAACCTTCAGAAATTGATTATGGGCCCACCGGGCCTTGGAATCATGCACCGTATATTTTTGCGGACTCTTAAAATTTCCATGAATTTAATAAAAAAAATACCATGGAAATTTATGGGTCTTTGCAGTATATTTTTAATGTTTTAATTTATATTAGTATTCTTCTTCATACGTCATTGTTCCATTTTTACTTTTATGTGTATATCTAACTGTATCATCTTTTAAATCCATGTGAATGGGTAACTAAACTTGATGATTGTTCTAGGTGGAGAATGGTGGTTGATTTAGTTTCATTGTGCTTAAATTTTAATCTCTTTATTTAATTATGAGAATTTCGGTGGTGTTTAAATTGATTATGGTGTGTGATTTTCCTATTTTCTCTATCACCGAGTTCTTCTTCTTATTCAACATTTATCCTTCCCTACACTATCTAAGTCATTAATACGATGAAGTATGGATTGGGTAGCTATGGTCATTAAAGAGATATCCAAGATGGCATTAGGAAGAGTATTTCCCCACATGCAGTGATCTCAGTGTTGGAGTAATGACATTTTGAATGATATGGTAAAGTGTGATAGATCATGATCACTGCATTGAATTGATATTGAGAATATTTTAATAAATAATGATATCAACCATTACGATCCCCTAAGAATAAATTTATTCCTTCTCACTTTTTAACATCATTTTGTTTTCATTGCATATAAATATATATATATTCATATTTTATGCATATTTCAAACCCATATTTATATTATATATTAGTTTGAAAATATATAGTGACAATATAATTTCGGTGTTGTGTAAGTTTCCCCCTCGAGACCGACCCTGGGAGTTCACTATATTTCATTCTTAGGTAAATAATCTTTTGATCGGGGATCTGGGAAAAATTCCCACACATCAATGATATAATTATAAGGTTCAAAAATATAACAAATTAAGAAATATGTGCAGAACAAAGCCAATATTACCTGAAGTGAAAATTTAAAATATGATCATTAACAAGAAGATCATAATCAATGAATATATAGTAATATATATAAGTATGTTCTTATTTAAACTATTTATAATAGACATATATTTATTATATAGGAAACATGTATGAGTATGGAGAGAGTCAATAAAAAATGTATGGGGATTTCATCTCCCTTTTAATTTTTGTTCAATACAAGTTGTGTTCACCACGCATTTATTTTGTGTTGTGTATATTCTTACCATGATTTAATTATACATATGTTATAATTAAAATTATTTTTATTCACATGTTGATTTTATTATAATTATTTCATGGTGTTTAACATTCAAAAGTTACAAAATCTGTAATATAATTTCTCTCAATTTTTCTTATTTAAGCACATGTTTTGTTAGGCACATAAACTCTTTTTCAAGGTGAATATACTTTAATTTTAATGATATATCATGAATTTTAATCTTTAAATGATGTTATACACTTTGTGTAATATTATTTCATTACCTAGAGAGTATGAACCCAAGATAACAACTTATAAAAGATTATTGAGACAATCTCATTGTTTTTCGATATTCTTAATGTTTATGCTTCATTGATTAAATATTATGATCCATCTATCATAAATATTATTTAGTATCTTTATCATATGTTATTTCATAATATAATCATGTATTTCACCATATAATTGTTTTTGGTACGTTAGATAGCTAATAATGTGTTTGCAGGAAAGCCAGATTTTACCATTTCATTGGTCGGAAAATCAATAATTTCTAAAAAGGTATTAAAATAATATTATAAAATTATCTCATAAGAATGAAACAAAAAAATTTATCATTTTTTCTGTAATTATCTCTTCATTACAATCCTATTATCTTTTTTTAATCATGGAATCCAAATAAAAATTCTACCATGCAAAATGAATCATCTTTTTAACTCACACACCATGTATAGATTTACCCAAGATTATTTTTTAATGCTTCCTATGAAATTTTAAATGTTTAATCTTAAAGATAATTATTATAAAAGACTTTTTCCTTAAAAATTGATATCAAAACATTTTAAATATTTATTTAATGGTTTTCAAATTGTTTTTATGGAATAATATTTTAAAAATGTTTTGAAGCTTATTATAAATGTTTTCAAGGAAAATGTTTTTCAAAATGATTTCATTTATTCTTTATATGTTTCTATGTATTTTCTAAAAAAATGATTTTCAAATGGTTTTATGTGTTAGGAATCCCTTTTCAAATAATAAATGATATTTTACACAATAAAAAATTTTAGAGTATATTTCATATTTATTTTCTATATATGATGACATCTATTGATGTTACTCATGAATTTATAGGAAATGATCTAATGGTTCCATTCATATCATTTCTATGAATGAGTTATCATTTATTTCATGGTATTTTTTAGGCCCATTTCCCTTTTAATATTGCATATTTATAAAACCCATCTCATTTCATGGGTTGTTCTTTGATTAAATGTTTATGAAACTTATATCGTTTTCATAGGATATGATGTCATGAAATGATAATGATTAACATTTCATTTCATGGGTTTTGATTTGATGTTTATAAAAACAATGTCTTTTATGTTTCATGATAGGATGATTGTTTTATTATATTTTTTCACATGTATGATTGATTTCATTATAAATGGGTGGGACCTATATCTCCCTCTAGTGAATGGGGTATTAATGGATTACTCAGGAGTGTAAATGTTATGCATGAACCTGATTACATGTTCACAATGTTATGAATTGAATTAATTTCATGTCCATAAGTTTATGTGTGAACCTGATTACATGTTCACAATATTATGGGAGAACCTAATTACATGTTCACAATGACATGCATGGACATGGATTATCATCCAAAAGGTTATGTTTCAACCTAATTACATTTTCTAAATCTTATGTGTGGAGCTATTTTCTTGACCAAATGTTTATGTGAGGGCCTAAATTCATGTCCATAACTCATTGAGTTAATTGGTTGTTACATATACATGTTCACAATGTTATAAATAAATGTCCACACAACAAATTCCATACCTTTTTCGGGGATATGATTCATTAGCTTATGTTCTTTATTTTGTTATGATTCATGTCATATGAAATGCCATTCCTTATTATTTTTACTAATATGTAGATCATGATCTTCAAATGTTATTCTCAAGTTACATCGCCTTTTTATTAGGTTATACTTATACATTTCCTTTGTTTACTCTTACTGAGCATCTGAGATCATCTATTTATTATGATTCCTTTTTCTAGGGTATGAAGAAAGGTTTTATGGAGATGTATTAATGGTGGATATCATTATAGGGTATTTTGATTATTTTTCACCTTGATAGAAGATATTTTCTCATGTTCCCAATGACACAAAACAATTACAGTTCTCGGGTATGTATTTTTGTAATGTATTGAATATTCATAAAACATAACCTAATATCCATGTATGTCATTACTGGGTCACTATAGATGGTATCTAAGGAATGGTTTATTCATCCTTTGGAAACTATGGTGATATAACTTTAGTGAGATCCCTAGGTATATTTCTAAGGATATGTCTAGAGATGTATCTATGGATAATTATTAGGAAGGGTTAACATTATGAAAATGCCCTAAAATATTGGTGAAGGATAGAGTAAGTTCATTCCTAAAAATACATCTATGTATGGATACAAAAATTTGATGTAGCTCTTGCACAGATCATCCTAGGGATAACAACTATGAAAAAGATGCTATGAGATTGACTTGGGGTAATATGGATCATTACAACAGGCCTTGTTGCACACCTCTATTTACACTCAAGGGGGGTATGATTTGTGAATTCAAAAACTAATCATGAAACATCTTTAAGTATTTAATTATAATTTTGATATGAATAACCTAAGATAAAACTAATGTGATATAGATTAAGGATGGTGTCAAACTTTAGATGTCCTATTAGTCACTCTTCCAGATTATGTGGTTCCTCATTATGATAATTGATTCTTACACTATGAATTTTGTTTTAGTTGATGGATATAACCCAAATTAACCTTGTTAATAGTGATTGTAATAGACATTGTAATCAATTACCTTCTGAACGTCCAAATGGAAAAAAAAATCATATTTCAATACTCTCATGGGGTTCTCAATCTATGAATCATGCATATTTTTAAAAGGAGAAAAAGAGGGACCACTGTTTTGTTGACTCATTCATGAGACATAATGAACATTATTTTAGTGGTTCATATGATCCACTTGTTGTTTAACATTTTATCATTACAACTGAAAGGATATTCCCCATTCTCAAATGTCTGGATCATGAATAACACATTCTCGAAATTTATCGTTTAGAAAGTGAATAAAAAAAGTGGTGGACTGTAATATAGAATATAATGAAGAAAAATGAAATTGAATCCATGGATTGAGATGAGTTTATGAACATATACATCATTATGTAATTTCCTCGTGTTCTTTGTATGAAGATGCAAAAGGAGTTCCCTATGTTGAAGAAAATGTATGATGAATATGTTGTTACCTATGAGGAAAATTTCACAAGTCTTGTCAGGTACACTTCTAGTATTATCATCCAACCTATATGTAATATTGATAAGTTCTTCATTGTCTTAAGATAAAGTCTCATAAGGGTGTTTTCTATACGAGACTTTAGTATCTATGAAGAAATTGTTCATTGTGTTATCAAGGTTAAAATTAATGTTAGATTTACTTATCAATCTCATTGTTTTAAAATAAATATGATTGTTGAGTATAGAGGGGAAACTAAAAATCATGGAGATAATAAAAAGTCTCCAAAACATTCTTGAAAAAAATGGGAAATATAACTTAAAAAGAGTTCCTACAAGAACATGAAGGTGTTTCATGTGTGGAAATCCCAGCCACCGAGAAAAATAATGTAGAAGTGATGATAAGAAGAATATCAATGAAATGAGAGGAGTGAAATCTAAATAGAACTAACCAAACACAATTCATTGTTTCAATTTCATGGAATTTGGGAATTACCTGAATCATCAACCAAATATAAGGGAAAATAAGGATGATAAGATACAACAACCACTAGGGAAAAAGTAAAAAGGGAATGCATATGCAATCACAATGTATGGAGTGAATTATGAAAATTAGGGGATAACATATCCTTTATCCCCTATATTGGATGTTAAATGTTTATTATTTATTAATAATCCATATTATATATATTTTTTGATCTTTTAGTGAAGTTTCATGTGATTGTATCCCTCTACATGGAATTGAAATAATAAAATTACATTTAATGTTTTATATGTGCTAGGATGAGCATGTACCCAATAAAAATTATGTTTGTATAAGATAATAGAATATTTAAGGAAGAAATGATTAATTAAATTTTTTAAGGGTTATAAGGATACAAATTTATAGAATGGGTATGTTAACCATTCAATGATGTTCTGATATCAATGCATCATCATACCACATGAGGACATATGAATATTGGATAACCTATGTTGTGAAGATAACCAAGGACAAATATGATGGCATATCATGGGTCTCATGATCTTTTAATACATTATGAATTAAAATGTCACCTTACTTTTTAGAAAAATTGGTGAAGTAGAACAGTGAACAAAAAAAGATTATGTAGTTTTAAAATAATGAAAATATGTTTTAAAATTATTAAAAACTAGGAAAATGGATATTGAAACCAGAAATGTTTTCTTATACATATGTTTCCAAATAATTTGAAGGTCCCTTAGGTCAATAAAGGGTCGTAGATTTGTGTTTTTTATTTTTCTTATGACCTGTCTCTTTGTCAATCTACATCAGATCAAATGGTTATAATTTTCTTCTATATCCATGTTTTCACTTTCCACCTATGTTCTTTTATGTGGGAATCTAATTATCAGTTACTTTGGGTAACTGTTATGGTTCCAAATTTCCCTTTTTATTTGAAGTTTTATTATTCAATTTTAAAATGTGGGTTTATATGACAAAGCATTCATGTATTAAACCTTTGATAACCCAGATGAATTATGAGGGAAAACTTCATTATAAGGGAAGTAGAACGTAACACCCTGAAATTTTGTGAAATATTTTTGTTAAATTAATTTATCATTTCAATAATGTACATTTCAAAAGGCACTAGAAATAGTTATATATATGTAAATAATAAAAAATTAAGTCAAAAATTCTTTGTACTTGAAATGAAAACTTTTATTTCACTATATGCAATACCAACATGCCTTAGACTACAAGATACAACGACTTAGCGTACGATGCTGGAAAAACTGAGTTTTTATGAAACATATTTTCTATACCAATATTTAATTCAATGATAAAATTATAACATAGAAACTAAAACTGTTATATGAATAGTAATACCAACTTTCCAAACATTTTTTATACTTTTTTATACAAATAAAACATATTTACAATGAAAGATACTATTTTTGGTAAAGTCCTTTAATGTTAAAAATATCGTTCTCTCAATTGAACATATTCTAATAATGAAGATAATTTTAGACAACTTTATAAATTTAATATGGAAAAATAAATTTTATTTTTGAATTAAAAATGTCAAAATCAGCCTACTTATAATTTTTGGAAATTTTATAACAATGTTTAGTTCTTAATGAATAGGGTTAAATACTAATTTTTAGTTAAAAACTACATTTTGAATAATTAATTAATAATGATAAATTAAATAATAGATTTGTTTTAATGTCACATTATATATATATATATATATATTATGATAATAATAGAGTTAAATTCATCAAAATCAATTCCTATTTGATTCTAAATAGAAAATATTAACAAACGTTTGAACTATTTCCAACTTTAAAACCTCGTTATTTTGTTTGCACTGTGGGATTAGAACTAATCTTAATTTTTCCACTTCTATGATTGTAATTTTAAAAATCCAATATAAACCATGTATTGAAGATAATTTTTAGTGTCTAATTATACCTTGTTAATTTCTTATAAATATGTTTAGAAAAGAGAATAAATTAATCACAACACTTATGGCCAAATAAATCATAATTAGAGACTAAACCATAAAATTATGTGCTCAAATGACCTATAATCTTGTAACAAACCCATTGGATGTCCATAGTTCGGCCAAAAACCATCTATTATTGAGTTTAGTTTTTTTTATGACTTATTTTAGGTAATAACATGTGCACACATAATTGGTTTCTAAAAATTCCATGTGAGTCATTTTCCTTCCCTATAAAAGGACACCACATCTACCAATTCCTCACACCTATAAAACATTTTAATTTCATCCATCCTCTTCCTGAGTAGACTCCAAAAATATATATTTTCCATCGTAATTCCTCTCTTTGAGAAAAAAACTTCTCAAGGAATCCTTTTGGCACAAACTAAAGAAATTACCTGGTTTATAGGTACCATCTTTTCTCAAACTACCTTCTTTAAATTTCATTATCAGCACCATCCACAATATTTACTCAATTATTGTGTGGAAAAACAATTAAAATCCAAATAATAGTATGTTTTATGTAGTGGTTTTGATAAAAACGTATACACAACTCCATTTATTGGATGTTGAACATATTTTTTCTCTTTATGGTGAACTACTTCCTCACAAAATGATGCTTATTCATTTAACATTTATAACAAATAATTGAGGCCATTATGATGGAAAACATATTTTAAATATGTAACATATTATATATATTATTTATTTAATCTTATTTATTCATTTTTCAACACATGTCTTTTCAAATTTCATTTGGTGTTAATATTATTATCTCGTTTGAGGAAATGTAGACTACTACCCCCGCAAAGCTATTTGATTCATCCACACACCACTTAGAATGTATTAAATATAGATTTAATGAAATTATATGATATAAATTATAAATTAATGGTATAGGAATAATTATATATATATACATATATACACATGTTTCATTTACATACATTCTTTCAATATGATAGTATATATGGAATCTTTATTCATGAATATGTACAGATTATCGTCTCCATGAATAGTGTATTACATTTCATACTTACATATGTAATAATTATTATAATATAATTATAAAAGAAATAAATTATATATATATATCATTTACTACATTCTAGAATCATGATATAAGTATAAGGATCAATGATATAAAAAATTATGACAAATTTAAAGAACAAAGTGAATATTAACCAATGTGATACTTTAATATAGGAGTGTTAACAAGACGGTAATATAAGGTCATAATAAAATAATATATGTTAATAGATTTTAGAATGTGTTTATTTAAAATATTTATAATAAATGTAAATTTATTATAAAGTAATCTTGAACAATTATAGACAGAGAGGTAAGGGGATTTCATCTCACTTTTAATTTCTGTGAGATACATACAAGGTTCACCACTCATTAATCTAGTGTCGTGTATATAAATTACATGATTTAATAATATGTATCTAATAATTAATATAATGGGTATTCAATCTTCCATTTTATGATCCTTCATTCTTGGGGTTTAACTTTCAAAAGTTACCAAATCAGTAAAGTGTTATGTCTCAGTTTTCCCTATCTGGGAGTTATGTTTTCTAATGCAAAGAAAATCATTTTTCAGGTGAATATATTTATATATTAATGATATATAATGAATAAAAATATTTTAATGATATTTTATACTTCATTTAATTTTCTTTCATTAAATTAAAAATATGAACCAAAAATACCAATTTATAAGTGTTTCATTAGAAAATTCCATTGCTTTTCAAGATTGTTTGTGTTTTTGTATCCTTGAAGAAATATTATTATCCATATCCCAATAATATTTTTGAGTTTCTTCAACCTACTTTATTTCATGATATACATAGGTATTGACAATATATTATACTATATGGTGCATAAGATAGTTAATAAAGTGTTTGTAGGAAAACCCAACTTTACTATTTCGTCAGTTGGAAAATCCTAGTTTTTTAAAAATGGTTTTCGAGAATATTATACCCTTATCCTATAAGCATTATAATACATTTTTAACATTTTTTTTATTTTACTAATATCTTCAATGTAATCTTATAGTCACTTTCTATATAAGCAATCCTTGAAACCTTTTTTCTCTGAAAAAGGAATGTTATTTTTACCTTCTAAGACATGTACCGATTTAGGTATTGTTATTTCGTTAATGGTTCCATATAATTTTTAAAAGGTTAATAATTAAGATAATATTTTCAAATGTATTTTCCATGAAAAATTGTTTTCAAATAAATTTCAATATTTTTTAAAATTTTTTGAATGTTTTTGAAATGAATTAACTTTTTAGAACGTTTTGAGGCTTATTTTAAATGTTTTCAGGGAAAAAAATTAAAAGAAATCATGTATTCTTTATAAGTTTTGATGTTTCTTTCAAATAAAATTATTTTAAAATTGTTTTATTTATTACAACTGATTTTTCAAATAATAAAACATTTTTTCATAAAAAAATATATTAGAGTATATTTAAAAAATATTTTTCATTTAAGATGACAACTATTGATGTTACTCATGCATTTGACATAATTGATCTATGAATTCCATTAATATCCTTTATATGAATGATTTATACATGAGGTCATGTTATTTTTTAATCAAATTTCTCTTTTACTAGTTACATACTTATAAAACATTCTTCTTTTCATGGGTTATGATTTTATTCAATGTTTTTTAAACCTATATTAATTTCATAGGATAGGATATCATGAAATTTTAATTATATCAATTTCATTTCATGGGTTTTGATTTGGCATTTATAAAACCAATAAATTTTTATGGGTCATGATATGATGAATGTTTTATTATATTGTTTCACATGTATGAATTATTTTATTAAGTTATGGGTGGGGAAATATCTACCTAAAATGCACCATATAATGATGGATGACTCATGAGTGTAAATGTTATGTATAAACCTGATTACATGTTCACAATGTCATGAATTGACCTGATATCATGCCCTTGTGTTTATGCATGAACCAAATTACATGTTCAAAATGTTATTCTTGAACCTAATTACATGTTAAGAATGTTATGAATAGACTTAGTTTCATGTCAAAGAGGTTATGCATGAACCTAATTACATGATCACAATGTTAGGTGTGGACGTGTTTAAATGTCCATAAAATGATTCTAGGAAATTATTTCTTCTGCACAACATAATGAGTGAAACATTTTTTACTTATACATGATTGGAATTTTATAAACCAGTGTTCATGCCACAAATTCCTAGTCTTTTCCAATGTTATGCTTCATTGGCCTATGTTCTTTATTTCCTTATGGTTCATTTCATATGAACTTTAATTTCATATTATGTTATATAATTTGTTAGGATGATCTATAAATGTTATGATCAAGTTCCATTCCCTTATTGTTTGGTTATTCTTATGAATTTCCTTTATTTAACCTTACTGATAATTTGAACTCAGGTCTTTCTTAAGTTTTACTTCAGTAGGGTATGAAGAATGTTCTTAGGATTACGTACTAACAGTGGAGATCTATATGGGATATTATTATGATTATACACATGGATAGAAGATTTACTTTCATAACATAAAAAGACACTATAATATTAGGGTCCTTGGGAATTTTTTTTTATTAATTTACTGAATATTAATCTAAAATGATGTGATATCCTTGTATTTTAGGCATGGTTTTCTATAAAATTCCATATAAAGGTATTCACTTTTGTATCTCAAACTCATTCCAACAATTCAAAGATTTACTCAATACCCCATGATATCATCACTACATGAATTCTCTTGACACACAAAAACTTGATCAATCAATATGATATGATCACCCTTGAAAGAACTCTATTGATCCTTCTAGAATCCATCATTGAAACCACATGTGAACTCACAATAATCATATAACAAGTTGATGAATAAAAATATCATCACACAGACCTCCAAACACATAACCCAACCCTAAAATGAATTTTGGAAGAAATTTTTTTAACAAATCCACCTAATAAACACAATAATTCCAAAAAAACAACCATACATACTTTAAATTTTGAAATGTTTACACCACTACTAAATATGTTCAATGAACTCCAATTGGACTACTCAGAAGTTTAGTTTTAACTCAGAGTGAAAAAGACGTCAGAAATCCATTACATGTAAATGTATTTTCTATTTAATTCTAATTAAACAACTTGTACCCTCAATGGTTCACCTTTCCATATACTTCTATAGGTATAAGGCACACTCGATGTTTACCTATGTAATAGAATGTGGGTACGATATCTTCCTCCATAATATTACACGGCATTGCCCCTTTACATGGGGAAAAATCCCAAATACTCTACCACATCTCTAAGAACCACTTCATAGTGTGTAATAACAATATATAGTAGGTAATCAAAAAATGTTAATATTCTCATAAACATGGCTATATATTAACACACTACTACACAAGGTGCATCCCTAGTACATAGGGTGTTGACCTAAAATCTTGGTATTCCCAAGTACTCATCCACATGGTCACACACTATTATATAGTATGAAATTTGAGTGAAATATCTGTAATTATAAAAATTTATCACTTTAATAAGAAGTAACCACAACATTTTTTCATTAAACAATATGATGTGTGATCATGTTTTAATAAATTCAAATTCCCCCAAACTGCTTGACCACCCCAGTTGCTCAACCCAAAAACCATTATATCGACGATCTAGGGGTCCCCAATGGAAAAACTATATTTGAAACAAAAAAAAATAACATATTAGGATAATAAGACAATATATTTAAATAGTATTACCTTGTGGAAAAATCTAAAAAATCCATTTTAATTCGAGATCTATATCCACCACATGGTGATCGAGAACATGCCATATTCAACGAGACTGCCTCTTATCCCCATATCCCTCTCCCTCTCCCCTATCTCAGATGAATAACCCAAAGGGGAGGACCCTTTGTATTACACAGAAAATTGGAGGTTAAAACAAGATAATATAAAAAAATATAAATTAACAAAAAATATAAAGGAAAATGAAAAATTGGAGGGAGAATAAATTTTGGCATGAACCCTAACTAGAGACCAACATATGATTATTTCTTTCCTCATAAAAACCCTTAACCACATAATCAATCGAATAGTAGTAATTTTGATTAGACTCTCCAAACCTAAATTATCACCAAGGAAATTTTCACGAATAAATAATATTTATTTAATTAAATATGTACTATTCAGATAAAAGTCAATCAACTCATATTTCTAATAATATCCTATTATGGGGTAAATTTCATATTTCAATACCAGTGGAGTCGTAAAAATAAATACAGGTGGCCTATTTATAGGATAAATTACTATTTCTTCATTGAAAACAGACATTGGAAAAAATTCATATTTCCTCTATTTTTATTAAATTGAATGATGTGATTCAATAAAATATCCCCAACATAGAAACATATGTCCCCAAGGATCCTAGATAGTCAACCAAAAACCAATATTGACATTAAACACTGGGACTTGAAACACACTAATGACCGTCCAAGGACATGTCTCATAGCACCCATCACACCTACAACACTATGGAAGGTCAACCATTACTAATATGATGTTCCACAACACTAGAGTATTCATATCAACTCCCCCTAGCAGGATAGAAAACCCATGGTCCAAACTACATCCACTATAAAATTGAATGAGTAGATATGGAAAAAAATGTGAATGTTAGAGTAAAAACATTAAAAAACAATGGGCACCTTGATAGAATAATTCTTAATACATACATCATAATGTGAAGTTGATTTTTAATATAACTAATTCCTCAAGCCATAGCAATTTCAATGATTCCTTATACAATGGCCTTGATTGAGTTCCATGAATTGAATATGAATCTATGGTAAAACTGGGACAAGGTTTTTATTTGTCCATGTGCTTCACCTTGGGTGTGCACCTTTTATGATAGAATAACGAAATATAGATCTATGTAAATCTTTATTGATTATCGGGAGTTAATAAAGATCATTTTCAGGAACCAGTTTCCTCTTCCACATATTGACGATTTATTTGATCAACCACGTGGAGATAAATACTTTTTCATGTTTTATATTCATTATAGAGATAATCAATTGAGGTTTATTAAAGAGGATATACCAAAGATGAATATTTTATTCAAGGTATAGAAAATATGAACATATAGTGATACATTTAGGTCTTAATATTACCTCGGATATCTTTATGGATTTAATGAATATAGTCATTTGGGATTACCATGATCTGATTATGGTGGACATTATTGATAATATTATTATTTAGTCAAAGTGTAATGAAGTGTATGAAGACTATTTGTATTTGTAGTAAAAACCATATGTGTGGAGAAACTATTTTTAAATTTTAGATAGTGTTAACTGTGACAGCAAAAGGTTTCATTTTTGGGTCATATAAACCATGGAGAGGGTATATATGTAGACACACAAAAGGGGAAGGCTATTGAACGATGGACTAGAAAAACTATGGTTAATGGGATCACTAGTTATCATGGTTTATCATGATATTATGGACTCTGGAAAATTTATCATGACTATATAATCCCCTGACCATGATAACTAAAAATTGAGCAATGATTCTCAAAAAAAGTGAATGTGAATAAAATTTTAAGGAATGAATGTGAATTTTATATAATTCACCTATTCATACATTACAATATTTTGGATATTGGTTTTATTCTATATTGATTCATCTACGAAGTGATTGGATGTGTTCTTATCAAGAACGAGATAGTTATAGTTTATGAATCATGAAATTTTATTTATCGTTATAAAAATTACCTAACTCATGCATTGGAGTTAGCTAAATTATATTCTCCATTAATGACAGGGATGAATTAAATTCCTGCTTAAAATTTTGATATATATGCTAATTTAAAAATATTAAACAATATTTCACAATGAGGTAGATGGGAATTCTTCTGAGAAGATGGATAGATATGATTAATTATTATGACTACTCAACACATTACCCCATGAGAGAGAAAACAATGTTTTTAATGATATGAGTTGAATGGATAATTTTTAATAATCCATGATTTTGATCCAAAATGATATTTTATTTATAAATTTAAAAAGGATAGATCTAGAAATATTGAAAGTAGTTGAAAACATTATCTTTCTCAATTCGATTTCAACAATCTATTCAAGAGATGTATAAATCAGATTAAAATGTAGATGTCGAGCTATAAAAGATGGTTATAAGTATTACTATGTTTAAATTTAATCATTTTTAAATGATAAGGTTCATTAACTATGTATTCCTCTATCCAATAAATATTTAAAGACAGATTTGTTATAGGATAGTCATCATTTATCATTGCCTAATAATCCTATGATAACAAATATATATTGAACTTTTTAAGAATACTTCTATTGGGATGGATGAACTGTGATTTCATAGAGTTTGTATCTCTATGATTTTTATCGCAATTAGATAAGGTAAAAAGAAAAATGTCTGAGGGGATTTTTCATCCATTATCAATACATGAATTGAACTATGAGAATATCACCATAGATTTTTTCCTTACACTCTCCAAACCCACTAGAGGGCATAATGTTGTATGGGTGGAAGCTTATCTCATTACTAAGTTGAAAAACTTCATCCCTATTATAGAAAAATTATTTATGGATCAAATTTCTATGATATACATTAAAAATGTCATAATTTTTCATGGGGTTCTATATTCTATTGTATTAGATTTGTATCCAAAGTTTACCTTAATGATCTAGTGAAGTATTTCAAAATATCCTGATATGGAATTGAGTTATAATACTTTATAGAATCCCCAAAAAGATTCTAAATCTAAAATAAAACTGAAATCCCCAAAGGATATGTTGAGATCGGGTTTCTTTATTTTAGTTATTTTGGGGATGAACCCCTCCCTCTAGATGAGTTTTTATACAACAATTGATTTCAGTCAATAATTTTGATGTTTCCTTTTGAATCCCTCTATGAAAAATAATATATTGATATATAACCTATTGGAATTAATTTATAGAAATAATTATATTGGTACATTTTATTGATAATGAAATGATAGAGAATATTATATCCATTTAGAAGAACATGAAGACAGCTCTGATTCGGCAGAAGTGTTTTTCTGAAAATCAGTAATGTGATCTCTATTTTTTTGTAGCTGATAATGATTTAGTTATAGTTTCTCCATCGAATCAGGTCATACTATTCATGAATAATGGTAAATTAAGACCTAGGTATAAAGGTGACTTTAAAATTGTTGACAGTTTTAGGTAGATAGCCTATTTGATGGAGCTTCGTCAAAACATTTTGAACTCCAGAATGTGTTCTATGTATCAATATGTATGAATTACATACCTAAACATTTTCGTGTAATGAATGTATGTTTATTATTTTGAATAATTTTCTTTCTTATATGAAAAATTGTTAGGGATTATAAATTCTAGAGTGACTATTCTAAGAAACAAGACCACCCACGTTGTCATTTTTCTATTGAAAATAAATATGGATTCCATATTTGGGATCTGAAAAATTTATAACTTTTAATTTTGGAATCCTCATTTTTTCCCAAATTTAATACTGAATGAAGAAAAAATTATGTACCAATGTTATGGAAAAAATGTGTTTATCTTGGGTTTCAAATAAATTGATAAGCTTATAATGAACCACTAAAAATGTATAAAACAATTTTCTATCCTTGTTTTGTCAATTCATCAATTTTTTCTATAATTGAAATTTATTTACCACAATGACATTTTTAAATTTTGGGTGGAATTATCTCTATAAAAAATTTACATGTTTTCAATCACCTAATATATAAATGGTTGTACACTATACTCTATTATTAATATAATTAAATATGGTTGGCTACATCAATCGATATATAAATCACAACCAAAAATCACTCCCCTCATCCTTGGAATGGTTTTTTATAGAAATTCTACCAACAATGGATTTTAATGGAATCCTAAGTATGATATCCAAAGAAGAGGTAATGTACATCAATTAACATTTTTAATTTATTTATTCCTCAAACCCCTTAAATACATTTTATGTAATTATTAAATAATAACCTCAGTATCTCTAATATATAGGTATTTTTTTATGTTATGGTTATGACCTATAACAACACACATTTCTATAAATTTAATATGATATTATTTTTCGTGTGTATAGCGGGATACCACCTCTAAAAGTGATGACTTTCATTTTTCCATTAGGACCTGTCATGGTTGGATATATTTATTGAAATACTCTATATATATATATGATATTTATGACATATATTTTGTTATTAAAATTCATGAATTGTTATATCATACAAAACATCATTCTTTGCATGTTTTGGGAATACTATAATGTTATTCATGTGTACATCTAACTACCTCTTCAAAAGGTGATTTTATTCATTCTTGATTTATATGGAATTTATTAAGAACGTTATCAAAACAAATATGTCTTATATATGAAATAATAATTATTTTTTAATGATAATGCATCACCTAATTTTACTTCTAACAATCCAAAAAAATTGAAATGACTTTCAAGCGTACATATGACATACTGTCAGCATGAATGGTGTATTTGGATTCAATAGGTAAAATTATTAACTACTAATAAAATATTATGAAAATATATGACATTGATATTGTGGTTTATTTTTGTACACAATGAATGTTGAGTCACAATATTTTCAACTTTCCCATTGATCTTTTTTCTTTTCATATCACCAATTATATCTTGTTTTTCACATATATTATTTCTCATCATAACCACATAAATTGTTTTACCATCATAACCACATAGGATGTTTTCATAACCTGGTTATGTATCGTATTCATATAATGTATTGTAATCATGCATCGTAACAGGGTTATTTATTGTATTGTAATCATGCATTGTAACCATGTTACGTATGATATAAAAATTTTGGATTATAACCATGTTATGTGTCGTAACCATGATATTAATGGTTACCATGATATGAATCGTAACTACGATATAAATCCTAACCATGATATGCATCGTAACCTTGTTAAGAGTCATAACTGTGTTATGTTTCATAACCATGATATTCATCAAAACAATATGAATCATTTTAACCTTTTTATGTATCACAACCATGATATGCACCCAAACCATGATATGAAACATAATCACGATATGCATTATAACCATGTTATGTATAGTTACCATGTTTTTTATTATACTCATATAATGCACTGTCCTCATTTTTTTTTCTAATACCGTATATATGATTTTCACTATAATTCATACTACTCATTAGTTCATACTTCTGTACTTATTATTTTAAATCTAAAATGATTTCATTGAGTTAGTAATATACCAATCAAAATAATTTAATGTATTCTATTTGTTTTGAATTTTATTGTGCAAGGTGTCCAACTCCCTTGGAATTTTCTAACGAAATATGGTTGTTTGAGAAATTGTGACCGTTGAAACCTGAGGCCTATAAATAGGAGGCATTCAAACCATTGTAATTTTTTTTGTATATTCCATGTTCTAGAGAGAGATTGTATGACATCTTGATCTCATCGTGTGAAATGACTTTAAGATACAAGACATGAACTGCTTGTACCTAGTTATTGTATTTCAATTACTTTTTTTTGTTCAACTGATCATTTTGATAAAAACCGAGGGATTCCAAGGATAAGAAGATAGTGATTTCAATAATCGTATCATGATATTTCAAGTATTTTAATGAAATAGGTGTTGATCACCTTCTTATTCTAAATATTCTATGGATATGAAGACAGATTTTCTGATCATCATATCGAGGACTTACTTGGTTGTCGGTAAGATAGATCTTTTACCCTAGGTGAAAGGATACCTTACTCATTGGGATAAAATTAGTATAATACCTTTACATTTCTACTGAATTTTTTATTGTAAAATAAATAAATTTGTTTCCTCATTCTATTCTTATTTTTTCTATTGTAATTTTTTTACATTTATTATGTATTATTTTATGAGATTTTATACACTATATGGTATAATCATCTATATTTTTGTTCTCTAATCATGGTATTGAATTCAAATACAATCGTTTTTAATTACTAGATGTATCATATCATATAAAATCCATCGAATCAAAGCCATGTATATTATTTTTTATTCGTTTTGAATTGAATTAATTTAAGACCACTTAAACTATGTTTCTTCCTAAGAGTTAAATAAAAAAACTTTTAAACTCCCAATTCACCCCCACATGTATTTTGACATCTCATATACCTTTACATATATATTATCATCCAACAATTGGTATCGTAGGAGGTCTCCACAGATTTGTTTTATTTACTTTATTTCTTTCTATATGCAATTCTATTTCCATTATAAACCAATTGTTGATAATTACTTATTATAATAAGATGTGGAGAGGATAAGTTTTGTTTTATAATATGGAAAGAATGAATATTTGATCAATTGAAAATATGATCCCAAATAGACCACCTATTTTTTATGTGAATAATTATGAGTTCTGGAGAGATCGAATGAAGTTAGTTGTTATTAATACTAGAGTAGATAAACTTTTGATGCTCACTGGAGATTACAAAATACCAGACAAAGAAGTCAGAACCTTCACCAATCCATAGAAACTAAAATATTGAATTAATTATAATG
The DNA here is from genome assembly GCA_963277665.1 of Viscum album. Lineage (NCBI taxonomy): Eukaryota > Viridiplantae > Streptophyta > Magnoliopsida > Santalales > Viscaceae > Viscum > Viscum album. The sequence continues at coordinate 1,487,090,998 of OY728157.1, forward strand.
TATGGAATACATTTTTATGTTCTATGACAATAAATATATATAGTCAAATATCATCATGTGGAGAAACAAACTCTATCTGGAAGAAATTTTAAGTCACACATTTTGGTGCATTTAATGATGTATAATCAATAAGATCTATGATCCGAGTTGAAAATCATGGTTTCTTTCTCTATACAGAGAACCTATATGTGAGATTATAAAAATATTTATGATAATTTTCAACAATATTCAATCCATTGGAGAAAACGGTCTTGATGATGAAGTGCATGTGGAAAAGATAACTAACATAATGAAAAATGAGTGGGAATCCAAAAGGACAACTATTTATGAGAATGTGAATGTAACCTAAATTACTCTATATGAATTTTTCGGAACTCTCTTATATCCCAAGACAAGAATTAAAATAGATGTATATTTTAAGAAAAACTAGAATGGTAATGTAATTGTAGTTTTTACTACTACATATAATAACAAGATACCAGAAATGGTAACGAGATCCAAATATAAGAAATCAATTCTTATAATAGAATCCTATGAAATTGATCATTATAAAAATTAATTATCCAATATTTCTAGAAGAATGTTGATGATTGGTGTAAATAAATATTGATAGTACAGAATCAAATAGAAATATTGAAATGACAAGAAATACTTAGAAGTGACTTGTTATGAATATATAAAATTAGGTTACATTAGACCATATTTTCCTTTACATAAAATAAAGGACATTAAGGACAATCATTATGAAAAGAAAAATAAAAATCATTACAAATAAAAGAATAAGAATTTCTTGAATGAAAATGATACATTCAGTGAAATTGGTGGTGACTCCTCATATGAATCTTCTAGCCAAAAGAATATTGGACCTCTAGAAAGAATACCTATTGAAAATCATTGTCTCATGGATAAGGTACACAAAGTAGAGTCTCTTACTAATATATATTTAAATTCCAATTACCCTAATGAGAAATATTCATACTCTTTTGATGAATAATATTCCTCAGTAGAGGATAATTTAACATCTTTTGAAGAAGTATCTAGATTTACCAAACTACATGATAATGATAATATCAAACTCAAGATAAAGCTTGAAAAGTTAAATTCTAGTATAACTATACATAAAAATTAAGTATCTGATCTTTTAATTGATATTGATCATAAAACACTTCATTTTCAAAAAAAATCAAAAAACCTTATGGAAGTAACTTCAGAGAAGGACAAACTATCTTTGAAATTTGTAAAAAACAATTATAGAAAAACAATTTTTTAACAGAAATCAATTCCAAAGAATTTATTATGAGAATTAAAATTTAGCCAATAAAATAATATCTGATTTTTTTCTCCTATGAAACTTTTATCAAACTTTACATCTGGTAAAGAAAAAATTGATAAGATGTATTCTCACATTTATCCACTAATAAATAATTATGGAATAGGTTATTCTTACTCAAAACCTATTTTTATACATAATTATTTCGTCCCCAAAAGTTATCCATTTTTCACTAAGTGTAAGAGTGGCGGAAATTGGAAATAAAATTGTTCACTTAATAAAACCCAATTTTGGATTTTTATAAATCTCATTTTGCAAAACAAATGTGGATTCTGAATGTTCTTTTATCTAATATTTCTAGATCCAAAAAAGTATTGTTCCCAAAAAATAATTATTTTCTATGGAAAACAAAAATTTTACCAACAAAAATAATATTTGGTACATGGATAGTGGTTGTTCATGACATATAACTCGAAACAATGATTTAATTGAAATGATTATTGAAATTAAATGTTGAAGAGTGACCTTTGGAGATAATTCTCAAGGAAATATCACTGGTATAAGTAATATTGTTTATTTGGAAAATGTTTTAATTTAAAAAAAAAATTGTTAAAGGACATAATCACATCATTATAATCATAATTCAATTAGGCGATGAAGGTTAAATTATGAATTTTAGAAATTATTAATGTTTAGTTCACAATTCCAAGGATGAATTCATTATTTCTTCCCATAGGCATGAGAATGTATACATACATAAAATACAAGACCTTAGGATAAAATTAATACCTTTCTTAAGTTCAATGGAATACCAATTATGGTTATTATATAGAAGGTTAGGACGATGTAACCGTAGTAACATTTGTAAACTCTCAAAGAAAAAACATATAACGAATCTACCTAATCTCAGGTAGGATTCTTCAAATTTTAGTGACTCGATTCAATATGGAAGGAAAAATAAAACTTTCTTCAAATAAATTAATTAAGTTTCAACTTGTAATGCTTTATAGTTAGTTCACATGGATCTTTTCAGTTCTATACAAACTAAAAGTATTGGAGGAAATCACTATGTATTTTATTTAGTTGATGACTACACTAGATTTACATGAATATCTTTTCCAACAAAAAAAATATGAAGCCTTTTCTTATTTCAAAACATTTAGATCCCGTGTCAAAAATGTGAAAAACTAAGAACGTATAACTATTCGTAGGGATCATGGTGGAGAATTAAAAAATTCGTATTTAGAAACATTTTGTTGTCAAAATGGTATTGCTCATATGTTTTGAGCTCTACAAACCCCTCAGAAAAATAACGTTACTGAAAGAATAAATTTTATTCTTTAGGTAATAAGAAAGAACCATCTTGAATGAATACTCAATTTCTATGTATTTATTGGCTGAAGATGTAAGTACTTCTTGTTATACTATATATCTAGTTTTAACTAGTCTATTTAATAATAAAATACCTTATGAATTGAGGATAGGATGTAAACCTAAAGTTTCTCATTTCAAATTATTTTGATGAAATTTATTCATATTGAATATTAAATATAACCAAAAAAATTGAACCCAAATCCGATGAAGGAATTTTTCTAAGCTATTCCACTACTTCTAATGTTTATTGAGTCTTTAACAAAAACTATTGTACTGCTAAGGAAATACTGCAGATTAAATTTCATGAAACTGATCCTTTTTTAACAAACCCTACCTACATCAGTAGATGTGTTTTCACAAACTGATAATCAACCATTGATTGAAAACCATACTAAAGAAAGAAATACTCAAGAAATTAATTCTAAAATATTAACCCTAGAAGGATTTATATCTTATATTGATGATCAGGTTTTATAAAACCCAAATCAATTGCTTTTTAGGAATCATCTCGGTGATAATATCATTTTTGGGGGAAATCCACCCATAAAGACTAGAAATTACTTGATAAATAAAATAGAATATCTTGATTTTCTATCTCAATTTGAACCTCAAACATTGAATGAGGCATTATGTAATGAGGATTATATTAAAATAATTCAAGATGAACTAAATGAATTTTAAGGGAATAAAGTTTGGAACTCAGCTGAAATACATAACGAAACAACTATAATAGGTGTAAACTAGGTTTTCAGAAGAAAAAAATTGATGAAAATGGATTCATTGAAAAATATAATGTAAAACAAGTTTTTAAAGGCTATAATCATAAGGAGGGAATATAATATGAATAATCTTATCCTTTGGTAGCTATAATTGAATCTATTTGTATTATAGTAGCCTTTACATCATTCTTTAATATCATACTTTTTCAAATAGATGTAAAATATGCTTTTCTTAATGGATTTGTAAGAGAAGAAATTTTTTTATAACAGCCTCTAGTTTTTGTTGACTCAAAATATCTTGATCATGTTTTTAGACTTACCAATGCCATGTATGACCATGAACAATCTCCTAGATCAAGGTATGATATACTCGCATGGTTTATTTTACAAAACAATTACGAACAAGGTAGTAAAAATCCTATAATTTTCATAAAAATGGAATACAAATGTATTTTTATTGTTCAAATATATGTTGATGACTTTATATTTGGATAAACTCATCTATCTCTAACTGCTTCTTTTGTAAATATCATGAAATATTAGTTTGAAATGAGTTTGATGTGTGGGTTAACGTTCTTTTTAGGTTTTAAAATATCTCAAAAACTATAAGGAACCTATATATCCAAATATAACTATACCAATGATTTTCTTAAAATGTATGGATATGAAAATAATATAATTATACACACTCCAATTGGTACCTAAAATACTCTTTATCATGATGAAGCTAGGAAACCATTAGATCAAACATATTTTTGGGGTATGATAATAAGTTTTTTATACTTAGTATCCAGTCATCCAAAATTTTGTTTTTAGTATTCTTATGTGAAATATTTCAATCTAATTAAAAGTAATGTTATTTCAAATCAGTGAAAATATTTGTTCTCTACATAATGAGAACTATAGATTTAGGGCTATTTTTTCTTCGGGAAAGGATTTTGTTTTGAAACGTTTTTTAAATGATGACATTGGTGGTTGTATAATGGATACAAAATTTACATCTAGAACATGTAATTTCTTATGAGATTCATCCTTTTTGTTGGTCATGAAAAAAACAATACCCAGTAGCACCTTCCACTGATGAATCAGAATATGTAGCAGCTAGTAGTCGTTGTGCTGAAATGTTGTGGACATAGCACTAACTCATTGACACTATGCAATGTGTTTTTCCAAAACTCAAATACTATGTGTTAATACTAGTTCCATTACTCTTAGTAAAAACCCTACACACAACTCACATTCAAATCACATAGATATCAGACAACACATTCTTAGAGATCACACTAAAAAAGAGATATTATTTTACAATTCATCAGAACACAATAACAACATAATGAAATTTTAACAAAACCATTATATTCTGATAGAATTGAATACATTCAAAAAATATTAGGAATGATCACTATAAGGTAATCATTAACATTTATTTCTTATTTAAACCATATCCTTACATTATGTTACTCTTTCTCAAAGGGGTAATATACACGCATTTTATCGGTTTCTGTTTTATTAGTTTTACATTATATCGGTTTCACATTTTATTGGTTTTATATTTTATCTGTTCAACATTTTTTTGGATTAACATTTTTTTGATATCATGGTTTTCGGTTTCATGATTATCAGTTTCATGTTATTGGAACTAGAATACATTATCGGTATTAGAATACCTTTTCAATATTAGTTTATGTAATCAGTACGATATTATTTTATCGGTATTAGAATATTTTATCAGTACAAGATTATTTATTTATCAGTTTTAAAATTATTATCGATCTCATATTATTTTTTGTATTGTTTGTATTATTATTATAAGAACAATATATGAAAATTAATATATCAATCTTGATACACTGGAATGTACAATTTATAATACATTATTTTGGATGTTCAAATTGTAACAACCCAGGTATTTATATAATAATTAATTTTCATTTCTATTAATATTTATAAATAAGATATTAGTTTTACATTAAAATGGATTCTTTTTTTGATAGTGTACTCAACACGTAACAACAGTTTTCTCTGATATCTTATATTGCACACAATGTTGAGTTGTACCAAAAAATAATACAAAAATATTATTATCATTTTAAATGGTAGTTATAACCTAGCCATTTTATTTGTGGGAATAAATAGAATTATCTATCGCTAAAGGGATTCAATAGGTACCTTTAATTTTTATACATTATGAATAGTAACATTAGTAATTATTTTATTAATAATGGTTAAAGGTTGAATCTGCTAAATAAGGGTAATAATTAATATTATAATAATATTTATTTACCCTAAAACATATTATAATACTATCATATTGGATATGTACGGCCATGGTCATATTTTTTTCTACATTGGGACTCTATGGAGCCACATTGATATAAAAATGACATTTTATAAGAATTGATTTAATGTAATGAAAAATGTTACAAAACTACTATATTTTAGTAAAATAATTTTTATATGGCGTTATATAAGTGACATATTCAACATTAAATATTAATTAAAAATCTAAAAAGATTTAATACATCAAGGTATTTTATTTGTAATGATTATACATGAAAAAAATAAATATATTTATGACACAATGATAATGAAGTGATTACCTTCTTAATGAATGATTTAAATAAATGAGATAATAAATATTAAAATAAATTTATTTTAAAACATTAAATGACATACAAGAATTTTAGTGATGGTTATGACTTTATATATTTGAATTAATGATGTTTTTTCGAAATATTAATGTTGTAATTTAATTTTTAAAAAGTCAGCATATGAATAGTATAAAAATTTACATAACTGGGTTTTTAAAACAAATACTATTTTATTTAATGATATAAAAGTCATAAAATTATAATATTTGGAAAAATGACTTAGGTAATATTGAAAATGTCATTAATGAACCATTTGAGGTTCTATTATAATTTTATAGTAACTTTATTAACTATATATTATGAATATACAAGAAGACATGGTAATAGTTAAATTTGTTTACTAAGGGTTAAAGCTAAATGATAAGGTAAAATATGTCACCTAGACAAGACTAAAACCAATTAGTTGAGATTTTTCAGACTCAAAGGAATTTTATATTTGAAATAAATGACTTTGGGACCATTTGAAACTGAAAGTAATTTATTAATAAAATAATATTTCAATGCCTTCTTAAAGTGCCCCTCCTCTCTCTTATAAAAGGGCATCACCCCTACCCATTTAATCACGCCTCTAAATCCCCTTTCTCATCCAAAAAACATCAAAAATAAGATTAAAATATCCCTATATTTCTCTTATAAGTCTTAGCTTGGGTAAAATAAAAATCAATAAATCCTTTTGTCTCAAATCAAAGAGAGTTACATGTTTTAAGAGGTAATGTCTTCTCTAAAGTTTCCTTCCATTATTTTACATCTCCACTGAATTTTATATTCATATTTTTTTGATTAAATAACAAAACAAACATACCAAATATACTAGTATATTGTTAAGTGAATTATTCTGACTATAATTACACATTCCTCCATCTAATGGATACAAAAATATTGTTTATGTGTACGACAAACAACTGCCTCACGATATAATGATTATTCAATTTCTCCCTACCACAGCTCATGGTGGCTATTATGATGGAATTGTATTTATATGTGATATATATTATATTCATATTGTATCTATTCTTCTTTATTTTTCATTTACACCATACCATTATCTTTTCCATATTTGGTAAATACGATAATTTCATTTGAGGAAGTGCGGACTACCGCCCCCTCAATGTGTTATGACTCATTTGTGCTATATGTGGAATGTATAAAGTATGGAGTTAATTAAATTATGTAACATATATAAAACCTTATATTATATTTCAATTATAATATACATATGTATTATTTAGTTTTCATTCTTTAAATATGAAAAATAAATGAAAGTAGCATTCATGTGTACGTATGGCTTACCGTATCTATGAATGATGCATTTCAGTTCATATCTTCCAATGGTATGTACTATAATAAAAACATATATATATATATATACATCATATATATGATATTTAAATCATTATTATCATTCTGGAGATAATTTACTTTTGACTACAAGGACAATTTGTATTTATAGATATTCATTTTGGACTCAAGTACCAATCATCGAAAAAATGACCGATATTAACTTAAATAATTATGTATTGATTATAATGTGGTAATAAGTGATATAAAATGAATAATAAACATGAAAAATATTTTTAATAAAGTAAAAGTTAACATAAGTTTATTATTTTTTTAGAACAAAGAACATACCTGATGATTCAGATTCAAGGTAAGGGACTTCGTCTCAATCTCCTTTCATTGATGCATATTTTGATTTATACCTGACTTTATTTTATACATTTTATAAACACCATTAGCTTGTATTTTAATTCAATGGTAATATTTTTTCATCAAAGAGAATTACTAATCAACAAAAGTAATTTTTTTTTAACGTATGTGGAAACAATGACCATTCTGCCACAGCGAGCATTATTTGATATCTGGCTTCCTAAAAAATTTCATAGTGTTTTTAAGGAAAATTAAATACCATATTCCCTTTTTACATATTTATTTTTATTGAAAGTTGTTTTAATAGTGGGTTGATTTTTTCCATATATTGAAATGATATATTCTGATTATTAAGGGTGAAATGTTACCTTTTTTTATGCGGGCTTTATGTGTTATGAATATGTTGTGGTTCTTGGGAATTAGTTACGTATACGGGTGGTTCCATGTTAAACCAAGGGAGTCTAATCCAAAAATATCTCACTAATTCATTGGTTAATGTGTCAGTAGTAATTATTAATGCTTTTCCAAAGAGATTTAGGGAATATACTATGATGGTTATTCCAAATGTAACTCCCAAAGTAGCTGTGAAAGCTAGAATTTAAGTACGTTATGGATGCCACAATATACAATTATGAATTATTATTACTTTGTTTTATTCATAAATATCATTATTTCATGAGGTATGTTAATGATCTTATGTTATATGAGTGAAGAGTACGATTACATTGATTTGTATAAATTTAAAGACTAATGTTTTATTTCTTATTTTATAAACCTTAATGAGATTTTTTTGCTCATCGCATGTTTTTTATATGTTCTTCATAAGGTATAAGGATGGTTTAGAAAATTTAATAATTAAATAGGATTTATATATATAATTAATTCATATTTTATTTAAGGAGTTTTATTTTTGTAAAAAAATTTGTTAGAATAAAAGTTTCTTCTTTGTAATATTTGAGATATAATGTAATAGTTATATCCAAATTTTCTAAAACTCTATACCTGAAAATATCCACAAGGTGAATTCTTTATCAAACTCAATATTATGTAATGTTTTAAGGTTGTGGCCTTATAGTTGGTATCAGATTCCAGTTTAGACCACTTTAGGAGTTAGGATATTGTTAAATTAATATCCATAAATTAGTTTATGGGTTGATTGAAATAATATATCATTTATAGATTACCATTATGCTTCTCCTAATATATTTTTCTGTTTAGAATGAGTTTCCATATAGGAAATAAGTAAAATATGATGGGACGACATAAAGAAGAAAAGAACCTTCCAAATATGCAACCTGAGATGGTTAGAATAGAAACTAAATAGTTTGTCGCAGTGATATAACAATTTAATTAGGATATAAATGGTGGTGGTATCCATGCACTAGATCAGTCAGATCAACCATAGAAGAACATATTTGTAGTTGAGAATTTCATGATGTAACATCTGCAGTCATTCAAAGGATCAACATTAACCATGGTATCTAAAGGGAGGATCAAAACACTAGAAAAGTTTTTTTATATAATGAGTTGTTTAGAAAATCAAATGGTTAGTCTTTTTTTACCATTTTAAAGGTGAAGTCGATCAGTGGTGGTCAATGGAAAAAAATATTAGGGATTATGAGGTGATTGATGCTCTTGATTTGGATGAATTCAAAGGTATGTTTGATGAGAAATACTTTCCTTAGGTGGTTTGACTAAACATGGAAAAACATTTCTGGGAATTTAGGATGGAGGATAACTTAGTAGTTGCTTATGAATAAAAATTCCCTTGACTCCAAATGTATGCTAGAAATTTAATTAAGGTTTGTGATAGTAAACACAATCATTATTACTTAGGATTAAAGAAAAATTATCAAATTGCATTAGCTTATTGTATGTTCAAAAGTTATGAAAAACTTTTTTGACATTCAAAGAAGGTGAAATGGAGTTTACTGATAACCAGTGTTCTTTGAAAAAAAAATATAATAAGTAGTCGAGGTGGAAGATTAAAGGGGATAACTCTTCAAAAAATCAGATTCTATGAAACTTAAGTTTACAGTTTGTGAAAATCGTTGTAAAAATAACACTAGGGAATGCCTTTTGAATTCTAGTAACTGCTTCTAATTGGGTAAAATTGTACATAAGGCTTGTAATTTCATAGAAAAAGTTTTGGGTAATGGTAAAACAAAATCTGATTTACAATCAATAAAATGATTTAAGTGTAATGAAATGGGTAATTATGAAAATTAGTATCCAAAGAAGAACTCAAATGAATAAAATCAACCAGAATACAAGTAGAAAATAGAGGTGAAATAATATTAAACTACTTTAGTAGATGTTGTGCCATCAAATGATGTAGTATCAGGTACACTTTTTGTTTATTCTGATTATACAAAATGTGTTATTTGATTTAGGGACTACAAATTCATTCATTTCTGATAAATTTTCTAGTAAATTAGGAATTCAACATCTTGATATGAACCTTGAACATATGGTTAAAACAATAGGAGGAAATGTTGAGATAAAAAGAAATTATAAGAACCTTTTTGTACTTTTGTGCGGAATGAATCCTACTACTGACCATATTATTTTTCCTCTATTAGTGTTTGATGTTTATTTTTGGAACAGATTGGCTTTCCATTTTTCATGTTAATATTGAATACAGAGATAAAGATGTTTCTTTTTAGAAAGTATTTTAATCTATGTACAAGAATAAACGCATAATTTAGATGACATATCAGGAATATGAGAAAATAGTAAAATACGGAAATGAATGTTGCCTTACACATATTTTTGAAAACAAATGAACTACTTAGATTAATGATGTGTGGGTGGTAAATGAGTATATTGATGTTTTTTCTGATGAATTTCCTGAAATAATACATTATAGGGAAGTTTAATTTGTTGTTGACTTAGTTCCAAATGCTAATCCAATTTCAAAACCACCTTATCTAATGGCTCAAATTGAAATTTTAGTATTAAAGAAGTAATTTCATGAGTTACTACATAATGGTTTCATTCGACCCAACACATCACCATGGGGTGATCCTGTCCTGTTTGTTAAAAAGAAAGATGGATCAAGGATACTTTGCATTGATTATAGAGCCTTGAATAACATAATTTTTAAGAACAAGTATCCTATGGCTCATATCTATTATTTGTTTGATCTACTCCACGGAGCACAGTATTTTCCGAAGATTGACATGAGGTTTGGGTACCATTAGTTGAAAGTAATGGAAGAATACATTCTGAAGATCACATTTCGTACTACATACAGTCATTATGAATTAGTAGTTATGACTTTTGGGGTAACCATTGCACATACTATATTCACGGATCTTATGAATAGATTTTTCCATGAGTTATTGGATTTGTCTTTGGTTATGTTTATTAATGATATATTTGGTTTATTCTAAAAGTAATAAGGTGGATGAATGTAATTTAAGGATTGTCTTGTAAACCTTAAAAGAAAATAAACTGTATGGGAAATTCAGAAAGTATGAGTTTTGGATAAAAAAATTTCATTACCTAGTTACATTTTTACTAATGATGGCATAATTGTTGATCCTACTAATACATAAGTTATTAAAGAATGTCCAAGACCCACAAATATAACAAATATTCTTAGTTTTCTTTTTTTATCAGGTTATTAGTGGAAATTTGTTGATAATTTTTCACAGTTATCTATCCCACTGACTTAGTTATCTCGAAAATTTGTTATGTTCATCTGGACAAAATAATGTGATGATTGATTTCATGAATTGAATAGAATATTGATGAATGATCCAGTTTTGGATCTGCCTTCCATAAATGGTGAATTTGTTATCTATAGTGATGATTCATTGAATGGACATGTCAGTGCCCTTATATAGAACAATCAGGTAATTGTTTAAGCTTCATGTCAGTTGAATCCTCATGAGTAAAATTAACCTACACATGATTTAGAATTATCTAATGTTGTTTTTCCTTAAAAATTTAAGGGCATCATTTGTATGGTGTAAAGTGTGAAATATATACTCATAAAACATGTTGGAATTAGATATTTACTCAGAAAGAATTAAACATGATACGAAGTAGATGTATTGAGTTAATCAAGGATTATGATTTCATGATCCATTACCATCTAGGAAAGTAAAATAAAGTGGATGATACATTGATTTGAAAATGCAATGCTACATTAACCATGCGACATTTGGAACGAGATCCTTTGGTTTTTTATTTGATGAATTTAGGATTGGAAGTTGTTGGTGTAGTGAATTCCCCTATTTTGTTTCGGGTGGTGGTAAAATCATATCTATTAGATAGAATTAAGAAAACACAAAAAAAACAATGAGTTGTAGAAATATGTATAATTGATTTAGAATGCTAAGATATCAGAATTTAACAATGATAATGATTTATTTTTGAGGTTTGGAAAGATATTATGTGTGCAGAATGATTCTCAGTTGAAGAAAGAGTTATTATGTGAAGCTAATGGTTCTCTATTTTCAGTTCATTCTAGAATTAATAAAATCAATATAGATCTTTAGGTGTATTACTGGTGGGTTGGAATGAAAAGAGATATTTTTGAAATTACTGTGAAGTGTTTAACATGTCAATAGGTTATAGCAGAATGGAAGTTATAGAAACCGATACTTCATCCTTTTCCAGTGCCAGAGTGGAAAAGGAAAATTGTGTCCAAGGATCTCAGAGTGGGGTTACCAAATACTTCTATTGGTAAAAATTTAATTTGGGTAATTGTTGATTAATTGAATAAATATTCTCATTTTCTTCTTATGCGAGATACTTTGTCTCTATATAAACTTTCTAGATTTATATTAAAGATATAATCATGTTACATGGAGTTCACCGCTCCATTGTATATGATCATGATCCTAAGTTCACTTATAACTATTGGAAGGGCCTCTGGAAGTCATTGGGAACTAAATTAAATTTTATTACAACATTTCATCTGCAATTAGATTGGCAGTTAGAACGAACAATTCAGGCCATGGAATATATGCTATGTGCTTATTCAATGAATTACCAGTGATGTTGGGACCGACTTCATTATTTGGTTGAGTTTTCGTATAAAAAAAGTTTTCATTCTAGTATATAGATGTCACCATTTTAGCCATTATATGGAAATCAATTTTGAACTCCAGCTTTTATCTGATGTAGTGGGTAAAAGGAAGTTTTTGGGACTAGAATTGGTAGAAGATATGGAAGAAAAAGTTCAGCTGATTCAGAAGAACTTGAGAAAAGCTCCAATAAGGTAGAAAAGTTATACAGATAACTGGAGGAAGGATATTTCTTTCAAGGAAGGTTATTATGTATTACTCAAAGTTTCTCCATGGAAATGTGTGATGTGTTTTGGTAAGATGGGAAAGATGAGTCTGAAGTTCAATCAACCCTATGAAATCTAGGAGAAAGTTGGATCAATTAACTACAAAGTGGATTTACCTCCATTTTTATCACATGTACAAAATATTTTTCATGTTTCAATATTAAAAAAGTATATTCTAGATCCATATCATGTTTTGAGTCCAAACATAGTTCAGATAGAGGAGAATCTCCCTTATTAAGAACAAATAGTACATATTTTTGACTGAAGATAGAAAGTGTTCTAGAATAAGGTAATTTATTCATGTAAAATGTTTTTTGGAAAAACCATATTGTTGAAGAGGAAACAAAGGAATCTAAAAATTATATGAGGGATAAATACCCAAACTTATTTGATATGTTAATAGAATTGAGATGATGCAATTACCAAAAGGAGGGAAGGAAGTAACATACTAGGTATTTATAGAATAATTTAGTTTCATTTTTACTAATTTTAATCAGTAAGATATATTTTTTACATTAAAATGGATTCTTGGTCAGATAGCATACTCAACACGCAAGATAACGTTTCTCCCAAATTATAACTTTCACACAATGTTGAGTTATACTGAAAAATAATAAAATAATATTAATAGTATTTTCAATGGTAGTTAACTCCTTGTTTTTTTATAGGTGGGAATGAACAGAACTAAATTCAATATGATTATACATGTTTTTTAAATGAATTTACATTTATCTACTCAATTTTAGATGCTTAAAATAAGAATAAATATGATTTTATGAATGAAATACTTTAATATTTTAAAAAGATCATTTTAAAACCTTTTGATGGTGATCGATTTTTAAATATATTTTTAGTTACTATTATTTTTTCTATTTAAAAAATTAATCATCTTCTATAGAATGAAGAAATCAAAATTTACTTTGGATAAATTTCTGGTAATTTTCTGATAATGTTCAATTTTTTAATGAATTGTTAAAAATTGTGTTTTCATCTAATTTAATTCAATAGTTAGATTGTATTTTTAATAGGTTTCAAAGTGTAATTGGATTATATTATTATCATTTAATCAAATTTTTTCCATTAGAATTAATTTAACTTTTAAATTGGATATAAACACAAGTCAATTATTAGGTAGTTTTTACTGCATAAAAACACGCTTTTTGGTTTTGACATCATGGATTAATTTTAAATCAATTACTTCAATTTCTGTATTTGGAATTGGAAAAATGGACTATATATTTTGAATAATTAGGTCCACATTTTTTAATTACGTACCTTTTATTTTTAGACATTATGAATATTAAAATCTATTATTGTTTTATTTTCCATAGTAAGATGGTAAATCCGGTAAATAAGGGTGATAAATAATATTATAATAATAATAAATCAACATAAAACACTTAGTAATCCTATTCAATGAGATATTTCCAACCATGGGAATCCATGGGTCGATTTTGGGACCCCATGGAGCCAGTTTTATGTAAAAATGAAATTTTATAAGAATTAATTTAAACTAAGAAAAAATGTAACAGAAACATGAATCTTGTAGAAAATAAAAAGTTATATGGGGTTATATAAGTGATATATTCGACTATAAATATTCATTAGAAATATAAATATATTTTCTACATGATGATGATTTTTTTATTATTTTTATACATCATATATATAAATATATTTATGACCCAATAATTATGTAGTGATTACCTTATTAATTAATGATTTAAATAAATGAGATTATAAATATTAAAAAAACTTATTTTGAAACTTTTTATGCCATCCCAGAATTTTGAGGATGATTATGACATGTTATCTTTGAATTAATGTTTTTCTTAATTAATCAAGTTTATATTGATTTTAAAAAAAATCAATATATGAATAATATGAAAATTGACACACATGAGATTTTAAAAAAAATCAATTTTATTAGAGGATAAAAAATTCAAAAATATATAAAATTATGCCAGTTGACTTATATATAATTGAAAATGTCATTCAATAACCACTTTAGGTTCAATAGAAATTTTATAGTAACAATATTAACAATATAATATGTATACACAAAAAGACATGGTAATAGTTAAATTAGTTTACTATGGGTTAAAAATAAATGATAAGGTTGTATTTGTGACCTATAATTTTCTAAAACCAATTTTTTGAGAGATTTTCAACCTAAAATCATCTTATAATTGATATAAATGAAATTGGAAGCATTTAAAATTAAAAATCATTTATTAATAAAATAATATTTCAATGCCTTCCTAAAGTGCCCATCATCGTTCTTATAAAAGGGAATCATACCTACACATTTAATCACTTCAATAAAGCCCCTTTTCTTGTACAAAGTCTTCCCAAATAATCTCCCAACATAATTCTATTCCTACTATAATTCTTACCTTGGGAATAAGTAAATTCAATAAATCCTTTTGGCTCAAAAGAAATAGAGTTACACATTTTAAGATGTAGTGTCTTCTCTAAAGTTGCTTTCCATTATTTTACATCTCTACTACCTATTATATTATTATTATTTTAATTAAATAAACAAAACATTATTCTAAATATACTATTATTCTTTCATGATATGTGTTCTAACTACACTTACATACACCTCCATCTAATGGATATGAACATATTGTTTCTGTCTACAATGAAATACTGTATCACAAAATAACGAGTGTTCAATTTGCCCCTACCAGATATCATGGTGGACATTATGATGGAACTATATTTATCTGTGATATATATTATATTTATATTTCCTATATTCTTCTTTATTTTTCATTTTTATAATACCTTTATTGTTTCTATAATTGGTTAATACGATAATTTAATTTGAGTTAGTGCGGACTACCGCCCCCTTGATGTGATATGACTCATTCATTCCAAACATGGAACATAAAAAAGAATTCAAATAATGAAAATATGTATCATATATAAAAATTATATTATAATTAAATTATAATATACCTACATATTATTTAGTTTTCATTCCTCTAAATATGAAAATGAAATCAAAGTATCATTCATGCATACGTACGGCTTACCATCTCCATAAATGGTGAATTTCATTTCTAATCTCCAACTGTTAGGTTAAATTATATATATATATATATATAATGGATATATATTATATTTAAATCATTAATATCATTTTTTTAATAATGGTCTTATGACCACAAAGAAATTTTTAAATTATGACAACTTCATTTTTGAATCCAGAACCGAACATCGACAAAACGACAGATATTAACTTAAATAATTATGTAATGTTTATAAAGTGATAATAAGTGACATAATTTGAGTAATAAAATAAAAAAGGTTATAAAGAAAGTAGAAATCAACTTATTTTTATTATTCTGTAAGAACAAGGAACATACCTGATGACTCGAATTCATGGTAAGGGACTTCGTCTCAATATCCTTTCATTGAGGCATATTTTGATTTATACATGAATTTATTTTAAATGGTGTATAAACCACTTTGAATTGTATTTTCATTAAAGGGGAACCTTTTTTCTATGAAGAAACTTAATTAATGACAAAATTAATGTTTCTTTTTAATATACGGGATGATAATGACATTTCTTCCTCCACGAGGCTTATTTTGTATTTTTCTTCCTCTACAAGACGTATTGTTTTTTTAAAGAGAAATTAAATACCATATACACATTTTTATATATTTTGGAATTGAAAATGGTTTTTCTAATTAATTTATTTTGTCAATATATTGAAAGGTTATATTTTAATTACAATGTTGAAATGTTAAATTTCCTTTATGCATGTTTTATGTGTTCTGTATATGTTATGGTTCTTGGGAATCATTCATGTATATGGGTGGTTCCGTGATAAACCAAGGGCGGGTGAGCCCGATGTAGCTCTCTAATGCATTGGGTAATGTGATGGAGGTAAATGTTAATATTTCTCATAATATATTTAGGGAATATACTAGGATGGTTATTCCAAACGTAACTCCATATGTAGTTGTGAAAGCTACAATGTAAATATATTATGGATTCCACAAGTTACCATTATGATTTATGATTTCTATGTGTTATTCATAAATCATATGATTTCATGATGTATATTAGATAGATTATGTTATTTGAGTGAAAATTATTATTTTATTGATTTATATGAGTTGATGGACTAATGTTTTTTTTCAATATTTTATAACCCTTAATGTGATTTTTATTGTCATCCTATGTTTTGGATTTTTTTCACAGGTTATGTGGAAGGGTAATAGAATGGAAGAATTAAATAAGATTTATTTCATGAAAAGAATTATTATTTTATTTAAGGATTTTTATTATTGTAAAAAAACTGGTTGGAGTAGAAGTGTCTCCATTGTAATATTTGAGATATAATGTAATATTTGTCACCTAATGTTCATAAAACTCTAGACCTGAAAAGATATGACATGCTAATTATTGATTTAACTCAAGATTAAGTAATGTTTTAAGGATGGGGACTTATACAAATAATTTTTTTCAATTCTTTCTTTAAACTCTTAATAGGATTCCTTCAGAATGTGTTTTTGTTTTAATAAAAACATCAACAGTTATATGTCATTCTCAACCTTTAGATGTTTTAGATATAATCTTAACTGTCAAATTTATTTCCTAAAATAATCCCTCCCTAACAATCCCCCATCTAATTATTCTAAATTTCTATCAATTTTTGATGCTCTGTAAATACCCAACATAGTTTTTAATCAGTTATTACCTCACTTTTTGTAATTAGAGAAGTCTCCATTTTTTTAACTAGGAAACATTCAAGGTTTGAGATACTCTTTCATATCTGAGTCAACTTCTTCATCTCCAAAGAATGAGTCTCCAAAATATTTCTCTTATTTGACCTTTGAAGGCGAAAGGTTACTCTATCGATACTTTAATGAGAATTTGGATTCTTCATTAAAAAGTATAATAAGTTTCCAAATGTGGGAATCCATTTTTGTTGAAAGTCCTAATTTAGATCAAGACCATGTGTAATATGAGAAAGCGTTACAATTGTATAAAACAATAGAGATAGACTGTGGACTCAATATTTATTTTATGATATATGATAAAACATACAAAACCTTTATAAAACAAGAAGATACTTTCCTAGGTCTTCAATCTGAGGGAGATTCCCTATGTCCTTCCCACAAGTTACTAGAACTTGATGGGTATTTTGATAAGATGAATTCAGAGGAATATGTTTTTGAGATTCATGATGATAAAAATGAAGTTTAATCATCTATCAGTTGACCATAGACTCATTGACCTCTAGATACATTGTTTTTTAGTACCGATAAAGGGTGATAAAGAAACATTGAACATATCATATGTTTATGTGCATGATTATCTGGTGAATATGAGTAAGTTCAATCAAAGGGGGTTAATTTTCTTTAAAATTAAGGAGCTTAAATCCTATGCTATAATGTCTCAATTGATCATGTTTGACTCCATTCTCAGTAATTTATTTAATGAATTCATGAGCTTATGATATGTTTCAATAAATTAAAATCCATTAACATTTAGGGATCCTCTCATGAGTAAGGATACAATTAGGAAACTCATGTTATGATTCAATACTTAATCAAAAAATATGAGAATGATCTGGAAGCTGAGAGACATATGAAAGTAGATTAAGGAGAATTAAAACCTTTAAAGACCTCAAATTAATCATCAATTAATGGAAGTGAGGTTAACACTATAGCCCCTAATAATTCAATAAAGTAAATGGTTGTATTATATGAGTTTGTAGCCATGTAGAGTGAAAAGAAGAAAGAAAAGGAAGTAGGTGATCCTCAATTCGGTTTGGATCCAGCTGAAGCCCTTGCTATGAAAATTAGAGAGACAAAAACTCTAAAATAAGAAGAAAATAATAAGAGAATGAAGAAGAGAATGGCCAAAGCTATTGAAAATGACTGTATTCTCAAGATAGATAAGGAATCCAAAATCGGGATTATAATAAGGGAACCACCTGTTTAAACTCAATCGGATCTAGCAGAGAAAGGAAATGAGAAACAAGCATCTGAACAATTAGTTAAACAAAGTCTCATTAAAAAATCTGAAGAAGAAGTATAAGAACAAGGGGAATAATTATATGGACATGAATATAAAGGGGTTCAATATAATTAATATTGAAATCATAGAAATAATTCACCATAATCATCAGAAATTCTATCTATTATTTTTTCATCTCCTGATCCTCACTACCCAAAAATGTTTAAAAAAGAATTTCATCCATAAAAGTCAATAAAATTTTAGATTAAGAATAATAAGAAAAATTCTATAAGAATCATAATAATCCATAAGGATTTTTCGGCATCGAATATCATTTTTGAGATCTCCTGTAATATGATGAAGATACAAATTCAAAATGAAAAAACACAGTAAAGGTAATTCAATACAATGAACAATATTTTAAAATATTTGGAAAAAATTATACCATTCATTCCAAACATTGAATCCTGGGTAGAAAGCATTTTGAATTGTCATATTGAAAGAATGTGTCTGTCAAGGCTCTAATAGATTGATTTCTGAATCATGATTCCGATTTCAAAATTTTCAAAGAATGTGCTGATGTGAAAAAAAAAAGGCTTGTAACAATGTTTTCAAGTGGTCTACAATGTTGATGACAATCTCATGTATCATGAGTGCAAGCTTGATGAATTAGTGAAGAGGGTATATGATGTGAATTCAGTATACCAAAATTTGTTCACTAATTTTAATGAAAACCATGAAGTATTTCAAAGATTGAAAACCTCAAAAATTATACCCTCTGAAGAGCATGAAAATATTAAGGAAAAATTTCTTGGTGGTTTTAATGACATTATTTTTCTCTTAAATAGAGTTTTAATTTTTGAGAAGTCCTTCATAGTTATAATGGACGATTTCAATGCCCAAGAAGCAAGGCTCAAAGCACAGGAAGTGATCCATCAGATTCATGAAGATAGTCTCCAATAGCAAGAAAGGATTACTAAAGACCATTATATTAAGTTGAAGGCTCATCAATAAGATCTTGATAAATTTATAGTGGATAGAGAAGAGTTACAAAGGGTGAAACTCTCTATGCTCAAACTCTTGGATAAAAAAAGGGTAAAGAATTATTTTTAGAACTCTTATTGTCATAAATTTTTGTTTCATACTAATTAACATTTTTTATTTCGTACTATGTTTATCTAACACATTGCAGAAAAAAAGAATATGTTCCCTTACTATTTTTGGAAATCACAAAGGGGGAGACTACTTTGGAAAAGATGAAATTCACTTTATAAAAATGGAAAAATAGTAAATACATTATTAAATGGAAGAACTCACAAGTAAAAGTAAAGATAATATGATCTTTACTGAAATTTTTAACATAGTATGGAATTAATCATATTCACTATTACTTTCAAAAGAGTTACTAATGGGGGAGATTGTCAAGTCAAAATATGTTTTGACTTCTAATTGATCATTTTTTTTGAAATAAAAAATTACTTCTTATTTTTAACATATATTGTTTCTCATTATAACCACATAAATTCTTTTACAATCATAACCACATATGAGGTTTTTGTTTCCAGGTTATGTATCCTATTCATATTATGCATCATAATCATGCAACATAATGAGGTTATGTATTGTATTGTATTCATGCATCACAACCAGGTTACGTATCGTATTCATATTGTGCATCATAGTCATGTTATGTATCATAACCATGATATGAATCATAACCACAATATGAATCGTATCCACGATATTCATCATAACCGTGTTAAGAATCGTAACTGCGTTATGTACTGTACCCATGATTTGAATCTTAACAATGATATGCATCGTAACCATATAATGCATCGTAACTATTTTACATATCATAACCACTATATGCATCATAACCAAAATATGCAACATAATCATGACTTGTATCATAAATGTGTAATGTATCCTAACCATGTGTTGTATCATAATCAAATAATCCATTTTTTTCATATTTTACTCCAAAACAGTATACATGTTTTTCACTATAATGCATATTACTCATTCTTTAATACTTTCATAATTATAATTTTCTAACTAAAACGATTTCGTTTAGTCAGT
The DNA here is from genome assembly GCA_963277665.1 of Viscum album. Lineage (NCBI taxonomy): Eukaryota > Viridiplantae > Streptophyta > Magnoliopsida > Santalales > Viscaceae > Viscum > Viscum album. The sequence goes on from OY728157.1 coordinate 1,487,112,032, forward strand.
AATATACTAATAAAAATGATTTCATGTATTCTATTTGTCTTTAATGTTATAATGTGATGTGTCCTACTCCCTCTATATTTACCGAATAAAAATGACCATTGGAGGAAATATGACCATTTGAATTTGAGGCCTTTAAATAAAAGGTCATCTGATCTAGTGTAAACACCTTTGGTATATTTCATGTAATATAGAAATATTGTGTGACATCTCTTATGCTTCGTATGAAAATCCTGGAAGATACAAGATGCAATGGCTTGTTCTTAGTTCATGTATTTCAATAAGTTCTTTGTTTTTGTTTTGTGTGACCAGTCTTTGTGAAAAAAATTGAGGGCTTTTGGGGATAGTAATAAAGTGATACCAATAATAGAATTGATGTATTTCAAGTATTTGAAAGATAGTGGTGCGGATTTTCTTCTGAAACGATGGCTTTCATGGATAGGAATACAGACGTGTTGATCATCGTATTGAGGTCTTACCAGGGTGTTGGTATGAAAAATCTTTTATCCTAGGTGAAAGGAAACCCTACTCACTAGGACAAAACAATTGTAATAACATTACAATTCCACTAAATTTTTTAATAGAAATTAAATTTATTTTTTTTATCCTTCAACTAATATTCATTTTATTGTAATTTTTTACACTCATTACATATTCAATTAAGAGATTATATACGTTATATGGTAGAATCAATAATATTTGTTTTATTATGATCATTATATTGAATTAAAATAATACTATTTTTAATTACTTATTATATCATATCATATCAGATCCATCAGATCCTAGACCTATATTGTAATTTGTATTCATTGAGAATTTTATTATATTAAGTCCTATTAAACAAATTTTATTCCTGAGAGTTTGAATATCAAACTTTTAAACTCACAATTCACGCCACTTCTTATATTTTTTCATATATTATACATTTAATTTTATATTACCTTCAAACAATAAAATCATTACTGATGTAAGGGGTTCAGAAGGACTTGTCCAAACTTATATAAACAAATAAATAGTTTATTACCTAAAGTGTAACATTAAGAAATAATTGATAATAAATGAGAAATATAAAGTCAGAAAAAAAAAATTAATATTTTTTTAATATATATTAATATGGTTCTCCATTTATTGGTATTGTTTATGATCAAGTAACCAATGTTGAAATCCCATTATATACCTCAAAAAATGATTACTTTTATTATAATGTGGTTATTCATCATATCCTCAAGTAAGTGTACCATTTTACAAATAATTGCAACATAAATTTATTGATTAAATTTAGTTTAAATAAAACTCGGATTTATTTCTATTTTTTATTAGAAATATGTTTCAATACAAATACATTCTTATTAAAAATTATTTAAAGAATGTTTTTATACTTATATAGGATTTCTATAAAAAACATTTTTCCCATATTTTACTTTTTCAAAGAGATTATGATAATCATTCTTTATTTCATATCCAAAGAAATTTTGGTTTATCTTTTATCAAAAATGTGAATGAATTCTTTCATTTGATGCCTATGCCCTGAATGGAATATTATAACATAATGATCAATCATTTCAAAAGTTATTCCTTCTTATGCTTTCATGTTTATTTCCATAGAAAATAGTTTTCCGAATTTTTAATGTGTTTAATGTTTTCATTACAAATAGGTAAAGATATTTTCTTCATGAGATGTTTTAAATAATCATTAATTATTATTTTCCACCTAAAATGACTTTCATTGGTGTTAACTATTTTATACTAGTTATATGATCCAAGGATAGAGTTTTTATTTTATTCCCACAATGGGTTAGATTTTGAAGTAATTCTTTTTCTGAAAACTATGACTCTTCCAATGGTTATACCATGAAGAGATTCTTGAGAAACCCCTTTATTTTCACATATTAATCTAAAATAAAATTATTATAAAACCTATCTCATTTTTACATGTTATTATATGATGAAATGATTGTGTTTTCCATTTAATTTCATGGGTTATGATATATTGAATTTCAATGATCTTCTAAAACATATACAAATGATTTTGATTATGTGATATGTGGGACCCATATCTCAATACAATGAGTTCTATAGTGAAAAAAAATCTACTATGATAAATAATTCTTAAATGAGGTGTGAAACTAGTTTTGTAATATATTTGTGGATAACTAAGTTGAATATATTAACTAATATATGGTTGGAATGGGATGTGAACCCAATTTACTAAGACCTGGATGGAACAGGGGTGATCCCAGTTTAGTAAACAACTTTATCTGTTATGATGATATTGTCAATCAACATTGACTAATATGAAATTTTTTCTATGCATATATTTATTCCACAAATTACATGCATTCTAACAATGTTTTTACCACATGAATCATGATTAAGTATCCGTTATGAATCATATATTCTGAACACCCATCATTTTTTCATGATTCATGACTATGATCTTTTATATGATGGATTTTAATTTTTAATTTTATTCTCAAGATCAAATACACTTATTCACATGTTATGGTTCTGTAGCTACCTTTTTACCATTATTGAGATAATAAAATCACCTTTTTTATGTAACACCAACCCAGGTTATAAAATGTTTTTTTATGTTTGATATGTGTAAGAAGGGTTCAAGTTGCCAATAACATAGTGGGAGATTATGTAGCTCGCATGTTGCCCAGTTTTTTCTATTTCCATTATTCTGAAGACCCTAAAATATTATTATCATTAGGTAATAATTTTTTTATTGTAATGAATATTTATAAAAATTAATGTAATACATATGTATGATATCACTGTCATTATAATGTTTGTACATAAATTTCACTACATGTATCTCTAAAATTATTATGTTCTCTAATCACAAGGACCACATGGGGCTATGTTCAGCAAACCACAATCCATTTGATTATGATTTTTCAAATAGAAATGAATGATGATAACTTCCCAACTAAATAAAAAAACCACATCGAGCCTCTATAGGTCCCTAACAACCCTAAAAAACATTGAACCATATAAATAACTAATATATGTACGTTATCTATGATAAAATTAAAATTTTTCTACCTGCATGAATAAATCACTAAAGCATCAATTTGTATCATGATCTGTAGTAGCCACACGATGAACCTACAAGTCTTGAGCCCTGCAACAATGACTCCTTCTCAACATGTCTTTATTCCAATACATATAATATCCCTCATATAAATACCCAATGGGGTGGTGTATTTGAAAACCATTAAGACAATATAATAAAAGATAAAGAAAATAGAATACAAGGAAAAAATAAAATAAAAATAAAAAGTAATTGTCACAAGAAAAGGGGGATCAGGTTGGCCATGATTCCCAACACAAGGTAACACATCACATTGGAAGAAACCCCATACAAGACACACTTGAGAAGTTAGAATTCAGATAAAATTCCTAGAGCATATGTCCTCACCTATTTAACATCCTCGAATAAATAATATTTAATTAATTAAATTAAATATTCTACCTAAATTCGAATAGATTTAATTTCCATTAAAACCATATCAGAGGGTAACCACCCTATTAGAGGAGGAAAAAGTAGATATAAATATTATTTGAGATCTCATCATAATATACATTACCATTTTCCCTCAAAAAACAGAGAGAAAAAAAATAAAATTTCATATTCATTCAGAAACCGTAATGAAGTGGTTTGTGAAAATTAGAATGTTAAAAATGTGTTAAATTAAATCTGAATAAAGTAACATGAGGCATAAAAATATATGATTTATGTTCAAATTATCATTACGTACACAATTACACTTATAATGGATATTTCTATCCATAATCTGAGAAGACATCTTAGAGATAATTATGGAATAATAACACAAAAAAATATGTATTAATAGATAGAGTGGGAGAGATATGCGAGTTAGAAAGACGCAGAGATATATAAGATTGGAGAGAAATTCCCCAAAACATCATGGTTGGTACACACCACTTACACTCTTTATATTTTTTTTATCAATCATTAATTATTCTCCCTCTTAAGTCATTATGAACATTAAAATTTATATTATTTCATTATTTATCTATTCCAAACCATAGACCTATTTTTCCCCATAAAAGATTAATTCATATGTTATTATTTTTCAATCAATTTCATTTATCAAATATATTTTAGTATCCATATATATGTTTATACAAATTATATACATACATATACTTATATAGAAATATATATACACCCACGTATATATATCACATACAAATACATATTATATATGTACAAAATATATATATATCCACACTAATATATACATATGTACGCACAAAAACATACAAAAATACATATATATTTTACTCATGTAAATATAACACACATTACAAAAATATACATACTCACAAATATATATACATATACATATATATATAACCAACTATACACAAATAGTATATTTCCGAATTAATTATAATATTTAAAATAATTTATTTTTTTAATACTAAATATTAAACATTATTATAATCATAAAAGTTTCCGTAATAACCTTCAGCGAAAACTAATAATAAATTAATAATTTTTTTTGACAAAAAATGTGTGTATTTAAAAACATTATAATTTTACAAACAAAACATTGAGAATGCAAGAAAATATTCACCAAAATAGTATTTCCACTTTAATAAATGAATTAATTATAATATTAAATTTACACTTCTTTTGATGACTAAAATAATAATAATAATGATTAAGTTATTATAATTATTACTAACTATTCAAAAAAATAAATTACAATATCTAATAATAGTATGTATTCAAAAAATATGAAAAAAATGAATAAATTATCCTCAAATATATATTCATTATTTTTATAATAAAATTTCAAAAATTGAAATAAGTAAGAGCATTGGTATCTTATTTAGTAAAACACCAAACGTAGTCTTATTTATGTTATGTAGGATATAACCCACATTACAGGTTTATGGTTTGTCTTATATTTCTGTTCAGAGACACCAATATGGATATATTATATTATTTTAGGAAAATTACTTCTCTTTGATGTAATGTATTTAATAATATTATTATATCTCTAATAAAAAATATGGTACAATGTATCTCAAACTGACTCATTTAATAATTGTGAAAATGTTCATTAAAAATTCTAAACAATTTCATGGAAAAAATTGTGTCTTTGTATATATAGGGATTTTACCCATATGTATAACCATAATAAAAAAATTATGGAAATATTAAATATTCACATAAAAAAATATTTTTTATATAATAGTGGTAAAGGATTTGTTAAAATTGACAATATTATAATATATTTCTTCAATATGTGGTGGTGATGAATGAAAACAATAATGGACACATGGTAAGGTAGTTTATATGTAAAAATGAGAAATTTTTTTTTTTGTTATTTAATAGAAAAGAAAAAATATTTAATTTATTTGACATTACATAATAAAATTTAAGAAATATATATTTATATTATCATTTCACTTCTTTTAATCATTGTTTCATTACATCTGTTTAGATAATGAAATATGAGATATATCATCTTATGAGGGATTAATCAACACATACACATGAGTGATGATTTAATATTTATATAGATGGATAGGTATTTGCGTAATTATTATAACATAAAGACAATAATATGTTAATATATGAGAGGTTATGATGTAGTCATATTACAATACTTATTATACATAAGAATTATGTAAAATATGGATTAAAATGAAATCACTCAATTATTAATTAGAAATGTTCTTTAGATTACTTGCATAGTTTTCATAATGAAATCCATCTTATGATGGTATTTTCCTAAACCAAAGAATATAATACATGTGAGGGATGTTAGGAAGATATTTTGAAAACAATTGATTGACATATGAGTATATTGAACTACATATAATATTATAGCGGGGTGTACTTTCATATGTGAGGTGGAGGACACACATGGCATTTTTCAAAATATTCAAATATTTTATTGCCTTATTTAGTCCTTCTTACTAAAAAATAACTATTGTCAATGAATGAGAGAATGAGTCAATCTAAAACCATAAAATATGATTTAGATCTGTTTTTTAGTCATTAGGTCATCCGTGATAAAATTCAATTAAAATTTGAAAAAACAATTATATAGATTTTGAAACAATAAATATGGTCATGAAATAAATATCCTTCTCAATATATAAAAATTTTATTATGAAAAACAATCAACATATATATAAATAATGAAACATAATTTTTAAAATATGATATAGTAAACCCAATGGTCACTTTGAGAACATATAATATGGTTCCCAAATAAAGAAAACATTGGTGGGAAGTGCAAATTTGGACAAGGTGGAGAAAAATATCTTCTAAGCTATAATTAAGTGATTTAGAACATGGTCATGGGAAATTTAATGACTATAAACCATAAATTTATAGGGGATAAAGAAGACCATAAATTCATCAATAATTAAGGTATATATATTAAATTTTTTACTTCTACTAGATTGTATAGATTATTTTTCTATCAAGATAGTCAAAGAGAGAAATAATACTTACCTAATTTCAATTTTATTCTAAAATCACGATTTCAATCCATGTTTGAGATTTATGAATAAGTCCCACTTTTATCTTATCCCATACTCTATTTAATAGATATTGAAGATAATTGTTTCTTCCTTAAATAACTATAAATTAAATTTAATAGATTAGAAGATACAGAAAAGGATAAATAATTATTCATCCTATATTTGTTCTAAAATTAATTCTAAAATGGTAGTAAAATATAGGAAAATTTACAATATATATAACCCAAATATAAATTACTATTAAATTAATCTTAAATTCCTCAAAAATAACACCCAATTTTCAACTTAAAACATTCCATAAATATATAACCAAAAAACTATTATATTTATATCTTTTCATTTTTGAAAGAAAAATGACATAATAATGAAATGGTGGACCCCCTTGGACATGATGTCTCATTATTCATGTTTTCTTGGGTGGGTCTGTGTAACACCCTGAAATTTTATGAAAAATATTCTTTTTAATTTTATTAATGTCATGTGTTGTACGCTACACCCAAAGTAGCTTTCACTACATGCAACCTTTACTTGGCTTGCAATATATACAATCGCGGCCTTCCTCGATAGTGTGTGTTGTATGCAATACCAAGTTTCACTAAACAATGATATATTATAATAATATTATTATGAACTAGCCGTTTTTAATAGTATTAAGTAAATTTTTTATTTTATAAAATTATTATTCATCTTACACATTTTCTAGAATATGCTATAAGAACAAAATAAATTTTTTGGGTAAAATAAGTATTTTTCAAAAAATGCAGTTTTGCCGCCTTTTGATGGCACACCCACTTTAAATCTAGTTTTTGACATGTTTATAAGTTCAATTTGACAAAATAAAATTCTTATTTGGAATCAGGATATTAAAATTTACATGGGATAAATTTTTCATATTATTCTGACAACTTTCATATTTTAATGAATAGTAAAAACACGCTATATTTTAATTAAAAACAAATTTTTTCATCGTAATAATTTATATGGTTAAATTATAATATTGAATGGTTTTAATGAATAAGTATAATATATTTTTACCATTTAATATAATTTATGTCACTATCATTTATTTTACATTGAATTCATAGGTAAAATCATTTCAATCTTTTGCAATGTTTTAACTTTTAAAACTCATTTTCTTAATGGCGGGATTAATTTTAAATTAATTACTACAACTTCTGTGTTTGTAATTTTGAAAAATATATTCCATATTTGGAATCAGTAGGCACAAATTATGTTAATAGGATACTTTTTATTCTTGGGCACTATGAATAGTAACTACGGTAATTTTTATTTACTAAATTTAAAGATAAATCGGGTAATTAACGGTAAACCTAAGATTATAAAATTACCCTAACACATGAAAAAATTATATTGGATGACTAAAAGTCAACCCATACCACCTAAGGGTCATATTAGATTCATTTTATTGACTTTGTACCATGAAAATAATTTAATTATTATTAAAACCAAAGAAAGTGACAACATGTCACTCATTTAAATCTTATAAGTATAATAATTTTAATTTAGTGATAAAATTCATGAGACTTCGAACATGAATAGTCTCCAGAAATATAAAATAATTATCTACATCATGAGAATTTATTTAGAATTTTTAGAGATTAAATAATTGTCATTAATGGTGACACAATAGTGATGCAGAAATTATTTTTATAGTGAAAATTCAATAATATAGTTTTTATTAAAATAACAATACCTATCAAAAGGATAAGAAACTTGACTAAATATTATTTTTAGAGTATATAAATACCCTAATAACCCAAGGGTCGATTTTTGTACCATTTGGAGCCTAATAAAACCGATTATGACATTTATATTATTTTATTTTAAATGATGTCAAAGATGTCACCTTGATAATTTAATAAATATAACAATTAAAATATTTTTATTTTAAGATGATAAATTCAAGAAAGAAAATTATTATGAAATTTATTATATTTATCTTCATTATAGGATTTTATTTTAAATTTTTATGCAACAAATAGGTATATTAAATAATTATACAAAAATGTTGTAGTAATTATTTTATTAAGAGATATACCAAATAAAATGTTTTAAAAATATTAAAATAAATATTATATGTACTATTTAATGTTCTAAACTAATTTTATAGATAACTATGACATGTTATTAATCTATTAAATCTTTTATTTCAAACATATCTTCTGTGAGGATTTTATTTAAATTCAAATAAATGAATAGTGTCAAAATTGACAGTATTGCTATTTTATAAAAATAACATAATAAAAAAAATAAAAATTACAAAAATATTTAAAAATTATAAATTAAAATTCATATGGTCCAAATTGTCATAAATTATCCAATTATGGACAATTCACAACACATAAGTAATTATTTATAACAATTTAAAATTTAGAATCTTATTACCACAAATAAAATTAAATAGACTAAATAAGGATAAATCAAGTTGATAATGTTTAAAATAAATTCAAAACATGTCTAAATTTTTTTTCTTGATTGGATTTTACCCCTATCTCATATATAATTCGTATTTGAGTCATTTTGGTGGTTTTTAAGTGGGGTTGGAATTTATTGTAAATTAATATTTCTTTAATTCCAAAGGTGTCCCTCTGCTCCCTTATAAAAGGGCACCTTCTCCCTATCCTCATCACACCATTTGGAGCCTTGAAGCTCGGCCAAACTCTGCCCATTTCACTTCCCCACTTCCCTAGAAACCATATAGAGGTATTGGTCTTCTCAAAAGACCAACTCCGGTGCCCTAATAGGAAGTTCAAAGGAGGCAGTTCGAGAAAGAGGTAATACCTTCTACCGATTCATTCAAGTTTCTTTCTTCAGATACTTCCTATTATTTCGTGGTTTAAGTATGATGTAATAACATCAGTATCCCTCATATACTTATATTTTATTATAAATATGAAACATCCTCATTTCACCTTCTCTCCATCCTACAGAAAATGAAATCACCACGCGTGCGTATGTACGGAATACCGTCTCCACGCCGTGGTGTAATCTATTTTTCCACCACCACCTTACTTGGATGAGTATAATGGTGTAAAGAATAACTAAATATGATTATTATAACATCATACTTATTCTAATATGTTATATCATTCACTCCAATTCCATTCAATAAATATGGGAACGATATCATCGCTCGTGTTTACGTACGGATTACCGTCTTCACGACGCGATGAGATTCATTCTCCATGTTAACCACTCAAGAATGATTATTAAGTATATATAATGAATAATAATAAAATATATTACATGATAATTCTACTGGATTTATGTTTGTATATATGGATTTCATCTACTTAATTCCATTCAATTCAATAAGGAAATGAAAACAGTGTTCATGTGTACGTACGGCCTACCGTCTCCATGAACGGTGTATTTCTTTCCATTTATCGATCTATTATATATACGTATATTCTGAATATATATTATAAATAAATCATGTTTTATATTCTGGAATTAATTAATCATGATCTAAGTAATCAAATGAATAATTACAAGTCAAAACACGGACAACAAATGAAACGCTTTTACCCAAAACGCTCTTTAACATGGAATTTACAAAAGAACGGGTAATATAATGTCATAAGTGAACCATATATGATATAATAACAATTAATATGATTCTCTAATAAGTCAATAGAATTATTTAAATCATTATACAGGAGGTTCGGATATGTACGAAGCATATCAGACCTAAGGTAAGGGATAATGGTGCAATCTCAATTGTTTTGTATCTGAGATTGCTTATACGTAAGTATTTACTGGGGTTATATTTATCATCCATGTCCAAGTTTTATAAAAATGTTTTCATGTATGTTTAAAGTCCTTTTTACCCATTTTTGACTTTTACTACATGGTATGTAAGGAATATTTCTTTTTTTTACCATACAAGGTACTTTTTGACTTTTCCGGAAAAAGTACGAGAGGAATGTTTTTTTACATATATGGCATGAATGGATTTTTACGGTTTCATAACGCCTTATTTTCATGAAGATTACTCTACAATATTTCATTAATATTTTCAACAAAATACTTTTCTTTTAAAATTTAATGGCATTTTGTGAAAAGAAAATGATTATGAAGAAGAAAGGATATTTTTCTCAAGAATTCATTTCAAGTGCTTTATCAAAACCATTTTCCATATAACATGACATTATTTCATTTGTGTATGTTTCAAGTATAATTTCTATATGATTTATATGGTTTCACTTTTCTTATGATGAAATTATATCCATTTGTTTTATATGGATTATGTTATGATGGAATGATGTTTATGAAACCCAATTTATTCTTTGGGTTATGATGAATGATTTATGATTGTTTTGTGGCACACATAAAAATGATTTCAATATGAGATGGGTGGGACCTATATCTCTCTCAAATCCATTGGGTAAATATTTATATCTCATGAGATAAACATTACTGAAATGGAAAGTAAATCTGGTTCAGTAATACAGGGCTGGAATGGCAAGTAAACCCAGTTCAGTAAGGGACTTTGTCCGCTAAGATGGTCTTGGCAGCAATGCCTTGGCTACTATGGAAATAATATCATGTGCTTAATGTTTTGCCACAATTGCAAGTTTTATTTCCATTCCATTTTATCATGATTGATGTTCTATTATGATATGTGCCTTACGTACTGCAATGTTTTATGTCACTGCTCAAGATTTCATTGTTTAAACATTATGTTCATGTTTTTATGTTCAAATGTATATGGTTTGTTTTATTTTCACCATGCTTACCCTTACTGAGAATTTGATCTCACCCTTTCTATTTTTTATTTTACCCAGGATATAAAGAAATTTTTTAGCTATGGAAACAAAAGGGGAAGATCTTTATGGGAGATATTCAAGATCTTTCACCACGATTAGAAGATTATATTCCAAGTTTCCAAAGATGCTAAAATATTACGGCCATTTTGTGTCTGTTTTTGTTATGTATTAACTATTCCACAAAAGTAATGTAATGTCCATGTACGTCAAGCTTTGGGTCCCTACAGTTGTTATCAATGGAAAGTTTTAGTTAACCTTTGGAAACTAGGATGCGAAAACTTTAGTGAGATCCCTATAGATATTTCTAAGGTATGTCTAGGGATGTCCCTAAGGTTTAGTATAATGATAGGTTATAGTCCTAGAATTATGGTGAAAATATTATAATTAACCCTAAGATGTTATATATTGAAGGTACTCCCCCTTTATTATGTTGTTTTCCCTATCATGATGTTTCCCTCATGCTATTCTTTTTGGGTTTTAGACGATGGCTGGAACCTGAAGGAACGGTGTTGATCAATGTAATGGATGGTGCAATTATTGTCCTCTTGAAAAAACCAATGTTATGGGAGATGGAGTGCACAATATTATTTCTATACTTACACAAGCTATGAATCATTATGGATTTCCAAATGATCAGAGAAGGGAACAATATTCTATTGAGTCCTTCATGAGGCAACGTCCACCTTCTTTCTATGGGTCTTCTGATCCACTTGTTGCTGAACAATGGATCAATACCATTGAAAAGATATTTTCCATACTTCACTGTTTGGAACATGATAAATTCATTCTAGCATTTTACCATATGGAAGGTGATGCAGACCAATGGTGGAATCTAATTAAGAATACAAGTCCCCAATATGAAATTGAATCCATGGAATGGGATGAGTTCAAGAACATGTTTTTTAGTAAGTACTTCCCTCGTATTCTTCAAACAAAGATGGAAAATTAGTTCCTTGATCTTAAGCAGAAGAATGATTAATCTGTTTCTATATACGAAGCGAATTTTACAAGTCTTGAAAGGTATGCATCTAGATTTATCATTCATCCTGAAAGTAAAGTTGATCGATTCTTCAGTGGATTAAAACCAAGTCTTTGAAGGGCATTATCTATAAGATACTTCGGTAGTTATGAATAAATTGTGTGTTGGGCTATCAAGTTAGAACTAGAAATTGGTGTTACATATACATATCATGGTTTTGACAAGAAACGAAAGAAGGAGTTCAAGGAAAAATCTCAGAATAATGGCGAAAAGAATATGAATGTTACTTTATGCCCAAAGTGTGGAAAGAAGCATGGTGAGATTGTCTAAAAGGTACTAGAAAAATTTTCAAGTGTGGAAAAGAAGGTCATTGAGCAGTGGAGTGTCGAAGTAATGGAAAAAGGGTTGCTAATGATATGGATAAAGAAAAGACTACAGAGAACGCACCACCAACACTTCAATGCTTCAAGTTTAAGGAAATGGGGGCATTATTCTAATCAATGCCCTAATCCAAGGTTTAATGATGATCAACATGAGAAACCAATTAGGTTAAAGGATAAAGGGAAGTCACATGCGATCACTATTTGTGATGTTGAGTATGAAAATGATGTTGTGTAATGATTAAGTGTTTATGTGATGGGATAGTGCAATCTCATTTATGGCATCGTTGAATTTTGGAATATCTATGTATTGGTTTTCAATAATTATATGGTACCGGTAACCATGAAAAGTGATTGTAATATTTTTGGAAAGTATATGATATGCACATAATGAAGGGATAAGGAGATAATGAGATGTTTTATAATATTATTGAGCTCATGACTAATGTAATGACAATGTGATATCATGTTTTGAGTATATAGAATTTTTGGGATTTTGGTATGTGGATGGAGGTAACTTTTTATAGAATTCAGGTTTTCACTAAGGTTCTATGGTAATTTATGTTTCAAGAGAATACACGATAAAGGTATTCACATGTTTGGAATGTGACCAACAAGATATATCATATGATATATGGGGGATAAATTATGGTATTCACATGATCGGTAGATGACATTTCTAGTAATTTTTTTCTTTATACTATGAGATTGGACAGAAGTATTTTAGATATTCCTAAAGATTGAAATGAATTATGTTGGACATAAGTTAGTATTGATCAAGGCTAGAACTTTATTTGATATTATTGATTGAATGTTATAATATTGTAGTTTAAGAAAAGGGACAACATGCAGAACGGGCGACAACCCGTCGCGTCGGACAAGGCTATGGGAATTGAACCCAGAACTGAAATGCAACAGGCCTTTATCGCATACCACTGTCCTATAGTAAGTCCTTGGTTAGTAGAAACTGGTATTATTATATTAAACGGTATGATATATAAAGTATAAGTCCATTTTAGGAACCATATGCAATTAATCTCACTATAGATGGACTTATGTATATTTGATAACTTTTGCTAACCTTTTGTTTGAAACAGATGGAATGACTCATCATTCTATCACATGATCTGCTAACACTTCACGAATGAAAAATTAAACTTTAATTATTTAAGAGATGAAGTGGAAATTGTTCAAGGCATGAACAACGTTGAGATTTTACCAAAATCATGTAAGTATTTATTTTGATTCAAAAAATTTCAACATTAGGGAAATGATCTTGAAAACCAAAAATGTTTTCCTAGTTCCCTCATATTTGATGAATCAGATGGTACCTTAGAACATCACAAATTTATGGCTTTGTGATTATTGGCTTTTTCATAGCCATGGTCTCTTCCACTCTCCATCAGAACTTAATGGTTAGATTTCTCTTCCAAATCCATATTTTCACCTATGTTCTTTTATGTGGAAACCCAATGATTAGTTAATTTGGGTAACCATTACGTTTCATAATTTAGTTTTTAAAGTTTATTTTTGGTATTCCATTTTACAATGTGGGTTTCTATGAAAGAAACTTTCAAGTAGAAAACAATTTATAACCCCGAAGAATTTCGAGGGTGAAATTCATTTTAAGGGGGGTAGAATGTAACACCCCTTGATTTTATGAAAAATATTCTTTTTAATTTCATTAATGACATGTGTTGAACGTTACACCAAAAGGGACTTGCACGACACGCAACCCTGACTTGGCATTCATTACACGCAATCGAGACCTTCCTCTATAGCGTGTGGTGTACGCAATAACAGGTTTCACTAAACAACTATATATTATAAAATTATTATTATGAACTAGCCCTTATGAATAGTATTAACTAAATTTTGAATTTTATAAAATTATTTTTCATCTTACACATTTTATCGAACATGGTATAAGAACAAAATAAATTTTTCGGGTAAAATAAGTATTTTTCAAAAAATGTAGTTTTGCCACCTTCTGATGGCGCACCCACTTTAAATATAGTTCATGACATGTTTATAAGTTCAATTTGACAAAATAAAATTCTTATTTGCAATCAGGATATAAAAATTTACTTTGGAAAAATTTTTCATATTATTCTGGCAACTTTCATATTTTAATGAATAGTAAAAACACGCTATATTTGAATTAAAAACAAATTTTTCATCATAATAATTTATATGGTTAAATTATAATAATGAATGGTTTTAAAGTATAAATAGAATGTGTTTTTACCATTTAATGTAATGTATGTCATTATCATTTATTTTACATTGAATTCATAGGTAAAATCATTTCAATCTTTTGCAATGTTTTAACTTTTAAAACTCGTTTTCTTAAGAGCGGGATTAATTTTAAATTAATTACTAAAAATTCGGTGTTTTGAATTTTGGAAAATGGATTCCATATTTGGAATAAGTAGGTCCAAATTATGTTAATAGGCTACTTTTTACTTTTGGGTACTTTGAATAGTAACTACGGTAATTTTTATTTACTTTAGTTAAAGATAAATCGGGTAATTAAGGGTAAACCTAAGATTATAAAATTACCCTAACACATGCCAAAATTATATTGGATGACTAAATATCGACCCATACCTCCTAAGGGTCAGATGATATTTATTTTATGGACTTTTTACCATGAAAATAATTTAATTATTATTAAAACCAAAGAAAGTGACAACATGTCACTCTTTTAAATCTTATAAGTATAATAATTTTAATTTAGTGATAAACTTCATGAAACATAGAACATTAATAGTATAAATAAAGATAAAAAAATTTCTACCTCATGAGAATTTATTTATAATTTTTAGGGATTAAATAATTGTCATTAATGGTGACACAATAGTGATGCAGAAATTGTTTATTTAGTGAAAAATAAATAATATAGTTTTTATTAAAAAACAAATACCTCTCAAAAAGAACATAAACTTGACCAAACATTATTTGTCAAGTATAAATATACCCTAATCACCAAAGGGTCTTTTTTTGGACCATTTGGAGCCTTATAAAACCGATTATGATATTTATATTATTTTATTTTAAATGATGTCAAATATTTCACCTTGATAATTTAATAAATATAACAATATAAATATTTTTATTTTAAGATGATAAATTCAAGTAAGGATTTTATTATTAAATTTATTATATTCATATTCATTATACGATTTTATTTGTAATTTTTATGCAACAAATAAGTATATTAAATAATTATACAAAAATGTTGTAGTAATTATTTTATTAAGAGATATACCAAATAAAAGGTTTTAAAAATATTAAAATAAATATTATATTAACTATTTAATGTGATAAACTAATTTTATACATAAATATTACATGTTATTAATCTTTTAAAGCTTTTAATTAGAACATATCTTTTGTGAGGATTTTATTTAAATTCAAATAAATAAATAGTGTCAAAATTGAAACTATTGTTATTTTATAAAAATAACATAATATAAAAAATTTTAAAAATTACAAAAATATTTTAAAATTATAAATTAAAATTTATATGGTCCATAATGTCATTAATTATCTAATTATGTAGAATTCACAACACAGAAGTAATTATTTATAACAATTTAAAATTTAGAATCTTATTACCACAAATAAAATTAAATAGATTAAAAAATGATAAATCAAGTTGATAATGTTTGAAATAAATTCAAAACATGTCTAAATTTTATTTCATGATGCGATTACAACCCTCTATCAACTAATATTCTGATTTTATTGATTTTGGAGGTTTTTAAGTGGGGTAGTAATTTATTATAAATTAATATTTCTTATAATTCCAAAGGTTCCCCTCTCCTCCCTTATAAAAGGGCTCCTCCTCCCTCTCCTCCTCACACAATTTTGTACCTTAAATCTCGGCCAAACTATACGTATTTTACTTCCACACTTCCCTATAAACCTTATAAGGGTACTGGTATTCTCAAAAGATCAACTCTAGTTCCCTAAGAGGAAGTTCAAAGGAGGCACTTCGAGAATGAGGCAATACATTTACACCATTATACCCATCCAAGTAAGGTGGTAGTGGAAAAATAGATTACACCACGGTCTGGGAATGATTATTATAACATCATAATGATTCTAAGATATTATATCATTCACTCCAATTCCATTCAATAAATATGGGAATGATTTCATCGCTCGTGCGTACTTAAGGATTACCGTCTCCACGACGCGATGGGATTTATTCTCCATGTTAACCACCCAAGAATGATTATTAATTATAAATAATGAATAATAATGAAATATATGACATGATAATGCTACTGGATTTATTTATATATATATGTATGTCATCTACTTAATTCCATTCAATTCAATAAGGAAACAAAAACAGTGTTCAAACGTACGTACGACATACCATATCCATGAACGGTGTATTTCTTTCCATTTATCGATCTATTATATATATGTATATTATGAATATATATTATATATAAATAATTTTTTATATTCTGGATTTAATTAATCATGATCTAAGTAATCATTTGAATAATTTCAAGTCAAAACACGGACGATAAATGAAACACTTTTACCCAAAATGCTCTTTAACATGGAATTTACAAAAGAACGGGCAATATAAAGTCATAAGTGAACCATATATGATATCATAACAATGAATATGATTATTTAATAAGTCAATGACATTATTTAAATCATTATACAAGAGGTTCGGATACGTACAAATCATATCAGACCTAAGGTAAGGGAAAATGTTTCAATCTCAATTGTTTTCTATCTGAGATTGCTTATACATAAGTATTTACTGGGGTTATATTTATCATCCATGTCCAAGTTATATAAAAATGTGTTCATGTATGATCAAATTCATTTTTACCCATTTTTTAATTTTACTACATGGTATGTAATGAATCTTTCTTTTGTTTACCATACAAGGTACTTCTTGACTTTTTCGGCAAAAGTACGAGATGAATGTTTTTTTACCTATACGGCATGAACGGATTTTTACGGTTTCATAACGCCTTATTTTCATGAAGCTTACTCTACAAGATTTCATGACTATTTTCAACAACATACTTTTCTTTTAAAATTGAATGGAATTTTGTGAAAAGAAAATGATTTTCAAGAAGAAAGGATATTTTCCTCAAGAATTCATTTCAATCGATTTATCAAAACCATTTTCTATCTAAGATGACATGATTTCATATGTGTATGTTTCAAGTATAATGTCTCTATGATTTATATGTTTTCACTTTTCTTATGATGAAATGATATCCATTTGTTTTATATGGATTATGTTATGATGGAATGATGTTTATGAAACCCATTTTATTCTTTGGGTTATGATGATTGATTTATGATTGTTTTGTGGAACACATAATAATGATTTTAATATGTGATGTATGGGCCCTATATCTCCCTCCAATGCATTGGGTAAAGATTTATATCTCATGAGATAGACATGGCTGAAATGGAAAGTAAATCTGGTTCAGTAATACAGGGCTGGAATGGCAAGTAAACCCGGTTCAATAAGGGACTTTGTCCACTAAGATAGTCTTGGCAGCAATGCCTTGGATACTATGGAAATAATATCATGTGCTTAATGTTTTTCCACAATTATAAGTTTTATTTCCAAGCTATTTTATCATGATTTATGTTCCATTATGATCTGTACCTTACGTACTGCCATGTTTTATGTCACTACTCATGATTTCAATGTTTAAACATTATGTTCATGTTTTTATGTTCAAATGTATATGGTTTGTTTTATTTTCTCTATGCTTACCCTTACTGAGAATTTAAGCTCACCCTTTATATGTTTTCTTTTCCCGAGGATATAAAGAAAGGTTTTAGGTAAGGAAACAAAAGGGGAAGATCTTTATGGGAGATATTGAAGATATTTCACCATGATTAGAAGATTATATTTCAAGTTTCCAAAGATACTAAACTATTACGATCCTTTGGTGTCTGTTTTTGTCATGTATTAATTATTCCACAAAAGTAATGTAATGTCTATGTACGTCATGATTTGGGTATATACAGTATGACCCGTGTCTGCAAGAGTGGATCCCCTTGAAAATATTATCTCATTGTTCATGTTTGTTAGAGTTGGTCTGCTAAGTGTCTACAATGGTGGATTCCCTTGGGCACACCCTCATTTTGTTTTGATTTCTCTATTCTCACATAACCAAAAAGTGTTTTTTATAATAAAAAATGAATTTTCTATCAAAATGACAAATTTCATAATGATTTGATATCATATTCTTATAGGTTCAAATTAAAAATTCACTACTAATAAAATCAATCATTCACTTATCCATATTCCAAAAATTTATATTACAAAATCATATAATCTCTATAATATACTAAATTTTTTCCATAAATAAGAAAAATGGCCATAAATCCATAATAAAATCACATATTCTTCAAAAAATAATTCATTGTTTATAACATAAATAACCTTCCATATTAAATAACAACATATCTATTTTCCTAAATTATATAGTGTTCCCAATATTATATGATTAATTATAAATAACTCAATAACTTTGTTAAGAAATCACATTTTTATCTCATGGTATTATATATGATAAATATTATCTTTCAAAAATGTAACATCCCATTAATCCCAAATAATAATAATTACCTCAAATTCAAAGATCAATGTAACTCTAAATGGATTCCAATTTCATTCACATAATATACGCAAAATATAATATCACTCTTCCCCAACTAACCATTTCACAACAATACCAGTTAATATTAAGTGATACATATACCTATAACCATTATGAAAACCATATAAATTTCTCATAATGTATTCAAATCACATAAAACCTCAACAATGTATAGATTCATTCTAGCATATGATCATAATTAATTTTATTAACAATTACATAAAAAAGTTCTACATCAGAACTCTTAAAACCGTATTTTTATAAACTTTTTATCATCCGATGTTCTAAATGTTAAATTATCCAATATTTTTAATCTTATTTATTTGTATTTCATTACTATAAATATAAATATGAATCATGCTCGACGATTTATCATTCTTAAAACATAAAAATAAATAAAATTCATACCATTTCAGTGTCATTAATGGTTTCATAATCTTCATTATATAACCTTGTTAATCCTTTATTAAATTGATCATTTTAACCTCTTTCATTAAATTTCAAAATAGGAGATTTACTTTCAAAAATAAAATACAATTAACATTTAAAACACTCATTTTATACAATAGAATGAAATTTGTTCCACTTCATTTTGTTGAAAAAAATATTGTTTTCTACGGAATTATGTTACTCTTTAGCTTATTTTAAAATATAAAAATAATCTTCCTTTTCCTTTGTGACAATTCTCGTGGCTCTTTTTTACACAGTCAATATACATAATATATTTAATATTTTTTCAAGCATGATCTTTATCACATGGTCATCATTTGAAATCAGTTTTCCACTAATTTGTTATTTTATGAAACTAACCTTGTTTTTTATTTATAATAATAATATAATATCATTATTTAAGAATAATGAAAACATTTTTCACAACATCTCTCATTCCATTCCATTTCCAATTTATAAAACCAGTATATTGTCTATCTCATTCATTTTTTATTTGGTTCCTCCTGGGTCGATCAAATTATTGAAAAATGTACTAACAATGTGATTATATTAAATAAAATAATGAAAAAAATATTATGAGGTACATGAAGTATATGTTATCATTAACCATGTCATATTTTATTCAACTCTTTCCATTCTACACAAAATAAGTATAATTTTCCAAAGAATATTATCTTACTTGTTTATAAAATAATTCTAAATAATTCATAAATAACATCTTAATCATTAATGATATCTAATCACTTTCCCTAATAAAAATCCTAATTACTCATTACATAATCAATCGATCATTATTATTTTAATTAAAAATAATAATTTTTATATATTCACATGATATTTCAATTATAGAGTTCTATAAAATTATGGAGGTCATACATTACCTAGGGTCGACTTGAAAATTCTCCATTTTCTTAAAAGAACGATTTATATATTGTTTCATTCGTGATCGACATTATTAATTGATTAAAAATTTCCATTATTTAGTGAAATTCACATAATTTGTTTATACTCATATTTAGACACTTTGAAATAAATGTTAAAATGGGTGATGAGAGAAAAAAATGAATAACAAGGGATATAAAAAAATAATACACATATCCCTGTGAAAAAAATCATAAAAAACCATAATATTATTACCATTTCTAAATTATTCATTTTGAACATAATATAAATCATATCATCATTTTAAAAAAATAATGATTAATAAAAACAATTTAAAACTAAAAGAACAAATTAGAAACCCACGTAGAAATCATAGTGAATTATATTCCTAACCACTGTTAAATCATGTCCAAAACAATTTTAGACCAATTGAAAAACCATAATGGTTACCTAACTTCATATTTATATATAATTAGAGGAATTTTATCTTGGGTTTTATATTTTTATACATAGATCTCTATTTTATAATTTGTATTGGGCTCACCAAACATATAAGTAATATTATGGTCACCAATCATAATCAATAATGAATATGTACCATATCATGAATAAATTTCTTTAAATATTTATTAATTTATAATAAATAAATTGGAAAACATATTTCTACTAATATTAAAATAACATTCATATATTAAAATACCATTTCAATTTAAAATCCATTTTTTGAAAAACAAAATATTTGTTGTACAATGGAAAATGAATTTCTTTTAAAACCCATATATTATTGTAATATAATTAAAATAACAAATAACGACAATGATGGTCTGAAAATTAAGTGAATCCATATATGTTAAAATATAAAATCACATTTCTAATTTTAATTTAACTCCATACATTGCATATAAAATATGTAAAAACATTTATTTATGAATAACATTGAGGTAAAATAAAAATTCACATAAAATGGAAATTATTATTTATTCATGTCAACATAAATACATAAAAAAAATATTTTTCTAATATATAGTTATAGAGAAAAAATTTTTAGTAAAAACATGTTTTAAACACTAAAAAAATTTATATAGAGTTTCCCATATAACTTCACCACATTTTAATAAAAGTTAATAGTTTTAAAGAAAATCAAATTAATTTTTAAGCATAATAATTTTTGAAATTAATGAGCTAATATTTCCAAATATAAATTTTAATACCTCCCAAAAGAATAAATATTATGGGAAAAGAATAATTCATAAATAATGTGAATTGAGACTAAAAGGAACTTACCTCGAGTCCAACACGTTATTTATACACTTCTTATTACCAATTAATCAATATATGATAATTCTATCAATTATTAATATAATTTTTAAACCTATTATTATTTTATTTCATTTTATACAATTTCAAATTCAATTACATAATCCATTATATTCATTTTTTATATTTTCAGGTTATTTAGAACATAATTCCAAAAATAATTAGGTAGGATGTCTATAGTAAAATTAATGAAACAATAACATATTTAGAATCATAATTATTTTATAATTATTTTTTTATAAATTAACTATTCTTTTATCAAAATCCATGAATTGTGGTCTTTATAAATGAATAATTTATCATTAGGGATACTATAACTCATATATATGTATGAAAATAATTAATATTTTCAAAAAACAATAGATAAAGTTGTATATAATCATTTTATGATTTATTAGTGATGATAATATATAAAATATTTCATTTTCATTAAATCCAAATATATATTCCAACCATATATGGAGATGATGACGAATAAAATAAATTGGTTTATGAGGCTATATTCTAAATATACACACAAGATTAGTTATCATTTTATCTGGATAATAATGAAGGAAGTATAATATTCATTCACAACTAAAAAATGAAATTCATATCATATATATATAATTTTATTTCATTTTTATCAATTATTTTGAGCTACCATTTTTTTTATTTTCTATTATATTGATATGTATTTGGAATATGGATATAAACTAATAATAGTAAAATCACAATACATGGGAAGTACTTTTATTATTATATGAAGAATCATTGGATATTTTTTATGAGTAAAAAATATAAATTAAAAGATAACACATAGTTAATAATTATAAAACTTCTTTGGATGAAAACCATAGTATTATACCTAAAACCGTCATAGGGTTATATTTGGATCAAAATAGGACCCTTAAAAGATGGTGAGGGTTTTGGGGATGAGCTTCAATTGTGGATGTAGTGTTTAAGAAGGTTTGTGTGATACCTCCATGGAAATACCTTCTTGATTCGGTTCTATCTTACCAGGTGGTGTGGATTCTGATGGAAGAAGCCATACAATGGGGGGGAATCAGCAAGAATGACCAACTACACTCAAGGGGACCAGGATGAATAGATTAGGGCAAGGGATAATGTGGAATTGACTGGATCAGCACCAGTAGTGGAAATCACTATGTGTGGTGCCTTTCTTCAAGCATCAAATAGAGTGGATGAAGAGGTTTTGACTAAGACATGTGTTTTTAGAATTGTAGTGGTTGGTTCTGTATCGACAATGCCCAATGTGAGTGGAAGAAACATGGATATAGTTGGATTAGGAAAGATTCTTATAGGATCATCTATTGGTGTGACTAGTGAGTATGTTTTTTCTATGGTGTATAGTGAGATGTTTTGTAGAGAAGATGTATTGAGGGTGACCAGTGTGGGATAAACACATATTTTTGACTCTATGAAGACAAGAATAGGATACGTGGATGAGTTCCTTATGGTTGTGTTGAATGAAAAAGATAGAAAACATACATCTTTAGTAGGGATGATAGATGGTGTAGATGTAGTGTAAACTGAGGTGTTCCTATGTGGTGAGGTTGCAATGAAAACTAAAAATTCTATCTTAGTGGATGAAGCAGGAAAATTTCCACCTAGTCCACCCATGTCTAAGAAATCTGGTAAATTAAAATCTATATTTGGTACTACTGATGCTGAACATATCAATTTCACATGATAAATACATTTCTATGGATCATACAATCGAGAAATGTGACACTTCCTATGTGACTGCTAATAATGAGGTGATTAATGAAATATTCACGATTTTTTAATGCCCTATAACTGAAAGGCTTATTCTTCCCACTAAAAGAAAAACTTTGACATTTCATGAATCAGTTCATATACTAACTTCTATATTGTTTTTATTGTTGGAGATGTATTCCCCTAGGTTGTGACTTCTTCAACATCATTTTTCCTTTATAGGTTCTAAAGCACAGAGCATGGGGTATTGTCTCAAATGCCGTAAAACTATGTGCAATATTCATTCAAGAGTTGGAATTTATCATTAATCCATTTTCTATTAAAAATACTATATCACAAATTTAGATCAAAATTATTGGACTAAATTGGATCTTGTGGCATCCCAAGATCTTATTTTATATTTCCTCATATGTGGGAATTCCGATCAAAATGGATATGAATAGTGAGACTGTAAAATTTGGTCAATGTACTAGGGTCATAGTAGAAATTGATTTTAGATATTGAATTATTCATAACGTTGTTATCTCATAATTGGATGATAATATCTCTTTAATATTGACATATGAATGACTTCCTTTTTTAGTTTCGAGTGTCAGACTATTGGTAATGTCAAGGAAAAATTTCTCAAGGATTTTGTTTACTCCATTTTCTCATCAAAGGAGAACCATGAGGATTCTTACCACAATAAATTGGACATGTAGAATAAAAAATGTGGATCCACTTGGAGAAAGGAAATCTATTCCTAACATGTCACTTAGGGAAGAACAGGTGAATCATGAGTTAGGGTTAAGAATGGCCCTAATGGTGGTACCAGATCTCATGGAATGTTCTCAAGTGGATGAAGGAAGCCTAACACTAGGAGTGTCTCCTGAATATCCTACTCTTTTAATAGAGGGGAAACAAAATTTGAATGATGATGGGAATCTATGAAAAATTCTAGAGGAAATTAATAAATTAATGGAATCCCACGGTATTCACGGAATATGGAATGATGTTAATGATGGATCACCCAAAAATCCATCATATAGTCAGGAATTTGTCTAAAGAAATAAAGTTTGTTATAGATGATGATGGATTTCAATCTATTCCTTCTAGTAATGTGATGGTCACCAGATCTCATGGTCCATTACATGATAATGATCAATATGGAGAATGTGATGATTCATATGATTTTGATATTTGATCTTCATTGGGTTCTCTTGGAATGAGGGAATGACTGGTTGTATGACCCCATCCACCTCATTTATGTAGTTTTCCTTTTTCCTTTTAAAAAAAAAAAGTTTCATGCACTAGCATTTTTAGTAGGACCTCTATTACATTGATATAGATGTTTGGAGGATATTTTTGTAGTAAATTTCAATGATAATATATTTTTTACTATGTAGAAGATAAAATGGGGGAATTAATTTATAATTTAGGGGTTGGACACATATGAAATATTGTTAGGTCCACAAGGTTGAATTCCATGAGAGGAGGGGGTGAATCCGGGTATGACAGATTATAATTTCTTCTACTTAGGAACTTGTTTCTTTATTAAACAAAACTATCTTCTATCACATTATCATTGAAAATTATTATAAATATTTAAATCATGCACAATACACAACAATATTAACTTGGTTTGCCATGAATGGTCTATATTCAAGGAATATACACTGGTGGAGTGATGATGTACCTAATTCCCCAATCCACAGAACCAATAATGAGTACAACATTAAGGCGTGAGCTTCTATGCACATTCTCACTTCCTTTACCAGACATAGGGTTTTCTCACTAAATTTCCAAAGGTAACTCCATTTTCCTCTTTCTCTATATCACTATCATTGGAAAGGGCCACCGTCTTCCTCTTCCATTGTATACTTCTCTTAGAAAAAAATCAACTTAAAATTTATAGAAATTTTGGACAGACGCAGTTTATGGACATGTAGTTCCCTTCATTTTCATGAATTCCTCCAACCTAAACATTATGTAGATACTTGGTTGATGTTCCCTTTTTACACAGAAATTAAATCTCACTTCTCTGGTACTGTTAGGTAAAAGAAAATATTTTTGCAAACTAATTTGAAATTTTTCCAATCTTCTTCGAGTGTTCTACAAACCACATGCTCCTTCTGCATATTGTGTACCAGGAATGGTATGTGAAACATCTCCTTCGAGAACCACTTATTCTTCTATGATCCTACCATTGTCCATGGATTACCTTCGACTTTCCTATCACATACCAACTCTACCTACCGACTCTGGAAACCTCCTCTGTGAACTGCCCTCTGTTCACAAACTATTTTATGTTTGTCGTGAGCCTTTGGTTCCACATACTAGAGTTCCCCTTTTCATACCAAACATCCTTCCCTATGAAATAATTCCTTTCTAGGATCTTATTACCTATAAAAAAATTCAACGGAATTCATTCTCCGTGAACCACTTCTCGTATCAGAAGTCCCCCTCATGACCACTTTTGGATTTCAAAAAATTTTAAGAGAATTGATATGTTATAAAATGATATTCAGTTTTACTTATAATTGGTGGGACTAGATCTCCTTATATAGGAAAAGATAAATACAAAATATGATAATACAAGATTTACATAATATTTGAATCAATGCAGCCTTCACCGCATACCGATCCTCCTCATACGAACCACACCCATACCGCAAAACATTTTTCCACTGTGGTCCATGTACTTCTTTTCTTCTTATGTGGAGCCATTCTCTTTAGCCATCCTGTCAACCATAACACCTTCCAAATACCAAATTTCATTCACCAAAAATCATATTTGTGAACCATTTTCAGTTCTTTGAACCACTCCCACAAATAACCACATCATATAATATGATTTATACCTTTATTATTTCATGTAAACATGAATTATTTTAAATTTTACCCTTTTATCCCACATTAACCATTACCATGTCATCTAAAAAATTTTCACCAAAGTTACTATTCATAATTGAAAAATGATGTAAATGATTTTAAATAATATGAAACTCATGATTTCAAATATGAACACTTTTTCATGATTAAATGCATAAAAAATATACTAATTAAGAAATGATCAAATAAGAATAATGCAATGACTACTTGTTTTAAAAAAATTATTTTTATCCCAAAAATGAACATATTAATACATAAATAATAATGATAATTTCTATATGTCTAAATATATTATTTATAACTTATAGAGAATAATTTTAATTTAAAATCAAATTTATAAAATAATTTAACCTTTTAGATTCATTATTTTGTTAAAATAAATGGTTGTTTTTAAAAAATCAATATTGTCACTATTCACTAAAAAACCAAACTCATAAAAAAATTAACCATATAATTATTTATATTTACTTATTTAGAAAAGAAAAAAAATACTAGAAAATAAAAAATTAATAATGTGGGAATATTATTTATAATTCTCGAACACGTAATGCAATAAATCCATTTTTCGTGAAAACATAATTTAAAATCACAATATTTCTCTACTTATAAGTGAGTACATATTTATTATTCATTACTATATAAATTATCATTATATAAAACTACTAACTATATTTTTCGAAAAAATTATTCATATTTATACATAAATTTTATTTTTATTTCTATAAAGACTATACATAGTCATGTATTCCATGATTCTCTTAAATATTAGTGTAATTTTTTATGTATTCTATCAAGAAAAAAATTATTTTAAAAGAATATTTTGGGGTGTAAATAACCCCCCAACAATATAATTCTCAACACTACATGTAAATATATTCCCAATCGAATGAATTATATGTTTGAAACATAGGATACATGAGTAATGTAATATATCCCCCAGCACTCTAATATAAAAAAATATATTTTAAAACATATTTCCAGCACTCAATGTTTGAAATATTGACTTTAATAAATTATAAGGGATCTCATTTCATAATTTTTTCATGACAGTATATAGATAATAAAATCCATTTCTAATGCACTTATATTTTACCAAATCACAACAATCCTATCACAAACAGACATTCCTGAACCAATTGATATAGTTTATGAATTGTAATCCATTTTTCAATATAGAAACCATGTAGGTCACATTAATAGGTTTTTGGGGTTTAATAGATTATTTTTATAATATTTTCACAGAAATTCCAATAATCCACAATAAAAAGTATATATAAAGCCTAATTCATGAATAAATAAAGGAAAACCTGTTGGGAAATAGGAGTGGAGTATCATTATGGAGAATTCACTATTTACCCATGTTGAATAATCGGGAAAAACACATTCCAAGTAGAGTGATCATAAGTTATTATAAGAAATATCTAGTGAAAATACAATGCATATAGTGGGAGACCAAGGATATATGGGTATATTAAACATATATTATTTTATGATAGTGAATTATATATTGGGTTACTAATAAATTTGATAATAGAGTATGATTATCCAATAATAATCATTATAAAATCACCTTATTCTCATATATTTTTGATTCTTATATGATGATAATGCATGTAAGAACACCTAGTGAGGAATTAGAGGTGAGTTTTTATATTATTTATCAGTTCCTAAATTAATAATAATTAAATATATATTCTAATTATATAATTGTTTCATTAATACAATAGTACAAAAGTATATGACCTTATGTGATGTGTAAAAAATTGATTTAAATACAACTTGGTTCACATGAAGAATAGATATATACATTTAAATTAAAATTCTTCCCTTATAGGGTAATTCACAAATTTATCATATACATTATCACAATATATATTTTATTTTAGTTGACAAAAACTATTCTATCAAGCCCTATGATTAAACTAGGATTCCTAAGAGTGACTTAAGATATTACTTGTAATGATTTTGTGTGTGTCTTGCAAATGAAATGATAAATCTATGTATAGGTAACTACAACTATTTAAACCAATATTTACACCCTAATTGTTTTATCAGGATATTCTTAAAACCTATTACATGTTTATATTGGTTTTATCCCCTCATCAACCTTATTTTATTATAATTGATTTATCTGGGTACATATACATTTTTTAAATAATTAATACAGCCATCACTAATTCTCTATAATTATTTTAAAAATCAAACATAATTAGTAAATTTATCTTTTCATATCTATGGATATAACTTGGGGAATTTAATTTATCATCTTAAATGAAATTGTTAACATACATGGAGGTGGAAAATTTATAAAAAAATGGCATACATTTAGAAACAATAATTAATTTCTTTATTAAACCTCAATAAAATTTTTACAATCTCATGACATGAAATATTTCCATATGTGAAGAAAATGTACATTCTATAGAAATAATAAATCATATAAATAAATAAACATGGAAAGAAACTCATAAAATTATCCTAACTAGTTCATAAAGAATATATATTTATTTTTTATTGCATAAAAATTAAATTTATAAAATCAAGGAAATGTATATTTATAATTATGATCAATAATTATGCATTCCTAGTTTTTAGACAATATGTAATAGTAATTTGTGTGTTATAATTATTGTACAATGCATGGAGGTATGAATATATATAGTAATATAGAATAAATTATAAAAGCTAAAAGAGAATATTTTTAAAATATATTGTATCCCTAGAAGTGAAATATGTCACCTGTGTTGAATATGATGAATGTTCCATGACATAGAAGGTATAGAAAAAATATTGATACATTTTTTGACACCCATTAAAAACTTCTTATGCTCTTAATGTGTTTTTATGACATTGAATAATATATTCCTCAATTTACATAATCTATAAAAAAATTATGTGGAGGAATAATTGGAGAATAATAATATGAACATGATGAATATGAAGTGAAAAAATATGGATAATGAACCTTGATTTCCACATATAAAATTAGATATAAATAATTATTTAAAATAGTTCTCAAAAACTATTAGAATTTTTTTCTCAATTATGTTGATTTGAGAGGGTCTCCCAATTGAATTTAAATGTCTCTCTATTCCTCTTTATTTTTTAAATACCTCTTATGTTAATAATATAAAATTAATAATAAATATTATCTAGAAAACATTATATGAGAATATCACCAAGAAACACATTTTATAAACATCAAATATTGCTATTATAATTCCTATATAAAAAATAAATATTTGATAAATATTTTTGAAATAATAAAAAAAATACACAAAACATATGATCTAAATATTTTTTTAAAAATATAACACAAACATTTACATATAAATTCTTAATTTTCATCACCACATTATACACTTAATATACTACCATAAAACTAGATAGTTGATTATATTATATTTTTATATATTCAAATTTTAATATTAGTGTTTCATGTAATTAATTAAAAGATTAATTGTTGACATCAATGATTAGATTTACTATGCTTCTATCCATTCAATGAAAATAAATCTATAAAATCATAAATAATGGTTATTATTATTGACCATTAATCATGAGGATCTTAATAACATGAACAAAAATTATTTTGATATCGTCAAAAATCAAAAATAATATATAACTAATAAATATATTTATAATAATAAAATAAAGGGTGTAACTAATTTGGATCTGTTAAGATATTTCCTATTCCTATGAATATATTTTATATCTTTGTAGATTTAGTAAATTCATTCCAATATAGCATCAAATTGTACATAGTGTGAAATTAGGGGATTTAATTGAAGAACCATTACATGGAAATAGAATTGAGAAGAGTTACAAACAAGGGTGAAAGAATTAAAAAAACTAAATTTTAAAGTTATCTAAATATTAACATATTTTAGATATCATTCATTATTTATAGAAAATATGTACGACATAAATGACTAAATTTAACTATAATAAAATAATACATTCCCCACTCTTTTATGAATAGTTATATATCAAACACTGCATTATTTTTTTAATCTAAAATTTAAATAAAGGGAATGTTTTAAAAATAAAAAATGCTAATAAAAAAACAATGAACAACATATTCAGGGTGGTGAAATAATTTTTAAATATAATGAACATTATCTTTTGAAAACTCATATTATATTCTATGTTATCTTTACAATATATCCTAATTACTAAATAAATTAATTTTTTTTATCATTCCAATTATAGTTACACATATATAATTTAAATTTTCATTATATTATTTTTATGATATTAATATGAAATAATAATATTTTAAATTGCAATCAATCTAATACCATGATTTTTTTACATTACATGTCTATAAAAGTTGGCATGAATACTTATCCCGATAGTGATATCTCATCAGTGATCTATGGTTTCCACCATCCATAACGTTTTCTTCAACACTGTTACTGGAACTCTTGGGATTCCTATTTGGTACCTCAAATACTGATCTTTTCCTATCATAATATTTTGTATATGATGTTAACCTATATTTCATGGGTGGATTTCCAACTTATTTTATTGGTGTTGAAAAATTACATTCTATATCATTGAATTCAATAACATTAACCACCACCCTTGTCACATTATCTATAAATTTTAACAACTTATTTTCATGATGTTACGTCACATAATTTTTAGGGATTTTTTGGTGGTGATTCTTGATGAACAGTTAGCCCAAATATTCAATAGTAGGATAATTCATTTTTTGTAGAAAATATTCTCAATCTGTTGCAAATATAGATATGGATTCTTACAGTTTTTTGACTATATGAATATGTAATATATGGTTTCACATTAATTATACCCATATCCCACTTCAGTGTCTATTTAGAAATTAAATTTTCTAGAAACATAGTGAATAAATTGTATTTTATATCAATACTAAATCATGTATTTTTATGAAAAGTTTATTTGATAATAGTCAAGGGATATGTTTGTTATTATGGGTTTTGAAGAGTTTTTAATCATGATGAGATTTTCAAGTTATTTATAATTGAATCATTAGAGATTTTCTGTTAATTTTTTTATACATTATATTTTGTATCTGTTTCTATTTATTAGATTTGGGTTTAAGGTTTGTATGGTCTGATGGGGATCAAATGAGTGGTGTGATGATCAGTAAGTTACCAACTTACGGTCTGACTTTCATTTGGCTAGTAAAAAATTTAGATATTCTAATGGTTCATTTTATGGTTTCATGATGTTATATCATGTCCATCCAAAAATATGTGGATAATTATATGTTTTTTTTGTTTTGTGGTAAAGGATTTAAAAGGAAAAATATCAAATTTTTGTATGGTTGTGATGGTGATTACTTTTGTTTCGATGTGAACTCAATCATAAAGTAATTTGTAGTGTTCTAGGAGATATATTTACCTGTATGTTCATCTATGGTCTCCCCCATAAAAATCATTTTAATATTATTTATGTAATTTAAGATATTGGGTTGTTCTAGATATAATATTTATACTATGGTTTTGGGTGTCAATGTACCATAATTTTTTTATAGTTGAAACTAAACTCAATATATATTTTTTTTATAAGATAAGAAAATGTAATTTTAAGGGGGTATATAGAGTATTAATATATAATATTTTATACTTCATTTAAAACTCATATATAATATTTATTAGATACCATCATTATATTTTTAATACATATGATATATATATGGAATAAATCATTGAAAATATGAGATAATAATCTTATAATATGAATAATAATATAAATTAACATGATTTGTAATTAATCATGTTCCCTTGGGTGAGTAATGTGATGTTTTCTAAGATGTTACGTGGATGTAAAGATTGTGAATTCCATGAATGTATCTAAAAGAGGTGCCAATCATGATCTTAGGAAGATCCATCTAAAAAACAATGTTTTATTACACATATTAATCTTATTTTCTTTAATTTTTAATAAAACATTATATCATAAGATGGGGGGTTTGTGAAGTGATAAAGAATTGGAAAATAAATTATGTAATATAGACAGAGATAATGATTTCAAGATGAAAGTGATACTCCATGATTAATGTGTATAAGTAGATTCAACATCTCTATAATGTTTGTATCACTCATACTTATTATTCAAATACCATTTTATATATGGATAAATATTAATAGATCCTTATTGAAATATGAATACATATCTAACCCATGGAACCTATGGTATACTATAAACTCACCTCCCTTGTAGGAAAAATTATAATCCTCTCTAGAGATTGTACCTAATTGTATCCAACAGATTTATGTTGTATCCAATCAACACTCATCCACAATTGTTCAACCAATGAAAAAAACCAATAAATAGATACCGAAGAAATATTTTAAGAATAAAAGTTATTAAATAATTTTTAAAAAGTGATTTAAAAAATATTTTATCCCCACAATTAATTAAAATCATTGAGTTAAAAAATTGTTTTAAATATATAAATTTATGGACATAGGTGAAACTCAAAACACATATCATAGAGAAATACATGGGATAACTCTCCATGATCCTACAGGTTATGATAATAATATGAAAATAATATATAATAAAATATTATAATAACATAAATAATTTAATAGAATGAATTATTAACATTATAATGAAAAATAAATATTAAATTATATGAAAATCAAACCATGGTTCATAACTTGGTTCCAAATCCTTATAGTGGTGATGGGGGAACGAAATTTATTGTCTATGATGTTATATTCCTTATTCTAGTATATTCTAGTGCCTTATTCATCAACGTTTCCCCCCTAATATCAAATACATTGTTGATCGGTAATGGGTAAGATATTTTTCTAGGAAAGCTCGCTCCCAAATATTCCCCTAGACTAATTTTAATTATTAATCAAAGCATTATTATTTTCTCACAAAAAAACATTTTGAATCAAATCTGGATTATTTTTTGAATTAATAAATTTAATTAAATGAGGAATTATGTGATTGAATGTATCCCCAATATACATTATAAATTCAAATGTAATTCTTGTTTTTATCCCACAATAGTGCTTTAGTTTTTTATCCATATAATGGGAGTGGATATAATGGATCTTATTGGGAGAAATTTAACTGAGACTCCACTTTAATATAAAAATTTTCATACATTAATCAATCAATGTTCATAATATCAATATTGAAACATGAGATCATTACCTAAACATGTTGTTCAAGATAAGCTTGATAGAGTGAGGATTTTATGGCTGACTTGTGGTCTTGATCTCATCCCACACATGATCTAGTTACAGAATAAAATCATACATAGTTTTTAATACAATATTAATAAGAAAATATATGTATAAATAAAACTCAATCTCATATATGAACATGATATCATATTCTTGAGATCAATATTTAGAAAATAAATTTTACATTAAATTTTTAATTAAAATATTAGAAACATGATTGGGCTTGAAATATAATCATTTTTTATTATAATTCTTGAAATTATAATGATCTAGTATTTTTGTATCTTGATCTATATCTTGAAATGAATAAATCCAAGTGGAATTAATGTATTTTTTATCTCGAGGGAATGTATCTTGTAAAAACTGACTTTCATTTTTATCCATAGGTTCTTGTCACACATATCTTGGGTTTTTAATTATTTTTTCCACTTATAATGAGTTTATATTATAATCATATGCATGTATTGGGGTTCGATGACTATTATTATTAAATCATAGGTGTAAACCAATTAGTCACATATGATATATTTTTCATCCATATATATATTTTTCAAAGATAACATAACAAAAAATACATAAATATTACAAGATGATCTTGAATATTTTATTATTTCATGATGATTGTTTCATGTTCTCTTTAATAGTATCCTAGACATCACAAGTCAATAAAAATTCAGATTTAGAGCCCAGATTTTAATCATATATCTACCACATTTTAATAAATTATGGTTGTTCATACATCTCAATGACTCATACATCTATTCATCCAAAGTTGGGTTATATTAATAAGATGATTACAATATTTCTTGATTTATATGTAGGGGTTACTAATTGGTTACTTGAAATGTAATACTATTTCTAACCCATTATAATCTCTTTTCAAGAAATGAAATTTTATTTATATTCTATAAATCATCCTATTACCCTTTTAATTAATATATATACAAAAAAATATTTAATTTTAAAACACACTTCTACTATTTCATTTTAAATTCCAAAATAGAGAAATATAGTGTCCAAATTTATATAATTTATTGAAAGAAATTTATTGAAATATGAAAAACATTTTATAGAAAATTATATAAATATTTCATAATTTTACTCAAAATAAATAAATTTTATTTAAATAATTCATAAAATTAATAAATTGTATTTCATAAAAAAAAATTCCTATATTCATTTAATTTTATATTATTTCTAATGTACGAAACTTAGTATCTTATGTAGGATTAGATAATATATAGAGGAATTCATGAGCTAGTTATCAATGACTTACCACAAATAAATACTTTCCATCTTCACACTATGATAAATTTATATGTGTTTTTACTCATTCCCAAAATATATGTGCTACACTACAAATTTCCTTAAATCCAGTGTTCTATATTAGAAGAATGAAATTTTCTTATCATGAGGTAATTAAATAAACATTTTTAATTTTAATGATTAGTATTATGAAATTCAAATAAAATTGTTTGAAAAAGTGTTCTAATACAACAAAAACGCACTCCTAACATTTTATTCCTTGGAAATACAACAAATACACTTACATCATATCCACCCAAAAATACATATAGTTATCATTACCCATTATTCCATTTATGTGTCACATAAAATACATTTTAAAACAGAAAGAAATTAGTAATTTTATAACTAATTTTTAGAATAATTATTTTTATTTATTATATGTTTTCTATACAATGTGACTTTTATTTCAATACACATTTTTTATTAGAGCATTAATGTTAAATTAGTATTATGAGGAAATATTTTATCTCATTACCTCACATCCCAATATAAATTTTAATAATCCTCTCAAACATACACAAATCATTGTTCTCCTTCCATAGAATCTTAGGAAACACAACGGATTCCCATATTGTTTTTAAATTATAGTATTAAATTAAATAAGAGATACCTGGGTGGGAATGAAAATATTTTGTAATGTGTCATTATTTATAGGTGTCTCATTGTTTTTAAGGATCAGTATGATCAACTTTAATTATTGATATAAGTAATTTTTTATATTTTTTTTATTAAAAGTATTAAAAAAATCAAACATATATCAAATTAATATTTTAGTTTCAAAGAGTAATCATGAAAAGTTATAGTTTTAAATCATTTACTGAGGCTTTCATAGTGTAATTTGAAGGTAAAATATAAAAAATAATTTTTTCGAATATATATATTTTGAGGATAAAAAATTAGGATTGTAATTTAAATGAATTAGATTTATCTATATCTTCTTATAATAAGTTTTATTCAAAAAAATTGATCAAACCACATAAATAATCAAATTCAATTCAGAAGTTAGAAAATTATTAAAATTTTCAGAAGTGGAATTGAAGTATCACAAGGGAGGAATGCTCAAAATATAAAATTTAAAATTTATATATAAATACAATCCAAAATAAAAATGTATAAAATAGAGTAAATAAATTTAATAACATGGTTATTTATCTCGATTGATTCCATGAATTATTCTCCAATTTTTAGTTTACTAATACATTATATAATAAAAATAGTAATAAAACAATGAATTTATACAATATGAAAATGATAATTATCAAGAGGGAAGCGATGTGAATCTCAGTATATTCATGGAATGGGTGTTATATTTTTAACTACACAAATCCAATAATGTAACATCCCATGTAAATGAAGAATCATACATATTTCATATTTATTAATATTTGTGAATTAAATATTAATTTTACTTTAAAAGGGTCGATATGTTCGATAATGTTCCCGATACGCAACAACGAGTTTCTTTGAAATCTTACGTAGCACACTAATAATATAATATTATTATTTTAGTTGGTATTTAACTCATAGCTGTTGTATTGGTAGGAATGAAAAAAAATTAATACAATATGATTATACATGTCTATTAAAAGTAATTACATTTATCCAATAAATATTAGAGGCTTAAAATGTGAATGAATATAATTTTAAGCATAATTTACATTAAAAGGTCGATTTACCTTTTAATGGAGAACCCTTTTTAAATATAGTTTTAGTCACTTTAATACATTATATATGACTAAATAAAATCCTTCTTTACAATGGGGACATAAAAATTTACTTTGTGTAAATTTTTGGAATTTTTCTGAAAAAGTTCATTTTTTATGAATAGTGTAAATATTGTATTTTAATTCAAAACTATGTTTTAATCTAATTTATTTATATGGTTATATTATCTTTCCAATTGGTTTTAAAGTGTAATAGGAATATATTTTTACCATTTAATCCAATTTTGGTCATTGGAATTAATTTCACTTTGAAATCAGACATAAACAAGTATCAATATTTTGATAGTTATTGTTCCTTAAACACACTATTTGTTTTGATAACGGGAATTAATATTAAAATTAATTAATGTCACTTATATGTTTTTAATATGGAAAAATAGACATTATTATTGAATTCAGAATATCAAATATAGCTTAGTCTGAATTTTTGGTATTTTTCTAAAAAACATTAATTTTTGATTAATAGTGAAACCACTTAGGGGTAGTTAAAAAACTGACGTTTTCATTTAAATGAAATTTCACCACTTCTGTGAACTGAATTTCAAAAATCCGACATACATGGTTGTTATCAAAAAGTAAAATGTGGTTCATTAAGATAAAAATAATTTTTGCTGAATAGTAACTTTTGACTTTTATTTACCACAGTTAAAGGTAAATAGGGTAATTCAAGGTTAAAAAATATTATAATAATTCAAAATTACCTTAACACTTGTCCAAACCTTATTGGTAGAGTCATTTACGACCATGTACATCTTTGGGTTGATTTTGGGACCCCATTAAGACACTTGGGAGTGATAATGACAATTTAGATTAATTAACTTAAAGTAAAGGCAAAATGACAAAAGAAAATATCTTTTAGTAAAGTAATTTTTAAAAGGGGTTATATAAATTATATTTTCAACTATAAATATTCATTAGAAAGATAAAACTATTTCCTACATCATGGTAATTTTTTATAATTTTTATACATCACATAAATTAAATTATTTATGACACAATAATGATGCAGTATTTATCTCTTTAATAAATGATTTAAATAAATAAGATTATATTGATTACAATATTATCCAAAACATGTCCAATTATGATTGGATGATTTTATTTAAAATATTAGTCATCTTATATTCTACAATAATGATTTTTTGACCTTTATAAACCGAATATAATTATATAACAATATAATATTTGCACACCTTCCTAAAGAGCCCCTCCTCTCCCTTATAAAAGGAGACCATTTCTATCAAATTCCTCACACATTACAAGCCATTTTTCTCGTCCAAAATCTACCCAATTAAGATCCCTACATCCCTCCCCTCCTCCTAGAAGTCTTACTTTAGGCAGAAGGCACTTCAAGAATTCATTTGGTTCAAACCAAATGGAGTTACCCAAATTAAAGGTAACAGTTTCTCTTAAATTGTTTTCTTTTATTTTACTTCTCCAACCCCTAAACTCTTTTTATTCCTTTATTTTTTAACAAAACCAGTATAATCAGTATACTAGGATGTTTTTATGAGAATTATTATAACTAAACTAACACACACCTCCATCTAATGGGTGAAGAACATAATGTTTCTGTGGATGGAAAACTAACGCCTCACGAGATGATGATTGTTCAATTACCTCTTACTGCCTCTCATGGTGGCCATTATGATGAAACTGTATTTATATATGATATATATTAAGTTTATGATTTAATTATGATTCTTTACTTCCCATTTATAGTACACCTTTGGTTTCCATAGTGGGTAAATAGGATAATCTCATTTGAGGAAGTGCGGACTACCTGCCCCTCAAAGTAATATGACTCATTAATTCCTTATGTGGGATGTATAAAGGATAGATTTAATGATATTATATATAATATTATACTGTAATTATAATATAACTATGTATAATTATTTTTTAATTCCATTAAAATAATAAATATAAATGAAAATAGAGTTCATGTGTACGTACGGCTTACTGTCTCCATGAATGATGCATTTCATTTCTTACCTCCAAATGTTATGTACTATTATAAATACATGTATATAATGGATATATATGATATATATGATATCCAAATCATGAATATCATTCTGTATATAATGAACCATTGACCACATGAACAACATGTGATTATAAGAAGTTCATTTTTGACTCAAGTACCAAATATCGACAAAATGAATGTTATTAACTTAAATGATTACATAATGTTTATAACAAGGTAATAAGTGATATAAAAAGAATAATAAAATTTAAAAAGGTTCTT
Organism: Viscum album; assembly: GCA_963277665.1. Lineage (NCBI taxonomy): Eukaryota > Viridiplantae > Streptophyta > Magnoliopsida > Santalales > Viscaceae > Viscum > Viscum album. The sequence continues at coordinate 1,487,151,104 of OY728157.1, forward strand.
AATTAAGTATAAATTAACTTTATTTTGTCATTCAGGAGATTAAATAACGATCGATTCAAGTTGGACACAAGGTAAGGGAATTTCTTTATCTCACTTTTAATTCTATGGGAATTCCATTGTTTGCCACTTATTCATTGCATGTGGTGTATTGTGTACTGACATTTAATATATATTATAATTATTATCATTATATTTATGGTACTATGTGATTCATTTTGTGGTTATTAACTTTTTTTCATATGACTCAGTTGATTACAACGTGGTAAAGGGTTTTGTCTCACTTTTTATTCCCGTGAGATTCATGTTATATTTGCCATTATTTTCTTTTTTGTAGTGTATGTACTTCCCATGATTGTACTATTTATGTAATATAATTTCATTTATTAATATTTACATATTTTTCATATGATCCTTCTTTCATGTGGTGTATGCTTTGTAATTTACCAAATCGGTAAGGGAACTATTCACCCTCCTCTTTATAAAAGACTTCTTTTTGTTATGTATTTTAATTTTCATCTTATTATGTTGGGATATATTCTTTAATATCTTCATTGATTTAAACATTATGTCCAGGTTATGAGATACCATTATTATTTTATCAACTCATTTTCTGAATTTTAAAGTGACGTCGTTAGGCTGTCAAATTTTTACAAGGGAACCTCTTAACCCAATTTCAATTCTTTGGGTTCAACTTGTACTTATTGAATATGTCATCCAATGAATATGTGTGAATGACCTATAATTGTTTTACACTTAATATCCACTTATATTGGGTGTATTTATATTTTTCACACGTAATTATGTGATTGATTTATCCATAATTTAAGGATACCATCTTTATAAGGGATTTCATCACAATTTATATTTCCATTGAGACTTCATTGTTTTTATTCACCAATTCACTCTTATATGGAATATATACTGTACTTTGACATATTATATCATGAATAAATTTATTCTCATGATATTATAATGTTATGATTAAATTTTATTCCTCAATTATTTTTATTCAAATGTCTCTCTTTTTGTTAAAAAACTCTAACTAAAATATCATTTTAAATGTTTTAGAGATTTATTATTCTAAATATTTCTCATTGATATACATGTTTTCAAAATGGGTTTTAGGATTTTATTTATATGGACATTAATGTTTTCAAATGATAATTCATTTAAAAGCTTCAAAGTGGTATGGGAAACTTTGATTCAAAAATCTCTTTTTAAATGGTTTTGAAAATGATTTGATAAAACATTGTTCATTTCAATATCTTGATTTCATATATTGGAATGTGGAAATATTATATTTTCTTTATACATGTGTTATATGTTATGATTATGTTATGGTTATTGGGCATTGCTTACGTATACGGGTGGCTCCATGATAAACCTAGGGCGGTTCAGCCCGAAATAGCTCTCCAATGCATTGGGTAACATGACGGAGGTGAATGCGATGTTTCTCCAAAGAGATTCAGGGAATATACCATGATGGGTATTCCAAGTGTAACTCCCTATATAGCTGTTGTAGCTACAATGTAAGTTTTATATGGATGCCATAAGTAACCTTTATGATTTATGATTTGTGTATGTTATGCATAAATCTTATGATTTCATAAGGTATGTTATGATTGAAAATTATGGTTTCATTGATTTGTATTTATTGATGAACTAATTTTTTCCTTCCTTATTTTATAACCATTACTGAGTTTTTAATGCTCATCCCAAGTTTATGAAATGTTTTCCACAGGACTTAAAATGAATAGGGTCAAGGATGGGATCAAGGAAAAGTCATGCTATCTAAAACATGGAACTAGACATGTTTCTTTTTAAGAGTTTTTATTTTATGAAAAATATGGATACTGAGTAGTAGAGTCTACTTGTAATATTCAAGTTGTAATGTAATATTTATGGCCTAATTCTCTAAAAATCTAAACCTGAAAGGATACTCAATTTGAATTGTTCATTTAATTTAATATTATGTAATATTTAAGGACAGGTACTTATAAATAATTTATATTAGATCAAACCAAATTAGAAGTTTATTTAGGATATTATTATTGAAACCAATATATATTTTCTTATTGTGTCTATAAATAATCATTGATAGTTTATATAAGGACGCATCCTAAAACATTACAAAATCTTCAATTATGTTAATAATTTACATGGAGGAACTTTTCAGGTTTATAGCTTTAGGTAATTAGGTTATCACATATAAAAAACATCTTGATTATTACATGTAGACCCTTCTACTCGGTATCTATTTTTAAAAAAAATTAAAAATCTTAAAAGAAAATAAACATGTTTTGTTCCATGTTTTAAATAGCATGACTATCCCTTGATCTCATACTTGACCCTATTCCACCTTATATCCTGTGAAAAACATTTATAAAATATGGGATGAGCATAAAAAACCTAGTAAGGGATCCACAATGAATGAAATCTATTAATTTTTAAAACAACATGTAAACCATGAATACTTAATCATTATTTAATACTTCTCACACTAAAGAAGTAGCAAAAACACTTCACTTAATATAAAATAATTTCTTAACATTTTTTTAACCAAAAAGATTATTATAAATCCCATAGAAAATAACATATATCATATCACGGTAACTTGGTACATAAAAATACTAAAGTGTAATAACCATAAGGTCAACTTCCACACATATAACAAAATGGTATATCCATACGACCGCCTTTCACACATATAACTTAATAGTATAGTCATACAGCTGACTTTTATACCAAAATAATTTGAGGATATAAAGAAACCACATGTCCTTGGTTAATCACAGAACCACACATCATTTGGTCTATCAAGTAACCACCCGTCAAATATCCAAGTACCATTATATAATCATAACAAATGAAATATTGAAAATATTAACACTGCACTAATAAAATTTTATTTTCAATCAAAAGAAATAAATTTAATATATTGAAATACTCAATCCATTTGAATAACCATATTCAAAATAAAAACACCCAAAAAGGGTATAAGGGGTTTCTTTTCCTTTAAATAAAATAGTAAGGCTTATAGAGGAATCCAAATAACAATTACAGCAGTTGAGAGGTCATTGTCACCGTATATGTTAAAAAACATTAACATTGTCATTTAATAAAACACTATGTAGAAAAAAGATTTTATTTTAATTAAATTAAAGGTAAAAGGGTTTTATACACCATAAAAATAAAGTCATGTCTCAATCAAAATATACCTCAAAGAATGGAAATTGAGATGAAGTCCCATACCTCATGTCAGACTTGACAGGTTCGTTATTTAATTTCTCGAATAATAAATATATGATAATTTCAACATTATTCAGAACCATTATAATTTTTTCCCTTTTATATGACTTATTATTTTTCTATTACAGTTAGATAATAATTTGTGTTCATATGATACATTTTTTTGATGTTCGGAATTTGAGTCAAAAATGAACATGTTATAAGTATAAATTACCCATGTGGTCAAAATTAAATTACCTATAGAATGATATTAATGATATAAATATCATATATATCATATATATCCATTATATATTTATTTATAATTCTTCATAACATTGGGATATAAGAAAATGAAATTCAATGTTCATAAAGACGGTAAGTTGTACGTACGCATGAACGTTACATTCATTTTTTTAAATTTTAAAGGAATAAAAACTAAATGATAAATAGGTATATATTAACTAAAATATAATATATATATGTTTTATATGTTACATAAGTTCATTAATTCCATCCTTTATATGTTCCACGTATAGCCTGAGCGAGTCATATCACTTTGAGGGCGAGGTAGTCTGCAATTCTCAAATGACATCATCGTATTTATGAAACACGATAATCCTAAAAATATGTTAAAAATGATAATTACATAATCATATAGATAAAATAAATATAATAAATATACTATATAATTACAGTTCCATAATAATGTCTACCATGAGATGTGGTTGGGTAAAAGCGAACAATTATCATTTAGTGAGGCAGCAGTTCACCGTACCAAGAAACTGTATGTTCATATTCATTAGATGGAGGTTTGGGTAAGTGTAGTTTGAATAGTTCTCATAAAAACAACCTATTATATTTAGGATACTAGTGTTGTTATATAAATAAAGTATAATAAAATTATAGAAAGTGGAGAAGGAAAAATAATGGAATGAATCTTGAGAGAAGACGTCACTTAAAATCAGGTAACTTCTCTTTATTTGAACCAAATAGTTATCTTAAATTGCCTTATGTCAAGAGAAATTATTAAAGGAGGAATATAGGGAGGTTAGGATCTTATTTTGGCTTCATTTATAAGATCCATGGTGTATTTAGAGGTGTGAGTAAGGGTTAGAGGTGATGCCCTTTTATAAGAGGGAGAAAGTGCTCTTTAGGAATATTTGAATTTATTATTTTATTATAAAATTATTTTAGGTTTAAAAAGGTCAAAAACTCATTGAATTAGTATATTAGATGAATATAAGACGAAATATAATCATTTAATAAGAGTTTTACTAATTTTGGTTATTTGTTAATCCTTATCATTTTTATTTAACCCTTTTTAGTCATACAATTTTATCAAGCATTTAAAACACGGAGAATAAAAATTGTTATCAAAACACGAAAAATATCCTATTAAAGAGTTAATAATAAAGGTTTATACTTATGAAAAATATTTGGACGAATATTTGATTTTTTTAAATTTTATAATATTTAATCAAATATTTTATATTTTGAAATATGAATTATGTCAATTTTGACACTATTCATATCATGACTTTTTTAAAAATCCATAACAACTTGATTGATTCAAAAAAATTTAATTAATATAAATATAACATGTAACTATCATCCAAAAAACATTTGTATTACATCAAAACAACCAAATTACATTTATTTTCACATTTATAATATAATTTATTTGAATCCTTTATTAATGAATCAATCACTACATCATCATTGTGTCATAATTAAATTTATTTATTTAATGTATAAAAATTATAAATATAATTCCCTGATTTAGGAAATCATTTTATATTTATAAATATTATTAATGGTATAAACTATCACTTATATAACCTAATATAAAAATTCATATACTAAATGAAATATTTTTACGTTACATTTTTCTTTTCATTAAATTAATTTTTATAAAATGTAATTTTTACTTACAAGTCGCTCTATGAGGTCCCAAAATCATCCCATGGATGACCATGGTCATACATGTGTCCAAAAATAGTTTTAGGAAATGTGTTAGTGTAATTTAATATTATTAAAATATTTTTTACCTTTATTTACAAGATTTACCCTTTAACCATGTTAATAAAATATTTACTGAAGATGCTATTCGTAATGCCTAAAATAAAATTTATCAGCTTACACAATTTGGAAATCCTTATTTCTATTATGTAATAAATTTTTACAAATTCAAAATATTGAAGTTTTAGGAATTAATTTAAAATTAATTCTTGTTGTCAAAACCACATAGCGTGTTTTTAAGAAGTAAAAACTACCAAAATATTGACAACTGTTTATATTGAATTTCAAAATGAAATTACTTCCGATGAACAAAATTGGATTAAATGGGGAAAATATAAATTATTTAAAATTTAAAACCAATTAACATAAAAATATAATCATATAATTAAATTAGATGAATAGACAATTTTAAATTAAAATGCATTATTTTTTACTATTCATTAAAAAATGAACCTTATCAGAAAAATAAAAAAAAAATTACCCAATGTAAATTTTGATTTATCTCTTCTAAATAAAAATATAATTTTTCCAATTGGAACATATAAAAGTTAAAAAAAATAGATTTAAAAAAGCTTCTCCATCAAAAGGAGGTAAAATTAGTTTTTAAAAATATTAGAGTATTTTTCCTTAAAATTGATTCATTCTTATTTTAAACCTCTAAAATTTATTGGGTAAATGTAAAAACATTTAACAAACATGTATAATCATATTTTAGTTATTTCTATTCATTCCTGCCAATACAACGACTAGGTGTTGACAACCATTTAATATAATAATATTATATTATTATTTTTTTGCATTCCTCAGCCTTGTGTGTAATATTAGATTGGGGAAAAACCCACTATTTTCTGTAGGGTACGCCATCAAAAATTTCTTCTGCATTAACATAAAAATTAACATTTAATTCTAAAGTATTAATAAATATAAAAATTTAATTTTCTTTATATACCTAGGATGTTACCTCTTTCACCCTTTTTTTAATTGCGTCCTAAAAATTTTAATATTGGGCTTGGAAACTTCATTGAAAGTACCACATCAGAAAAAGGGTCAATAAAACTATCACTTTAAAAAAATGAAAAAAAAATTAGAAATATCAACAAAGAAAACATATACTAGTATCCCATGAAAACATTTATATGGAGTAAAAAATAAGTGTCATGTTCTGATTGAGAATGATAGAAAACATGATCAAGAGAATCTTAACCACATGAAAAATAGAAACTTGTGATAGGTTAAATAATCATTGATTCTACATTTGGAAAAGTAAACAGTCTACATTTTTTTAAGTTCCCTTTCATAATGATAGATAATTTATTTATAATCATGACTAAGAAAATAAGGAAATATAATTACTTTTCAAGTTGAGTTTTATCCTTTAATATGTTTCTACCAAAAACTCTTCTTTTCTCCAAAAGATAAGAATTCAAGATGACTTGGTCACAAATTAAGTGCTAGAATCTACTTCTAGAGAACCACATTGTAACACCCCAAGAAAATTTAAATATTAATTTATTATTTAATAATTTTATTATAATTAAAACTAACTAAGGAATGATTTCTCAAAAAAATTATAAATAATTTTAAAAAAAATATATTTTTTTCAATTCAATTATTACTTATTACATTATTTTTTTATATATCTTAATAAAATAATATTTTAATATATGTATATAATGTAAAACTCATATAAATTTATTTGTTAGGATATATGTATAGGATCCTTATTAATAATAATAATAATAATAAATATATTTTAAGGAAATTTTTTTGATGAAAATATTTTCAAACTCTGTATATATATTGACATAAAAATTTTATTGGATTAATAATAAAAAAAATTGTAATAAATTAGTGATGGTTATATAAAATTAGTTCTTTTTTATTTCAAATAATATTTAATAATGAGTTTTTATGGAAAATAATTATTATGTTCACTATATCTATTTAATTATTTTTATAAATACTAATTTAATTCTAAAATATAAGTATTAATTCTTCAATTAATAATTATAAATGTTATATAAAACAATATATGTAATTTTTAATGAATGAACTATAAAATATATAAATTATTACAAAAAATTGATGATAAATCGAATTAAAAATAACTCACAAATGAAAACCTAGAGTCAGGTTTGAGTGTTAGTGAAGATAAGGGCTCTACTTTGGACGGACCTGATCAAATCGATGGGTGATGTCGAAGCTCATATGAGACCCAAAGTCAGGAGGCAAGCGCGATAGGGAGTCGACACTGATGGAGGTCTCATCTTGGTCATGGGAGATGAGTGTCGTGTGCTGGTTCATATTCAAATCAGAAGTCGAATACGATGGAGAAGAGTTCGATCGTAGGTGTGCAATCGGACCAATCTATGTGAGGTTGAATCCATGTGTGGTGTCGTGGGGTGAGCACGAGTATTATCAAAAGTCGAGAGTAACTTTTGATGATGGTTTTGATTAATCCCAAGTTCGAAGTGGAGCTTCGACCATCGGATGACGAAATCAAAGTGTGCTGATATGGTTAGGGTTCTGAATTTATGGTTTTAGTTTATCAGATCTTGTAGGTAAGTGTCTGATTTTCCAATCCATGGTTGTTTCCAATGCATTAACTTAAATATTTGACTTATTTATATATCTTCTTCTTCAAAATAATATCAGTTGTATTCTTGTATCTAATTTAATTTCTTCATGTTGTATTTAGATTATTAAATATAAAATTATTGATTTTGGTCCCAATCTGTTTTGTTGAAATTTTATCCACGATTGATTACTGGAATTATTTTAAATTGGGTATCATGTATCAATCGATATCTACAAAAAATGGTGGTTGTTTTCTATTATAATGTGTGGTCTATTTTGTCAACATGTTCTGATCTATTTTATATTAATTGTGGATGATGTTTAATACATCTTTGACAATTTTCTTCAAAAGAAGTGGTCCAGTTATCATTCACTTTCATTTTGGTATTGTGCCTTGAGCACAGAATAAAAGATTATTAATTGATTTGCATCCTTTCAATTTAGTCTGGTTTTTCAATGTTATATCAATTTAATATAAAATATTTTGGTACTCGCTTTTTGTTTTCCTTATTAGGATAATCTAGTTTTATAAAATATTTATATATCACTGTTTCGGCTTGAATTTGATCATCTTGAAATACAAGCTCATTTTCAAGTGGAAATAAAATATAGTAATAGATTAGACTTTCCAAATTAATAAATAGAAGAGTCTGGGAGGGAGTATGGGAGATATTTTTCTTTGTGATATGTTGTGTTATTGGATCTTGAGAGTATGAGATACGAGTATAAGATTGAAGGAGTAAAGTTGTTACAACCTTCTTCCAAAATGAGTAAGGGGACATTTATTTTCCTCTAAATTTATATTTTCTTTTAATAAAAAAATTAACATTACATTAATATTAATTTCTAGTTTTTCGTAATAGAGAAATATTTATTTTCATGTCGATGTTTAATTGAACCCTTATATTGTAAGGTATTTCTTAATGTTCTTTTAGCAACTCATTTTTAGTTCCTAAAATTATAATTGTGTGTATGAAAAATGTGTTTTCAAATTTTATAATCCCTGCCCTTTTCATTCTTTTCTTCTTCTAAAATCGGTAAAAGATTTCTTTTTTTAAACCTATTGAATACTATGATTCAATACTCAAAATTAAGTTATATATTCAATTATAGTTATTTGTTTTCAAATTATAAAAAAATGTATTTATCAAGGTTTTGATTCTTCCGTAAGGATTTATTTTACAAAAACATGTTTTATTTAAGGTTGTCTAATGATGTTTTTATTAATATGATTTATGATTTATGTTCATCTAAATTATATTTTAGAAACCTCATGTAAATGTTTGTTTTATTCATACCAAAATTATTGATTTAATTTTATATTTTGGGGTAATGGATTTTTATTTTTATTTTTTTATGTTTACTTATGGGTTTCTTCCAATCAAAATTAACATGTTTTTCAAAACATTGATAAATTGTAGTAAGGTGAATTATACTACAAATATTCCAGAATAAGATTGGTATGATGAATATTTATTATTGATGGAAATTGTTTTAAATGTTATTCTTTAATATTTTATGTAGGGAAAATTATTAATTATTATGGTTAAGTTAAGAAAATTGAATTGCTCATATGAGCATCAAAGGTGATTCGTGAAAGAAATAATAATTATATGAAAATCCTAGTTGATAAAAGCATTAGTAGAAACCAAATTTTGAAAATGATGAAATGGAAATTATATATATAAAAATATAAGTATGGATGTGTATTTTAATACATTGATGTATTTTAAAAGTGAAAACTCCAGTGAAAAATACTAACATATATATATATATATAAAGCATACTTTAAACAATTTCGAAAAATATCGTTGATTGTTCTTTGTAAAAATATAAGTTCATTGTGGAGTGAACCCATCCTTTGCTAAGTGGGTAGGCCCAAGACAGCCCTTAATGAATTAAGTTTCCTCAAAATGATGTTTTGTTTTCATGATGTTTTCATAATGTTTTCAAAAGAAAATCACTGGATTTGTTTTAAACTGATTTCAAAGTAAGACTATCTTCAAATTAAAGATATTTTATTAAAGCATAAGTATTATAGTATTTTAATAGTATTTTCATTTGATTTTAAAAAATTAATTAAATGATTTCAATGTTATTTAACCAAAAGTTATTTCGAAAAGATCGTTTTCTTAAAAAGTAAATCAACGGTTTTAAAACCCCTTATTGGGAAATTAAATGCTCACCCATTGTTTTAAAAATGATTTTTACAGGTATCTTAGAATTTTATTTACAGATTTTATCGCTTTTTGAGATAGCGCGCGGAAGCGTAGGGGATAGTTATTTTATTTTATTGTTTCAACTCTAATAAATGTAAGGTTCTGTCTAATCATCTAGAACCAAGATCGGTAAAAGATCCTCACTTCATTAGAGTGTTGTGTAATTGTTTACTCACTTTTATAAAAAAACAATTCACATCATTTTCAAGCACCAAGTCCGGAAGAGCGGGCTCGTGGCGTTATACACATAATCCAGAAAATATGAACTATATATATTTCCTCTGTATTTAGAAATTAACTGAAACCAAAATGGTTAGTATGAGAGTAGATAATCCCCAAAAAGGATAATACTTCATAAAAGAATTATACTCTTAATCTCCAAAATACAACAAACAATACCCAAAATTCAACAAAATAAATTCAATAAAAGTTGTCCTTAAATTTATTCAAATTAATCCAAACTATGATTGGAATCCAATACTTTGAAGGATTTAATCACTTAGTCCTCTCTAGTAAATCTTAACATTTATCTCCAAATAACTTCTACTGCTATTAATTTCTCACATTGAAGTATAATCAACAAAATCACATATTCTCTCTAATAGGTTAATCATTTACATAAATAACTCAAATCCCCATATGTCCACAATAAAAACATAGATTATTCCAAAATAAAATTTCAACCTTTACTCCATAAATTTGATCCCATAGTATTCTATTTTCCATAAGAATGTAGTGTCCCAAAAAGATAGAAAGTCTTCCAAAATAACATTTATCACTTAATCACCAAATCATTTTCCTATAATAAGGATATCCATTTGATAAAAAATAAATTCGAAAAATAATCTTATTCTTGATAAATAAAATAATTTATCTAAAAAATAATAAGTCATACTAACCAGAGACATCACGTACTCCAGTTTTAGGTGATAAATCACAATCACATTTTGGTTATGGGTTTAATTTTCATAGTGTGTTCTGATTAAACAGGCTGTCAGAAGGTCTGCGTGTCATCCTTTTTTCATAAACTATATAATTTTATAACATTCCCAAAAATGAGATAAATCCCTCAAAAATAACCATAACAAATTTTAACCACAAGTGTTACATCATACTTCACATTTTCATCCCAAAAAGTAAAAACATGTAATTGTATCAAATTCAAGGATCATATAAACACAAATGGTTATTTGTAACTATTTCCAACGCTTTCCCCAGGGTGTGCACATCCGTCACGTGGAGGATGTGTAGCTGTTACCACGCATTCCTGCTTTCCAAAGGCGAGCAGCATCTACTCCTTATTTAGGGATGTCTGCCCCTTGATCGAAATGGGATGATGGGATGTCAGTTCTTCCTTCATTGGATTCTCCTTGGAGCTCATCACCTAGTTCGAGTCTTCCTTATAGACTTATAAAGTTATTCATGAAACGCTTCTCAGCACCATATCTTCATAGACACCAGCTAATTACACCGCTTCTGTCTAGATGTTCCAAGGGGTCCGATCAGGGCAGCAACCTTCAGTTATAGGAGTAGTCACGTTGGGCATCACTGAAGTGTCTGGACACTGAGGGATTAGCATGTATGTTTTCGATCCCTTAATATAGGGATTCTTGAGGGCATGGAATCCCAAGGCATCCCACATAGAATTTAGGGAATTATATGCCATGATCATGTATCTGAGGTTTTCCTTAGCGTCCTATTTTTAACATAGGGTATGCCATGAGTTTAACATCCAGTATAGATGGGTCGGACTGATTAGAACACTGATTAGAGTGGATCAAATAGAGGTACCCCCTAAATGGAACATAGATACTTGGTCCAACACATGGTTGGCTTCCCGAATGCTATCAAACGGAATGGGGAATGGGATGTAATGATCTCATCGGGATACGGAGGCCCGGGTAAAAATCAGGATAGATGATAGAGAGTTTGAATGGAGTGGATGGGGGATGAGATGGGACCATCGTGAAGGTGACAGTATTGTTGGTCTTGAGCCTCAAAGAGAATTACTACATATCCCCATGGAAGGGAATCAATGTCCGCGTAGTTCGGTGGGATGATGGGACACTTGAGGAGGCGGCCCATGTGAATGGAGGCATGGATGGGACCTAGAGGAAGTGGAACCATTGGGTTAGGGCATGGCCTTCATGAGACATATAGGCTCGAGGGAGAGGTCAGGATGAGACATGAATGATGGTTCATGAACCTCAAGGAGGCCTCCTACGTACCTTACCTTGGAAAGGATCAAAGACCGCGTAGTTCAAATGGCGAATATAGTTTAGTGTCATGTGGGATGGGGGAGAACCGACGTGAAGGGGGTCAGAACGACTAGGTATTGGGGCTTGAACCTCATGCAGGCTTCCTACGTACCATTCCTTGACATAAATCAAAGTCCATGTAGTTTGGGATGGATTGGGGCTTACACTCTGAGGCAGACCAAGGTGTTGGTGAACCGATGTGAAGATGGTCAGAACGACTGGGTGGTGGGATTGAACCTCATGGAGGCTTCTTACATACCATACCTTGATATGAATCAAATTCCCCATAGTTCAGGATAGATTGGGGATTACACTCTGAAATGGCCCTAGGTGTTGGTTAACCGACGTGAAGATGGTCGGAATGACCGGTTTGTAGGCTTGAACCTCATGGAGTCTTCCTACGTACCATGCCTTGACATGGATCAAAGTCCCCGTAGTTTGGGATGGATGGGGGCTTACACTCTAAGGCAGACCAAGGTATTTGGGAATGAACCTCATGGAGGCTTCCTACGTACCATGCCTTGACATGGATCAAAGTACCCAAAGTTTGGAATAGATTGGGTCTTACAGTGTGAGGCGGCCCAAGGTGTTGGGGCTTGAACCTCATGGAGGATTCCGACGTACCATGCCTTGACATGGATTAAAGTCCCCGTAGTTCGGGATGGGATGGGGCTTACACTTTGAGGCTGCCCAAGGTGTTTAGGGCTTGAACCTTCTGGAGGCTTCCTATGTACCATGCCTTGACAAGGAACAAATTCCCCGTAGTTCGGGATGTATTGGGGCTTACACTCTGAGGCGGCCCAAGGTGTTGTGGCTTGAAACTCACGGAGGCTTCTTATGTACAATGTCTTGACATAGATCAAAGTCCCTGTAGTTCGGTATAGATTGGGGCTTAAACTCTGAGGTGGATCAAGTTTTTGGGGCATGAATCTCATGGAGGCTTCCTACGTACCATGCCTTGACATGGAACAAAGTCCTCGTAGTTCAAGATGGGTTGGGGCTTACACTCTGAGGTGGCCCAAGGTGTTTGGGGCTTGAACTTAGTGGAGGCTTCCTACGTACCATGCCTTAACATGGATCAAAGTCCCCATAGTTCAGGATGGGTTGGGTCTTACACTCATAGGCAGCCTAAGGTGTTTGGGGCTTGAACCTCATAGAGGCTTCCTACGTACGATGCCTTGACATGGATCAGAGTCCCCATAGTTCTGGATGGATTGGGGAATACAGTCTGAGGTGGCCCAAGGTGTTGGGGCTTGAACCTCATGGAGGCCTCCTACGTACCATGCCTTGACATGGATCAAAGTCCCCATAGTTTGGGATTTATTGGGACTTACACTCTGAGGTGGCCCAAGGTGTTTTGGCCTTGAACCTCTTGGAGTCTTCCTATGTACCATGCCTTGGCATGGATCAAAGTCCCCATAGTTCGGGATGGATTGGGGCTTACACTTTGAGGCAGCTCAAGGTGTTTGGGGCTTGAACCTTGTGGAGGCTTCCTACGTACCATGCCTTGACATGGATCAAAGTCCCCATAGTTCAAGATGGATTAGGTATTACACTCTAAGGTAGCACAAGGTGTTAGGGCTTGAACCTCCTGGAGGCTTCCTACATACCATTCCTTGACATGGATCAAAGTCTCCATAGTTTGGGATGGATTAGATCTTACACTTTAAGGCAACCCAAGGTGTTGGGGCTTGAACCTCATGGAGGCTTCCCACATACCATGACTTTACATGGATCAAATTTTCCACAGTTCGGGATGGATGGGTGATTACACTCTGAGGTTGCCCAAGGTGTTTGGGGCTTGAACCTCTTGGAGGATTCCTACGTACCATGACTTGGCATGGATCAAAGTCCTCATAGTTCGGGATGGATTGGGGCTTACACTCTGAGGTGGCCCCAGTTGTTTTTCATGGTCGGTGCTCACTCTAAGATCATGTGAGTCATGCTCAGTGTGAGAAAAAAGTGACAGTAGAGACTTGACGATCACATCGTGAAAGGTGTGTCCATGGGGAGTGAAGAGGGTCTTACGCACTGGGCGGCCCAAGAATTTTGAGCTTACTCCAGGATGGAGGCCTGAGGCGACAAAGCGCAGTGGTAGAGGGATTTGGGACCGAATAAAGGAGGATCCTCATTTCCCACCAAGCCCTTCGCTGGCCCTGGGGACCGAAGATGAAAGTAGGAACAGGGATGCTGCCTCCTTCAAGAAAGTCTTGAGGCTTACACCAAGGTGGTTACCCTTTCCCGCAGACAAACACCACTCTGATGGGAATGATATAATCCTCTGGGAGGGGTGATCCCATCCCTGTGGAGATGATTGGGATTAGAGAATTATGAGGAAAACGGTGCATGATGTGCATGCTAGAAGTTCGCATGGTTGGTATCATCTAGGGGACTTTGAAGTTACATCATAAAAGCCTAGAAGGTCGCACAGGAAAATGGTGCATAATGTGGATGCTTGGGGCGTGAGAGACACACACGAATGGAATCCATAAGGAGAGCATTGGGCACTCACTCAAGGGGATGCCCAGGGAGCACCGAGGAGAGGGGTCGCGATAAATTGCTTGCAACCTTTGAGGCTTGCGCACGAAATCAATAGCCCTATATGAAAAACACCATGTTGGAGTGAAATCAATGATGATTACACGTAAATGGAGCTGAGGTTCTGTGCGCGACTAGAAAGGATTGCACACAAGGAGTACGAATTGTGTGCACCCGGGATAGGTTGCGTGCAATGACTGGGGTGTGCGCAATTGAAGAGGATTACACGCGATTGGCTGGGGTGAGCGCAATGGAAGGGAATTGTTTGCAATTGGCTGTCCTTAATGAATGTGGAAGGGATTACATGCAAGGGGCGGACCCCAAAGGGATTAGAATTCAGTCTTAAACAAAGTCAATCTCGCGCGAAGGTGGACCCCAGGGAGACTTTGCACGAAAAGTACTGTACCTGAAGGCCAACATTGTGCGCATGAAAGGAAAATTTCGCGCATGAGAGCCAGTTTAGATTCTTCAGCCCTGAAGTGGAAGGAGGTGTCCTTCTATTTATAGGCGCCTGAGGGTGCATAAACTAGGTAGGCATGAAATAATTTCGCGACGTAGGTGGCAGTGCGAAATGTCGACCATGTGGGGCAAGGCGCGAAATATTTCACACCCCCACCGAAGAACTTTCACGAATCCTGAAACATTCCGCGTGGGGAATAATTGTTTCGCGCACCTATGATTTTTTTTGTATGACCCCTCTGGGCCCCACGGATTGGGTCGTCAGGTCTGAATATGACTTTGCTTTGTCATTTGGAAACCTTATTCAGCCCTTGAGCACTTTTCAGTGTCTACAAATCCCCCCCCCCCTCGGAATTGGATCAGTGAGGGGTTTTAATGGTCATATTCTGAGGGAAAAGCTGAAATGCAGGGCTTTGTGGGGTCTTTGTGCATAAAAACTTGAACCGGCACGCAAAACTCATGAAGACATGGAATCCGCTTTGCGCGCAGGCATAGAAACTAGGATTTTCCTATAAAATCCACCGTGGGTACCATTTCTGAAGGTGAAGTAGGAGGTTCAACACCTCGAAGAACAGGGGAAAGAAAAGGAGATATTTATCACAAACTATTCTGAGCTCGTGGAGCAGTTGAGGGCTCAACTGGAGGACGCCCAAGAACAACTAGTGGAAGTGAGTCACCAGATGACTGATCTCCAAACTGAACAGGCGTGGGCACGTGCTAGGGTCAGTGAACTACGCTCCGTGGATTCCAATGAAGAGAGAGCCCTTAGAGGGTGGGAAGCAGTCCTGGAGGCCACCAGCCAAAAGGTAGCGGCATTGGAAAGATCCATCCAAGAAGCCGATGCTTAAGGGGCCTGCTTTGGCCGAACCGTTAAACGTATTTCCCCTTACTACTTATTATTTTGAATTTTACATGTATTCAATTTTATTTACTTGTCCCTATGGTTTAATGTGCTCAACCATAATCCTGAAATAAACATAAATCCATTCCTAAGCTCACGGGGGTCATACCTGATGTGAGAAACAAGTGATGCTCGTACTATTACTTCGCTTGATCGTGGGAGCATCAATAAAACTTCGGGCATTCGAGATTTGAATCCAGATTTCTGAGGAGAAGAGGGAGGCCCGATCAATGGAAGAGGACCCTAGACCGATTGACGTATCGTCTTCTCAATGTTCTCTAGCACGCGAGTGGGGAAATGCTAGGGGCATTGGAATCAATCCGAACATAGGGGAATGAAAATTTTGAATCACGTTTCCCAAATTCAAAACACTATGGGAAGGGTGTGTAAATAAAGAAAACATGTTGACCATGTTCGAAACACAGAATCTCAATTGCATTAGCCTGAAATGTGGAAAAAAAATGAGGTTTGACCACTAACCATGTTCGTAACACGGGACCTAACTCAAATATCGTCCATCAGTATCCCAGAACGTTGGCCCGGTACAGCAGGCAGACCATAGGTCAAGCATCCATACTATTAGGGGGTCCTTTCAGACATGAAAGAGGATGAAGGCCTAAATAAAGAGGCACACAAAGTGTGGAAAATGAATTGTTGGTTTGTTAGAACAGAATCGAACACTCCTGAAATTATGCCACCATGGTGGAAGCATACTAGGTGGGTGCATCAATCTGATCATGGATCATCCCTACTTTTTGATAGGACCTATTTGGTGAGGGAACTATCACTTTCGAATGTCATTATGTGGCATCCTGAAATTGTTCAGGGAAAATGCTACAGTTACACAACTCCCCAAAGGGTCAGGACAAGGGACCGACGGTGAGGGAGGATGGGATTTGTGATTCTCAGGGCTGGACCTGAGACGAAATGTCAGGGCATTTCTATGTAACCCATAAGTATGGTAATCAAGACACATGTAGTTCTGTAAAGGGTCTTAGTTTAAGTTCATAGAACTCAGACCAGGGATGGGTAAGGAATGAATGGGACACATGGTAAGGTGATTATAAAACCCGGCGTGAATGAGGACATAATTCCAGATTACCATGTGTTCCTTGGAGAAGTGTTTAGGTAAAGGGACCGAACATGAAAGTTAGTCCGGGCCTATGGGGCAGTGCTCGGTCATTCTTACATATCTCATGAAAATGAGAATCAAGCCATACATAGTTCTGGGTGGTATCACGGTAAAGTATCAGTGCAAAGGATTAAAGGGGTGTGTGGGTCTGGCCCTCGCACCAAAAGAAGCGGTATTTGATGTATGTTGTTTTTCCTTTAAGGTGAATGGTTTTTTTTTGAAGCGACAGGCCTAGGGTAGAAATTCCTAAAATTACAACAAGAATCAATCCATATATAGGCATTGACAAATGGTATGGTGGATGACGGATACCCAACATGATGCCCCCTATGATTAGGTCATCACAATGTAGTGTTGTTTTTCATTGTGTGGTCGGGATGATATTATCATAGTTTAGGGTCATGTGACAGGACCAAACAGCATAGTTTGAAGTCATATGGCTTGGACATAAAGGAATGTTCCTGATGCGATAATGCATGCCCGACGTGAATAAGGACAAGGTCCACATCGTCACCATGCGCAATTCTGGGAGGAGCCTCGGGACAAGAGGCAAGTGAGGGTCAGAGGATAAGGGGCAGGAGAGGCTAGCTTCCATTTGAGATGAACCCGGAAATGCAATGTCTAGGTGATCCCATGTATCCCATGAGGATGAGGATCAAGCTGCACATAGCTCTTAGAGAATATCCCAGTTTATGGTCTTAGCGCTCGAATTGCGGGAGCCCCGCAGGACGCCGTATTGCAACTTTGTACCCCTGGAGTGCAGAGGTGCATTGAGGGCTAGTGCCAAGAGTGTCGAGATTCTATCTGGACAAGATGGGGTGGAACATAATGTGAATCATGTAACCAACATTCATGGCCTGAAGGGGTTGGCGTGAAAATGGAGGATTACTGTTGAACATGTTCGCAACACAGCATCCTGTCACATTAGCCTGAAATGGGGACAAACAACTAAGCATCGACTGCTGACAATGTTCACAACATGGGACTTATATAAATTTTTTGTTTGAAACCCTCGTGGGGAGTTGGCCCATAATGGTAGGGGAGCCTTTAGGCCTAGTATCCATACCATTTTGGGGGTCCCTTCGGGTGTGAAAGATAATGGGGGACCAAATGAAGGGGAACATGAATCTTGACAAGTGGAAAGAAATTTCACAAGTTGAACCTGACACTCCGGGTCCTAGACCAGAGTACTCTTGGACACATCGACGAACCACTACAAAGGGTAGAGGGGCTCATCTTGAGAGCGGCCAAGAGATGGCGAATTCCTAGGAGAAGGTGGGGCATGGTGCCAAAAACCCAACACGAAGTAGGGTATAACCCTATATCACACCTACACATCCTTCTCATGGAAAGTAATAGGCCAAAGGGCCTAGGTGACTGGAAGATCTCTACGAGATGGGTTTGGACCCAAAATCTAAATGTTTGGTCGGTCCTATGTATCCCATGAGGATGAGAATCAAGCCACACGTAGTTATTGAAGGTGTAGTTTAACATCATGCAAGACTATGTGCATATTAATGTCATGTGGGATGGTATAGTTTCAAGTCATGCTGGACTTAGTTTGCAGTTTAGGGTCATGCGGGGCCTAATCCAGTTTAAGGTCGTGCAGGACCAAATGGCTCAGGGAAATTTTTTCTTGAGAAACTTAGAATTGGTGGGAGGAGTTATATGCTCTCCATCCATGGTCACTAGGGAGTATGCTCCATTAGGGTAAACCTTATGAAAAATGAAAGGTCCTTCCCATTTGGGCTCCAACTTGGGTGGTTTCCAACTAGGTATCATTGGTGTTCTTAGAGCCAGAACCAAGTCGCCTTGCAAAAAATAGCAGAGGTGAACCTTCTTGTTGAAGGCTCGAGCCATCCTGCTTTGATGCCTTTCTAGATTGTGCAGGGCACAAAGCCTATTCTTGTCAAGTGCTTCCAATTCAGTTAGATAGATTTCAGCCACTCTACCTGGCGCTTTCTGGTCATAGAACACTGTGTGCAATGAGGGAAACAGAATCTCGATGGGCAGGACGGCCTTAGTTCCATATACCAGGTAATATGGGGTCACCTAGGAGGAATTACAAGTCGTCATCTAATAGGCCCAGAGGGCATTGGGGAGCTTATCCGGCCAACTTTTTTTGTTCTGAAAAACCATTTTCTCCAGAATTTTTGAGAGGGTTTTGTTGAACACCTCAACCTATCCATTTGCTTGCATGTGATAGCGGGAGGTATGGTTAGAGCGGATGTTGTACTTGGAGTTCAACTTTTTCAACTTGACTGCATGGAATTTGGTTCCTTTATTGGTGAGGACAGCATGGGGAACTTCAAACCGATAGATGATATTAGAACTCACGAAGTCAATGATAGAACGGGCCTTGACTTCCTTGAGTGGAATTGCCTCTTCCCACTTGGAAAAGAAATCTGTAGTGGTTAGAATGAACCGGCATTAGCGATCTGTTACCAGCAGATATAGTCTTATGACATCTAATCCCCACACCGCAAAGGGCCAAGAGTACATGGTAATATGGAGAAACTCTGGAGGCCGATGCACAAAGTTATCATGAACATGGCACACATGGAACCTCTTGGAGAACTCGATGAAGTCGTGGATCATAGTGGGACAAAAATACCCTAATCACCGGATCTGGTGAAATAATTTTGGCCCAGCCTGATGGGAACCACAGGAACCAGCATGAACCTCTTGCATGACCTATGGAATCTCAACCCCCTAAATGCAACGGAGGAGAACACAATAAAACTCGTGCTTATAAATGATCTGCTCAAAACTGGGACCACTCTGGAGGGTAAACTGTAGCGTGTGGTGTCGGATTTGCTCACGCTCGACCCGATCATATGGGAGATTACCGTGTTGGAGGTATTCGACCAAGGTTGTCCTCTAATTAAAAATCATTTTGATCAATGATTCCAGAAGACCCGAGGGTCTTGACGTGAAGGTGTCGACGGTAAGGTGGCTTACCTATGGGCCGTCATCGCCATCCGGGGTAACATGAGCTATGACTCTCCAATGTGCCACGTGGATGATCAAATCATCATGTTCGGGCTCTTCAAGTGATGTAGCTAACTGGGCCAAAGCATCTGTTTGACCATTCTATGACTGAGGGACATGGGTAACCTCTAGTTGAGAAAGGAACTGGGCCATCATGTGGAGGGTGCGCTCCAACAATGGTATGAGCTATGGATTCCTGACAACATAGCCACCGTTGACCTGCTTAATGACTAGATCGGAGTCCCCTTTCACATGCAAATTGGGCACATCGATCTCAAGGGCTAGCTCGAGACCAATAATGAGGGCCTGATACTCTGCCTCATTGTTGGTGTATCCTTCTGATAGTAGGAATTAATATAGAAGAATGGCATGCACTGGGGTGATAAAAACAATACCCAGGTCTACTCTGTTGAGCCTAGGATCACTGAGTATCCTACTGGTGGGGCTCCGGGAGGCACCATCAAAGTGAATTTTCCAACATGGGATGGCTTGATCGACCGAGAGGATTTCCTTTTCGGGAAAATCCAATTCCAGGTACTGGTCTGTGGAGGTTGTATAGGAATCAAGGAAATCAGCCAATGTCTACCCCTTGATAGCCTTCTGAGGAACGAACCTAATGTCGAACTGCTAGAGGATTTTTGCCCACCGCGCTAGTCATCTAGTCAACATGGGATGTCCTAGGATGTACTTCAACGGGTCTACTCGAGACACCAATTGTACCTCGTGGTTTTGTAGGTAATGTCGCAATTTTTGTACGACAAACACAAGAGTAAGGCAACTCTTCTTGATGGGGGAGTACCTGGTCTCCGTATCGAGAAGCATGCATTTGAGGAAGTAGAGGTTGTTATATGTCCCCTCATTGTTATTCTGGGTGATAAGGGCACCAAGGGACCATTCCAGGGTGGTCATGTATAGAATTAGCGGCTTCCCGGAGATGGGTGGCATCAAGACTGGAGGTTGGAGAAAATATTTCTTGATTTCCTTGAAGGTGGTCTGGCACTCCTCGTCCCACTCATAAGCGGTTCCCTTCTTCATAAGCCGATAAAAGGGATTACACTTTCTATCCAAATTCTCAATGAATCGATGTATGTAGGCCAAGTGGCCTTGGAGACCTCGAAGCTCCCGAATATTACTTCGGGGAGGCATCTGGCTGATTTCCTTGATCTTCTCCGGGTCAATCTCGATGGCTCGGTACCTGACAACAAAGCTAAGGAACTTCACGGAAGTGACCCCGAAGGCACACTTCATTCGGTTCATCTTCAGGTTGTGGTAATGGAGGAAGCCGAATACTTTCTCAAGGTCCTTGAGATGGTCCTAGAAGAGGCAATATTTGACCACCAGATCATCCATATAGCACTCCACCAATGTCCCGAGTATTTTCTTGAATATGCATTTCATGGACCGCGGATAGGTGGTACCCGCATTCTTCGGGCTGAAGGGCATAACCATGTAATAAAAGGTACCTTGGGGAGCCCTGAAAGTAGTGGAATATTCATCCTCGGGGGCCATTCAAATTTGATTATATCTAGAGTAACCATCCGTGAAAGAGAGGGCTTGGAACCCAGCCATAGCGTCAATCAACAATTATGTCACTGGAAGGGGAAAATCATCTTTCGTACAATGGCGATTGAGAACTCGGAAGTCGATACATAATCTAATCTATCCATTTTTCTTCCTGAATAGTATAATGTTGGCCAGCTATTTGGGGTACTGGACCTCCTTAATGAATTTGGCCCTGATGAGCTTGTCAACTTCGGCCCCGACCATGGCACTGTGAGACATATGCATCTTTCTGGGAGGTTGTTTGAACCCGCGATGATTTGCTGGAAGACCGACATGGTGGACGGCTACCTAAGGATCAAGTCCAAACATCTTGTCATAACTCTAGGTGAATACATAACGGTGTTGTTTAGGGAAGCCTACGTACCACTTCTGCTCCTCGGGGGGACATAGCGGTGCTGATCAATATGGGTCTCGGGTCTGCCTCGCTTCCAAGGTTCACCTGTACCAACTTCTTGACTGTGGTGAAGACACCTTCCATGAAGGAAAGGGGGGCATCCTCTATATCCTATTCTCCACTTATGGAGGGATATTCCATGGAGGAAGATGATTTTGAGTTACTAGACCCTGATGAGAGGCTGTTACCAGCTTGAGCGGCAGTGGTTATTGCATCGGGGAACTCTGGCGCTGCCAAGACCATGGATATGAAGTCTGTCGACCCGATCCCATCTGGTCTCCGACCCAAGGGGACACGCTTGATAATATCAAAGCAGTGGTGGCGCATCATCCAGAGCTAGCTTATTCCAGCTCAGAAAAACAGACAAGTATGATGTACTGCCATTGCCATGAGTCGGACGCCCCGATACCTGATGGGAGTGGAAGGCTCCAGGATCACTGAGGCCTGATTCGTATAAGAATACGAAGTGATCATTCGATGCCACTTGGATTTGGGATCATGGTTCCCTCTTGTCCCAGAAATGACAAAACATTTCCCCATATCGGGGTTTGTGGCCTCCAACCGATGGATCAGGAAGACGTAAGTTCCATTCAGACCTGCCCAAGGGCCAGTCGTAGCGGTGACGGGCTCAACTTCACTTGTTGGGACTTGCTTATCCTTTCTCTTGTAATAGTCAGTGTCCAGATCACGGGCTTCACAAGAGGCAAAAGGATATGCATCACCTTGGAGTACACCCACTCGAACATTAAGAGAGTACTCTAGGCATTGATGATAAGATGAAGGGACCATCACGTGTTGGTGGAGCCATGGTCTACACATCAATGCATTGTACACGGTGTCCTAAGAGACAACCATAAACTCAGTTCTGAAAATTAGGCCACCGAACTGGGTCTTCAAAAGGATCATGCTGATTGTGGCCTACTTTGTCCTGTCGTATCCCTAGATTCTTAAATCAGAGGGAGTTAGGTCATCTTCAGATAACACTAACTTCTGTAGTGTCCGTGTCAGGATAAGTTTAATCCCACAGCCAGTGTCTATGAGACAGCGGTGAACCTCCATGCTGATAAATTGGCTGATGATATACAGCGGGTGGATGTTCCCCTATATGAGGGATCCTTCATACTATCCAGAGAACGAAATGATGGCCTAGAATTTGGAATCCTCAACTATTTTAGCATGGAAAGCTTCCGTATCTGCCACCTCCGTCTCAAACTAGAGGGGGCTCCTTAAATCCTCAGTGAGTTCTTCACACATATCTGGCGACAAGGCAAAGGGAATTAAGGATACAAAGCCTCGCTAGGATGCCAATGAGGTGCTTGAGAACATCATAATTTCGTGCCAGGCATGAACTTCTGCTTGCGGTAAGCCGGTATGTGATAGAAGGCATGGCGGGCCCCGCTGGCCGAACCAGCGGCTGATTGGTAATGGGAATATCCTGATACTCGCTAGTCAAAGCCCAGAGGGTATCTACCAGATGAGGACCAGATAGCTGAGATCGGCCTATGGTAGGGCGAAGCTGGTCATGGCATGACCGATGTGGTTCTTCCTGATCCAGAGGAATAAACGGTGGTGGAGGTGGTCCTGATAACACAGGATGAAGAGGCTCCGATTGTTGAGCTCTGCGTTGGACCTCTTGCCTGGTCTCAGGGGCATGCACGGCCTCACTGGAGGTGCCAACTGACGTGCCCTAATGACCCATATGGTCGTGGATCTGTCGATGTTAGTGTCGGCTGGGGACATTGGGGAGGTTCGCTTGGAGCTCCCCCTTGTCGGGAGTCATATAAGGGTTTACTAACTCAATGGTGTTTACTAAAACATACCCTTGACTTTCGCTTGATGAATCCTCCACCACTGGGAAGATTTTAGGGGAATTCCCTTCTCCGGGGGATAAAGTCACCAAGAGTGCAGGACGATGATGACATTGGTGGGGCATGTTGCTTTTTCATATGCCACTGATGGTTGTTCTTGTGGGAATAGGTTGGCTAAGATGATGATGCAGAAGTGGTGGATGCATCTTCTGAAGGCTTTGGCCAATTCAGGTGTGCACGGATAATGCTATGGGCGTGATTGACCATTTTTCGGGCCATCCAGTCGTTATACTTCTAAGACCCATGGTCCAAAACCTTCTTCCACTCGCCCTCACCACCTCTACCGCTTTCTGACCATACAAAGACACCTGCCACTTGTGCCCGGTCTGGTCCCAACCTAACTATGTTGTTGTCAATATGGTCTTGGAGCCAGTCCTTGAACACAAAGCATTTTTTGAGGGTGTTCCCCAAGACCCAGCGATAAGGGCAGTAGTTGGGGTGATCAGTGAGATGCGCCTCCTTCAGCTTTCTACACTCAGGAAAGCGTACAATTCTCTGCTCCAAGGAGCTACGGAAGTAACCGAGGACCTGATCCTCGTTGAACGAGTAGGTCTGATTTCTTCTGTCTAGAAATGGGGCTCTAGGAGCATGGCCCTGACAAGGGGATGGAGGAGCCTACCGAGGAGGCAGACCCTAATTGTCCCTCCTAGGCGATGGCGGCGGATTACACAGAGGTGCTTGCTGATTCTAAGGATTTTGCTGAACTGGAGGTTGTGCCTAAGGTGGAGGGCCTCTGGGAGGCTGCGAGGCCGGTGATACTGGTAGCAATTCTAGTTTCCTGGGGGCTTCTACTTAGGCCACCGCGGTGGGCTCAGCTCTAGAATCCCTCCTTTTTGAGATTGCAGGGGGCAGCGGGCGTGCCTAGATGGCATGTTCAAGGGAGTCTTCAAGGTGTTGGGCCTTATCTAAAAAATCTAGGAACCCTCCAAGATAG
This sequence comes from Viscum album, assembly GCA_963277665.1. Taxonomy (NCBI): domain Eukaryota; kingdom Viridiplantae; phylum Streptophyta; class Magnoliopsida; order Santalales; family Viscaceae; genus Viscum; species Viscum album. The sequence continues at coordinate 1,487,176,188 of OY728157.1, forward strand.
TTCTGAGTGATTAGGGAGTGAACCAGCTCCGTCTTGACATTCCCCACACACATCATCAGTAATTGTTCCGAATTCAGTGGCATGTGAAGGGAGTGTGTGAGCCCCTTCCACCGGGTGATATAGTCCACGAATTGATCATCAGGACATTGTTTTCATTTGAAGAGTTATGCAATACTCGTCTTCTGGGTGGTAGAGCTAAACTGGTAAAGGAATTGACTACGAAGGTCCTCTCAGGTGGTCACAGATCCGACAGGGAGCTGGTTGTACCAGATGAATGTCAGCCCCTCCAGTGTCTAAACAAAACAATGGAGCTTGGAGGCCTCCTACTGCGTTAGAGTCCCTAGCATAGGCCCACCCCTTGAGTTAAAGTGGGATGGGTGTTTTGGTGGGCCCCCATCCCGTTAAAGGGGGATAAGGTGGGATTCCCGAATCCCGGGGGTGCTGGCATATCATCCATCCATGCCGGGTATTGCTTTCCATCAGGTGGGATGGCCACCTGTCGCTTCTACAATTCCTCTAAACGGGCGATGAGTGCCTCCATTAGATCATCCAGGTAGGGTTACCTATCTTGACGAGGATCCCTAACCACAAGCTATTGGCGGGATCTTCAATGTGGTAGACAAGCTCAGCGGCTCGTGGAGCGGCTAGTGGAGAGACCCTTGGGGTGACCAGGGGAGCCCAAGTGGGGTTCCTTGGATTTTCACGCCATTCAGGAGGGTTTTGAGACACATACCATGCCCTATTTCCATGATCTTTGTATTCCTCTCTGTTAGCGAGAGTGGCATAATCAAGGTTTCCCAAGGGCTTCTCGTTGAGGGGAATATGTTCATGCCCCTGCAGCCTCGGCCTTGGATCACCATAGTCTGGTCGTTGCTCTGCAACTTTTTTGTCCTGTAGTTCTTTGAACAACTTTTTCTGGTGAGAAAGTTGTTGGCACAATGTGGCCTTCTCGGGGTCCTCTTCCTTCTTCTGCATCAAAGCAGATGGGTCGGGGTGCTTGACAGCTCTGACGTGCTCTTTGACCTTATTGAGATTTAGGATCATAAATAGTGCCTCGGTGGGTGGAGGGAGACCTAGGAGGTTCCTCTGCTGACGAGTAACCCTCCCCTATGGGTCCAGTAGTGGTGGAACATCCTCATGGAGGACATTCCCATCAAGAAGTTCCAGCTCGTTTTCCCCCTCCTGGAAGATCGGTCATATTGACCGCAACTCCTCTCAGGGGCATGTCCTCAATGTCGCCAAGCAAGTCGGGCTGCCGGTGAATAGCACTGGAGAGGAGGGAAGCGTACTTCCTCCATCCACGGACTTGCGTGGAGGGGTATCCTCCTTAATAACCTTCTAGAGTACTTGGAAACTCTAAACTCATTGTTGTTGGAGGGCCCTGCGGTGACCAGGTGACTCAGGATGCTGGACCACGAGGAGTGTGGCCAGGTCAACCAGACGGCATTGTTCACTGATGTCCTCAAGGTGCACTTGGCTCCTTGGGTAAGATATTCCCTTGGTGGTGGAGACAGAAGTGAGTCTCCCATAGGGTCTGGCAGAAACATTCAAAATTCTCTGGGGTGAGCGATTCTAGTGCACAAAAATTTGGTCATGTGACCAGCCAAAACTTCTCAGGGAAGTGGTCTTCCATGAGGATGGTTGAGAAGCTCCTTGGCTCAGATTCAGGTTCTGTCCCTTGATTTACCCACTCATCAACTTGGGGTGGCTGAAGAACTGGCAGTGGCACTAAGGTAGACCGCTGGGAGGCTGGCTGGCTGGCGGAGAATACGGAGAGCGGGTTGACTAGTCACCGAACCTTGGGTTTACCTCTGAGGACTGTAGCGACCTGGACACTCTATCATGATAGGATGGACCGGAAACCAAAGCTCCGAAAACAGCATCAGCATCTGCCGAGGGTGGGCTATATCGCGGCTCTTCCGCCATTGACCCCCAGAATAGCTCTTCGTAGTCTCTAGCCAAGACAGAGGGTGCTTCCGGAGATACTGGTGGTGACTGTGTGGTCGGTCCCTTGGGACATGCCAAGTTCTCATCCTCCTAGATATAACTTCTGAGGTAGATAGGGATCTTATAGATCTCACATTCCTAGAGTACAGTGCTGATGTGCCTCGTTCCTGCCTCGGCCCTTGATTCGGAGGGCTGAGGAGAGGGCTCCAATGCCGAGTCGTACTCCACCTCAGAGTCTGATAAGCGGACTAGTATGATTCCTGTCCAGCCCTCCCCAGAATTCTTCTTGTGTCAGTGAAGACCCGCCCTCCTTCCCCTGGGTAGCTCCTCGAGACAGGGCTGATTTCCAACGTGGGGTTCTCCGGCCACACTGGTGCTGGGGAGGATATTGTTTCCACCTGAGAAAGCCAGGGTGCAAGGAGAACCGGGACAAATGTCGAAAGGGACACTGGGAGGACCTTCGTGCTGGCGAGTGACCAAACATGCAATGTCTTCATACCTGTGGTCTTTGGCAGGGGGAGTGACCTTGTACCCAGTGTAGTGATCATAGGAGAGACCCCCATATGGAGTGTTGCTATCATGGGGAAGATCCTAACTTGGGTTGATGGTGTCATGGGGTATACCTCTAAGCCGAGGTTGGAAGCAGGGGGGACCTGCACCTTCTGTAGTGGTGGCACGGCGTGAGCCTACGCACTGGGTGGAATTGTTGCGGATTGGTCCACAACTACCATCACCTGTGTCGGAGACCAAGTGAGTCAACCTAGCCTTCTCGTGGGGTGGTTGGGGCCTCGATCCAGGTCGGGCGTATAACTGCCCCTTCTCAATGTATGTAGGGAGTTGGGGATATGAGTCAGCGGTGGCTCGGTCAAGAGTAGTCACTGATGTTGATGCCACATGGTGGGAGTCCTCTTCCATTTGTGCTCGACGCTGGCGTCGGTTCAGATAAAATGGAGCTAGTGGTGCAGGCATGAGGCTTACGTGCTCCATGGCTCGGGGAACCGGGCGGCGGCACTAACACAACCTGGTGGGGGCCCTCACCAGGAACCCTTGATGCAGAACTCTGATCGGGATGACCCGGGTATCCCCTACCTCATCAGCGTAGGTTAGGGTGTTTTCAAGGCATTCCAGGGACAAGCTCCTGAAAAGATTGAATGTTGGGGTTGAGATTAGTGGCTCCCTACGCGGCCCTTCGGGGCAGCGTTGATGGCGAGTTGCAGCTACCACAAGATCTAGGCGGGCCATATCCCTGGTGGAGGTGATCCCTTCTTCCTCGTACCTGCGTACAAGGTCATTAATTACACTTCGCTGGATAATTTCCAATGGGGAGAGGGGGCGTGGGCACCCATAAGTTTTAGCGGTCGAGGCCATCATGGAAGAGGCAGAACCGCACAGGGTAGCCGTGTCGATATTGCCCTGCCCCTATGCAAGTGGGCAGGAGATCAAGCTTTAGATGAAACAACTTAGTTCCTTAAATCATGGAGATGAACTCATTAATACTAATAGAAAATGAAATCGACAACCAGTGCCACAAATCCATTCCATCTTCTATGGACGGTAAGAGGGATCCACACTAACAAAGTCGCATAACGGAATGCTCAACGTCCTGACTGTCCCGAATTTTGGTAAGTTTCTCATCAGGACTTCTGGGTAGGACCTGGTACCAGATGACGGGTTATATGACATGCTAAACCATTGATACCTCTAATGCTACTAGTCTCCATCCAGAATGGATGCATGGATGGGACCTAGAGGAAATGGAACCTCTGGGTTAGGGAATGGCCTTCCAAAGACACATAGACTTTAGGGAGAGGTCAGGATGAGATATGAATGATGGGGCTTGAACCTTGAGGAGGCCTCCTACGTACCTTACCATGGAAAGGATCAAAGACCACATAGTTCAGATGGCGAATGTAGTTTAGTGTCATGCGGGACGGTGGCGAACCGACATGAAGGGGGGCAGAATGACCAGGTGTTGGGGATTGAACATCATGGAGGCCTCCTACATACCATTCCTTGACATGGATCAAAGTCCCTATAGTTCTGGATGGATTGGGGCTTAAACTCTGAGCCGGACTAAGGTGATGGTGAAATAACATGAAGATGGTAGGAATGATTGGGTGGTGGGCTTGAACCACATGAAGGCTTCCTAAGTACCATGCCATGAAATGGATCAAAGTCCTCATAGTTCGGGATGGATTGGGGATTACACTCTGAGGCGACCCAAGGTGTTAGTGAACCGACGTGAAGATAGTTGGAAAGACCAGGTGGTGGGCTTGAACCTCATGGAGGCTTCCTATGTACCATGCCTTGACATGGATCAAAGAGCCCATAGTTCAGGATGGATTAGGTATTACACTTTTATTCTGTAACACCCCGAGCTTCCACGATACGCTTCTCATTCAATAATGAAATAGCTTGCATTGAACGCAACTTCGAGTTCTGAAACACCGCGACTAATCAAAGTAGACGTTATGAATAGTAATAACCACTTTTTAAAATTATAGAAATTTTATATTTCAAAATGGACTTCATTTTTGTATTCGTAATATCGAAATTAGCCTATGTTGAATTTTTGGTATTTTTCTGAGAACTTCTAATTTTTATGAATAGTGAAAAATACTTAAAAACAACTTTTTTAATCAAAATAATTTATACTGATAAATTATACTATTTAGTGGTTTTAAGTTATAATTAGAAAATATTTTTACCATTTTATCCAATGGTGGTCATTAGAATTAATTTAACATTGAAATTGGACATAAACAATTGCCAATCTTTTGATATAAATTGTTTCTTAAAAACACGCTATTTGTTGTGACAGCGGGAATTAAATATAAAATTAATTAATGCAACTTATATGTTTGGAATTTTGTAAAATAGACATCATTTTTGAATTCGGAATATCAATTATAGCTTAGGGTGAAATTTTGGCATTGTTCTGAAAAACTTCAATTTTTGATGAATAGTGAAACCACTAAGTGGTAGTTAAATAACTAATTTTTCGTTTAAATGAAATATTACCACTTCTGTGATTTGATTTTCAAAAATCCGACATACATGGTTGTCATTAAGAAGTAAAATGTGGTTCAATGAGATTAAAATAATTTTTTGGTGAATAGTAACTTTTAAGTTCTTAATCGCGATTAGTAGTAATTAGTGTAGTTTAAGGTACAAATAATGTTTTTATAATATGAGATGAGCATGACACTTGTCCTACTCCTATTGGATGAGTCATGGCCGACCAAGAAAACCCATGGGTCAACTTGGGGACCCCATGGAGCCACTTTAGTTGGAAAATGACATTAATATATATTTATTTAATGTTAAAGTTAAATTGACACAAACATGAGTTATTTTACTAAAACAATTTTTAAGTGGGGTTACACAAGTCCAAATTTTGATTATAAATATTCATTAGAACGCTAAAAAGATTTCCTACATCATAGTATTTTTTTTATAATTTTTAGACATTAAATAAATTAAATTATTTATGACATCATGATGATGCAGTGATGACCTCATTATTTAACGATTTAAATAAAATGAGAAGATAATGCAAAATCCAAGGCTTACACTTGTCCAAAGCCAATTGGATGAGGAGATTTCGAACCCTTATCACCTTAGCCTCGAATTATATAAGTGTTGGACCTTTAGAATCCGAAAATCATTGTGTAAAAAATGTAACATTTCAATCTTTCCAAAAGAGCCCCTCCTCTCCACTTATAAAAGGCCCCCACCTCTCCCACCTTATTCACACCATCAAGCCATTTGGATCGGCCAACCTCTGCCCAAATACTCTCCCAACATCCCTATCTTACTCCTAGAATCCTCACTTTGGGCAGAACTCTTCCCAAGGAAGCCTTTGGCTCAAATCAAAAAGTGTTACCCGATTTTGAGGTAATGTCTTTTCTAATGTTGTTTTGTTTTATTTTTCTTCTCCAACCCCCCTAAACTCTTTTTATTCAATTCTTTTGTAACAACACCAGTATCCTCAATATACTAGGATGTTGTTATAAGAAGTATTAGAGCTACACTTACACACACCTACATCTAATGGTTAAAGAACATACGGTTTCTGTGGATGGCGAATTTCTGCCTCACGAAACGATGATTGTTCAACACTCATATAACACCTTCAAAGGTGGCCATTAAGATGTCAAAATTTTTATATATGATATATAATATGTTTATGTTTTACTTATGCTTATGTATTTCTCATTTATGGCATACTTTATGATTTCCATTATGGGTAAAACGCGATAATTTCATTTTAGGAAGTGCGGACTACCGCCCCCTCAAAGTGATTTGAATCGTTAATGCCATATGTGGGATGTATAAAGGATGGAGTAAATGGTATTATACAATATATTATACTGGAATTATATTATACATTTATATCATTATGATTTAGTTCCATTAAATATGAAATTGAAATGAAAGTAGCGTTCATGCGTACGTACGGCTTACCGTCTCCATGAACGGTGCATTTCATTTCTTACCTCTAAATGTTACGTAATATTATAAATGAATGTATATACTGGATATATAAGATATATATGACATCTAAATCATGAATATAATTCTGGATATAATGGATATTTCACCACATAAACAACTTGTAATTATAAGAAGCTTATTGTTGACTCAAGTACCAAAGATCGACAAAACGACCGTTATTAACTTAAATAATTACATAATGTTCATATCATTGTAATAAGTGATATAATAACGATAATGAAGTTGAAAATGGTTCTTAATAAGGTATATATTAACTCTATTTTATTATTCAGGAGGTTAAAGAACGGTTGAGTCAAGTCAGACACGAGGTAAGGGAACTTCTTAACCCAATTTCTATTCTTTGGGTTAATCTCCTACTTTCAAATTATGTCATGATATTATTATGTCCTATATTGTATTTTACATTATTTATGTGTACTTATAGTGAATACACATTATAGATGTACTTTATTTAAAAAAATATCTTTTTAAGGACTTTGTCTCAATCCCCTTTCATTGAGGCATATTTGGTTTTATACACAACTTTCTTTTATACGGTGTATAAACCCCTTTGACTTTTACGTTTATTCAAAAGTAATCTTTTTATACGAAGCGTTTTGCTAAACGACAAAAGGGAATGTTTTTCTTTCCATACTTATGCAGCGACAACGACTTCTCCGCCGCCGTGACCATTATTTGAGTTTCGGCTTCCTCTACAAGCCATCATTTTTTTAATGAAAAATAAATACAATGTTTTAACTTTCTTTTATTTTGGTATTGAAAATGTTTTTGAAAGCGTTTTTATTATATCAATGTGTTGTATTGATATCTTGTTATTGAAATGTGGAAATGTTATGTTTCCTTTATGCATGTTTTATGTGATACGATTATGTTATGGTTTATGATATGTTTAAACCTATTCATATGAGGAATGTATTGGACTTAATAAGTGACGGGTGGAGCCCGCTATAGCTCCTCGATGCATCGGTAGGTCTCATGAGACAACTAGACGTGGAATTGGCCGAGGCCCTTTCCCAATTTGATTTATGGTTTTGGCCGAGGCCTTAATCATTTTAGATGTCTTGGCCGAGGCCTTGACAAAATGTTTCAGAATGTCCGGCATTATACATTCCCTCATTATGAAAGTGGTTATTGTTATTGCATGTGATTATTCGACCAGTAGAATATCCATGTGAAGAAGTGAATGGCATTATCTCATTTTACTTTTGCCATATTATGTTGAAGTTCATGTTTAAAAGGCTTTTGTTTTATTTATACATTGCCTTAAATGTTTATGTTTATTTACGAAAGCTTCCGCATTATTGTTATCCTTACTGAGCATCTGAGCTCACCCCTTTCAATGTTTTAATATTTTCCAGGATGTGAAGAAGTATTTTTTGAATGACCTGCAGGGATAGTCAGAAGAGGATATGAGTGTGGACTATGGAGACTTTGTTATTGTAGTTTTTCACTTTATGATGTAATGTAACGTTTACAAATGTATCTAGTGTTTCCAAGGCTACTAAACTAATCGGTCTTTCGAGACTTGATCTTTTGTGATCATGCCAATGTTACGAAGTAACGCACCGACTCTGGGTAGTTGGGGTCGGGGCGTTACAGTTGGTATCAGAGGCAGTTTAGTACTAACCTTGGAAGCTAGATTTAGATAAACTCTGATTAGAGCACATAGCCCAAAGATAGACTTTGAGGATTAGTATAGAAGAACTTCCTAGAATTTTGTTATTGTAGAGATTTTGTGAGTTTTCCGAGCAATACATCCTTGTCTGGATACGAGCAGGTAGAGGCGGCTCTGGCACAGATGTACCTAGGGGTAAAACCTGAAAACACCGCTTTGAGCTACACTCGAACGGGAACTGGTGCACGACAATGGGCCTTGCTGCACTCTTGGTTACGACACTCCCGGGGGATATGCTTAGGATAATTCTCATTTTCTTTACAAACCACTATGAACGGTTATGAGTATATACTTCCCCAAATAAAACCTTTTTATGATTATGGATTATATCCATAAATAGGTCAATTTATGTTAAGTATTTTACAAGTATGGAATTATGTATTTTGATTCATAAACTAATCTAGTTTATGCCATTGTTTAGAAATGGCGCCTAGTGGAAGGAATGGAAACCGTATCAATGCACGCACTCCGTGTAGGGATTGCCCTCCTACTCAAGATAATTATTGTGGATCAGGAGATACAACTGGTGCTGATCAACTTATTACCATACTGGGACAACTCACTCAAGTTGTGAATAATAACCTTACTCGTATGGATCACCCTGATCCACAACGTGGAGGATCAATGTTAGATCGATTCATGAGGCAACAACCACCAACGTTCAATGGGAGTACAAATCCCTTAGTAGCCGAGCAATGGATAAATTCCCTAGAGAAAATATTTCAGGCTTTGGGGAGTAGTGAAAGGGAGAAGGTTGTCATGGCAGTTTACCGCCTCACTGGAGATGCCGATCAGTGGTGGTCGCTGATTCAAAACACAAAGGAAGATGATGACGTATCGAATATGGAATGGAGGGAGTTCAAAGATCTTTTCTTAGAAAAATACTTTCCTCGTGACCATCAAGCAGATATGGAAAGGCAATTTCTGAGTCTGAGGAAGAAGGAGGATGATAATGTCGCAAAGTATGAGGCTAACTTTACAAGGTTAGCGAGGCATGCTGCCGATTATATACGTAACCCAAGGAGTAAGATTGATCGTTTCTTTGATGGGTTAAAACCATTTCTCCATCGAGCTTTGGTATCACAATCCTTTTCATCATACGAAGATATTGTCTCGTGTGCTATCAAGACAGAAAAGGAATTCTCTAAGTCTTATGACAACAAAGTAAAGCAAGAGAAGAAGAGAACGGTGGAACAAGAGACAGATAAAGGAAAAAAGGGAAAGAAGGATTTTCCATTATGTGATAATTGTGGGAAGAATCACCCTGGTACTTGCCTAAAAGGAATGGGAGTTTGTTATAAATGTGGAGAAAAGGGTCACCAGGCTCGTGATTGCAAGGGAAAGAAAGAGGCTGTCAAAGTTGAATGCTACAATTGTAGAGAAATGGGTCATTATGGAAATGAATGTCCTAAGCGTCAGGGAAACTTACCTCAGAAAATGCCAAGGGATCAAGGACAATCTTATGCTGTTACTACTGTTGAAGCAGAATAACTAATGTATTGGTGCTTTTGGACTCATGGATTATATTCTGGTTATTATAATAATGTAATATATATATATATGGATTGTACTGCAGTACTTTTTGATTTCAGTAAGGTTTTAATATGATTAAGGTAATCATATTTTTAGTATGTGACAATAAGAGAAACTTTTCTTTGTTTGGGGAATCTGATGTTACAATTGATTTTGGAATTTAGAGACCTTTTAGAGAAAGTCTGGATGAAGGTATTTTGGATAACTATTAAGGTTGGACTGGATTATGTTGAACCATGGATAGTATTGTTTATGGTTAAAGCATTTATGAAGATTATTTTTGGAATATTATGATACTATAGTTTTAGGAAAAGGACAACCTGCAGGGTGGGGCATAATCCGTCGCGTCGGACAAAGCTGCAAGAATCGAACCCACAACCAAAGTGCGACAGGCCTTTATTTCCTACCACTAGCCTACAGGAAGTCCCTGGTTATTACAAAATCGTTTTACTAATCTAAATGGTATGTGTTAACATTTGGAACCTTATACAATTAGGATAAATAGAATATTTTTGAGTTCCGTTACCATTTGGAGTAAAAGTTGGGTTTGTGGTAAAAATTTATTAACGAATGAAAGTATACATAACAAGTATGTATATTCCCTTACGTTCTTAGTAAATATCCTAAATAAATTCCTCAACATTATAAAAGGTAACTTAAAACAAAAATGTTGTCGGTTAACTTTTCCAACTGGGGATTCAATGACCGTTTAACCAATCACAAGTTTTTGATTTTCTTGTGGTTAAACTTTCTCCTAATCCTGTTTTCTATAACTCTCCATCAGACCTTGATGGTTTGTTTCTCCTCCATATCCATATTTTTATATAATCCTAGAATGGGCTATATCGGGTGACCTTTGTAATTATCCTGCTTTCTTTTAATGTTATATATTTATTAACCTTATTTCCGATGTGGGTTTTCCTCAAAGGTATTGTCTCTTTTATTTTCAAAGAAAAATTTCAAATTGCGAGGACGCAATTTATTGAAGGAGGGGAGAATGTAACACCCCGAGCTTCCACGATACGCTTCTCATTCAATAATGAAATAGCTTGCATTGAACGCAACTTCGAGTTCTAAAACACCGCGACTAATCAAAGTAGCCGTTATGAATAGTAATAACCACTTTTTAAAATTATAGAAATTTTATATTTCAAAATGGACTTCATTTTTGTATTCGTAATATCGAAATTAGCCTATGTTGAATTTTTGGTATTTTTCTGAGAACTTCTAATTTTTATGAATAGTGAAAAATACTTAAAAACAACTTTTTTAATCAAAATAATTTATACTGATAAATTGTACTATTTAGTGGTTTTAAGTTATAATTAGAAAATATTTTTACCATTTTATCCAATGGTGGTCATTAGAATTAATTTAACATTGAAATTGGACATAAACAATTGCCAATCTTTTGATATAAATTGTTTCTTAAAAACACGCTATTTGTTGTGACAGCGGGAATTAATTATAAAATTAATTAATGCAACTTATATGTTTGGAATTTTTAAAATAGACATCATTTTTGAATTCGGAATATCAATTATAGCTTAGGGTGAAATTTTGGCATTGTTCTGAAAAACTTCAATTTTTGATGAATAGTGAAACCACTAAGTGGTAGTTAAATAACTGATTTTTCGTTTAAATGAAATATTACCACTTCTGTGATTTGATTTTCAAAAATCCGACATACATGGTTGTCATTAAGAAGTAAAATGTGGTTCAATGAGATTAAAATAATTTTTTGGTGAATAGTATCTTTTAAGTTCTTAATCGCGATTAGTAGTAATTAGTGTAGTTTAAGGTACAAATAATGTTTTTATAATATGAGATGAGCATGACACTTGTCCTACTCCTATTGGATGAGTCATGGCCGACCAAGACAACCCATGGGTCAACTTGGGGACCCCATGGAGCCACTTTAGTTGGAAAATGACATTAATATATATTTATTTAATGTTAAAGTTAAATTGACACAAACATGAGTTATTTTACTAAAACAATTTTTAAGTGGGGTTACACAAGTCCAAATTTTGATTATAAATATTAATTAGAACGATAAAAAGATTTCCTACATCATAGTATTTTGTTTATAATTTTTAGACATTAAATAAATTAAATTATTTATGACATCATGATGATGCAGTGATGACCTCATTATTTAACGATTTAAATAAAATGAGAAGATAATGCAAAATCCAAGGCTTACACTTGTCCAAAGCCAATTGGATGAGGAGATTTCGAACCCTTATCACCTTAGCCTCGAATTATATAAGTGTGGGACCTTTAGAATCCGAAAAGCATTGTGTAAATAATGTAACATTTCAATCTTTCCAAAAGAGCCCCTCCTCTCCACTTATAAAAGGCCCCCACCTCTCCCACCTTATTCACACCTTCAAGCCATTTGGATCGGCCAACCTCTGCCCAAATACTCTCCCAACATCCCTCTCTTACTCCTAGAATCCTCACTTTGGGCAGAACTCTTCCCAAGGAAGCCTTTGGCTCAAATCAAAAAGTGTTACCCGATTTTGAGGTAATGTCTTTTCTAATGTTGTTTTGTTTTATTTTTCTTCTCCAACCCCACTAAACTATTTTTATTCAATTATTTTGTAACAACACCAGTATCCTCAATATACTAGGATGTTGTTATAAGAAGTATTAGAGCTACACTTACACACACCTACATCTAATGGTTAAAGAACATACGGTTTCTGTGGATGGCGAATTTCTGCCTCACGAAATGATGATTGTTCAACACTCATATAACACCTTCAAAGGTGGCCATTAAGATGTCAATATTTTTATATATGATATATAATATGTTTATGTTTTACTTATGCTTATGTATTTCTCATTTATGGCATACTTTATGATTTCCATTATGGGTAAAACGCGATAATTTCATTTTAGGAAGTGCGGACTACCGCCCCCTCAAAGTGATTTGAATCGTTAATGCCATATGTGGGATGTATAAAGGATGGAGTAAATGGTATTATACAATATATTATACTGGAATTATATTATACATTTATATCATTATGATTTAGTTCCATTAAATATGAAATTGAAATGAAAGTAGCGTTCATGCGTACGTACGGCTTACCGTCTCCATGAACGGTGCATTTCATTTCTTACCTCTAAATGTTACGTAATATTATAAATGAATGTATATACTGGATATATAAGATATATATGACATCTAAATCATGAATATAATTCTGGATATAATGGATATTTCACCACATAAACAACTTGTAATTATAAGAAGCTTATTGTTGACTCAAGTACCAAAGATCGACAAAACGACCGTTATTAACTTAAATAATTACATAATGTTCATATCATTGTAATAAGTGATATAATAAGGATAATGAAGTTGAAAATGGTTCTTAATAAGGTATATATTAACTCTAGTTTATTATTCAGGAGGTTAAAGAACGGTTGAGTCAAGTCAGACACGAGGTAAGGGAACTTCTTAACCCAATTTCTATTCTTTGGGTTAATCTCCTACTTTCAAATTATGTCATGATATTATTATGTCCTATATTGTATTTTACATTATTTATGTGTACTTATAGTGAATACACATTATAGATGTACTTTATTTAAAAAAAGATCTTTTTAAGGACTTTGTCTCAATCCCCTTTCATTGAGGCATATTTGGTTTTATACACAACTTTCTTTTATACGGTGTATAAACCCCTTTGACTTTTACGTTTATTCAAAAGGAATCTTTTTATACGAAGCGTTTTGCTAAACGACAAAAGGGAATGTTTTTCTTTCCGTACTTATGCGGCGACAACGACTTCTCCGCCGCCGTGACCATTATTTGAGTTTCGGCTTCCTCTACAAGCCATCATTTTTTTTAATGAAAAATAAATACAATGTTTTAACTTTCTTTTATTTTGGTATTGAAAATTTTTTTGAAAGCGTTTTTATTATATCAATGTGTTGTATTGATATCTTGTTATTGAAATGTGGAAATGTTATGTTTCCTTTATGCATGTTTTATGTGATACGATTATGTTATGGTTTATGATATGTTTAAACCTATTCATATGAGGAATGTATTGGACTTAATAAGTGACGGGTGGAGCCCGCTATAGCTCCTCGATGCATCGGTAGGTCTCATGAGACAACTAGACGTGGAATTGGCCGAGGCCCTTTCCCAATTTGATTTATGGTTTTGGCCGAGGCCTTAATCATTTTAGATGTCTTGGCCGAGGCCTTGACAAAATGTTTCAGAATGTCCGGCATTATACATTCCCTCATTATGAAAGTGGTTATTGTTATTGCATGTGATTATTCGACTAGTAGAATATCCATGTGAAGAAGTGAATGGCATTATCTCATTTTACTTTTGCCATATTATGTTGAAGTTCATGTTTAAAAGGCTTTTGTTTTATTTATACATTGCCTTAAATGTTTATGTTTATTTACGAAAGCTTCCGCATTATTGTTATCCTTACTGAGCATCTGAGCTCACCCCTTTCAATGTTTTAATATTTTCCAGGATGTGAAGAAGTATTTTATGAATGACCTGCAGGGATAGTCAGAAGAGGATATGAGTGTGGACTATGGAGACTTTGTTATTGTAGTTTTTCACTTTATGATGTAATGTAACGTTTACAAATGTATCTAGTGTTTCCAAGGCTACTAAACTAATCGGTCTTTCGAGACTTGATCTTTTGTGATCATGCCAATGTTACGAAGTAACGCACCGACTCTGGGTAGTTGGGGTCGGGGCGTTACATATTCGGCCCATGGTGTTGGGGATTGAACCTCTTGGAGGCTTCCTACCTACCATGCCTTGACATGGATCAAAGTCCCCATAGTTTGGGATGGATTAAGGCTTACACTCTGAGGCGGCCCAAGGTGTTGGGGCTTGAACCTCATGGAGGCTTCCTACATACCATGACTTGACATGGATCAAAGTCCCTATAGTTTGGGATGACTTGGGGCTTACACTCTAAGGAGACCCAAGTTGTTGGGGCTTCAACCTCATGGAGGCTTCCTACATACCATGCCTCGACATGGATCAAAGTCCCCGTAGTTTGGGATGGATTGGGTCTTACACTTTGAGACGGCCCAAGGTGTTGGGGCATGAACCATGTGCAGGCATCCTACATACCATGACTTGATATGAATCAAAGTCCTCATAGTTTGGGATGGATTGGGGCTTACACTATGTGGCAGCCTAAGGTGTTTGGGGCTTGAACCTCTTGGAATATTCCTATGTACCATGCCTTGGCATGGATCAAAGTCCCCATAGTTCAGGATGGATTAGGGATTACACTCTAAGGCGGGCCAAGTTTTTTGTCATGGTCAGTGCTCACTCTAAGATCATGTGAGTCGTGCTGAGTGTGAGAAATAAGAGACAGCAGAGACCTGATGATCACGTCACAAAAGGTGAATTTGTGGGGTGTGAAGTGGGGATTACGTGTGGGACGACCCAAGAAGTTTGTACTTACACTAGGATGGAGGCCCGAGGTGACAAAGCACAACGGGAGATGGATTTGGGACCGAAGAAAAGAGGAGCCCCGTTTCCCACCACGCCCTTCGCTGGCCCTGGGGACCGAAGATGAAAGGAGGAACATGGATGATTCCTCCTTCAAGAAAGGCTAGGGGATTACACCAAGATGGCTTCCCTTTCCCGCGGACAAACATCACTCTGATGGGAAGGATATCTTCCCCTGTGAGGGGTGATCTCATCCCCGTGGAGAAGAGCGGGTGTAGAGAATGTCCCAGGCGGGGGTCCCTACATGCGAGGCACGAGGCCAAGTCACAGTTTAACGTCATGTTCTAAGGACGATGGTGCTTAGATGTTTAACTTCCTACATCTCGGATGAGGTGGGTTTTCTCCACACCCCTAGGACATACATAACCGGTACCCTTTTCTCCTTTTGGGAGGGAAAGCACCGGCAACGCCGTAGCTAAGGGGTGTTGTAGAGTGAACTATTGAGGTTTCCACGTTTGTGTGGCTATGCAAAGAAGCAAAATTCCTTAGCATTCCTTTGCAAATAAGCATGAGACAAAGCAAATCAAGGGGTTGTATCATCCAGGAAACTTTGAAGTAACTTCGTACGATCCAAGAAGGTCGCACTGGAAAATGGTGCATGATGCGGATGCCCAGGGTGTGAGAGACACCTGTGAATGGAATCCATAAGGAGAGAATCAATCACTTGTGCAAGGGGATTCCTAGGGAGCATCGAGGCAAGGGGTCTCTAGGAATTGCGTGAAACCTTTGAGGCTTTCACGCAAAATCAGTAGCCATGCGCGAAAAACACTAGGTTGGCACGAAATCAATGATTATTGCATGTAAATGGAGCCAAGGTTTTGCCTGTGACTAGAAAGGATTGCGTACAAGGAGAATGAATTGTGCACAACCGGGAGAGGCTACGCGCAATGACCGAGGTGTGCGCAATTGAAGAGGATTGCACTCGATTGGCTAGGGTGCGCGCAATTGGTTGTCCTGCACGCAACTGGAAGGGATTGCACGCAAGGCGCGGACCCCAAAGGGATTGGAATTCAGTCTTAAACCAGGGGAATATCGTGCGAAGGAGGACCCCAGGGGGACTTGGTGTGAAAAGAACCGTACCTGAAGGCCATATCTGCATGTACAAAATGTGAATTTTGTGCACGAGAGCCAGTTCAGATTCTTCATCCCCGAACTGGAAGGGGGTCGCCTTCTATTTAAAGGTGACTGGGGGCACGGAAACTAGGTCGGCATGAAATAATTGTGCGATGTAGGTGGTGGTGTGAAATGATGACCATGTGGGGTGGGGAGTGAAATATTTTTCACCCCCACCAAATAAATTTTGTGAATCTTGGAACATTATGCACAGGGCATAATTGTTTCATGCACCTATGAATTTTTTTCGTGTGACCCCTCTAGGCCCCTCGGACTGGGTCGCCGGGTCCGAATATGACTTTGCTTTGTCTTTTGGAAACCTTCTTCATCCCTTGAGCGTTTTTTGGAATCTACAGTAACTATATACCCTAAATAAAATATAATTCTTCCTAGAATATCATTTTCATATATAAAACTTCAGTGTTACACATACAATAAAAATTATTATAAATTAGTCTTATCATTAAAAGTTCCTTAATACTTTTATGCATTTCATTATCCTAAAATATTCCATCACCATTGAATCCATTATATAGAGAATTTTTACTCATTCAACGTTATTTATGACCCATTTACCATTCTTTTCCAACTTATTCTATAATAATTCTTCCCTACAAGAAAATCATGAATCATATCCTAAGATTCAATAATTTCAAACAACAGCTAAGCAATAATCCATACCTTTAATTGGTCATTTTCAGTTCCATCATCCTCAATTGGAATGAAATTAGGTATTGGTAACCATATATTTTTACATTCTTGCTGATCCCATTCCCGAACCTTTTTTGTAGGACATCTATTTGTATAATGACAATGAAAACCATATTTACAACATTCAATTCATCCTTTGAAAATAAATTCTTTCCCTATCATAGAGTCAACTGGGTAATTTTTATTTCCATGGTAGGTCCTTGATTTATGACCATTGTTACCACATCTATAGAATATTATTGTCCCTTTGAAGTATTTTCCTAGGTGTTTCTTTCTACATCTCTAACACATAGGTATTTTAATATATTTACCTTTATTATTATTACCTTATCTTCATTAGGTATTTGTTTTTTCTTATAAAATGACTTCTAAATATCATCAATTTTCAGGTGGTCAATCATGACTCTAGATAGTTGGTTGAGAATAACCAAAAGTGTTCTCATTGTAGCTCCCATTTCATTTGGTTTATAATTTAGAGAACCACCATAGTTTCCTTCAGTTCCATTATTAATTTGGTTCTTTCTAGATCTAACCATTTGCTAAAACCAAAAAGGTCTGTGTGAGTATATCTGTAAAATCATCAAATACTATATTATAGGGAGGGTAAACACTCAGATATACTTATTCATGTTATCTTAAACTAAATATATTTTTCTAAAAATAACTATGACACTTTCTAATATTCTAACCACTATGGTTTTGTTACTTATTCTTAAATAACACCCTGACCTCCAAAGTTATCTAAGCTAACCTATGATACCAACTATAAGGCCCCAACCCTGAACATTACATAATATTGAATTATGTTTATAATTCACATTGAGGATCCTTTCAGTTTTAGATCTTTAGACAATTAAGAAATAACATAAACATAACATCTTGAATATTACATTTACAAACTTCTACCCAATATCCATTTTTTCATAAAATAAAGTCTCTTAAAATAAAAGAAATGTGTTTCATTCCATGTTTTAGACAACATGAATATTATTTGATCCCATCCATAACTATATTCCACAATATATACTATGAAAAACATTTCAAAAACATGGGATGAGCATAAAGGCTCAATAAGGGATACATAAAGAAGGAATGATGTTAGTTTTGAAAACAACATGTTAACCATGAATACTTAATCATAAATTAATAATAATCACTTTAAACAAGTAGCAAAAAAATTCACAGAATATAAGCTCATTTCATACCCTTTTGATAAACAAAATATTACCATAAATCCCATATAAAACAATGTATGGAATATAAATGTAACTTTGCACATAAACTTATTTAAATAGAATAACCATACGATCAACTTCCACAAATATCACTAAATGAAATAGCCATTCAACTGACTTCCATTCACAGTGAATTGGAGAATATAACGTAATCACCCATCTGTGTTTTATCACTGAACCACCTGCCATTTGTTTTATTACGTAACAACCCATCAAATGTCTAAGTACTAGTATATAATCACAACACATAAAACATTGAAAATATCTATATTTTACAAATAACATTTCATTTTCAATCACAATATATAATTTCAAGATATTGAAATACTCAATCCATATTAAAAAAAAATTCAATGCAAAAACACCCATAAAAGGAATAAGTTGTTTCATTTCCTTTAAACAGAACATTAAGGCTTATAAAGGAAGCTAAATAACGATTACAGTAGCGGAGATGTCATTATTGCTGCATATGTTAAAAATAAACATTATCATTGTCATTTAGTGAAACAATTCATAGAATAAATATTATCATTGAATTAAATTAAAAATATAAGGGTTTTATAAACCATAAAAATCAAGTCGTGTGTAAATCAAAATATGCCTCAAAAGAAAGAGATTTAGACGACCTCCCTTACCTCATGTCCGACTTGACTCGTTATTTCTTTAGTTTCCTAAATAATAAACATAGGTTAAAATATACTTGATTAATAACATTTTTAATGTTTATTATTCCATTTATATCACTTATTTCCATGTTATAACTATTAGTTAATTATCGGACTTCATATCAGACATTTTTTCAATGATCGAAACTTTAGTAAAAAATGAACTTTTTATAATTATAAATAGTCTATGTGGTCAAAATACCATTATCTTCATAATTATTTTCATCATTTAGATATCATATATATCATATATATCCATTATATGTCTATATATTATTGTACATAACATTTGGATATAATTAAATAAAATTCCCATAGGTATGCATGAATGCACCTTTAATTTATTTTTCATTTTTAAAGGAATGAAAACTAAATTATACACAAGAATATTATAATTACAATATAATATATGTGATATATATGTTACATAAGTTCATTAATTCCATCCTTCATACGTTTCATGTTTATCATGAACTAGTCACGTCACTTTTAAGGGTGGTAGTCCACACTTCCAAAAATAAAATTATCATATTTATACAACATGAAAAGCATAAAGGTTTGTTAAAAATGTGAATTAAAGAATCATAGAGTTAAAAATATATATAATAAATATAATATATAATTACAGTTCCATCATAATGACCACCACGAGAGGTGTTAGGGGAAAATTGAACAATCATCATTTCGTGAGATAACATTTTTTCATACCTAGGAACAATATGTATGTATATATTATATTGAGGTGTAAATAAGTGTAGTTAGAATCATTCTGATAAAAACAACTTTTTATATTGAGGATATTTTTGCTGTAATATAAACCAAGAATAATAATTGCATAAGGAGTGGAGAAGGAAAAATAATGGAAAGAAACTTGAGAGATGACGTTACCTCAAATTGGGTAACATCATTTGATTTGAGAGAAAGGGAAATCTAGAATTTCATTATGACTAGAGTATGTTATCTAGAATGAATAAAGGGATGTTTTGATCTTATTTGGTCAGAGGATGGATGATCCAAGGGGGATTAAGAGGTGTGAGTGAGGGTTAAAGGTGATTCTCTTTTATTAGAGGGAGGTGGGGCTCTATAGGAATGATTTAAAGTATTATTTTATTATAAAATAATTTCAGTTTCAAATGTTCCAAAACAAATTAAATTATAATATAAGATGAATATAAGTAGAAATATAATCATACAATAAGAATTGTATATATTTTGGTTATTTTTTAATACATATATGTTTTATTTAACCCTTCTTTACTCTTACCAATTTAATACGCATTTAAATCTTTGAGAATAAAAATAGTTATGAAAACTTGAAAATATCCAATTAAAGAGTCAATAATCATATTTTGGACCTTTGACAACTATTTGTCTGAATATTAAATTTTTTTAATTTTATAATATTTAATAAATTATTTTTCTATTTTAAAATATGAATTATGTTAATTTTGACACTATTAATGTGATGACTTTTTTTACAAATCCATAACAACATGATTGATTTGAAAAAACATCATTAATAAAAATATAACATGTATATAGAATTAAGAAAATTTTTGTATGATTTCAAAATAACCAAATTACATTTATTTTCACATTTATAATACAATTTATTTGAATACTTTTTAAAAAAACAAATCAATACATCATCATTATGTCATAATTAAATTTATTTATTTAATGTCTAAAAATTATAAATAAAATACCATGATGTAGGAAATACTTTTATATTTCTAATGAATATTTATAGTCGAAAATATCACTTATATAACCCCAAATAATTTTTTTTTTACTAAAATATATATATTTATGTTACATTTTTCTTTACTTTAAATTAATTTTTATAAAATGTCATTTTCACATACAAGTGGCTCCATGGGGTCCCAAAATTGACCCAAGGATGCCAATGGTCGAAAATGTATCAACCAATAGGTTTAGAACACATGTTAGGGTAATTTAATATTATTATAATATTTTTTTAACCTTATTTAGTAGACTTACCCTTTAACCATGCTAAATTAAATATTTACTAACGTTACTATTCATAATGCCTAAAAATAAAAGATGCCTATTTAAAAAATTTGGACCTCCTAATTCCAAATATGGTATAAAATTTTCCAAATTCAAAATAAATTATTTGCAGAAATTATTTTAAAATTAATTTCTTTTGTCAAAACACAAGAGCGTGTTTTTAAGAAGTATAAACTACAAAACGATTGAAATGTGTTTATGACCAATTTCAAATTTAAATTACTTACAATGGACCAAATTTGATTAAATGGTAAAAATAAAATCTAATTACACTTTAAAACCGATTAAAAGGATAATCTAATCATAAAAATAAATTAGATGAAAAGACAGTTTTGATTTAAAATGCAGTATTTTTCACTATTCATTAAAAAATGAGCTTTATCATAAAAATACCAAAAATTTAACCAAATTGAATTTTGATGGATCTATTATCAATAAAAGGTATATTTTATCAATTCTAACATATAAATGTGATAAAAACAATATTTAAAAATGGTACTCCATCAAAAGGATGTATAAATACATTTTAAAAATATTAGAGTATTTATGCTTAAAATTAGATTATTTGTTATTTTAAGCCTCTAATTTTTATTGGATAAATGTAAAAACATTTAAAAAAATTGTAAAATAATATTTTAGTTAGTGCTATTCATTTCTGCCAATAGAACTGGTAGGCGTTAACTACAATTTAAAATAATAATATTCTATTATTATTTTTTAGCATGACTCAGCCCTGTGTGCAACAGAAGATTTCAGAGAAACCAATTGTTGCGTGTTAAGTACTCCATTAAACATATAATCCACTTTAAAGTAAAAAATTAAAATTTAATTCAAAAATATTAATAAATATGAAACTGTTATATTCTTTATTTACTTGGGATGTTGTAGTTTTAATATCTAAGTGATAATTATATCATCCCCACACATCAAATATATTGAAGTAATATGTAATGAAATAGGATAGATGATAAGTTAACAGTTCTACCAATTAGAATTATCCTCCTCCTATAATATTTAATAATATTGATAGAGAGATATTAGTTTCAGAACATGTCTCTGGACATCAATTTCTTTATTCACTACCATATTAGATGCATTTTTTATCAAATAGGGATTGGTTTTTGGGTTCAGATATGTATTAAAAACCTAGGAAAAACTATGAAACTATATAATATGATATTTTTTCTAAAATTAGTAAAATATATCCAAATTTTCCATATATTTTTTACCCTTTAGATTTATTTTTTCATGAAAGTAATAGAAAAAAATACATCATCTAATTCAGCACCAACATCTCTTCAATGGGGAAAATGTTTACATTCTCATAAATCTGTAAAGATTATTTGGTCCTAGAAGATCTATAATATCATAAATGTGAGAGTTAAATATTATTATACACATGATTAATCAAATGAAACAAACAGTATATAAATGTATGTATTACTGATTGATATTTTATTGATGTATTTCCCTTTAGTGAATCCTATAAGAATATTCTAATGATGACTATGACAGAAGGTATTTTAAGTGTTTAATACACATCTTCATTCAATTTTTGATAAATAAAAAGTGGTTCATATTTATAAAGATCTTTATACTTTTTTTGTTTTTGAATATTCTACATGTAATATTTCAGGGTGATGGCTATCATAGCCATCATTTTCATAAAATATATCATCTATATCGATCTTGACCTATTGGTCAATTAGTATCATGATAGTGATTAGATAATTTATTATTATTATTTTTGTTTAATTTGTAACATAATGGAATGTTGGAAGGAAAAAATTTATGTGTAATAGTTTCATTGTTTTGTCAGCTTTCATCTACATAGTTCTGGTTGTATTCAATTTGATTCTCATGTTGTGTCCATAGAGTTCATTCCATGGGTTCAAGTTGGATAAAAAATTATATAGTTTTAATAGATATGCATGAATCCCTTGAAAATGCAATGAGATTATTTATTTCATTTAAATGAGAATATAATCATTGATCCATTATAGTTAAAATTTCACAAAAAGAATTCTTACTTCATTTTAGATAAAAAAGAATAAAATAAATTAAAGATAAAAATATATATAACCTATTAAAAAATGTAAATATTTCATATGGAAAACATAGTGATCATCAATATTCTAAAAATTGGTTTTGGTGCATAAAATCTGTTCAGAGACCTATAATGGATACAATATTGATATTTCATTTAGTGTAGGTATCAAACAGATGATGATTATTCTTGATGATCCATACAATTGAAAAAAAAATCATTAAACAAGTTTTTTTATAGTTCATGATATTATATGAAGATACCATGAAGGGTTTTCTATTTTCTGCCTTGAAGAAAATGTAAAATAAAATATAAAATATAATCACTATTAGTGAAATTATTAAGAGTGAGATGAACAACCAGCAGTTTTTATATTCCAATCAGTGGAAATCAGATAGCAGTTTCTGCTCAGCGGTGCTTTCGTCTTTGGTGAAGCCCATGCAGGATAAGCATTGGATGGGTTTGCACAGTAAACTACAAAGGCTCAAGTAAGACTTGCAGCATTGGTTATTCAATAGAACCAATTGTTTGACCAATTTAGAAGAGATTAAATATTAAATTGAGCATCTTGAGAGAAGGCTAGAGGATTCATGGAATGTGGAAAACTTTGGAACTCTTGTTGAAAAGAAAAACCTCCTTGTTGTCCTACTCTTAGAGCAGGAAAGAGCTGTTCGAGAGAAATCTCGAGCTACTTGGCTTAGAGAGGGGGATAGAAACATAACCTTTATTCAAGCCTGCATCAAAGAAAGGAGGTGTTCAACTGTTCCCAATATCCGAATTAGTGATGGGGCTTTTACCCAAGATATTGAGGTCATGGGAGGTATGGCCTTTGATTATTTCAAAATGTTGTTGGACGATCCTAGCCCATCTATGCAGGAAGGATATCTGTCTGAATAAACAGACTAGTCTAGCTTCTTGTCTAGGGTGGTGTCTAGTGAGGTGAATCTGGATTTTGAAAAAACTCTGGATGTTGATGAGATTTGGGAGGAAGTTAAGGCCCTTAATTCTGAAAGTGCCCCAAGGCCGGATGGCTTTCTAGGATCCTTCTACATCACTTTTTGGGATTTGGTTAAAGGGGAGGTCGTTGAGGCCATCCTGGAATTTTTCAGAGGGGTACACCTACCTAGGGTGGCTTGCACGTTGACCCTTATTCTCATTAAAAACTTGAAAGATCCTTCTTCACTCAATCAATATAGACCAATTAGTATGTGTAACTTCTCGTTCAAGATCCTGGAAAGCATTCTCAACAGAAGGCTAGCAGTTCATCTTCCCAAATGGGTCTCTAAAAACCAAAAAGGTTTTATGAAAGGGGGATCTACTCAATCGGCCATTGACATGGTACATGAATTTGTGGGGGATATCAACATCAAGTCACCTAGATCCAATGTGATGATTAAAGTGGGCATGGACAAAGCCTATGATAAAATGGAATGGAACATTATCATTAAAGTGTTAGGGAATATGGGATTTTCCAAAGGGGTTGTAGACTTACTGATTACAATTTTCAGCTCTCCCTAGTTGGATATTTCTTTCATTGGAAACAAATGTGGGTTTTTCAAGCCCAACTGTGGACTGGGACAAGGAGATCCCCTCTCTCTCAGCCTCTTCAGTTTGGTGCAGGACGTCCTTAGCAGATATATCAAGGGGAAATTCCTTAGTTGAAGCCTCCATCCTTACCTTGGTAGATCCAATACCAATGGTATTTCACATATCTTTTTTTCTGATGACATGTTATTTTTCTTGAATGGTAACAGGCGTACAATTAGGGAATTTAATAGGGTAATGGAAAATTACTGCAAGTGGAGTGGCCAGACCGTCAATAGAGAGAAATGTAGTGTGTTTCTATTAAAATGGTGTTCAGACAATAGGGGGAAAAAGATTATAGATGCACCAGGAATGCAGAAAAATTCTTTTCCTATGGAATATTTAGAAGCTTCTATTGTGCCAGGAAGTGTTTGGATTCACCACTTTGATGGTATAGTTAAGAAAATTACAACCCGTATTACAAACTAGAAGAATCGATTGTTTTCTTTTGGGGGGCGCATCACATTGGTTAATTGTGTCTTGTCCTCGATCCCAATGCATGTGATTTCAGTGCTTAATTCTCCAAAGGTAGTGCTGAACAATATTTAAAAGGTGATGACAGGCTTCATATGGCACTCACACTATGAAGGAAGACTTCAATGGACTTCATGGGATAGGATGGCTATGGAGATTTCTGATGGTGGTATTAATATCCGAAGTGTCAAAGGGGAAATGTTGGGCATACAAGCTAAAATTTTGTACGATTTTCTGGAAAATACATTGTTGTGGGCAATATTTATCAGTAATTGCTATGGAATACAGATAGACAGTGGCAGAGGGACTTCATCGCGACTCCTGCTCATGATTTCTAACCATTTACCAGTGCTCCACATGAGTTCCAGGTGGCTTGTGGGCTGTGGGAAAATTAATTTCTGGAAAGAGAACTGGGTTGGATCACCGCTAGGGTTCCTAGGCTGTCTGGTCCCGATGATCTCATTTTCTCCGGAAAGAAATTTCAGGCCATTTATCCAGGCCATCCTCACACCCGACCAGCTAAAGGTGTTTGACGGAATCACCTTGAATGTAGAACCATACAAGCTCATCTTTACGGGGTTGGCTTCGGGGTCCTTCTCTGCTAAGGGGTACCACTCTGTGTCTTCGGCCCATGGCATTCCCGACCGATGGAGTGAAACGGTTTGGTGCGGTGACCTTCCGGTGAAATACAACTTTCTTCTTTGTAATCTTCAGAACAATTCTATTCCAATAAAAAAATAGGTGAGGAACAAAGGGATCTCTTTGGCATCTAAATGTCTTTTCTGAATGGATTATAAGGGGGAATCGGTCGATCATCTGTTCTTTTCCAGTGACTAGGCGATTATAGACTCGAGATACCTGGGTGAGGCTTTTAGGTGGGGAAATCTGGTATCCACACATTCCATGTTTCTTCAACTTTGGTTCATGGGTTCTGAAGATAATTCTTCATAGAAGATGGTGCGGGCAATTTTTCTTGTTACGGGCTGTTGGAGCATCTGGAATACCCGAAACCAAAGTCGTCATGGGGGCAAGTCCTGCTCGCACTTGGCCATGATGGTTAGAACTAGGTGCATCACGGTCGAATTGGTTTCTCCAATTAAAGGATAGGCGGCAATTCCTATACTGAGAGTTTCCATGGTAAGTAATTCTTCTGCTCACACCTTACAGGATGCTAACAGGAAAGGCAGATGGGTGAAGTGGAATCCTCTGAGCAGTGTGTTGAAGCTCAACGTGGATGGGTCATGTGTGTCTGGTTTTATGAGGGACGGGGGAGTGGTTCGTGATCCCCAAGGGGCAGTGATTCTGGCCTTTAGTGATGGCTTTGGATCGAGAGATTCCCTCATGGTGGAAGCTTCCGTGATACTGAAAGGTATTGAGCTTTGTCACTCAAACAACATTAAGTTTGAATCGGTCGAGACCGACTCGGCTATCCTACATGGTTCACTACAAGGGATGTTCTAAATCCCTTGGACCATTTTCTACATCATTCGTAAGTGCAAACATCTATTAGACCCACAGGTGATTATTAGTCACACATGGCGTGAGGGGAACATGGTGGTTGACTTCCTCAGTTTAGCAATTACTAATGGTGATCATAATTTTTTGTTTTCCAGGTCAGGGTCTCTTCCACAGGCATGTGGTAACTTTGTTAGGGCAGATGCATTGGGTCCCCAATAATTTAGAACCCCTTAGGAATGTTCTGTGTAGGGATTTTCCCATCTTGAAATAATAATAAAAAGTTAATGTGGGATGGAGATGATTTGAGGATTAGTGCAGAGGACTAACATCACTATATCTCTCATATAGGACGCATTCACTCTCTAGATTCATACTCCAACATATTTATGAATATTTTAAACCTTTTCCACTAAAAATATAAATAAACACAACCAAGAACTCTAAATAATATAATGGACTCTTTTCATTCATACATAAACCAAAAAATATATATTTTATATAGAGAGTAACATAACATATCACCTAGAACCCGTAATCATCAATCCATTACTCGAACAATGTTTTACCACTATAATAACCAAGTGAATAAAGATAAAATTTTAAATGGGTGGGGGGGAAAGGAATGGACAACATAAAGAGTAACAAGAATTGTCACTAATATATTATAATTGAACACCACGTAATTACATATGTAATAAATGGCATATAAACAAAAATAATAATTGAATCTAATGAGAATAAAAAGAAATTTTAATATTACTGTAACAAAAAAAATTTAATGATATATGTTAATGTAAATAAATTAAATAAATTAAATTTATTCAATAATTCTTTATACATGATACCCTATGTAAAAAATAAGTTCTGCTATAGTATATCATTTTAACTTAGACATTAAATTGGTGGTAAGAACCAAAATAAAAACATTTAAAAAAATATTTATAATATTTATATATAATGAATATATTATGATAATCTCGTAATAAATAATTACACAATTTTAGTAATGTAATTTGACAATTCAAAAAATTCACTCAAAACATTTACTTCAAAAAAATGTTTTTATTGAACTTTATGAACGGATAATATTTTATAAAATTTTTTAGCTGTTTTATTTGACATAATTAATATTATTTTTCATATAACCATGTATAAATAAAAAAAAGGTAAAAATATTGGATATTTATGAATATTTTAAATTTTTAGTGAATAGTGAAAATATAATGATTTTGAAAACCTATTATTTATTATCTTTTT
Organism: Viscum album; assembly: GCA_963277665.1. Taxonomy (NCBI): domain Eukaryota; kingdom Viridiplantae; phylum Streptophyta; class Magnoliopsida; order Santalales; family Viscaceae; genus Viscum; species Viscum album. The sequence continues at coordinate 1,487,203,951 of OY728157.1, forward strand.
AAAGTACTATTATATTTTAAATTTAACTTTAACATAATATATTCACACTTGAATTATAAATAATATTATTAATTACATATAAATCATCATTATAAATTCTTTTGTTATAAGTTCATTTTTTTGGGTTAAAAAAAACTTTTCTAAAAAGTTTTTTTATACACCAAGGTGTTTTTATATTAATGAAATAAAAATTATTTTTTTTCTAAATGAGAAAAAATTATATTTTTAGATTATATATGCAATAATATATTTCTACATTCATTAGATATTTTTTATTTGGTATGTAATTTATGTAAATTCAATTTATTCTTAAAAATAGATTTCTCTACAACCAATTTTGTTTCAATCTGCACATTTATTTGGAAAGGAATATATACAAATAATTAGAATTGAATCAGAAAATTTTATTTAATATTTTTACTCATAATAATTAATATTATTTAATTAAATAATCTTAAATGTTTCCATAATAAATAATAAAAATAATAAAAATGAGTTATTGAGACAAGGTTACATAGGGTATATTAGGATTTATCTTAAGAGAAATGGTTAAAACTATATGTAAAAAAATTGACTTATTTTTTTATAAATTTATTTTGATGATATACGTCCCATATTATTTATTTTTTTATTTTGGATCCACTAGGAATGAGAGTGAAATTATTTTATTTTAATCTTTCAAAAAAATTAATTTATCTCTAATCCTTTTATTAAGAATTAATATTTGTTATCATCTATTGGAAACATCTCATCAGAAATATATATTATAAAGTACCTTCCAATATAACTTTTTAACTTCCCTAGTAAGGGAATTTAGGATCTAGTTTGATCAAAATACTATCCTCTAAAGGATTATTGTGTTATCCAATGGAGTCTTCTCAGCGAATAGATAAAACTCATAGCCAATTACAATATTTGTTTCCACGTAACTCCTCAAAATCCATGGTATATGTTATAAAATAATTAATTACTTATATTAAACATACTCAATTTTTCTCAAGTTAATTTATGAATTAATTTTTTTATAATTTTAATAAAATGATAGATTACATGTAGTATTCCTACATACGTGTGCACTACTAAATCCACATAGCGACTTGAATTAATTATCCATAAAAAATTAAATAAAAGGTTACTATGATGTATTTGATATTTATATATTATATTTATGAAATAATTATATTTACTTGACTAAAATTTATCATCTACCATTTTATCTTTCCATCAATTCAAAAATATTAACATTGCTCTTGTGTATGTGTGGACTACCTTCACTATGAATTGATGTGATTGATTTTTCTTTTTCAATTAAAAAGTTTCTAAATGAGAACAAAATAAATATATTGTAAACATATAATTCTTATTATATAGTAAGGAATATATAAATTTGATTTTTTTTATTTACCTAAGTTTAAATTCAACTATCAAAATGTGAAAACATCACCCATGTAACTATATAAACTACCAACTCCATGTGGTGATGTAATTAAATTTTCCCCACAAATTTATATGAATGAATATAAATGTATATATAATGAATAAATATTATACATATATAATAATTAACATTAATGATATGATGAAACCATGACCAATGTTAAAGGACCAGAACCATCAATAAAAACATGCATGAAAAAAGAATATGTTTTCACAAGAGAGCCCACTTTAAAAACTAATTATTAATAAAAGGATAATTGGAAAATTTTAAAATCAAGTAAACTTTTATTTATTCCAGTATAAAAGTTATATAATATATTAATAATAATTATACATTTTTTATAATGAATTATTTACCATTTTTGATAGAGGAGATGACTTGAGTAAAGGGATTTATGCTTCAATATCATTTTAATCAGGATTATATATGTGTGAATTTCCCTTGAGAGAAATTATAAAATAATAATATGTTAAAGAAGATTAATTTTTGTACCCTTGGGTAATATATGTAATCATTATATTTTAGTTCTATTTTCAACTACTTGAAACTAAAATTTTTTAGTAAATGTTTTTTTAACTGAAAAGTTTTTTTATTTTTTGGTCTGAAATATTTCTCCTTCAAATATATATTCTTTAGAATTGCATTCTCAGTTATTTTACTATACTAAATTTATTTTAAAAATTAATTTCAACCCATTTTTTCATTCAATATAATTATTTAAAATAAATCGTTATCTTTTTCACTTAACGAGATTCATTTCACTGATGGTTTCAATAGAATCTTTAATTTTAATTATTATGACTTGAATGAAATTTATCACCACCTGTACTAAACTATATTTTTATTCATTTTTTACATGTTTAAAATATAATTCAATGATTTTTTCTGTACTATTTTGAAAAAATTTATATAATAAATTATTTATTTTAAAATGAAGATATTATTTTCCTCATGAAATATACCATTGATCTTTTAAATAATATTATGATAAATTATAACATCCTCTGATGATATATATTTTTTACAAGGTATATGATCTAAATATACCTTACATATTAATTTTATTTATTTATTATGATTAGTATAAATCGATATTAAGGTAACACATTTATTTTACCTAGGTTATTCCATGATGAGATAATGAAATATCTATTAAACCCATTATCATTCTATGAATTATGATATAATGAATTGATGAATGTTTTTCATCTAGTTACCAACATATGTATGGTTTTAATTATGTTATAAGTGGGATTAGAATTATATATACCTCCAATTAATTTCTACACGTTCATATCAATTGAGATAATATTGAATAGAATGGTGAGTGATGGCAATTAATTAAGGGTTATATGAACTATGATAGTGTTAAGAGTGTACCATGTGTAACAACATGGTTTTTCACTTGGGTATGTATCTTTTAAATTAAAGTATAAATCTATAAATTTGACCTAATATGTATTCCTTTTCAGTTAGTAATGTTCTCAGGGCTGTCCATGGCATGTTCGGAGCCCAGAACACATCTTTTTGGTAAAATGATATTAGTAACACTATTAGCGTACAATTGGCGGACCATTTGGAAAAAAATGTAGATTGAAATTTATAGACAGAACCACATCGCAAGTTTTTTGCCTGTCTATTTATATTAACTATGAAATATTCCCCTGATGACTATAAAACCTTGAATGGTTTTCATACGGTTCTACAAAATGTGCAGGCAAATAGTGTACTTTCCATTTTTCTAGGTAATATAAAAATTTTACCATATTGATAAAATTAAAACCCATCTTCCTCCCAAATATGTATTTATGTTGGATTAACCTATTTTTCTCTCATTTTGGATCCCTTCGATGATATAAGGTATGAATCAATAGATCTCCATACTTCAGGATCTAGTCGAGCATTTTTCTGTAACGTTGGATTCACAAGGATATGTATTTGAGTCCTATTGAGATGTTCTCTTTCTCTATTGTTCTCGACCCAGTTATCAGGGTATGACCATTTTTCTATCTTTCATTGATCAAATATGATACGAGATAAATAAAGGGCCAATACCTAAGGTGTAGATTCATAGAAACCTAAGGTGGTTGGTTTATAACTCATCCCTCAAGTTCATCGATTTTGGAATTTTTCATATGGGGCTTGCTGCATTCACCAGTTTCCAGTCAATTAATTTATACTCTAGGCTTATACTCAATAGAACCATATGGATATTATATTCCCATATATGTGATTAATTGTTTGTGGTTATGACCACAACTACATCCCTTTCATGTCTAATGTTATTCCATAATTACATTTTAGTGATTTGACATGTTTGTGCCACCGTTCAAGTGTGCCTTCACTTTCCTACTCTAAGGGTAAAATTTTCTATATTAAATGGCATTGATAAAGGCCCCACTTTATCAATGCTTATTTTAGCAGTGATAAATATAGACTTTCTCAGTTCATTTTTCTAGTACGGATAAATTTTGGCGCTGTTAAAGGCACATTTTTTAGTAGGGATCCATTATCTTATCTATAAGGGCTATTTGAGAGATCATTTGGGAAAGGATTTATGATTTTCCTTCTTTTATGATTCCCATATCCATAATTTTCAATTATAAATAGATTGGATCTTCTAAATTCTCATCATTGATAAGGATTTCAGATCCTTTATTCATGGAATATCTTTAACTATATTTTTTCCCATGATGATAGTGGAATGAGAATTCATGGTGTTTGAACAGTTCTATCCATATTCAATGGAACAAATTAAGCTTCTTATATCTGAATATATACTTTCAGCTCTTACAATAAATTTATTTTTCACACTTCTCCCCTTAGAGATAATTCCTTTATATTTTAAACATAAAGATCACTGTATCCAACTCAATATCATGATTTGGGTATTTATTCACATGAACTTTCAATTTCATTGACTAATAGGACATAAATTTACCAATATAAATTAATTCACCGCCCAATCCATTCTTTATATCATAGTTGTATAACACACAAAAATCCCCACTTGAGGGAACCTTGGTGAATGGTGGAGTGATAAACCTCTTTTTTAAATTCCTTGAAGCTCTCATTGCATTAATTATACAACATAAACTATTTTACCTTCTGATTCTTCTTTTAAACGGTTATAAAATTAGGGGATAGTTCTCAAAAATCATCAGTAGTACCCAGCTAGCATAAGGATACTATTTATATCCATTAAAAATATTGGTTTAATCTATTCCACCATTTTATTTTTCTTATAAGGTTCCAAAAATATCCATTTGTTTGTGATAACATGCCCAAAGAATAATTCTTCCTCTCTCTCTATAAATCACATTTACTATACTTTTCATATACATTCTTCTTTCAAACATATTTTGAATGGAATAAAAATACTTCTAATGATTATCCATTCTTTTAATGTATATAATTATATAATATATTAATACTTAAAAAATATAGTAAATATCTAAAGACTCTATTCAATAAGTTTATTAATATTTCTAGAGAATTAGTAAGTATGAAGGGATCACAATGAACCCATAGTTTCTATATAATAACCTCTCTTTTTATTACACAATTAGATATGATTTATTACATAAAATATTCACTTGATACAACATAGAATATCAATATTTCTAGTGTCTTTTGGTCTTAGTAACATTACATAATGACTTAAAACATTAAACGTGACATCTTTATTGAAAACTTCATTTACCTGACCACTACATTTCCTCGTACTTAGTATTGCATGGGATAACCTGACGACATGCACAAAAAAAGGGTGAGATATAAAGCCCAGTAAGGGAATAAAGATGGAATAACATGGGGAATACAGTACATGTTAGAAAAAATGAATATCAATGGAGCATAAGAGAAACATGAACATAAAGGCATGATAAAGCATGAAAATCATAACATGGAGAAGTGGCAACAAATCGCAACATGGAATTAGCATGAGCCAAGGCTCATTGCACATAGAGCATGAGTAAACCCTCATTGCACATGAAGCACGAGTAAACCCTCATTGCACTTGAATTATCACGAGTCAATACTCATTGCACATGACGTATCATGATACTATACTTTACCCAATGTATTGGAGCGCTATCAGGGTGCACCCTTCTTAAACATTTCATTTCGTGTATAACTGTTCCACATGGATCATAAAACAAGGATTCATCATCATTTATTCCAAAATAAAGGAATGAGGAATTCATAATTGAAACTATACAATCAATAAGTACCTTTGCATAAAGTTTAATACCCTTGATAGAGAAATAGGCATCGTATTCACTACATAATGACTTTGGCTCGGAAAAATGCAGTGTAATTTCTGCAGCATAACGGCCTGACATAAGAATTAATAAAAATGGTTGATGAGAGTGAAAGGGGTGTCTCATCATATATACATGAAATTTAAATTAATTAATTCATATATATACATGACCCAACAATTGTAAAGTAATATAGATTCATGATACAAAATAATTACTCGAATATAAATGAAGAGAGAGAAATTCCTTCGAGAATTTTGGCATTGTAATGGGTATACATGGAAGGAATAGATGAGAGAAAAGGGGGATTATAATCATTAATACATAAAGATTACAGTATAGGGGAGGTGATAAATCATACCCCAACATTTACAATTAAAAATTAAAGGCAATAAAAATATTATGAAACTTGGATAAAAAGGGAAAGGAAGGAATCCCTTACTTGGAAATGTGATCCCAAAGGATTGGGATAGGATTTACCGAGGCTTCTTGGGATATTGGAACACTTTGGGATTATTCTAGAGAGAGGAGGGAAGATTTTGGATGAATTCCAAAGGCTTTTAGTAAAGAGTAAGTGGGATCACGGGTGGGTTTATATAGGAAATGAGAGAGAATTCTTTATTATTTTGGATTGCAACACAACACATTAAACTAATCCAAAACACAAACCATCCCATCGTTTTTTCCCATGGTTTTTTCCAAAGGTGATTGGAAAACAATATTATATAATTAAAATGGTCAAACTTTTTAAAATATTTGGATTTCTTATGTGGAGGTGAGTCACACTCTCAAAAAACCAATTTAAAAAGCTAAAATGTTTTATAAGTCTTGGAGGGTCCACTAAGGCTTTGTAAAATAAATCAAATAAACATAAAATCAAATTATTTTAATGATAAAAAATATATTGTCTGAATAGAATGTTTATAGTATTTTATTACATAACTAGTGGGTCATTATGATGTCATAAAACACATTATATAATTAAACAGTATTTAATTTTTACCCAAAAACTTGACTGTCTTAGAAAATTATGAAAAACTCACTATTGGATAATTTTGATATCCTAATTCCAAAAAAATATTCATTTTACCAATATAATTGTTGAAAAATGTTAATTTTCACTCTAAAAATAAAAACCGACATTTATCAAAAAACAAGGGTTTTGACAAAAATAGTTTTCAAACCATAATAAAAATTACAATTGCATTCATAATATTATACGATAATTTATATTTAATAAAAATTAATTTAATAATAATAATAATATTTTATTAAAATATTATTTAATTCAAAAATCCATTAATTCATCAAAATAGTTTTCTTAGTTTAATATTAATTAAAAATACAATTTGTACTTTAAAAACAATGTACAAAGTAACAATAATATAATAAAGTTATTATGATTATTATATTCAAAAAGTAATGTACATAATAATAATTATAGGGTCTTGTTCCATAACCCCTTAAAACACCTGTATAAGACCTTAGGCTAAGGTCTGTGATGGTGACAGACTCTAGCGTGGCTCGGATGACATCGCTCAAGTGGTAATCTCTATCAACTTCCACTTCTCTTGTAGGCAGTTCTACTCAAGCTTAGCGTACTCAAGATCATCTTGGTCTTGGTCAAGAGTGAATCCCAATGACACCACCTCCTTTAAAATCTTCGATAAATTGGCTTCGTATGGGGCAAGTCTACTGGATGAGGCCATCGCTTCCTTTTCCTGAGTAAATTGGATTTGTTAAAGCCCTATATTTATACTAATCATGTGATCACTGTTCAATGGCTATATTAGCAATGGTCAAAATTCATATTGGTATTTTGAAATCCAAAAATATAAAACCAATGAATATCACATTTTATATAAACATTTCACGTAATAATACATTTAATTAGATCAAGAGAAATATCTATTAATAAATGTTTGGGTCTTTAAAATATTCCCCCCTTTAGAAATTTCGCACTCGAAATTTACTTTTCCCACACCTAAACATATGTGGGTAAATCTTCTTCATCACTTCTTCCAATTCCCACATCACTTCTTCAATCTTTTTATTTTTCTACAACATCTTGATGAGGGGCAATGTATTATTTAGTAGAAGTTTTTTTCTACGATCTAAGATCTTCACTGGTTTCTCCTCGTAAGTAAGATCATCCTCTTGTTATACTACCTCTAAATAGAGTACATATGAAGGGTCTGGTATGTACTTCCTTAAGAGGGATTAATAAAAGAAATCATGTACTTTTTCCATGGTACGTTCAAGTGTTAGTCAATAGGCCATATCCTCAAAACAATCAAGAATATCGAAAGGGTCAATGTACCTAGGACTTCACTTCCCTTTCTTTCCAATCCTCATGAACTTATTCCATATAGATATGTGTAAAAACACCATGTCTCCAACTTTGAACTCAATGTCTCATCGACGGTTATCTTCATAACTCTTTTGTAGACTTTGGGCTACCTTGATATGTTTCTGATTGGATTTCACCATCTCCACCATTTCATCAACCATTTCAGGTCCTATAATCTTACACTAACCGACTTCATCCCAACATGCCAGTATTCTACACATTTTCCCATAAAGGGCTTCAAATGGTGCAATTCAAATGCTTGAGTAGAATTGTTATTATAAGATAATTCAACTATAATAAGATGGTGATCTCATGCTCCTTTGTGGACTATTGAGCATGCTCTCAACATGTTCTTAAGTGTTTGGATAGTCCGCTTAGATTGTCCATCAGTTTGAGGATGATAAACCATACTGAAGTTCCCCTCAGTATCCATAGTATTTTGACAACTCTTCCAAAACATAGAGGTGAATCTTGGATCTCAATCAGATACAATAGATAGTGGTAATCCATGCCTCCTTACCACTTCTTTGATGTAAATCCATGCAAGTTGATCCAATGAGAAGTCCTCTCGAATTGCGATAAACTGTGTTGTCTTCATAAGATGAACCAAAACGACCCATATAGCATTGTTTCCTCTGGATTTCCTTGTAATTCTAGTTACGAAGTCTATGGTAATGTTTTCCCACTTCCATATTGGTATGGGAAGTGGTTGAATCATCCCCTTAGACTTTTTCCTCTAATCCTTCACTAACTAACATACTAGGCACTTTGATGTATATTCAGAAATCTATCTTTTCATATTGTCCCACAAAAAGTTTTATTAGATATCTAGATAAATCATTGTTCTCCCCATGTGAATAGAGAAGGTTGAGCAATGTGCATCTTTCATAATATTCTTTTTTATCTCTGGATCAGATGGTACACATAATCGTGACCCAAATCTTGTGATTCCATCCTTGTCAACCGTGAACTCTGAGGATTTCCCATTTCTGATAGCTTCCACCCTTTTTATAACTTCCAAATCCTTTCTTTGAACATCCTTTAACCTTTCCAAAAATACGATTGGGCAATCATTTGTGATAGGATTGATTATTTTCCCTTCTTTATGATTCCCAAGTCCATCTTAATCAAATCCAAGAAGATTGGATCTTTTTAAATTCTCATTAATGATAAAATTGTTGGATCTTTTCTACGTAGAGAATACTCCACCATGTTCACTTTCCCAGGGTGGTAATGGATTGAGAAGTAATAGTCATTGATCAGCTCTAACCATCTTTGTTGGAGTATATTCAACTCTTTCTGTGTGAAAATATACTTGAGGATTTTGTGGTCCGTATATATTTCACACTTCTCCCCAAAGAGAAAAAGCCACCATTTTTTAAAGTGAAGATCACCGCAGCCAAATCTAGGTCATGTGTTGTAAAATTATACTCATTAACTTTCAATTTCCTTGAATCATAGGAAATGACTTAGTCATTCTACATCAACTCACAACCCATTACCTTATTCTAAGATTCAGTGAATACCTATAAAATTTCTCCACTCATAGGTAATGTGAGCACAGGACTAGAGATAAGTCTCCTTTTCAACTTCTTGAAGGTCTCTTCGCATTCATCACTCCAATAAAACTTTACTCCCTTCTGAGATAGATTCGTAAGAGGGTTTGAAAATTGTGAGAAATTCCTCACAAATCTTCAATAATATCTAGTTGTCCCCAAGAAGCTACGGATATCCATTACTAATGTTGGCCTCAAAAATCCCTCTATTGAAGCTGTCTTCGAGGGATCCAAATATATTCCATTTCTTGTGATGATATGGACCAAGAATGAGACCTCATTCAACTAGAACTCACACTTGTTGTACTTTGCATAAAGCTTTTCCTTCCACAAGGTATCTATTACAGTTCTTAGATGCTCTTTATGATCCTCCTTGGTTTTTAATTATATTAGAATATCATCTATAAAGACTTCCACAAATTCGTCGAGGTAATATCTAAAGACTATGTTCATCAAGTCCATGAATATTGATGGAGAATTAGTGAGTCTGAAAGTCATTACAATGAATTCATAATGGCCATATCTTATATGAAAATCAATCTTGGGGATATCTTCCTTCTTCACCATTACTTCATAATATTCTGACCTCAAATCTACCTTGGAGAAGTATTGTGATCCACGCATCTGATTGAACAAGTCATCAATTCGTGGAAGAGGATACTTTTTCTTTATCTTAACTTTGTTGAGCTCGCAATAATCAATTCAAATGAACGTTGACCCATCCTTCTTGACAAAGAGGAAAAGTGCACCCCATGGTGAAGCACTTGGGCGTATAAACCCTTTATCCAAATTCTCATGTAGTTGTTTTTTCATCTACTCAAGCTCCACAATATTAATTCTATAAGGAGTCTTGGATATTGGAATCACCCCATGTATAAGTTCAATTGAGAATTCAACATCTCTTCTAGGATTAAGACCAGGAAATTCCTTGGGAAACACTTCAGCAAATTCCCTCAGAATAGTCATGTCTTCAAGGAGGGTTATCTCCTTAGACTCAATCATTTGAGCCAGATACACGTTCTCATAGAGCAGTAATATCCATTCTTGAGATAATGGAACTAAAGAAGATTCATCCTCCTCATTTCACTTGTACAGAATTGGGGGTCGATTCTCCACATGGAGAGTGATTTTCCTCTCACAGAAATTTATGTTAGCTCCATATAAAGAAAGCCAATACATGCTAATAATTTCATCAAATTCCACCAGAGGAAGTATGATGAGGTTTTCTTAGAAGTCCAATCCACAAATTATAGCAGGTGAGGAGTTATACTCATGGGATGAAATGATTCCTCCATTTTTCGTACTCACAAACATCTTTACTTCCCTGATTTGTGGTGGTGTTGGGAATGTTCTATTAAAATTTCAGGATATAAAAGATTTTGTAGAACCTAAATCAAAAAATACTTTCTCTATTATTGAATGGATAACTAACATACTGGTCACCACTTCATTTTTGGGATTCACTTTAGCAGTAGAGATAGAAAAATCTTGTCCTTGCTACCTTGGAGGTTGTTGGTTGCCTACTAAAATCCTTGACTTAGGGCACGGATTCTCAAGGTGCCCTAGTTATTTTCAGTTTAAGTAATGGACAACGTTTTGAGGTTCAAATGGAGCATTCCTCTCCTCCTTTGCTGCCATGGGTCTTTCTTATTGGTACTTAACAGCTAGGTGCCCTTCTCTTTCACACCTAAAGCATTTCCTCATCCCCTTCAGGAAATTTCTAGTGTGCTTCTTTCCACACCTTTGCCAAGTGGGGTGTTGTATTTTATAAGCACCATTATATTTATCCATCAGATCTCCATAATTGATGTTAAACTTACACCTCTTATCCCTATGATAACCCTAAGATCCTTCTATATCTATTTTGACTTTGAGGGCACATCGAACAATTTCCTCCTAGGTGTCAAAGTCACAGATCGATGTGGCTTTACACAGATTAGGTTTCATCCCACCAAAGAAGAGGTCAACCTTTCATTTGGGGGTAACGATAAATATAGAGGCATGTTGTGCAAGCCTTGTGAATTTTTCCTCATACGCTCTAATGAATTCATTGTCTTTTTTCTTGAAGTAAAGTAAGTCCCTTTATATCTTAAGATGAAGGGTGCATGGAATATATTTATCAACAAACATCTTTAGAAAATCCTTCCATTCCAATGCCTCGATATCCTCCTCAAGCTTCATATTTTTTATCAAAGTCCACCATTGATTAGGTTCAAAGTCAATAAAATAAGCATCTAGGAGAACCTTCTCTTGTTTGGAACATTGAAGGATGGAGAAAATATTTTCAATGGAGTTGATCCATTTTTTGGAGATTGAGGGATCAGGAGATGCATTAAAAGTAGGAGTCCTTTTTCTCATGAAGCTCTTGATAGCGACTTGTTATTTCTTTAGGGGGGTTGTCCATTTATCTTCACCCAGTTTCTATTCAATTATTGAGTTAATTGAGAGAGTATCATGAAAAAGTTCGTGATTCCAACTTCTATTGAATTGGGGATCTCATTAGAAAAGTCATCGCATTGATCTACACATAGTTTGTTAGCTCGAGTCCTCCTATTACCGACCATTTCCTGGAATAACAGGAAAGTTAGGGGTAACACATAAAGGATAATCCAAATAAAAAAAGATGACTTGTAAATTACTTTTATTTCTTTAAATTATGAATCTATAATATTCAATCTATGTTATCCATGATCTACTTTCAAACATGTATTCTTAGAGGAATTTTTTTAAATTCTCTTAATAATGGTTCATAATAAGCTTGTTAATATAAAAAAGAGTATCCCCTAACAGTGAAATAACCAATAGTGCAGAAAGGCATTTTTTCATTTACTAGGATACCTCGAGTCAAGCCCGAAACACCTTGTCGGAGTTGTCACTCCTAGGAACATTTGTTCCAGAGCTATCTCTACGTGCTCGTATCTAGACAATGATGTATTTTCTTGATAAACCACTTACTCAATACTCACAAAAATTTAAATATTTTATTATTATACTTAGTCTTTTACTTAAGTCTTTCACTAGGATTTCCTAATCCTAATCCCAAAAATAACTAAACCTATCCTCTAATACCAACTATAACAACACTACTTTTTATTACACACTTAGACATGATTTATTACATAAAATATTCCATTTATAAAACATAGATGATCAAGAGGTATAGTGTATTTGGAGCTTAGGAACATTGCATAACAACATAAAACATGAAACCCGACATCTTTACTGAAAACTTCCTTTACATGACCACTACATTTCCTCACACATAGCATTGCATGGGATAACCTGATCACAAGAACAAAAAAAGGGTGATCTATAAAGCCTAGTAAGGGAATAAAAATAGAATAAAATGAGGAATACAATAAATGTTATAAAATAGGAATATAATTGGATCAAAATAGGAACATGGACATAAAGGCATGATAAATCATGATAATCATAACATGGAGATGTGATAAGCACACTTAATAAGGAATTAGCATGAGCCAAGGCTCATTGCACATAGAGCATCAGTAAACCCTTATTGCATATGAAGTATGAGTAAACCCCCATTGCACTTGAATTATAATTATTAAACAATAATTTCAAATGATGTATCATGATACTATACTTTACCCATTGCATTGGAGCACTCTTAGGGTGCACCCCTCTTAAACATTTCATTTCATGCATAAGTGTGCCACATGGATCATAAAACATGGAATCATCATCATTTATTCCATGATAAAGGAATTTGGAATTAGTACTTGAAACTATATAATCAATAAGTAAATGTTCATAAAGGTGAATACCCTTGATAGAGAAATGGACAAGGTATTCACTACACAATGACTTGGTCTTGGAATAACACAGTGCAATTTCGGCAGCATAACAGCGAGACATAAGAATTCATAAATATAGTTGATGAGAGAGAAAGGGGTATATAATTATATTTAAATGAAATAGACAGTAATGGATTCATATAGATACATGTACCAACAATTTTAATGGAATTTATATTCATGATACAAAATAATTACTTGAATGTAAATGAGGAGAGAGAAATTCCTTACGGAATTCCGACATGGTAACGGGTATACATGGAAGGCATAGATGACATATAAAGGCGACTATAATCATTAAAAAATAAATAAGATAGTATAGGGGAGGTTTTAAGTCATACCCCAACATTTATAATTGAAAATTAATGGTCATAACAATATTAAGAAACTTGGATAAAAAGAGAAAGGAAGGAATCCCTTAGTTGGAAATGTGATCCCAAGGCTTGGGACAGGCTTGAGAGAGGATTCTTGAGAGCTTGGGGAACCTTGGGAGGATTCTAGAGAGAGTAGGGTAGATTATGGACGAACTAAAAAAGATTTGAGTGATGAAAAAGTGGGATTTTGTGTGGGTTTATATAGTAAAGGAGAGGGAATTCTATATTATTTACGTTTGGGACACCACACATTAAACTAATCAAAACCACAAGACAACCCATTATTTTTGCCCATATTGTTTTCCAAAGGGGAGTGGAAAACAGTATTATATAATAAAAATTTAATAAATTATTAAAATAATAGGGTTTCTTATGTGGGGGTGAGTCACACTCTCAAAGAAATCAATTTAAAAAGCTAAAATGTTTTAAAAGTCTTGGAGGGTCCACTAAGACTTTGTAAAATAAATCAAACAAACCTAAAATCATATTATTTTAATAAAAAACATATATTATCCTAAAATAATATTTATATTGTATTGTTACATCATAATTTGTTCATTATGATGTCCTAAAACACATTATATAATTAAACGGTATTTAATTTTTACTCAAAAAATTAACTATCTCATAAAATTATGAAAAATTCACCATTGGATAATTTCGACGTCCTGATTCAAAAATGAAATTCATTTTGTCAAACTAATTTCTAAAATATGTGAATTTTTAATTTTAAAATAAAAACTAATATTTATCAAAAAAACATGGGTTTTGGAAAAAACAGCTTTCAAATTTTAATAAAAATTACAATTTCATTTATAAAATCACAAGATCATTTATATTTAATAAAACTTAATTTAATAATAAAATTATTGTATTAAAATATTATTTAATTTAAAAATCCATTAATTCATCAAAATATACTTCTTAGTTAAATATTAATTAAAAATACTATTTGTGCTTTAAAAAACTATGTACATTGCAAAAATAATAAAATGAAGGAATATTCTTTATTATATACAAAAAATAATTTAAATAATCGTAATTCTTGTGTCTTGTTACATAACCACTTAAAACTCTTGCATAAGACCTTAGGGTAAGGTTTCTGATGGTGATAGACTCTTGGGGTGGCTTGGATAATATCGCTCGGGTGGTAATTTGTATCAAATTCTACTTCTCCCGTAGGCAGTTCCGCTCAATCTTAACATATTCAAGCTCGGATTGGGCTTGGTCAAGAGATAATCCCAAGGACGCCACCTCTTTTATAAGCTTTGACAAATGGGCTTCATATGGGGTAAGTCTATTGGATGAGGCCATCACTTCCGTTGTCTGAGTAAATTGGATTTCTTAAAGCCTTATATTTATACTAATCATGTGATCACTTATCAATGGCTATATTAGCAATGGTCACAATTCTTAACGGTATTTTGAAATAAAAACACAGAAAACCACTGAAGTTATTATTTTATATAAACATTTTACATAATAATAAATTTAATTAGATCAAGAGAAATTTCCATTAATAAAATTTAGGGTCGTTACATTACATGCCTTATTAGAAAGGTAGTATTGGTAATATCTTACTTATTCACCTTTAATTAGTGATAAATTGATTGATGTTCCACCATAGAGAAATATTGGACCCGTGTAGTTAATTTAGCATGTCATCTATCTATAATAGGGGATACCTGTTCTTTCTGATGATTTTTTTACTTCATGATAATCAATGTAGAAGCACAATCACTCATCCTTATTCTTGAGGAATAGAACTATCACACACCAAGGTAAAGCACTCTCGCATATAAAAAAATTCCAAACTCTTTTTTAATTTATTCTTTGGTTCTCCCAACTCAATGGTGGTCATTATTTAGGGTGTATTGGATTTGGGAATAGATAAATGTATAATTCGTATTGAGAATTTAACCTTTCAATCAGTAGGAATTCCTAAAAATTATTCTAGGAATAAATCATTATAATATCACAATGGGTATTTCTTATAGCATAATTCTCTTCTTTATCTCAATCATTTGTCCAAGATATTCTTTCTCATAGGGAAATAATATAAGTACATGTGAAGAATATTCCAAAAAATATTCATTTTTCTACTTACACTTGTATATAAATGGAGGATGACTTAATATTGGAAGATAAATATCCCCCTTTTGATAATTGATGTTGGTTTTATGTAATCATAGCCAATATATTCCCAAATATAGCATCTAACTCCACTAAACAAAGTCGTAATATAAATGATGATAGGTTTATTTAATAGGCTTTGACTGGGTGGAGTGATGTACATTGTGTTCTTTGGAATTGAAACATAGTACTGTAAGCTATGTGTTCATATAAAACTTCTTCTCTTCCATCGCATTATTAGGACTCTTCATATCCTTACAGGATTAATTATTCTCATTCCCCTCTTTCCACACTTGAAGAATCTCCCAATTCCTTTCAAATAGTTTATAGGATGCTGATTCCCACACTTTTGACATGTATATGTTTAGTTTTCTTTCTACTGTCAGATTTATCTGTTGATCCTCTCAAAGAAAACACAATTTTATGCTCTTTATATTTTGGACCATGAGACCAAAAATAGTCTCCAATATTCAACTCATCCTTGAGGTCAAATTTTAAAATTTCATTATAGTTATAAAAGTTAAAAATATCTAAATTATTAACTAGACTCCACTTTGACCCATTAAAGAAACATCCCACCTTACTTTCTATGTTGATAAAGAAGCTATATGTATTTCATGGTAGTATTTTAAAATTTTCCTCATATGAATCGATATACTCATCTTCCTTTTACATAAAACAAAGTAACTCCAACTCTATTTAACGATTGATAATTAGAATAAAATATTTCTTGAAAAATATTTTCTTGAATCCTTCCCATCCTAGCGATTCAATTTCCACTTTGGAATTTTTGTTCTTGATCATTTTCAACCACTAATCAGGTTCACATTCAAGGTAATATATAGACAACATTAATTGATATTGTTCTAAGAATTAGAGGATAGACCATATATTCTCAATGGATTTAATCCATTATTCGGTAATGATGGTATCATAAGATTCACTATATGTATGAGTGCTTTGTCACATAAAGGACTCAATCATAAATTCTCTTTCTTGGGAGAAGGAAGGAATTCCACATGATTAATTTTATTTTTTATATCATGAGTCATTTGAGATAGTACTACCATGAATTTACCATCAATGGATCCCATAATTTTATTAATATCATTAGGGAAATCATTAAATTTCTTATCATGCTGGTTTTGGGAATCTTTCCTCTTCTATCCCACCATTAACTAAAAATAAAGTAAAATTAGGTCGATGAAACTTAAACTAAGAATCATATAAAAAGTGAAACTATAAAAATAATTTAAATAAATTATAAGTGAGAAGTATATATAAACTTATGAGTCTCTGGGTATCAATAAAATTTATCCATGTTAATTTTTTCTCTTAGTTTTTTGAACCTAACAATATATTCAAGTCCTTCATAATCGTCTAAAAATATTTAGTGAATTTTCAAAAGTGTGTCCCCTAGAGTGTCAAACATAGTGTCTAGAAAGGTTTCATTTTTTATATTCTAGGTGAAAATTTATTTAATACACAATGATGAATTTTTAGGGATATTTCCCCTATATAAAACTATTCAAGAGCTACATCCATGTACAGTATCCAGATAATGATTTAATTTCTTGGAAACCACTCACTCTATACTTCCCCAAAATTTCAAGATATTTATATATACTAAGATGTATACCTACATTTATTTAAAAATTATTCTAATAATAATACCCAAAAATAACTAGACCTTGTTATGATTCCAAATATAGTGCCCATATCCTTTTATGCATATTATTTCGTGATTTTTAACATAAATATCTAATAAACACAACTCAAAGATTGTGAGGCCTACTGTATTTGGAAGACTAGGTTCATAATACATCAAAAATAAACTAAACTAAAATTACTTTATTTTAATATCCTTAATGATCTCCTAATTCCTTTTGAGATACTAAAACAACATAGAATAACCTATTGAATATATAACCCAAATGGGGGGTATAAAAGCTCATTAAGAGAATAAAAATAATAATAAAGAATAACATGTGAGTCAAACGGTAAAACATGATATTGAAAAAGGAATGTATCATGAATAATCACATTAGAGGATAACATAAGAAAATGGTATCATGATATCATATAAACATAACAAATTTTCAGAAACATATAACATGCAATTAGAATTTACTTCATAATCTCATACGTACTGTCTCAGGATACAAAAACATTACCTAATGAATTGGATATCAATCTGGTAAAAACCCATCATAAAATGTACATGATTATGTATTTATAAAATTATATAAATCATTATGCATTAAAAAACAATTTCCCACAAAAAATAAATGGGTTGCATAATATTTCCTCATATCATAATCAAAAAGATTTCCTAAATAAGGTGGTTGATAAATGAACTTAAGGAATGTATTTCCCCATCATAGGAAGTGATAATAAGCTTAGTATATATTTAAGAGACATATATATATATATATATGTATAATTCTTAATAATTTCATAACATTGAAGATATAGGGAACATGAGTTATAGAGAGAAAGTACATAACAGAAAAGAAAAGGGTGGTTTGAAAAGATCCCTTACCTTATGTTCCAAAATAGATCTTCACTTGAACTCAATATCCTTGATAAAAAATTGATAAATTAATTACTTAATTAAGATCATTTTACCTCAATATTGTATTTATTTCTATTTTTTTATGTTCATTTATAACCATTTCAATGAGATATTAAGTTTAATTTTGTTTTTTTTTCAGGGGTTTTTCTTTATAAGTATAAGGTTGGGAACATATGGATAATTTTTTATATTCTTATAAAAATGGAGTAAAAATGAAAAATTAAAATTAATATGTAGACATATACTTGAAAATATTGAAATCATGCCAAATTTTATACTTTGTTTGAACATAAGAATGACCCATTTATTAAAATGTTAATGTTATATAGTTAGTTTATTTTGGAAGTTTTATCAGCCATCATGATCTAGTTTCATTTTATTTAATATTGTGTCATCATATTTTTTATAGGATGTGAAATAATATATAATTAACATATTCAGATAATTTTAAATATATATAAGTGAATTTAAAACTTCCATGATGGAAGTAAAGGAAAATAAAAAATCATCATCCATGGAGGTGGTGAACTGACATCATATAGATGATGTTTTAATTTTTTAGAATAAGAGGAGGTGAGAAGAGAGTGGATGGTTTATATTCAATTAACGTAATAAAAATATAGTATATATATGAAACCAGATTCATTATTACATATTTAATGGAATTTTTTAGAATGATGAGGATGAAGAGAGAAATAAAAGACCCAATTTAGGGTATTTTCTTCTCCTTCGGATGTCTCCTCTTGGGATTTCACATAAGGCACCTTGGATTGGTCTTTTGGTGTGAAAAAAAGATATAGGAAGAGATGTAGATGATTCAAAATAGAATTTGGTAAATTCTTGGCATTTTGTACAAACTAGAAGGTGTCCGGAGAAGTGGTGGTGAGGGGTGATAATTATAAGGGGAAGAGAGGGGTGTTTTTTAATATTATATTCAATTTGGATTAAGTCTATCAATATTATTGATTCTTATGTATATATGTATTTATAGTAAATGTGAGTTAAAACTAATGGGTTCTTACCATATCCATGACTCAAAAATTCCAATATATAGCATATAATATTAAATACCATATTTTATCATATATCACTATTCAACAAAAATTAAATTATTTTATAAATATTAAAAAAATTAGAACTAACCATTTATTAAGGTGAGTATTAAAAAAATGAAATCAATTTTATGAAAATAATTTTCAAAACATGAGAAATTTAATTTATTACTAAAATCCTCATTTGTTTGAAAAATACCAATTTGAATTTTATGATCAATTTTATGACCCATTAAATATTTAACTAAGATCTCTTTAAATTATATTATCATCATAATTAATTATAATAGTAATTTATAAAACCATTTTATGGAAATATAAATTATTTTAAATCATTATACTTGTTATAAAAATGGGTATAACTATGTCATATTTTATAATTTTTAAAACATTTATTTAATTTTATAATGATTTAAATATACAAAATACTCATTTTATATGATACCAAAATATTGTTTTACACTACCATAAGTGAGGATACTATTCTAATGGGCAGTTCACTATTTCTAATAGCCATATTACTATCCCAATAGTTATGTTACTATTCTAATTATTATATCACTTTTACAATGGTCGGATTCATAAGAGTCATAATGGTTCCCACATCCTATAAATATCTCATATTTCATTCACATCACATTTAATTCAATTTTATCTCAAGTTTATATATTAATTTGTAAAATACATATTTTATTACTAATATTTTGACTCATTTATACAATATTGTTCATGAGGGTGGTTATTCTAGTGGTTCTAGTATATCTAAATTTTTATATTGTAGTTATCATACTTTTTATTTTTTATCCCATTGTAATATATTCAATTATTATGTCCATTTTTATTATCTAAATAGAATGTTTAAATTAATAAATTCTAGTTGGTTTTATCATGTGATACATGTCTAATATATAATCATATATTACTAAAAATGACATAATTATATATTCAAAAAGAAAAATCAATTTATAAAATTATGGGTCATTATATATGAGGGATTTCTTAATGAGTCTCACATATCACCTTCACTGGTGAACCCAATAGTATCTAATATGTGCCAGGGATGTAGATCATAGTTTTGGTGTCCAAGTTAAAATGGGTAGTGGAAGTGTTTACGGCTTGATTTCTCATTTTCCATAAGGTAATGATAGAACATATTGTCCCTTGAGGATTGTCTCAATCATTGGATATCATTGAATATAACTGTAATGAAAACTCAATGGACTCCTTCAAGGGGATTCCCCAAGCATGGGAGGATATGATGTCTTCTAGGTAATCATGGATCAAAAAAACTAAGTCATCACACTTCTTAGTAATAATAAAGTCGAGCATCATGGATATTTTGTCAAGGAGGTATGTGGATGAGGTTTTGTGGCTATATGTAGTTATGAGTTCAATTTTTTTATATTGGGAGTCTCATTTTACTCTGTGATTCTAAATGGGATTAAAAATTACTTTTGACACTTGGTTACAAATCAATACTTCTTTTTACCCTTAGAAAAATATAAAAATAGAGTGGACCATCTTGAATTTGGAGGATATGTTACAGGTGTGTATCCTATACTCCAACGTATCCTAAGTAAATCACATTACTTTTGTTGATTCTTTATATAACAATAGATACCACTAATCAATTGGAAAGTCCCCATTTGAGGCTATGTATAGGAAGTTTTTCCATTCACTATTGTTCAATTATGAGGATGGGGAGTCCTTAGTTCTTTGCCTATATGTGGTGCAAAGAATGATGGTGAAGATTCAGGAATTTATTGAGAGGATAAAGGTGGTGTAGAACAAAAAATAATCTTATTACAATCACAAGAGAAGAACCTTGGAGTTAAATATCAGGGACCATGTGTTCTTAAAGGTTTCTCATCATTATAGGTAGTGGAGGTTTGGTTGGGAGAGTAAACCTTCTCTCTAGTTTTTCAAACCCTTCAAGGTGTTACAACATATTGACAAGGTGGTTTATCATTTTTTTTCTACATATATAGAGAATATCTAATAAATATACCACATGCATTGGAATTATTTATATCTTCATGATAAGTACCATGTCATTAACTACGTAGAGTTTGATGTGGAGGATGATTTGACCTTCATGGAGAATCTATAAGAGATTTATGATCATCAGGAGAATGTGTTTTGTGGATGAACCATTCATTTTTTCTTTGTATTATGGTGAAATGGTGTCTTGGATAAGATTATGTGGGAGAATGATACACATATGATTTCCTAGTACCCTGGTCTATTTTATGTTTTTTCTTACTTTTTTTACTTTGATGATGTGATTACTAAATCTTATTAATTTATGAAATGTACATTTTCCCTTGATGATGATGTGTGTTTTAAAGATTCATATGTATGAAGAGGGGAAAGCTCATTCCTAATCAAGTATAGTTATATTATGATATTTTATAATAAAGTACGGGTGATTCATTGCCACCCAAATCCAACAATAACTTAATATGGAAGGTGTATTTTCCTTTACTTCTGTGCTTGACTTCATGTTCTATGATGTTTGTGGAAATCATAGACTTGGGTTGTGTAGAGGTTGCATTGGTGGCACAAATAATCATTTGGATATGAGTAATCTTTATCTTGGTGGGATATTGTGGAAGTGCGTCATTTGTAATAAGATCCCAAAGATGTATCTCATGATATGGTTTTTTGGACCTTTCCCTTCTTTTATATGTTTCAGTTTCATTTTGATTCTCAAGGATAAGAATTCTTGGATAGGTATATGATGTAGTGTTCTGGACCATTTTGAGCTTTCCTTTGTATTCTTCCCAAGTCCTGGAGGTTTTTTAAGAGAGTTTGGAGGTGATCTTGAGGCTTGAGGTGGCATTTTGGCCTTACTGATGGCCCCAAATCTTATAAAATGGATTAAACAACTATTTTTTAGGGATTTTGGGCTTGGGTGAGCTTCTTTATAAAACATGATATGATAACATACCCTGGGTGTAACATCCCCAAATGATAATGGGTTAAATGACTTATTGATATGACTCATGTCTACAAGGTGCACCTTCCTTTTCGGGAGCCTGTCTGATTAGAAATCCACAGTTAAGCGTGCTTGTCCTGGAGTAGTGATCAGGATGGGTGACCTTCTGGGAAGTATCCCAGGATGTGTGTGAGTGAGGACAAAGCACACTGGAAAGGACATGTGTTGGCCTGTGGGGACTATCATTAGTCAGATGAGCCGTTCAGGCAGGTGGTAGACCCTGGGGTGGGCCCTATGTGTCTGCGGGGCAACCAGTGGTACCTAGTGGGCCAGGACCCGACGGCCATGTTAAGGCGGGGTGTCTGTGCTGTCACCGGGACCCGGTTGTCACATTTGGTATCAGAGGAGGAACTCAGTCTTAAGTGTGGTGCATTGCCTGGGTTGAGATGTAGGGCCCACAATGAGGGCGTTGTGCTCTAAAGGGGGGTGATTGTAACATCCCCAAATGATAAAGGGTTAAATGACTATTTGATATGACTCATGTCAACAAGGTTCACCTTCCTTTTAGGGAGCCTGTCTGATTAGAACTCCACAATTAAGTGTGCTTGGCCTGGAGTAGTGATCATGATGGGTGACCTTTTGGGAAGTTTCTCAGGATGTGTGTGAGTGAGGACAAAGCACACTAGAAAGGATATGTGTTGGCCTGTGGGGACTATCATTAGTCAGATGACCCGTTCAGGCAGGTGGTGGACCCTGGGGTGGGCCCCACGTGTCTGCGGGGCAACCGGTGGTACCTAGTGGGCGAGGACCCGATGACCATGTTAAGGCGGGGTGTCTATGCTGTCACCGGGACCCGGTTGTCACACTGGGGAAGGTGTGGTTTTGAGAGTTTGGATCTGATAGTATGTCTATTGTTCATGGGTAGCCAAGAAATTCCTAGTGAGGGTTTAGTGCCTTCTGTATTTCCTTCGAGACACACCTATCCCAAACTAGTAGAAGAGACTCCCCACATTGTAGCCCTAAGTGTGGTGGGGATAAAATAGACTAGTCATGGGTTCTAGGACATCGAATCTTAGCATGGAAGGATATAGAAGAACCATTGTGACTTAGACTGCACTATGGTTATTGGCAGGGTAGTGCCATCTGTATTTCCTTCGAGACACACCTATCCCAAACTAGTAGAAGAGACACCCCACATTGTAGCCCTAAGTGTGGTGGGGATAAAATAGACCAGTCATGGGTTCTAGGACATCGAATCTTAGAATGGAAGGATATAGAAGAACCATTGTGACTTAGACTGCACTATGGTTATTGGCAGGGTAGTGGTCAAATCATATTTTTAAAACAAGTGGGGAAAATGATCTTAAGAAAGGGCTTCATATCGCACTTTGATTGGACCCACCACAGGTGTTTTGGTAATTCATTGCACAATGGGGGATTCTTATGGGGTCTTCTTATAAATAATAGGTCATCTACCCATTTCTTTGAGTTTCAAACCTTCCTTTGACTCTTTCTCAACACCTATCTATCCTCTCCTATTCTAGTCACCTCTCTTTCTATTTTAATACCCTTGTGTTTTTTTCATTATTCTATTGGATTCCTTTAAATTTAGGTAACTCTATATTTCCTCATTCTCCATTCCTCGCTTTATCTTCTATCCTGGAGTTCACTATTGTGGAATTTCCCCTCTTTTTTACTATTTTCTGATGATGGTGCGTTGTTAATAATAATTTGATAGTGATTATTTCTATATTAGTGGTGGTTGATCCTTAGATTGGGTTATTTCTTTTTAATCATCAATCGAGGTAGGGTATCCTTCATCTCTCCTCCTCTAGATTTAAATATTACAATATTATTATTTCTCATTTCATTAGATAGATATTATATGTCATCTTAATAGAGATTATTATTTGGTTTGATTTAAATTGATGTGGGTGGAAGAAATCAATGGAGGTTTACTTATTATTCTGTTTTATTTATATGTTTAAACCCGTATGCAATTTATTTTCTCGAGTTTATATTATGTATTAGTTTGTTATATTTTGTATATAATGAAATTGGTAAATATTTCTGTTCTTTTTGACATGACTCACCACAAATGAAGATGGATAAGAATGTATATTAAACTAATAAATTGTTTTCCTATGGTATCTTGGATTTGTAAGAGAATTCCCTTGAATTTATTTAATTAAATATGATGAAAACCCATTATTAAAAATTAAATGTGTTGTGAGATGGTTGTGTTTTGTAGGGGTTGTGATATGTGGTGGTTGATATATGGGGCTTGTTTATATGAGTAAGATTTATTTTTTTTGTTTTGGAGTGCTAGTTTCCCGGAAGTGATGGAATAAAATTTTAATGATGAAACAAAAATTGAAGGTGTTGGAATGGAAAATAAAATCTTGAACTAAAATGGGAATTGTGGTTAAATTGGTTATTTTTTAACATGAAATTAATGGGATTGATAAATAAAGATAGTTGGTAATTGGAAAATATAGAAATGGTATAACATTAAAAAAATAATGGTAGTAATGTTTCATGTAGTTATTGATCACATGTGTGGTATAATTCATTTAAAGGTGTAGGAAATAGTGGTGGAGGTTGTGAAGCCTTATGGTGATGTTTTGAGTTTTGAAGGTACTATTGTTATGAACCCATAGATTGGGATTGTGTGTGTGAATATTAGATATTATATTTTTTGTGATTTTTTTACTCATCGCATGTTCTTTAAAAACTATTTACCAAAACCCAAATGTTTTGGGAGGTATTTTCTCTAATAACCAAGATGGAGATAATGGATGGCTAGTTACCCCCTCTTCCCCAATCTCCCTTCCAGGTGTGGTTCGTATGTATGGTTTATGATGGATTGTCTATATAGTGCACTAAAGATGGTGATTAATGATATATATGAGCTGGTTAGTAGTGGGTGGCATTCATGGTAGGAGGAGGGAAAAATATTTATGTCATTCATGTTTATGATACCTTAATATCAAGGTTATAAGGCAGTAGTTATAATATGATACAGATGTGATGATTAGTTGTAAATGTGGTGCTTAGTATGATGTGGTTTCTTATTTGTCTATGGTTTGTGTGTGATGACTAGTTACACATGGGGTGCTTGGCATGATGTTTTTTCTATAGTGTTTTCACTAGGATTATAAGGATGGGATATGAGTTCTAAGATGTAATATGTTGGGGTGTGAGAGTGGAAAATCAGTTGGAAAGCAATGTGAGGGGTTGTTTTTTATATAATTCATATTATGTTACTATACATGGAAGTGTTATTTGTTGAGTTTTCCATTGTAATGATGGCATTAGTTATTTGACCAAATTATTTACTGGTTAGTTCGGTTATTATTCTATAAGAACATTATTATTCTCATTTAACATGTGTATGAGAGACATTAGGTATGATCCAATGGAGTATACATGTTATGCTCACCCTACAAATATACAAACAATTTTTTTGGTTTCCAGGAGGACTTTAGGGATCAAGCAAGAAATTACTTGCACAGATATGGGATATATTGTTGAGTCTCTTCCATATGACTTTTTTTAGGTATTTATTTATAGATAATTTTAATTTTTTTACTTTATATATGCATTTTGGGATGGTTTTCCCTTTTAATTAATTTAATGGAGTTTTTTGATGGTTGGAATATTATCTCCTAGTCCTACTTTTTATATTGAGGGTAATGCCTTCAATATTTGAGATTTTTATACCCTTGGTGTCAGTAGCTAACCTGGGTCCTTAAGGTGGGAATAGGGGTCATTATCTATCTTCCTTTATTTTTTATCCTAGGATATATACTTTGAATGGATTTCTTCATGAAATGATTCATGCCCTGGTATTATACCTTGAATTTATCTAATCTATCTAAATCAATCATCTTACATTGGGTCTCTTACCTACCCTTTCCTGTAATATTTGGGTCTTCCTAGGTAGTAAACTATTATTTTTTTCTGAAAAATGTGTGATTACAACTTTTTAATCCACCATCAGTGGTTTCCCTAACATAACCAATATATATAGTGCAAGTATAATGTGATATACATAGAATAAATAAATAAATTGTTAACTCAACACTAATCATAGTAATGGGAGGTACTCAATCCATCTAAGAATGACCTTACAAGCTTCATCCAGTGTCAAGGAGTATATAAACATATCGTAAGAATTATTTTGAAACCATGACCATTCTATGCATGAAATGGATTATGGTTTGTGTTTGTTGTCAATCCTCAACGGAAGTTCATAATGTCCGTCAGGAAAGGGATCATACACTTCAAGCAGACAATAATATTAATGGTGGCGTTGTTTTCCAGTGTTTGCCAATTTTTTGGGCCTAAAAATGGGAAAATGAAGAAAAGTGTGTTTGTAAAAGGACGTTGCATGAAAAATGGTAGGTGTTATGGAAACATTCATACAAGTCATGTTTTAGGATCATAAACCCGAAAAATGGAAAAGGCATGAGCTGTGTGAAAAATCTGGAGTTGTGCGCGGAAAATAGTCCCTCCGTGAAAAGAACTACATGTAGAATGAGAGTTTTTGTGCGACACGGTGGTTTTTTCATGCAGGGGTCATTGATTCCTAAAAATAAGAGGTGACCCCCATAATTTGGGAAGACTTAAGACTTAGAGAACATGTGAGTTATGATGTATGTAAAAGTTGCATGGAAGTGGAGTTGCGTGGAAAAGTTTGTGTAATGCCCCAACCCCAATTTCCCAGAGTCGGTGCATTGTTACATAACAATGGTATGATCCCAAAAGATCAAGTCTCTAAAGACTGATTAGTTTAGTAGCCTTGGAAACACTAGATACATTCATAAGTCTTACATTACACCATAAAAGGAAAAACTACTACAACATAGTCTCCATATCCTACACTCATATCCCCTCAAACTATCCCTGTAGGTTAGTCATAAAATACATCTTCACATCCTGGGAAAAATAAAACATAGAAATGGGTGAGCTCAGATGCTCAGTAAGGATAACAATATAGTAGAAACTTTCATAAATAAGCATAAACATTTAAGGCAATGTATAACTAAAATAAAAGCCTTTTAAACTTGAACTTCAGCATAATATGGAAAAAATAAAATGAAATAATTCCATTTACTTATTCACATGGATATTCTACTAGTCTAATAATCACAAGAAATATCAATAACCACATTCATAATGATGGAATTCATAATGCCAGACTATCATAACCACATAGTCAAGGCCTTGTGCCAAGACTATAAATAATATTTTGTCAAGTCCTTGTGACAAGACACTATTTTTGACTCATGATACCAACCGATGCATCGAGGATATATAGTGGGCTCCACCCATCACTTATTAACTCTAGTGCATTCCTCATATGAACAGGTTTAAACATAACACAAACATTCATATTAAAACTAGCATACAAAATGTCAATACTTTCTCCATAAACCATGAATGGTATAAAAATAACACATCTACAGTTAAAAACCTTCAATACTATATGAATGTTTTGTATCATAATAAATCAACTTCAAATAAGCTTAAAATCCATCAAAGGATGTTGACATAGATGAAATCAAAACTATTTGAGAGAAATATCTCTTTTTTGAAATCATTTAAAAGCCACATAATTATAAAATTAAATATTTACTCTGAAAATATTCTTATAAGCTTGTAAGGGAAGCTTCGATGATTTTATAACAGCAGAAAATAGCTGCACCCGTCGTATAAGTTAAAAAAACATTCTTACCTTAATTTTGTTGAAAATGTTAAAAAGGACATTGTTTGGAAAGCGATGGAAAGATTACTTTATAAACATCTTATAAAAAGTCAACAAGTGTATAAATGACTTTAAACCATAGTCTATAAAATAGTAAGAATGATTTGAAATACATTTTTAAGAAACATGGATGTGGATGATAAAGAGGTCCCAGTAGATAATTACGTATAAAAAACCTCGGATAATGAAGAGATTGTGAAATAAACAGTTACCTTGTACTTTTCCTTGGTTGAGGGTAGGTTAACCTCCTGTATAATGGTGAAATAATTGTTATTAAATTATAAAATAATCATTTAAATTAATATGATATCATATATGATCTTTTAACATTTCTTTGATAATAATATCTTAGTATTATCGTTGCTTCAGGTTCTAACTTACTCATTTTCTTTTATATTTTTTGTTAGACAAGTTGTGTTTGTTATGGATAGTTTGTATCTTATTCATATAAAAAATGATATCAAATCCTTAAACATTATTTTTAATCATAAAATGAGAATTAGACTTGAATTCATACGATGGGGAATGAATCTCATCGTGTCCGTGGAGACGGTAGTCCGTACGTACGCACGAGCGACAATATCATTATTTTGATATTAAAATAATATATAATTGGATGGTATATAATATATACAGAATCATTATCATGTTATAGTTATTATTTACATGAATTACACATCATTATTATACCCATCTAAATAATAGTTTATTGAATAACAATTACACCACGACGTGGAGACGGTAAGCCGTACATACGCACGTATGGTGACACGTCATTCAAGGGATGGATAGAATAATGAATATGATTGTACAATATTTATAATAACATCACGGTATATAGTAGATATTCTAGTTATTATTTTATAATGTAAATAACAAAGAAAGAAGAAGTGGAAGAAGAAAGGAACTTGAAAGAGGGTGGTGAAAACATTACCTCTTCTTCGGGTTCTTCCTTTTGATTTTATCAAAAGGGCTCCTCAGTTTGCCTTTCTAATCAAACTAAGGCCTCTAGGTCTAATTTAGGGAAGTTGAGAGAATATTTTGGGCAGGTTTTGGCCAAGCCAAAAGTCTTTGAAGGTGTGAATTAGAGATAAGGGGGAGTGCCTTTTTATAAGAGGGGTGAGGGGCACCTTTGGAAAAGCTAGAAATATTATTTTATAATAAATTCATATTCAGTTTCTAATGGCTCCAAAGTGGATTATTTAAAGTTTAAGGTGGGTATGGGTCAAAATCCTTTCAACGAATATATTTTAGATTGTTTTTGGTCACTATATTAACCTTATCATTTATATTTAACTCTTAGTTAAATAGTTTGACATTTACCATGTCTTTCTGTATTTTTATATTATATAGTTAATAAACTTAATATATACCTCCAAGAGACCCCCAAGTGGTTCATTAATGATACACCTATCATTATATAAGTCCTTTTTCTAAACCATAGATTTTTATTACTTTAATATGAATTAATAATATAATATTTGTTTTAAAAACTCTTTTATGTCAATTTTGACACTATTGGATTTTTTGTTTTTGATAATTTTATAACAACATTATTACTTCGAAAAAAAATTATATAACCAATAATAATATGTCATATTAACCAATAAAATTAGTGTAATTCATAAAAAGTCTCAAATTACATTTATTTTGATATTTATAATATCAATTATTTTAATATTTCATTAATTAGGTAATTACTGCATCACCGTTGTGTCATAAATAAATTAAATTATTTAACGTATAAAAATTAAAAATTAAATACCATTATGTAGGAAATAATTTTAGCTTTATAATGAATATTTATAATAGAATTTATCTTATTTATAACCCTATATTAAAAATGTTTTAGTTATTAAACTTTGATTTAAACACTTTTAATTTTTCTTTGAATTAAATAATAATAAATGTCCTAATCTAATCCAAGTGGACCTAAATGATAATATCTTATTTCTATAGTTGTTTTTGGTTGAGATAAACTTGTCCAATAGAATTATTACATGTGTTAGGGTAATATTAATATCATTTTTACCCTTAATTAACATATTTAATTTTAACCGTGGTAAATAAATGTAGAAAAGTTACTATTCACAAAAATTTATTTTTATCTTATTGAACCACATTTTACTCCTTTATATTAACAAAGTCTCTCGGATTTTCGAAATTCCACTCATAGAAGTGGTAAAATTTAGTTTTATGTGAATTTTCAAATTCTCTTAGGAGATGGGTAAAAGACGTTGAAATGTTCAATAAAATTTTTTTATATCTAAATTTATTATAAACTGATTCCAATGAATTACATTGAACTTATATAGGTATTATGTATATATTTTTAACTAAAATAAATTTAAATAAAATAAATAATTATTGAAATAAAAATTTGGATTTAAACTATGACTTAGTGTTTTTCATTATTCATCAAAAATTGAAAGTTTTCAAAAAAATACTAAAATTTCACCCTAGGATAATTTTGATATTCTAAATACAAAAATGAAGTCCATTTTGAGAGATAAAATTTATAAAATTTCAAAAAGTGGGTATTACTATTCATAATGGCTAGTTTGATTAGTTGTGGTGTGTGTTAGAACTCGAATTTGCGTACAACACAAGCTACTGTATTATTCAAAGAGAAGCATACTATGGAAGCTTGGGGTGTTACATTCTCCCCTCCTTCAAATAATTCCATCCTAGAAATTTCTAGAATACTACCGCATTAAAGACTCGTGTGGTTCTTCATCATATGTTCCTCGGGTTCCCACGTCGCATCTTCCATCTTATGGTTTTTTCATAGAACTTTTCCCAGACGAGTCATACGGTTTCTCAGAACTTGTTCTCTCGTATCAAGAATCCTGATGGGTTCTTCATAATAAGACAGATCGGGTTCCAATTCTACTTCCTCATAGGTGAGTACATGTGTTGGGTCAGGCATGTATTTTCTCAATAGTGATATGTGGAACACTTCATGAACATTGGAGAAACTTGGCGGCATTGCCAAACGGTAAGTTACAGCCGCAATTCGTTCTAGAATTTCGAATGGTCTGATGTACCTGGGACTCAATTTTCCCTTCTTACCGAAAAGTATGACACCCTTCCATGGAGATACCTTCAAGAAAACAAGATCTCTTACCTGAAATTCCAAATCCTTCCTTCAGTTGTCAGCATAGCTCTTCTGCCTACTTTGAGCTACTTTGATGTGGTTTTGGATTACATTCACCTTTTCCATCATTTCCTCCACCAGTTTTGGGCCTACAAGTTTTCTCTCACCAACATCATCCCAACAGGTTAGTGTGCAGCATCTCTTTCCATATAACGCTTCATATGGTGTCATCTGAATACTCGAATGGAATCTATTGTTATAAGAAAATTCTACCAGAGGTAAACATTGATCCCACATAACCTAAAAGTCAAGTGAGCATGATCTCAACATGTCTTATAAGGTTTTAATAGACTGTTCTGATTGTCCATTAGTTTGGGGTGGTAAGTAGTGTTAAAACTAAGTTCAGTATCCCAGGATTTTTGAAGACTTTTCCAGAATCTTGAAGTAAAATGGGGATCACGATCAGAAACAATTGATATGGGTACTCCATGAAGTCTCACAACTTCATTAATATATAGTCTTGCTAGACGTTCAAGTGGTAAATCATCCCTTATAGCAAAAACATATGCTGACTTGGTAAGACAATCAACAAGGACCCATATTGTATCGTTCCTTCTAGGAGTCTTTGGTAGTCTCATGACAAAGTTCATCATGATATTATCCCATTTCCACTCAGGTATGGTAAGAGGTTTCAATACTCCACCAGGTTGTTTCCTTCTAGATTTCACTTGTTGACAAACCATACTTCTTGACAAAAAATCAGAAATCTCCCTCTTCATGTTGTCCCACCAAAAATTTTCCTTCAAATATCTATACATTTTGGTACTCCCATGGTGTATAGAGAAATTGGAACTATGAGCATCGTCCAATAATTCCCTTTTTAGATCAGGTATATCGGGAACACAAAGTCGCTTCCCAAATTTCAAAATTCCATCTTCATACAAAAATTCATTCAATCTCCCATCATTCACAACTTTAATCTTCTTTTGGAATTCTTCATCATCGGTCTGATAACTCTTTATCCTTTCTAGTAAATATGGTTTGGAAACCATTTGAAAAAGTATCGATGTTTCACCTTCCATGGTTATTCCCATATCCAACTTTTCTAGATCCATGAAAATAGGACCCCTCTCATCTCTCATATTGTTCAAAACTCCATGATCCTTACTTCTCAAAGAATCTTCCACCTTATCTTCCATCCCCGTGTGGCAATTTATCGTGCAATCATAATCCTTGAGTAGTTCAATCCATCTCTTTTGCCTCATGTTGAGTTCTTTCTGTGAGAAAATATACTTCAAACTCTTGTGATCAGTATAAATCTCACATTTTTCACCATAGAGATAGTGTCTCCAAATATTTAAACCAAATATTATAGCTGATAACTCAAGATCATGAGTCGAATAGTTTTTCTCATGAATTTTTAGCTATCGTGATGCATAGGAAATAACTCTATCATTCTGCATAAGGACACGACCAAGTCCTTTCTTCGATGCATCACTGTAAATAATTAACCCATTATTCCCCGATGGTAGAGTCAATATAGGAGCATTGAATAATATTCTCTTCATTTATTCAAAACATTCTTCACACTCTTTTGTCCAAACAAATTTAACACCTTTACATGTGAGATTTGTTAATGGGTTAGCCAATCGGGCAAAATTCTGGGTGAAACGTCGATAATAACCTCCTAAACCAATAAAACTGTGTACCTCGGATATACTCGTTGGTGCTGGCCATTATTGTATTTCCTTGGTCTTAGAAGGATAAACAGATATTCCATCCTTAGAGACAATATGGCCAAGAAAAGAAATCTCCTGAAGAAAGAATTCACACTTGCTAAACTTCCCATATAATTCATGTCTTCTAAGAGTCTTCAGGATAATGCGCAAGTGATTTTCATGATCTTCATATCTTTTGGAGTATACCAAGATATCATCAATAAATACCGCCAAAAATCATTGAGATACTCCTTGAAAACTCTATTCATTGGACCCATGAATACAGAGGGTGTATTAGTCAATCCAAAAGGCATTACTGTAAACCCATAATGCTCGTACCAAGTTTGAAATGTTGTCTTCGAAATGTCTTCCTTCTTCACACTCAACTGAAGGTATCCAGATCAAAGGTCAATCTTTGAAAAGTATTGAGCTCCATGCAGTTGGTCAAATAAATCATCATTTCAAGGTAGGGGATAGTTGTACTTTATTATTATAGCATTGATTTCCCTGTAGTCGATACATAACCTCATAGATACATCTTTCTTCATAACAAAAAGGACAGCGGTTCCCCATAGAGAAACACTAGGCGAATAAATACGTTATTAGTCAATTCCTCTAGTTGTTTCTTTAGTTAAACTAATTACACAACGGCCATTCTATAAGGAGTCTTCGATATAGGCCTTGAATAAGGAATTAAATCAATGGAAAACTCAATTTCTCGTTCTGGAGGATGTCCTGGTAAAACATCCGAAAACACATCTACATATTCTTTCATAATAGGTTCATCCTCTATTTGAACATTCTTTTCCTTACCCACAGTTATTTCATTCTCTTCCTCCTAGATAATTGAATTTATTTGAGCTACTGGGGGTGGATCCAGGTAAGAATCAGGTGGTGACGATTCTGCTCTAAAGATAAGGTGTTCTTTATCATCATCATCAAAAATCGTAACCTCCTTCTTCTTATAATAAATTTTCGCATCATGGCCCGAAATCCAATCCATACTGAGGATTATATAAAATTAAATCATGGTTATGATGATGAGATCAGCAGATAAAGAACATTTATATGCCCTAATGGGAACGGATCCACAGAACTTTGTAGCAATGATACTTTCCTTAGGAGTTTTAACTAAAAACTCCCTTGTTAAATAAAATTGGAAATATCTAATTTTCTTAGTAAACTAGGAAGATATGAAACAATGTGATGATCCAGAATCAAATAAAGCATTGGATAAATTTGAGGAAACCATTAAATTACCTGCCACCACATCTTTAGGAGCTTTAACCTCAGTAGTAGTGATATCATAATCTTGGCCTTGATCCCTTGGCCTTTTCTGAGGTAAGTTCCCCTAATGCTTAGCACATTCATTTTCATAATTTTATATCTCCCTACAGTTGTAGAATTGAACATTGGTAGCCTATTTCTTCCCCTTGAAATCACGATCTTGGTGACATTTTTCACCACACTTGTAACAGACTCTCATTCCTTTCAAGCAAGTACCAGGGTGCTTTTTCCCACATTTACTGCAGGATGAATATTCAACTTTTCCCTTCATCCCCTAATTTCCATTTCCATAGTGATCAGTAGATCTCTTCTTCTCTTGCTTTGCTTTAAAGTCTTAAGACATATAGAATGCTTTTTCTGTATTGATAGCGCATGAGACAATATCTTCGTACAACGAGACGGTTTGTGAGACTAATGCTCGACCGAGAAAAGGTTTTAACCCATAAATTAAATGATCAATATTACTTCTTGGGTTACGTATATAATCTATATAATACCTTGCTAACCTTGTAAAGTTAGCCTCATACTTTGCGACATTCTCATCTGCCTTTTTCCTCAGACTCAGAAATTGCCTTCTCATATCTACTCGATGGACTTGAGGAAAGTATTGTTCTAAGAAAAGCTCTTTAAAATCCCTACATTTCATATTTTATACTTCATCATATTCCTTCGTGTTTTGAATCAATTACCACCATTGATCAACATCTCCAGTGAGGCGGTAAACTACCATGATAACTTCTTCCCTTTTACTAGTCCCCAAGGCATTGAATATTTTCTCTAAGGAATTTATCCATTGTTCAGCTACTAAGGTATTTTTACTCCCATTGAATTTTGGTGGTTGTTGACTCATGAAACGATCAAATGTTGATCCTCCATGATGTGGATCTGGGTGCTCCATACGAGTAAGGTTATTATTCATAACCTGAATGAGTTGTCCCAGTGTGGTGATAAGCTAATCAGCACCGGTTGTATCACCAGCTCTACTATAATTATCTTAATAATGAGTAAAATCCCTACATGGAGTGCGTGCATTGATACGGTTTCCATTTCTTCCACTAGGTAAAATTTTAAAACAATGGAATACAGTAGATTAGTTTATGAATCGAAATACATAAATCAAAACTTTTAAAACACTTAACATGAATTGAACAGTTTATGGATATAATCCATAATCATAAAAATATTTTCTTTGACGATGTATATAATCATAATCCCTTCATAATGGTTTGTAAATAAAATGATAATTATCCTAATCATATCCCCCAGGGGTGTCATAACCAAGAGTGTCGTAAGGCCCTTTGTGGTGCACCAGTTCCCATTCGAGTCTAGCTCAAAGCGGTGTTTTTGGGTTTTACCCCTAGGTACATCTTTGATAGATCTACCTCTACCTGCTCATATCCAGACAGGGATGTATTTCTTGGAAAACTCACAAAATCTCTACAATACCAAAATTCTAGGAAGTTATTCTATACTAATCCTCAAAGTTCATCTTAGGTCTATGTGCTCTAATCAGAGTTTATCTAAATCTAGCTCCCAAGGTTTATACTAAAATTCCTCTGATATCATCTGTAACACCCCGACCCCAGTTACCCAGAATCAGTGCATTATAACATAACATTTTCATGATCACAAAATATCATGTCTCGAAATACCGATTAGTTTAGTAGCCTTGGAAACACTAGATATATTCATAAGTCTTATATTACACAATAAAATGAAAAACCAATACAACATAGTCTCCATAGTCCACAGTCAAATCCCCTCAGACTATCCCTATTTTTCAGTCATAAAATACTTCTTCACATCCTGGGAAAAATAAAACATAGAAAGGGGTGATCTCAGATGTTCAGTAAGGATAACAATATAGCGGAGACTTTCATAATAAGCATAAACATTTAAGGTAACGTATAACTAAAACAAAATCTTTTTAAACATGAACTTTAGCATAATATGGAAAAAATAAAATGAAATTATGCCATTTACTTATTCACATTGATATTCTACTAGTCGAATAATCACATGAAATATCAATAACCACTTTCATAATGATGGAATGCATAATTCCAGACTATCATAACCACATAGTTAAGGCATTGTGCTAAGACTACAAATAAGATTTTTTCAAGACCTTGTGCCAAGACACTAGTTTGTCTCATGAGACCTACAGAAGCATCAAGGAGCTATATTGAGCTCCACCCATCACTTATTAAGTCCAATGCATTCCTTATATGAACAGTTTTAAACATAACATAAACATTCGTATTGAAACTAGAGTACGAAATGTCAATACTTTATCCATAAACCATGAATGGTATAAAAATAACACATCCATATTTAAAACCATTTAATACTATATGAATATTTTTTATCATAATAAATCAACTTCAAATAAGCTTAAAATCCATCAAAGGATATTGACATAGATGAAATTAAAACTCTTTAAGAGAAATA
Organism: Viscum album; assembly: GCA_963277665.1. Classification (NCBI taxonomy): domain Eukaryota; kingdom Viridiplantae; phylum Streptophyta; class Magnoliopsida; order Santalales; family Viscaceae; genus Viscum; species Viscum album. Next base: position 1,487,240,770 of record OY728157.1, read on the forward strand.
TCTCTTTTTTTTAAATTATTTAAAAGACACATAATTATAAAATTAAAAAATTAATTTGAAAATATTCTTATAATCTTGTAATGGAAGATACGATGATTTTATAATGGCAGAAAATAGTCGCACCTTCCATATAAGTTAAAAAATATTCTTACCTTAATTTTGTCAAAAAGGTTAAAAAGGACCTTGTTTGGAAAGCGATGGAAAGTTTCATTTATAAAAATATTATAAAAATTCAACAAGGGTATAAATTATTTTAACCCATAATCTATAAATTATTAAGAATGATTTGAAATACATTTTTAAGAAACATAGATTTTGATGATAAAGAGGTCCCAGTGGATAATTAAGTATAAATAACCTCAGATAATGAAGAGATTGTAAAATAAACCCTTGCCTAGTAATTTTACTTGGTCATGGGTAGGTTAACCTCCTGTATAATGGTGAAATAATTTTTATTAAATTATACAAGAATCATTTAAATTAATATGATATCATATATGATCTTTTAACATTGCTTTGTTAATAATATCTTAGTATTATCGTTGTTTCGGGTGTTAACATACTCGTTTTCTTTTATATGTTTTGTTACATAATCTGTGTTTGTTATGGATAGGTTGTATATTATTAATATAAATAATGATATCAAGTCCTTAAACAATATTTTTAATCATCAAATGAGAATTAGACTTGAATGGATATGATGGGGAATGAATCTCATCGCGTTCGTGGAGACGGTAGTCCGTACGTACGCACGAGTGACAATATCATTCTTTTGATATTAAAATAATATATAATTGGATGTTATATCATATATACAGAAGCATTATCATGTTATATTTATTATTTATATGAATTACACATCATTATTACACCCATCAAAATAATAATTTATTGAATAACAATTAAACCACGACGTGGAGACGGTAAGCCGTACGTATGCATGTATGGTGACATGTCATTCAAGGGGTGGATAGAATATTGAATATGGTTGTACCATATTTATAATAACATCACAGTATAAAGAATATGCTGGATTTATTATTTTAGAATGGAAATAACAAAGAAAGAAGAAGTGGAAGAAGAAAGGATCTTGAAAGGGGGTGGTGAAAACATTACCTCTTCTTTGGGTTCTTCCTTTTGATTTGATCAAAAGGGATCCTTAGGTTGGCTTTATGATCAAACTAAGACCTCTAGGTTGAATTGAGGGAAGTTGAGAGAATATTTGGGTAGGTTTTGGCTGATCTAAAAGGCTTTTAAGGTGTGAATTAGAGAGAAGGGGGGGTTCCCTTTTATAAGATGGGTGAGGGGCACCTTTGGAAAAGAAAAAAAATATTATTTTACAATAAATTAATACTTGGTTTCTAATTGATCCAAAGTGTATTATTTAAATATTAAGGTGGGGATGGGTCAAAATCCTTTCAACCAATAGATTTAGATAGGTCTGGGTCACTATATTAACCTTATCATTTATATTTAACTCTTATTTAAATAGATTCACATTTACAATGTCTCTTTGTATTTTTATATTTTATATTTAATAAACATACTATATACCGCAAAGAAAACCCAAATTGGTTCATTAATGATACTCATATCATTATATAAGTCCTTTTTCTGAACCATAGAATTTTAGGAATTGAATATGAATTAATAATATAATATTTTTTTAAAAAACTCTTTTATGTCAATGTTGCCACTATTGGGTATTTTTCTTTTGATAATTTTAAAACAGCATTATTACTTCGAAAAAAAATTATATAACCAATACTAATATGGTATATTCACCTATAAAATTAGTGTAATTCATAAAAAGTCTCAAATTACATTTATTTTGATATTTATAATATCAATTATTTTAATATTTCATTAATTAGGTAATTAGTACTTCACCATTATGTCATAAATTGATTAGATTATTTAATGTATAAAAATTATAAATAAAATACTATTATGTATGAAATCATTTTATATTTATAATGAATATTTATAATTGAATTTATATAATTTATAACCCTATATTAAAAATGTTTTAGTTATTAAACTTTGATTTTAACTCTTTTTACTTTTCTTTGAATTAAATAATAATAAATGTCCTAATCTAATCCAAGTGGACCTAAATGATAATATTTTATTCCTAAGTTTGTTTTTGTTCGAGATACAATTATCTAATATAATTAGGACATGTGTTAGGGTAATATTAATATCATTTTTACCCTTAATTACCATATTTACTTTTAATCGTGGTAAATAAAAGTAAAAAGTTACTATTCACCAAAAATTAATTGTTATCTTATTGAACCACATTTTACTCTTTGATATTAAATGTTTCTCTTGTATTTTTTAAATTCCACTCACAAAAGCAATGAAATAATGTTTTATGTGAATTTGAAAATTCTCCTAGGAGATGGGTAAAAGACGATGAAAAGTTCAATAAAATTTTTATATATCTAAAATTATTATAAACTGATTCCAATTAATTACATTGAACTTATATAGGTATTATGTATCTATTTTGACCTAAAATAAATTTAAATAAAATAAATAATTATTTAAATAAAAATTCAGTTTTAAACTATGACTCAGTGTTTTTCACTATTCATCAAAAATTGAAGGTTTTCAGAAAAATAAAAAAAATTCACACTAGGATAATTTCGATATTCTAAATCCAAAAATGAAGTCCATTTTGAGAGATAAAATTTATAAAATTTTAAATAGTTGGTATTACTATTCATAACGGCTAGTTTGATTAGTTGTGGTGTGTGTTAGAACTCGAAGTTGCGTACAACACACACTACTGTATTATTCAAAGAGAAGCGTACCATGGAAGCTTGGGGTGTTACAGTTTGAGTTGTGAATAAAATTTATAGCTATGCAGAAATACTAGATTTTCATTCAAAAATTTAAAGTTGTGCGTAAAGGTTGTTGTTTCATTAAATATTTTCTACATGAAAAGAAAATCTTGCATGCAAAAGTAAGATCTTGCATGCACAGGGTAAGTGTTACGTGCAATTGTCAGTGTAGGATGAATTCATGTTCGGAATATCTGGTTCAGTGGTTCAGTGATTTCAAGTTCATCAATTTAGGACTTCAATGAAAGCAGAGTCTCATGCTGAACATAGAAAAATAATTCTATGCAAATATTTTGAAGCAACCATAATGTCGATAAACTGAGTTTGACTTCTCTCAAGGTAGTGAACTAAGGGGAGTTGAGGGAAGTGATCTGAGGGATGTAGTGAGCTATCCTTGAACCTTTGTAAAGGTATTATGCCTGGAAGAGAGTGATTGTGACCAAATCTTGTAATCCTAAAACTTGTAAATATTATTGGATTTAGGTACGACCGACACACTATCGGTGTATGCTCCTTTGACGTAGCACTTTGCGGTAAACTAAGTAAAACTGTTGTGCCATATCCCTGATTTCATTTTTTTTGACAAATTTAACAAGTTCCTACCAACCTGGGAAAAATATCCAAAACATTAAAAAGAAAAATTTGACACCCTAATTCACCTTGCCCCTCTCAAGCTGTTTTGGGGTCCTTCAAGTGGAATCAGATCCTTATTAATGGTGTCTGATCTATCTTATACCGTCATGGAGAATTCAACCACTGTTAGGGGAGTCCCACTATTTGATGGAAGTAATTTTCAGATTTGTAAGAATAGAATAATATATTGTCTAAGATCCCTTGGAATGGAAGTATTATTTTCCACTATGCAAGGTATACAATTTACTGATTCAGAAGGGCTGGCTATGACTAATGTAGACCGGAAACTTCTTGATGCAGATGCTAAAGTTCAGAATGCTCTCAATACATCCCTTTCTTATCAGATCTATCTAAAGGTGATGAGTTGCACCTCAACAAAACCCATGTGGGATAAAATTGAAAATATATATGAAGAAGATAGAAAATTAAAGGGGGAAAAACTAAAAGTCATGCATAATAGGTTTGATGATATGAAGATTCCTCCTGGTGAGAATGTAGACTCCTTCAATTGAATTATAGAAGTTTTTGGAGCAATTTGGGGTCCAGGCAAAGAAATCAAATACTTTTACATTGTAAAGAAAATATTGAGAAGACTTCCACCCTTATACACTGAAAAGGTTTCATCCCTTGAGGAAAGAAATATTTCCAAACTTTCTCTAGAATATATGCAGAGTAGCCTAGTGGCATATAAAATAAGAGTCAAACTAGAAGATGCTACGACTCGAGTGAGAAAGGAAATGGTGTTCAAATCCATGGGGAAAATGAAAATTTCAAAATATAGTAGTTTTGAAGACAATGAGTAAAAATAAATTCCTTCTCTCATCTCCAAGAAGTTCCAGAAGGGAAAATGTAAATTTAAAGGGAGGTTTCCTTTAGTTTTCTTTCATTGTGGAAAATTTGGGAACATTGCCTCTCAATGCATAATAAATATCGATGATCAAGATAGCAAAGCTAAAAACATTGAGAATACTTAGAAAGTGTTTTCAAAAAGAGAGACTTCAAATCTAGAAATATTGTACCAACGAAGAGTTTTTTCTATGAAGAGGAAGATGATGATAATGAATTCTATGAAGAATAAGAACCAGAATTTAAAATTGGAAATCATTCTTCCATGATTTCCACTATTGAAAAATCAAAAGATAATGGTGGAGGTAATCAGTTAAAAACTAGTTCTAATCCCGTGTTGCAACTTAAGGATGCTATTAGTAATCTTAATATTAAATTTAAGAGTTTCAATAAGTGGAAATAAATTATAGAATAATTAACTGAATATATTGATCATCTCGAAGATGAAATTGAATGACTGGAAGAATTTTTGAAAGTACAGTCTAAAATACTTGAATGTAATGATGATGTAGTGGATCTGAAGTTATTAATTGAAGAGAAGGATAAGTTCATAAATGACCTCACCTCCATACTGGAATAAAAGTTCAAGACTTCTAAGGGTCTTGAGGTGGAAATTTTTACTCTTAGAAGTAAACTTGAGAGTGAATCAATTTCAAAATAATCAAATAAGAGAATATAGTTTGGAAGATTCTCAGATTCTGAGTTTTTAGAGAGAGAAAAATGTGTCTCTAATGGATTTGAAAAAATTTTGAATGATCAAAGAACCTCTTACATGGGAAATAGTAGAATCGGTTGTGAGTCCAAATCATAAAATGATGCAAACAATGGGGACCAAAATAGAAGAAATCTGAAAGTGGGTCATATAGAAATTTCACCAAAAGTGCTGAAAATAAACCTTCAATTCAATCGGAAATAATAACATAAGATTATCCTCAAGCCTCCATGAATAAGAGGCACTCAAACTATCATCCCGTGGAAGAAGGAATGAGGATAAAAAGAAGTGAGAAGACATTTCCTCTCATGAAGTGTTAGTTATCTAGATATATAGGCCATAACATGTCTTATTATGAAGAGGCAAGAAGATATTTGAATGGCGAAGATATGGGAGTTCAAAAAAGGAAAAAAAATTCATGTCCAAATTATTTTTGATGAAATAATTTCTATAGATATTTTTTTTGTTCTAAATTTGTTCATAAGGTCATTGTTTGTAGGTAGAGGAGGGACATGGACACCTCATACCAAAGTCCGAGATAAGTCAAAGATTGTCAACAATACAGTGTTTCTTTGACAAACAGGTTTTCGCCTCTGGAATAATATTTTGACTATGAAGATACCTTATACAAAGAAGAGAGAATCAAAAGTCCATTAGTGTTCTACACTCAGTCCAATGTATCATATAAAGAAAAGAATAAAAATGAGAAATCAAACCTTATAGAGGTGTCCCTCAAAGCTACAAAAAGAAATAGCACTTGGGTTCTGGATAACAGTTTTTCATCTCATATGACAGGTAATGCAAGCCAATTAATGAATGTAAAGAGGAGGATTAATGAAATAGTACAGTTTGGTAATGATGGATCTTAGGAAATCAAAAGAAGTGGAAGTACTAAACTAGTTAATGAAGATCTAAAGAAAACTAAAGTTCTTCATGTAGATGTACTACATCATAATCTCCTCAGTATGAGTCAACTCTGTGACTCAGGACTTACTGTTACTTTTAATAAAAAAAGGCTGAACTATCAAGGGAAAGAAAGGAAATTCAATTATGAAGGGATGAAGAGCCAAAGGAAACCTATATAAGGTTGACATTAAAGAAAACATTTGATTCATGACTATTGAGGAAGAAAATAACATGTGGCATTGGAGATTGGGGCACATCAATCAATAAGACATGGGAAAAATATAAAAACTGAGTATTTTCATAGACATTCCAAACCTGAAGCAAGAACGTGAAAATTCTTCTGATGCTTGCATTCAGGGGAAGCTGGTATATAGTTCAAATAATCCAAATAAGAAATGGTAATCTCATCTTATTGATCTCATTCATAGAGATATAAGTGGGCTGATAAATGTTTACGGATCTCATGGAGAAAGGTACGTTGTCATTTTCATAGATGATTATAGTAGAATGGAATGTGTAATGGTTATATATATTAAATGAAAATTTCTTGACTGCAAGAAAACATATTGGAAAATCACTGAGAATTATACTGGAAGAACAATCAATGGGATCAAATCTGACAATGGGGGGAATACACATTCACTAAATTTTAAAATTACTTGGAGAAGCATGGGATACAACATGAGGTAGCTGTTGTGAGAACTCCACAGTAAAATGGAGTGGTTGACCACAAGAATCGACAAGTGAACAACATGGAAATAACTATGTTGATTGAGATTCGTATTCCACGACATTACTGGAAATAGGTCATTCAAGCTACAGTGCATATTCAAAATCTAAAAGGTCTTTATATGGATGAGACAAAGACACCATATGAATTGTGTCATGGAAGGAAGCCCTCTCTGAAATACATTCTTGTTTTTGGAAGTAAGTGCTTCATCATAAACAAAGAAAGAAATCAATGGAAGTATGGTAACAATGGAGATGAATAGATTTTACTTGGATACTTAAAGAATAGAAAATCCTACAAGTGTTTCAACAAGAACTTAAAAAGGATTTTGGAAAGTAGTGATGTTAAGATCAGTGAAGATAAAACCACAAATTCTGCAAGGATTTCATATGAAAATGTGATATAAAATGAGGAATAATGTGAATGGGGAGTAAATTAAAGTACATAAATAGAGGAAGGTGTACAAAACACTTAGGATTCATATCATGATGTTGACTCAGAAGAAGAATCTGAAGAGGAAACCTTGGCTAGATAGAATACAGATGAATCTCAAAGGAGGAATCTAAGAGAATAAATTGATCAATCCAACATTATTGGGAATTGTAATTCACCCACACAAATTAGGATAATGAGTAATAACACAAAATTTACATTTATATCAGTTGTGTAACCAACCTCATTTAAACAAACTGCAAATGATGAATTATGGGTGAATGAAATGAATTAAGAGTTAAATCAGATTGACAAGAATCAGAAATGGAATCTATTCAAGAGACCCAAAGGTCACAATGTGATTGGTATGAAGTAGATTTTCAAAAAAAATTGATGATCCTGGAAGTGTTATCAGAAACAAGGAATAACCTGTATGTAACGGATATTCACATATTGAGGGTGTTGATATTGAATAAACCTTTACTCTGGTGTCTAGACTGGAGTCAATCGGGATTTTTCTTTCAATATAAATCCATAGAGGATATAAAGTATATCAAATGGATGTCAAGACATCATTCTTGAATTATGATCTCGAAGAAGTAGTCTACATCGAACAACCAGTGGTTTTTCTTCTTGGTACCGATGAAACAAAGGTTTGTAAACTAAACAAGGATCTCTATGGTTTGAAGTAGGCCCCACGAGCATGGTATTCCTAACTAGATTCTTATCTCAAGAACCTGGAATTCAAAAGAGGAGTATACCAAAATCTGTATGTGAATAATTCTCCAAAAGATCAATTCATGGTTCTAGTTTATGTTTGTGACATTATATTAGGTGGAAGCAGGAAGAATTAAATTGATGAATTTTCTAATGACATGAAATAAGAATTTGAAATGTCTATGATTGGGGATCTCACATATTTCTTAGGGCTGCAGGTGACTCAAAAGAAGGATTACACTTTAATTTATCTGGAAAAGTATGCAAGAGATTTACTGAAGAGATTTAATATGCAAAACTCCAAACCAATGTCAACTCTGATTGTGGTTGGAACCAAACTTAGAAAGCATGAGGATGGGACCTCTATAGATCCCACCTTGTACAGTAGTATTATTTGAAGCTTACTGTACCTAATGGTAACATGGCCTGATATCTTTTTTGCAACTTTATTAGTGGCCTGATTTCAGGGAAATCCGATGGAATAACATATGAAAGTAGTAAAAAGAATCCTGAGGTACATTCAAGGTACTCATAATTATGGGTTATACTTTTCTATAGTAAGGGACAGTGAATTATCAGCATTTTATGATACTGACTAGGATGGATATATAGTGTACATAAAGTCCACCAGTGGTGGAGGATTTTATATTAGGCAGAAATCTATTGGTTGGTTGAGAAATAAATAAGAAAGTATTTCTCATAGTACTGATGAAGCTGGGTATATCTCCTCTATAAATTCATTCACTCAACTACTATGGATGAAGCAACAACCTACAGAAATTTGTGATGAGTTGAAACAACCAATGTTAATTTACTATGATAACAAGATCACAATTGATCTTAAGAAGAATCATGTTCATCATTCTTGTATAAAACATATTGAAATCGGATATCACATTATCAAGGAAAAACTTGAACAAGGAGTGATTAAAATGGATCATGTGGGAACTAATGAGAAAGTGGCTGATATCCTGACCAAGCCACTATTAGAGCTAGTGTTTGAGAAACATCGGTTGAGCCTTAGTGTTTATCCAAATCCTAGTGCATAAAAAGGTTATGAAATACCCCTATCCCCCGTTATGTTAACTGTTTTTAATCTTTTTATGGATGTGATGTATGTTTATGATGGAGATACTATCCTGGGGTGTTTTGAGTAGTTCAATGAACATTTACCTGTCTTTGGGTTTATTTTCAATGTGGGAGAAAAGAATAAATTCAGTATTTAGGACATGTACATGTAATGAACATGTAATTATTATGTGACATGATGAGAATTCGGTGTTAGGAGGAGAAGGAATACATCAAGGATATGTAATGCTTCTATGGAATAATAATAAAATGGCTTGGGTGGTGTCTTTAAGAATTCTAAAACATGGGATACCAATTCACACTTCCCCTCTTGTTTTGTACATCAAGCATTGCTCATTTAGACTTAGAGTGTTGGATGAGTTTATTCTTGAGTTTTAGGATTTTCTTGTGGCTAGTGCTCTATTGAATTTATCTGGTGATTGACAATAAACCCAAAGGGGTAGATTATTGTAACTACAACTGTTCTATGTAGGAAATGGAGTATGGCTTGTGTTTGTTGTCAGTCCTCAATGGAAGTTCCAAATGTTTTCTAGGAAAAGGATCATACAATTCAAGAGAACAACAGTATTGAAACTTTCACGCAAGGCATGTTTTGGGATCAGAATATTTAAAAATTGAAAAGTCGTGAGCTATGCCAAAAAATATGGAGTTGTACATGGAAAATGATTCCTGTACTAAAATCATTACGCGCAGAATGAGAGGTTTTGCGTGACATGGTGGGTTTTGTGAATGGGGGTTAGCGGTGCCTATAAATAAGAGGTGAACCCCCATCATTCAGGATGGATGAATACTTAGAGAAGATTCGAGTTCTAATTCTCATAAAAGTTGTTTGAAAAGGGAGTTCCATGTAAAAGTTAGAGTTGCATTGAAAATTTACATATGCGTAGAAAAACTAGAGTTATGCCAAAAAAATTACAATTGTGTGTAAAGGGTGTAGTTGTGTGAAATATTTTTTGTGAAAAAAAGTCATATCTTGCACGAACAGTGTAGCTGTTGTGTGCAATTTCCAGTGTAGGCAGAATACATGTTCTAAATATATGCTTCTGTGATTCAGTGCTTTCAAGTGCATCAATTCAAGAATTCGATACAAGTAGTGTCTCATTCTGAATAGAGACAAAGACCTAAATGCAAATCTATTGAATTGACCATCAAGTCGATAAACTGAGTTTGACTTCTCTTAAGGTAGTGATCTAGGGGGAGTCAAGGAAAGTGATCTGAGGGATGCAATGAGGTATCCTTGAACCTTTCTAAAGGCATTCTTCATGGAACAGAGTGACTATGACAAAATCTTGTAATCCTCAAACTTTTAAAGATTAGTGGATTTAGGTACAACCGACACACTATTTGTGTATACACTTTGGACGTAGCCCTTTGCGGTGAACCAAGTAAATGTGATGGGCCATCTCCCTGCTTTTATTTTTTGACATATTTAATAAGTTCTTACTAATGTGGGAACAAGATCACCAACTTTAAAAAGAAAAATTTGACACCCTAATTCACCCATCCCCTCGTAGGGTGGTTCGGGGTCCTTCAAATAATGGTTGGGTATAACATCCTATTTCATTTAATATAACATACCATCATTGAACATAAGTAACTAATATCCTAGGAGACAACACGTTCAAAATTAATCTTTCCCCTCTAGAGAAATCATGTCTAACCCAAAATATAACAACTACCTTAGGAGACATAAGGTCTAACTGATAACATCATAAATACCATTAAAAGAATCACATATAACCTTACACATTACAACCATATCTATTTATATCACATTCAACCCACCATAACACAACAAACTCAGTAGCATCACATCCAACCCATCACAACACAACCACATCATGGGTAGCAAGTCCATCCTATTAGGTGAACCCAAGTTGACTGAATGTCTGGAAGGCCAAAAAATTTATTTGTTTTTAGATAAACCCCATTTTATGGAAAAAAGTGAAAAACCTCATATGAATTCAATGACATAGAAACATCAACATAATCAAAGGTCAAATCCTAGAAAAAGACTACATAGAAATATGCATACCTATCATCAACATCGGTATGGAAAACACCACAAATGCATGATTGTTCAGCTTTCTTTCCCGTGCACAAATGTATGGGCCTTGTACCGATGGTTGATCCATACCCTCTCAAACTTCCAAATCTAAATATTAATGCACTATGAAAGTAGCTGATCTAATCCTCATCTAGATCATTTCCTGATAGAATATCTGGTAAAAGCCCCCAAAAAATCAATGCCAGGTAAAATCCATATACCCTTCTTCTATAGAAACCCAGGAGCAATGTGCAATTATGTGAAATTATTTCTAAGTTCCACTCACTATTAAATTAACTTAAGTGCTTTGGATCCATGGTAAAAACACCACCATCATCAAAACATCATCACTTCCCCACTATCACTGATTCACCGAACACCATCATCTCAACAAAAATAATTGAAAACAAAACTTTCCCCTGCACAAAAACTCAGCTCTGAGAATTAAACTACCACCACAGAACCACAGACTTCAAGAATAATAAAAAACTAACCATACCCTAACGCCATAATCAACCAAGAGTAGAAAATACAAAGCCAATAAATGCATAAACCCCAAAATCGAATCACAAGAAACAATACATCCATAACCACTGACAAAAGATCAAAAAAATAGAAAACCTTTACTAAAATGATGACCTCCAGAATTCCACCAGAAGAAGTCCTCACCACAATCCAACTACAGATCCCATTTCCTCCTTCAAAGTTGCACATAAAGTCAGGATCCTCCCAACACACACATACTTGACACCAATTGAAGATGAGAACCCCATATCATAGCAACTGAAAATCAAACCCTGGACCGACACCACACCGCCAAGGAAACCCTATCCCTCTTGAAGGTTAGGGTGTGAAGGGGCCAAAAAACAGTGAGGATTACTGAGAGGGATGATCACACACATCACCACCTCTAGGAGAAACCACACTCCACAAACGTAATGATTTGAGGGGCCGAGAAGGGAATCGAAACTGAGCTGAGATAGTGGAGGAGAAGGTGGCGGTGGGGGAAACCTAGCTTCATGAAGTGCCTAATAGGCTCATATTAGAAATTGTGGATATAGTGGAAAATACACTAAAAAAGGCTAGTTTTTCATTTAACCCATGTTTCAGACCCAATATATCATGTACAAGTCCATCACTACTAGACATATTTAACAACCTATATCATAATACCTAAAATCTCATCCACAAATTTAATGATGCCCATCCCATAATAAATATTCGCATGGTTGGAAAAATTCCTAACCCACAACATATTCCTTCCTTAACAACATACACAATTATTTTTGAAACACCCCAAGCTTCCACGGTATGCTTCCTTTTGAATAATTCAATGGCTTTCATTGTACGCAACTTCAAGATTCTAACACACCACAACCAATCAAACTAGCCGTTATGAATAGTAATACCTACTTTTTGAAATTTTATAAATTTTATATCTCAAAATGGACTTCATTATTGGATTATGAATATCGAATTTATCCTAGGTTGAAATTTTGGTACATTTCTGATAACTATTATATTTTGATGAATAGTGAAAATTACTAAATTTTAATTAAAAATAACTTTTTTAATGAAAATAATTAATAGTGATAAATTATGAACAAGAGTAGTTTTAAAGTATATTTAGAATATATTTTTACCATTTAATACAATTTTGGTCATTGGACATAATTTCACAATTAAACTGGACATAAACGAGTATCAATCTTTTGATAGTTATTATATCTTAAAAACACGCTTTTTGTTTTGACAGCAGGAATTAATTTTAAATTAATTTCTCCCACCTCTATGTTTTAAATTTGGAAAAATGGATTCCATATTTTGAATCACAATCTCCAAATTTTTTAAATAGGTAACTTTTATTTTTGGACATTTAGAATAATTACTTCGGTAAATATTTTATTTACCGTGGTTGAAGGGTAAATACGGTAAAAAATGGTAAAAAAGATAATATTATAATATAATAAATTACCCTAAAACGTGTCCTAACCCTATTGGTTCATACATGTCCGACCATGGGCATCTTTGGGTAGATTTTGGGACCCCAAGGATCAACTTGTAAGTGATAATGACACTTTATATAAATTAAGTTAAAATAAATACAAAAATGACATAAGCATATATCTTTTAGAAAAACAATTTTTACATAGGGTTATATATGTTGTATTTTCAACTATAAATATTAATTAGAAATATAAAAATATTTCCTACATAATGGTATTTTATTTATAATTTTTACACATTTAATAATTAATATTATTTATGACACAATAATGATGCAGTATTTTCCTTATTAAAGAAAGAATCAAATAATTGGTATTATAAATGTTAAAATTAATATAATATGAAGGTTTTGATGACATACATGAATTTAATTGCTTAATATGACATTATATTATTTATTAAATGAATTTGGTTCGAATTAATAAAGTTGTTAAGACTTTAACAAAAATCAATTGTTGAATAGTGTCAAAATTGACATAAAAGAGTTTTTAAAACAAATATTATATTATTAATTGATATTAAATTCATAAAAATATAAGTTTTGGACAAGAGACTTATATCATGGTATATGTATCATTAATGGACCACTTGGGGGTCTCTTGGATGTATATATTAATTTTATTAACTATATAATATAAAAATACAAAGCGACATGGTAAATGTTAAACTAATTAACTAAGAGTTAAAACTAAAAGATAAGGTTAATATAGTGACCCAAACCTGTATAAAACCTATTTTTTGAGTGGTTTTCGACCTATCCCCCCCTTAAACCTTAAATAATCCACTTTGGAGCCATTATAAACTGAATATGAATTTATTATAAAATAATATTTCTAGCTTTTCCAAAGGTGCCCCTCACCCCTCTTATAAAAGGTCACTCCCCTTCTCTAAAATTCATACCTTAAAAGCCTTTTGGTTCGGCCAAAAATTGACCAAATACCCTCTAAACAGTCCTCCCTTTATCCTAGAGGCATTACTTTTGTCATAAAGCCAACTTAAGGAGCCCTTTTGATCAAATCAAAAGGAAGAACCCAAAGAAGGGGTAATGTTTTCACCACCCTCTTTCAAGTTCCTTTCTTCTTCCACTTATTCTTTCTTTGTTATTTACATTCTAAAATAATAAATCCAGTATATTCTATATAATTTAATGTTATTATAAATATAGTACAACCATATTCAGTATTCTATCCATCCTTTGAATGACATGTCACCATACGTTCGTACGTACGGCTTACCGTCTCCACGTCGTGGTGTAACTGTTATTCAATAAATTATTATTTGTATGGGTATAATAATGATTTGTAATTCACTTAAATAATAAATATAACATGATAATGATTCTGTATATATGATATACCATCCAAATATATATTATTTTAATATCAAAAGAGTGATATTGTCGTTCGTGCGTACGTACGGATTACTGTCTCCACGAACGCGATGAGAATCATTCCCCATCGTATCCATTCAAGACTAAATTTAATTTGATGATTAAAAATAATGTTTAGAGACATGATATAATTCGGTAAATGAATAATATACACCCAATCCATAAAAAATATGGCTCACATAACAGATAATATAAAGGAAAATGAATCTGTTAACACCTGAAACGATGATAATACTAAGATATTATTAACAAATCAATGTTAAAAGATCGTATATGATATAATATTAATGTATATAATTCTTGAATAATTCAATTAAAATTATTTCACCATTATATAGGAGGTTAACCTACCTTTGAATAAGGAAAAAGTTCAAAGTAAGGGGTTTTTTATCTCACTCTTAATTCCGTGAGATTTCCATTATTCACCAATTATTTATTGCATGTGGTGTGTGTGTTGCCCATGTTTGTATTCATTGTGTAATATACATTAAATAATGTATATTTACATCATCATTTTATTATCCTTCTTTCATGGGTGTATGTTTAGTACGTTACCAAGTCAATAAGGTAATTTGAAATTTCAATTTCCACTCATTCGGCTTTACGCATACATCGTTGATTATTTTAATCCAAGATTATGTGTGGAATCACTATTCATTTTATTATGTCCCAAATTCCACTCCCCTTTCTGTGGATATACTTTTGATACACATAATCAATCCATTTATAAATTCTCAAGTCATCGGTATGAGCTTGATAAGAGTAATTTTTACTCAATCTCGATTTATTGAGTTAAACATCCAATTCATTGGTGTTGTTTTTACAAGAATATGTGTGAGTGTCCTTTGATTGTTTTACACTGAATATCCAATCATATTGAGTGTATTTACATTTTTCACACATAATTATGTCGTTGATTTATTCTTAACCTAATCATACGGCATTTATGAGATATTTCATCTCAATTTACATTCCATTGAGACTCCTTTGTTGTTATACACCAAATCAATTTTATATGGTGTATATAATGTAATTTGACATATTATATCATGAATCCCTTTATTCTCATGATATTACAAAGTTTTATTACCTCAATTATTTGTATTCAAGTGTCTCTCTTTTGGTTAGGAACTCTAACTAAAATATAATTTTAAAATGTTTTAATGATTTATTATTATAAATCTTTCTCATTAATGTCCATGTTTTAAAAATGGTTTTAAGGATTTAGTTATATGGACATTAAAGTTTTAAAATCAAAATTTCTTTTAAAATCTTCAAAGGGGTATGGGACACTTTGATTCAAAAATCTATTTTAAATGAATTCTTGTCAAATAGTGTGACTTTTAAATGTTTTCAAGAAAAAGGGGGATATTTCCCTCTAATGGTTTTGATGATTATTTTCATCTATGTCAATATCCTAAATTATTCTCTATTGAGTTTAATATGATACAATAAAATCTTTCATATTGTATCGAATGAGTTATGTTTGACTATGGATGTGCTATTTTTATACCATTCATGGTTTGTGAATAAAGTATTGACATTTCGTACGCTAGTTTTAATACGAATGTTTATGTTATGTTTCAAACTTTTCATAGGAGGAATGTATTAGACTTAGTAAGTGATGGGTGGATCCCATTATAGATCCTTGATGCATCGGTACGTATCATGAGACAAACTAGTGTCTTGGCATGAGGCCTTGAAAAAATCTTATTTTTAGTCTTGGCACGAGGCCTTGGCTATGTGGTTATGATAGTCTGGTATTATGCATTCCATCATCATGAAAGTGGTTATTGATATTGAATGTTATTATTCAACTAGTAGAATATCCATGTGAATAAGTAAATGAAATTATTTCATTTTATATCTGCCATATTATGCTGAATTTCAAGTTTAAAAGGCTTTTGTTTTAGTTATACATTGCCTTAAGTGTTTATGCTTATCTATGAAAGCTTCTGCTATATTTGTATCCTTACTGAGCATCTAAGATCACCCCTTTCAATGTTTTATTTTTCCCAGGATGTGAAGAAGTAATTTTTGAATGACCTGTAGGGATAGTATGAGGGGATATGAAGACAAGATGTTGTTGTAGTTTCTTTACCTTATGATTTAACGTAAACCTTATGAATGTATCTAGTACTTCCAAGGATACTAAACTAATCAGTCTTTAGAGACTTGATCCGGAGTGATCATGCCAATGTTATGTAATAATGCACCGACTCTGGGTAATTGGGTTCGGGGCGTTACAGTTGGTATCAGAGGAAGTTTAGTACAATCCTTGGAAGCTAGATTTAGATAAACTCTGATTAGATCACATAGCCCTAAGATAGAATCTGAGGATTAGTATAGAAGAATATACTAGAATTTTGGTATTGTAGATATTTTGTGAGTTTTACAAACAATACATCCTTGTCTGGATACGAGCAGGTAGAGGCGGCTCTGGCACATATGTACCTAGGGGTAAAACCCGAAAACACAGCTTTGAGCTAGACTCGAACGGTAACTGGTGCATGACAACGGGCCTTGCTGCACTCTTAGTTACGACACTCCTGGGGTATATGCTTTGGTAAATTCACAATATTAGTATGAACCATTATCAAGGGAATAAAAAAATTCCCCTAAGAATATATGTCGGGAAATAGATAGTAGATAACCTAGATTTTAACATAGGGTACCCCAAGATAGGATATATTGTTCAATTACATGATTATCCTATTATGTCTATTTGTTTAAATTAATATTATATAAGTATTCAAAAACCCTATTTGTATTTTCTTTTTGTTAGTTGAAACATGGAGGGAGAAAGATCACGAACAACTCTTCTCTCTCTTCCTGAATAACTACTTACAATTATTATCCAGAAGTCATGCGCAGATGATGTTGAAACTTTTTCAAATCTCCAAGTTACATGAAAACAACTTTATGAGACATCCAATACCTCTATCATTGCATGATTATTTTAAGGATCAGGTACCGACTAATGGATAATATTGCGCTCTCAACTTTCTTACCATGCTAAGCATGGGATGTACCATCAGGGTCTTTTGAAATTCTTCACTTTATCTCAAAATTACGATGCACTAAATTATTTTCAAGATGTTGTAGAAGAGGGAGACCTTCGAGTAGCCTATATGTATCAAATTATATATTTATGTCTTTTAGGATATACAGAAACTGATTTACCAAAACCTTATTTTGAAATATTTGAAGATGAATCAGTAAGAATTTTTTTAAAAAAAACATGTTAAAGACGATGTCTCAAAATTATATATAAGAAATACCTATTTTTTTATGATGCATCGATGCTTCCATCGATATAATCCAAGATGGATGAGGAGTTTTGGGGTAAAGGAAGTAGATGATTTTGAAAAATTCGTGAGGTACCATTGTGACACATGAACACATTCTACCAAAAGGCAATTCCGCCTTGTCTCTCCAGAGTTCATGTTGTGTTCCACATATCACTAGTGATAAAATACATGCCTGACCCAACGCATGTACTCACCTATGAAGAATTAGAAATGGATCCTGATCTAACTTATTGTGAAGATCCTATCATAATTTTTCATACCAAAGATCAAGTGTTGAGAAACCGGATGACTCGTTTGGTAAAATTTCTATAGAGAAATCATAATATGGAAGAGGCAATGTGGGAACCCGAGGAACATATGATGAAGAACATATGTGGAAATAAATGGATGGTGAAATGTTTAAAAGTGTTAGTGCTCTTTATTGATGGGATTACTTTGGAAGAATTTTCTATTGTATGTGTAAACCTGCAATTTATCATGTGAAAATGATCTGTTGCGGATATAGTTATAAATAACCATTTGGTCTTATATGATCATTGGGTTTGAGGAAATTACAAGTTATTATATTTTGGGATGAAAATGAAAGTTATGAGATAACATTTGAGGTTAAATTATGTTATGGTTATTTTGGGGAATTTATCTCATTTTGGTAATATTATAAAATATAGTTTTTGAAAAAGGATAACACATAGACCATGTGACATCCCGTCGCGTCGGACAAAGCTGTGGGAATCGAACCCACAACCAAAGTACGATTGGGACTTATCACCTACCACTGGACTACATGAAGTCCCTAGTTAGTGAGACTAGTTATTTTTAGTTTAATGATTTTATTGATCAATAATAAGTTTATTTGGGATCTTATGTCTTGTCAAATGAATACCCTCGGTATAAGAAAATGATTTAGTGATTAAGTGATGAATGTTATTTTGGAAGATGTTCGCTTTGTGGGGAACAATATATGCCCAAGAAAAATAAAATTATATGGGATTTCATTTGAGGAGTAATGGTGGATTTTTATCTATGTTCTTATTGTGTATTAATAGTAATTTGGGTTATTTATGGAAATGATTAACCTGTAATAGAGAATATGTGATTGGGTTAATCACTTTTAAGAATGTGACTTTAAGAGTAGTTGATGTCATTTGGAGATAAAATTTAATGTGGACGACTACATAACCAAATTCTTCTATGTTTTGGATTTCAATATTAGTTTAGATTATATTGAAGAATTTTAAGTACAATTGATTATTGAATGGTATTTATTTAACTTTGGGGTATTGTTGGTTTAATTTTAGAAATTAAGATTAGAGTTTTTTTCTCTAATGGAATATCCATTTGGGGGATCATCAGATCTTATAATAACCATTTTGGTTTTTACTAATCTCTAAAGACAAGGTAAATATATATAGTTTATCCTATGTGGATCATGTTATTCTATAGAAGCTCTTCCAGTGTGACCAAGTCTTCTTGAATACTCATTATTCAAAATAAAATTCAGTTAGTGGTAGAAATTTATTAAAGAATGAAACTCTAATTAAAAATTAATTATATATATATTTTTTATTAGTAAATATCATAAATGAATTCCTCATCCTTATATAATGTAACTTAAAACAAAAAAAATGTTGTTTGTTTACTTTTCCAACTGATAGACTAATGACCATTTGTCCCAACACAAGTTTGTGGTTTTCTTATTGTTAACCTTCTCCTGATCATGTTTTCTATCCCTCCCCATCAGAACTTGACATTTAGTTTATCGTCCATATCCATGTTTTCCTACATGGAATCCTAGTATGGGTTATCTTGAGTGACCTTTTTACTTCTCTTTCTTTCTTTTAAAGTGATAGTTTTATTGACTCTTTTTCTGATATGGGACTTTCCATTATATTTTCAAGCCCAATTTTAAAAATTGTGAGGATTCAATTTATTGAAATAGGTGAGAATTTAACACCCCAAGCTTCCATGGTACTTTTCCCTTTTAATAATGCAATGGCTTGCATTGTACGCAACTTCGAGATTCTAACCCACCACAACCAATCAAACTATCCGTTATGAATAGTAATACCTACTTTTTGAAATTTTATAAATTTTATCTCTCAAAATGGAATTCATTTTTGGATTCAGAATATTAAATTTATCCTAGAATGAAATTTTGGTACTTTTCAGATAACTTTTATATTTTGATGAATAGTGAAAATTACTAAATTTTAATTAAAACCAACTTTTTTAATGAAAATAATTAATAGTGATAAATTATGAATTTGAGTAGTTTTAAAGAATATTTAAAATATATTTTTACCATTTAATACAATGTTGGTCATTGGACATAATTTCAAAATTAAACCGGACATAAACAAGTATCAATCTTTTGATAGTTATTATATCTTAAAAACACGCTTTTTGTTTTGACAGCAGGAATTAATTTTAAATTAATTTCTGCCACCTCTGTGTTTTGAATTTGGAAAAATGGATTCCATATTTTTAATCAGGATGTCCAAATTGTGTAAATATGTAACTTTTATTTTTAGACATTTTGAATAATTACTTCGGTAAATATTTTATTTACCGTGGTTAAAAGGTAAATCCGGAAAATAAGGGTAAAAAAATAATAATATAGTAACACTAAATTACCATAAAACGTGTCCTAACCCTATTGGTTGATACATGTCAAACCATGGGAATATTTCGGTCTATTTTGGGACCCCATGGATTAACTTGTAAGTGATAATGATACTTTATATTAATTAAGTTAAAATAAATACAAAAATGATATAAGCATATATCTATTAGAAAAACAATTTTTAAATAGGGTTATATATGTTGGATTTTTGACTATAAATATTAATTATAAAGCTAAAAATATTTCCTACATAATGGTATTTTATTTATAATTTTTAGACATTTAATAATTAATATTATTTATGACATAATAATGATACAGTATTTTCCTTATTAATGAAAGAATCAAATAATTGGTATTATAAATGTTAAAATTAATATAATTTGAATGTTTTGATGAAATACATGACTTTTATTGCTTAATATGACATTATAATATTGCTTAAATGAATTTTGTTCGAATTAATAAAGTTCTTAATACTTTAACAAAAATCAATTATTGAATAGTTTCAAAATTGACATAAAAGAGTTTTTAAAACAAATATTATATTATTAATTGATATTAAATTCATAAAAATATAAGGTTAGGAAAAGAGAATTATATCATGATATTTTTATCATTAATGGACCACTTTGGGGTCTCTTGGATGTATATAGTAATTTTATTAACTATATAATATAAAAATAGAAAGTGACATGGTAAATGTTAAACTAATTAACTAAGAGTTAAAACTAAAAGATAAGGTTAATATAGTGACCCAAACCTGTCTAAAACCTATTGGTTGAGTGGTTTTTGACCTATCCCCACCTTAAAATTTGAATAATATACTTTGGATCCATTAGAAACAAAATATTAATTTATTATAATATAATATTTCTAGCTTTTCCAAAGGTGCCCCTCACCCCTCTTATAAAAGCACACCCCCCCTTCTCTAAAATTCATACCTTAAGAGCTTTTTGGTTCAGCCAACATCTGGACAAATACCCTATCAACATTCCTCCTTTTATCCTAGAGGCATTCATTTTGTTAGAAATCCAACTTAAGGATCCCTTTTGATCAAATCAAACGGAAAAAACTGAAGAAGAGGTAATATTTTCACCACCCTCTTTCAAGTTCCTTTCTTCTTCCACTACTTCTTTATTTGTTATTTCCATTCTAAAATAATAACTCCAGTATCTTCTATATACTGTGATGTTATTATAAATATAGTACAACCATATTCAGTGTTTTATCCATCCTTTGAATGACATGTCACCATACGTGCGTACGTATGTCTTACCGTCTCCATGTCGTGGTGTAATTGTTATTCAATAACTTATTATTTGAATGGGTATAATAATGATGTGTAATTCAGGTAAATAATAAATATAACATGATAATTATTCTGTATATATATGATATACCATACAATTATATATTTTTTTAATATCAAAAGAGTGATATTGTCGCCCGTGCGTACGTACGGATTACCGTCTCCCTGAACGCGATGAGAATCATTACCCATCGTATCCATTCAAGACTAAATTTAATTTGATGATTAAAAATAATGTTTATAGACATGATATCATTATGTACATGAATAATATAAACCCCATACATAACAAATATGGCTCACATAACAGAGAATATAAAGGAAAATGAATCTGTTAACACCCAAAACAATGATAATACTAAGATATTATTAACAAATCAATGTTTAAAGATAATATATAATATAATATTAATGAATATAATTATTTAATAATTAAATGACAATTATTTCACCATTATACAGGAGGTTAAACTTCCCTCGTCCAAGTAAAAAGTACAAAGTAAGGGGTTTCTTATATCACTCTTAATTCCATGAGATTTCCATTATTCACCACTTATTTATTGCATGTGGTGTGTTTGCTGCCCATGTTTGTATTAATTGTGTAATATAATTTAATTAATTTATATTAACATCATCATTGTATTATCCTTATTTCATGGGTTTATGTTTAGTACGTTTCCAAATCAAAAAGGTAATTTGAAATTTCAATTTCCACCCATTCCGCTTTACGAATACATCATTGATTATTTTACTCCAAGATTATGTGTGGAATCACTATTAATTTGATTATTTCATAAATTCCACTACCCTTTCTGTGGATATACTTTTGATACACATAATCAATCCATTTATAAATTCTCCAGTCATCGGTATGAGCTTTATAAGAGTAATTTTTACTCAATCTCGATTTGTTGAGTTAAACATCCAATTCATTGGTGTTGTATTTACAAGAATATGTGTGAATGTAATTTGATTGTTTTACACTGAATATCCAATCATATTGAGTGTATTTATATTTTTCACACATAATTATTTCATTGGTTTATCCTTAACCTAAGGATACAGCCTTTATGATATATTTCATCTCAATTTACATTCCATTGAGACTCCTTTGTTGTTATACACCAAATCAATTTTATATGGTGTATATAATGTAGTTTGACATAGTATATCATGAATCCCTTTATTCTCATGATATTACAAAGTTTTATTACCTCAATTATTTTTATTCAAGTGTCTCTCTTTTGGTTAGGAACTCTAACTAAAATATCATTTTAAAATGTTTTAATGATTTATTATTATAAATATTTCTCATTAATTTACATGTTTTAAAAATGGTTTTAAGGATTTATTTATATGGACATTAATGTTTTAAAATAAAAATTCCTTTTAAAAGTTTCAATGTGGTATGGTATAGTTTGATTCAAAAATCTATTTTAAATGACTTCTTGTAAAATTGTGTGACTTTTAAATGTTTTCAAGAAGAAGGGGGATATTTCTCTCTAACAGTTTTGATGATTATTTTCATCTATGTCAATATCCTTCATTATTCTTGATTGAGGTTAATATGATACATTACAATCCTTTATATTATATCGAAAGAGTTATGTTTGACTGTGGATGTGTTATTTTTATAAAATTAATGGTTTGTGGATAAAGTATTGACATTTCTATGCTAGTTTTAATACGAATTTTTATGTTATGTTTCAAAATTTTCATATGAGGAATGTATTGGACTTAGTACGTGACGGGTGGAGCCCGCTATAGCTCCTCGATGCATCGGTAGGTCTCATGAGACAAACTAGTGTCTTGGTACGAGGTATTGAAAAAATCTTATTTGTAGTCTTGGCACGAGGCCTTGGCTACGTGGTTATGATAGTCTGGCATTATGCATTCCATCATCATGAAAGTGGTTATTGATATTTCATGTGATTATTCGACTAGTAGAATGTCCATGTCAATAAGTAAATGGAATTATTTCATTTTATATCTGCCATATTATGCTGAATTTCAAGTTTAAAAGGCTTTTGTTTTAGTTATACAATGCCTTAAGTGTTTATGCTTATCTATGAAAGCTTTTTCTATATTGTTATCCTTACTGAGAATCTGAGCTCACCCCTTTCAATGTTTTATTTTTCCCAGGATGTGAAGAAGTAATTTGTGAATGAACTGTGGGGATAGTATGAGGGGATATGAAGACAATATGTTGTTGTAGTTTTTTTTACCTTATGATGTAACGTAAACCTTATGAATGTATCTAGTACTTCCAAGGCTACTAAACTAATCGGTCTTTAGAGACTTGATCCTTTGTGATCATGCCAATGTTATGTAATAATGCACCAACTCTGGGTAACTCGGGTTAGGGCGTTACAATTGTTATCATTACCAACCAACCCATATCAAAATCTTCCCATTGTAGGCATTTCAACCAACTGGTAGCATATGACATAACTATTTAGCATGTTCAACATAAGAATTAACATAATATAAATCATTTTATTTTTAAACATATAAGTTGTAAGAATTTAAATAACCACATGTATATTTCAAGGCTCATTGGGGTTGGTAACTCACTCAAAACATTTACACACATTACCTTCTATTAACTTCTAGGGAACACCAATTATTCCCAAAATTCAACCATTCAAGGATACCATGATATTATCTATTTATTTATTATACATTATGTTTCAAAGAAGGGATATAAAGAACCTATCATAGTTCAATAGGTTATAACATATCCTGGAAATCCTTAATAAATTCCATTATAATTCCCTACATATCAAGATAGTATGTCACAAGATGCAATAAAATACTTTAATCCTGACCAAAATTTAATTATGGTTTAATCAATAACATAGATCACAAAATATAATAAATTTATATAATATATGGAATAATATCCATCAATCTTTTAAATTATATATAATATGTCCCAATGACACCCAACCTATACTCAAATCTTGAACCAGGAACACCCATCATGATATAACACTCTAACCAGGGTGAAATAATCACCCCCTATCCCATGTATCAGTTAAGTTGTGAAAATTTATAAGGTAACATGAAATTTCCAAATTATCCAAGACTTAATCAACCTTCATATAATCATTCTCTTCTTTAACATAAAGGAAGATAAGATCACCTATTCATGGTATTATAATACTTTGTTTATGAATGAAACCTAACTATTTACATATTTTCACCTTTCACATTTCTTTAAATAACCCTAACTATCCTCATTAGTAACCACATCAATTCTTTCTCCTTGGGAAACCATACATAGTCATGATGGGGAATATCCACACTCAATTTGTGAAGAAAAAATCCATTTAATTTGATGAATATCTAGGTCACATGGTCAGTGCATTCAAATATCATAAGAAGAATAAAAAAATTAGAACCCTTTTGGAAATAATTAGTAACCACCTACCTTCATTAATAGAGTTATTTCTTTTAAAAAAAATTGACCACCATTAATGACCATGCTCAAACAGCCATCAATCATCATTAAGAGTCCCTAACTCTATTAATAATAATATTAATTAATAAATACAAATCATAATTATTTTACAAAATTAAATTAAATTAAATTAATTTGATATAACCCAAGGATAACTCATAATATGTATTAACAGCATCAAAGCCTTATATAATAGAGTGTGGTTCACACCCGAAACACCCTAGAGCCTAATGCCAACTAAATTCCTAATTATTTCACCCAAACATCAACTAATTTAATCCCTATAGGGTATAAAAATAGAAAAGATGTTTAATGGATTATCTCAACCAAAAATGCATGTAATAATACATTAATATCTTCCCATGTACACCTCTAGACAATCCACACCAAAGCCCCATCACAAAAACCCGATTCCACCGTGCTCTAAAGGAATTGACACTAAAACCTCTAACCTGAGTTACTGAAATTTGAGGAGAGTAATGGAAAAGTGGAGGATAGTATCTAGGGGATATAACTTACCTCAATGTTGAAAAAAATCTCTATACCACTCTCATTAAAGAAAATATATCAGAAGTATATGGTTAGGGGTGTGGATAAACCTCTTTATACACTGGTTAAAAATGGGATCTATGAGTAGATTCTCAATTTAATGGAAAAACCCTTTTCTCCACTTCTACAATTATTCATTTACTCCCACTAAAAATCTAGTAGACTACCATCATACTTAAAATGGTAGTGATATTGGTAAAACACCATTTTTCTACCCATCATAACTCCGATGAACTGCCACTGAGGTTCTTGTGGATTCCAACTGCCAATATCTAATCCACCTCCATCACCCAATACATATGATTCTACTATGGGTTCTTTATTCTAGATCCCCCATATTCGAAACATTATTTAAAACTTTTAAAACTCATCTTTAAATTCTATTTCATAATAAAAATCTAAAAAATAAAACCAATTATAGTTCTTTTCTCTTTGGAATCCAGTTTATTTATGACTTCATAAACCCAAATCAGTGTAGGATTTATTATAACATATCCACTATAACACTTATAATCCAAGATAAGACTTCACATGAATCTCTATTGAAATATACTAGTAATTATGCTATAATGCATGGTATAATTCCAATATTCTTATTCAATATGTTAATTCCAATGCTACACTTGAACCAGAACTACTACTCAAAACCTAAAGATCCTTCCATCTCAGCCCCTCACAATGTTGGTGATTACTTGAACAATTAATTGGAATCATAAATAATCTCATCGCATCCATTCTCATAAATAATACACCAATTGGTACCCCTATTATACTAACTACCCCCAAAAAATCATGACATTGTGCCCATAACAACATTGAATGATTATACAAACACCTTATTGACGCCCAACTTCTACTGACATCCATGAATTTCAGATCCAATGATGTGAGACACCATCCATTGACATCACTAGTATATAAAAAATAATCACTCATACTGAGTTAGAAAAAATAGTTACAAGACCATTCTTGTGAAAACCATAGTCTCATTCTTGAGATAGTACCCAAAATGAAAATACTTAATTTGTGATATCAAATATTACACTCTCTTTGGAGTTCCATTATTCAAAAAAAATTGTCACCCTACCATTCCATTTCTCCAAAATCATACCTAATCATTGATTCTCTCGAATGTTATCATTAATTTCTCCAGGCGTGCGTCAAATGAGGAATTTATATTTTCCCAAATCATACTAACTACAAAGTCATAGTATAGCAGAAGTGTGGGGTCGAACCCACAGAGAGTGGGGAAAATAGTGATTAAAACTCTCGAAAAAAGGTTGGATCGCTCCAATTTCAGTTTTATTTTATTAAAATAATTATGAAATTTAATTAAATGAATTAAAATAGTGAAATATAAGAGAGGAAAATCAGTTTCCATGGGTGGTTTCTCTAAAAACAAATCATGAGGGCACTTGCAAAAGAATAATACTCAATAGCTATGAAACCAAATAGTTTCATCTATAGAAGAAATATTCATTCCCTTTTCAATTAACCTAAAATCCTAATTTATCTTGGTCAAATGAGTCAAAATATTTAAATTTCCTTTAGTTTGGATTTCCATTGTAGAAGAATAATCACATTCATTGGTCAAGAACTAACTATCTTAATTATGTTGATTTTTATCTACTTTTAAACACACTTGGTCAATGATTCAAAAACAGATATGATAATAATGGTTTCAAACATGATACCAATTTAATTGAACTATTTTGAAAGTGAATAATGAAATAAAACACATTCATACAAACCCATTTTGACTGATTCCGCTCTCCCCTATGGATTTAACCAATCATTGTTGGGTGATTTCCAATGATGAATAAACCATATTCTATAGGGAAGAGAATATAAAAGGTGGAATGAGAAGGAGAGAGAAATAAAATATATATTGTAATTTCAATAAAATCATTAAACTATTACATCAAAGAAAGGAAAACAAAATAGAAACAAAAAAATGTATATGGAGAAACCCTACGACAGATCCTACTAGACGCACTTATACTTTAAAATGGAATGGAATGCCTAAAACCCATGGTAGGGCATCATATTTATAATTACCTTGTTTTCCTTCAGCTACATTAGATAAAAAAATGGATTTTAATTTCCATTATGGGTTAAAATAAATCCTAAAATCTTGTTTGAATATTCTATGAAAATCAGCCTTTTTAGTTATATTGGGGAAATACACGACATGTAATTGGAAATCATGTCGTGTAATTAAGATCCTATATTTTCACCATTTCTTTTTAATCTCCACATATCTCACATGAATCCCACCATCAATTTTTTAATTTTACTCCTTTCACGATGCGAAACCGGATGTCATGTCGTGTAATGATTATTCACGACTTTCTTGATGATTTGCTTCATGGCTTGTATCATGTGGAAAAATGAAACTATACGTTGTGTAATGAGGTTTCACAACATGTAAAATGTGATTTCAGCACCGATATCTTTGTTTCTTATTGCTTCTTCAGTTTCGTTCCTTTATAAGTATTTTATGATACCCCAAAATCTGGTGGTGTGCCGCTTCGCTTCGCTCACAGTGTGAACTGTTGTTGCATTCCTCAATTGTGATAGTTTCCTTTATATTGCTTCAAATGAAAATCCTGCATAAAAATTTGAAAACAATTAACATTAGGTACAAATATTATATTAAATAAGTTAATATTAAATTAATTCACATATAAAAACCCTTCCAAATTTGTAAACAAAATAGAGATATCAATCATTAACCTAGCCATAACCTACAATTTAAACTCATTGGGAACCTAAACAAATCAAGTTTACCTAATTAACATTAGTCAATACCCATATAAGGGTAACTCATAATTACTCAATATAACCTATAATCATGATTAAAATAACCAACAAAAATCCAAAACCACCTCAAGGTTGGTTCCACTAACGTATCACGCTCAATATTTACCAAAAATTGCTCAAAATTAATTCAATATGATTTGAAAATCTAGGTTTTTTCCCCACTATAGAATTTCCCCTATTATCAGTCGATGATCAATATCCTACTTAATACCCACTATCATCTAAACATTGAAACTCATGGGCACTACTCATGGGTCTTGAATAGAAACTTATCATAGGCCTTTATTTAGGATTCAAAAATACCATGTCTCCTCATCAAACAATATCTTAACTCCATTAATAATCTATCTTTATAACTCTAGGTCTTGATAGATATAGATATAGATTTATGTACTTTATCATTTACAAGTGACTCTTAAGATCAAATATTCTACAAACTCCACTTAATCTCAATAAAAACTCAAAATTTATCTAGTTCCCCACTCACTGTATTCAGGGCATAATCCAAATTTCTTAATCATAGTATTGATCTACTCTACCTCTTACCATCTCATCAGTCACAGGGATCATCAAGTTTCACTTCACATTCTATATAAGATCATGTCTCATCTATCACATTAACTAATCATCTCAACACATCTAAAACCTCATGAACCCTTAGTCATTTCATCATCTCTTTATAGAGACCTCATCTAACCCACTAGCCATATTACGTTTCACTCTTCTCACTAGTCAACAACAACAGACCATCCCACTAAGGATCCCCCATTCTAACCAACACATAATATAGCGTCAATGGAAAACACCCTTTTTCATTAATCATCTAATAAAAAGTTCATCACACCTTTATATATCACATTATACTTAGTCACAAGCCAAGTGTGATTATTCAAAACATTCCATCAACAACCTATGAAATTGCTCCATATAGTAGAGGAAAAAAAGGAGTCCTAGACCCCACTATAAAATTCAATCACCATTAAAGATCCTATGCCCCTAGGGGTCTTATAGAAATAATCACACAAACTACCAAGCCTAATACATACAAAGGGAATGTGTCACATCCCATTACCATGAATTAAAATCATCTCTATGATATAACCTTTATGAGTCACATGTCCTCCATAAATTAATATTCATATCTCAGATATCTCTTGAATTATACCAATCAACTTTCCCAACTTGTCTTACAAGGATGGTGATACCTATCCAATTTTAAAGATAAACAGTCTTAGTCTAATTATCATTCATACCAAACCACATACCAAATGGGGTAAAGTAAATTCACTCTATTATTCTAAGATATGAGAGAATATGAACAACCTATCTCATAACAGTTCCCAGAAACACCAGTTGATACTCATATATCATATCAAAGAGGTGTGAACCAATGTATTTACTAGATTCATGACTTGTCTCAAAACACTCTGAGTTGTATCTCATCAATTCTAAGATCAAGATCCTAATTAATTAACTAAACATGCCAAACATAAATGTAGACTTATCACAACATAAGAACTTCCTATGATTTTACATTCAAAATAACCTAATAAATACTCATGCCTGACTAGATACATGACCACGCACCGTTTGGGAGTTATCTCAAAAACATGAGAAATATATATATATGCTTTCCACCTCTAAAGGCACCTGTAAGCCCAACCTAACCCCTATATTAGAATACCCTCATACATTATGAATCATTTAAAATGATTGTAGGAAATCACCCTACTACCCAATTATAACACTCTACTCGATATTATCTTAGGCCACATCTTAATATCAGTAAACACTTCCAAATAGCCTATGGGTTGCATCCCACTTAGGTAAAAACTAACAGAGTAGCATTAACAATTATTCTTTGATACCATAAGGCTCTCACAAGTCAATACACCCACTCTAGGGTTCGCATGTACATAATCTATCTCATAACCAAGATACCTTCCCACTCTAGGGTACTAAAACTCACCAAGAATCCATATATAAGATTACACCCCATCAAGGATCAAAGTCATAGACCTTCTAAAGTATATAAATGATATTAGCTTATGAAAATAGGTGTTAATAAAATCATATCAATATGGTTTGAATAGGTTTAATTCCACTAAAAAGTTATTTTCCAAAAACACCAAATATGTTATTATTAGAAATTTAGATAATTGAAACCAATTTTATTTTCTAGAACCAATACCACATTCACACACAAGAATTCATGTTTCATGTGAACCTAGATTCAAATGATGATGTACAAACATGTTCCAATTCCCATATTAAACCAATTGTAAAACCAAAAAACAATAAATCAGAAACACCATACCCAAAAATAATTACCACAATAATAACATCAAAAATTAAGAGCATAAGTCGCAACTCCCTAGAAACTGAGAATATGTCTTTTACATGTTTTTTCTAAGATAAAGAATAATATCCATCCCAAATCTTGACCAATATTATCTCATATATACCATATTTTAAATAGTAATACAATGAAAAAAGGTTTTCATACCACTTTCTAATATACTAGACTATCTCACATGGTTATTAACCAAACTAAAATTCCACATGACCAAAACTATAGATCCTCATATGTCAAAGGATTCCAACAAGTATCAAGGTTATGTGGTGGTATTTTGGTGATATTAAACCCATTGGTACAAATAAAAATAAAAAATAGATAAAGTAAAATAAGAACATTAAAAACAATATAAACAGGAAAATATATACCATATATCCAAGATTCAAACAACAGTAAAATAATAAATCACGTAATTTAAAAAAAATTGAGTAAAGTCCATACAAGTTATGTAGATACCAAAAATATCTATTATAGAAGATCATATAAAACTAATGACCAAATAAAAAAATTGAAGACAATAATCGCCACCGAGTTTTGAGTTCAGATGTAGTTCCATATTCCCACTTTTGGAAAGCTATCTCACTCAACCATCCAACATATAGCCTGAGTCCTACTTCTGCCTATAATAATGAGGTATGCTCAGCTACCATAGTATTAGGGTTATCAGATAAGGGTGTGAGAACAAATTTGTAAGATACAATTAATGGTGTCCCAAACATAAACAATATATTCAATACATGTCCAATCTAATATACTTAAAATAAATAAATAAATATCTATAAACATAACACTTATCATGAAAAAAATTACTACACAAGACACTCAAGAGTGACCATACCTACTTCGGCTAGTACTATAGTGTATCTAAACATGTCACCATAAAGTTGACTAAGAAAAATGTCACATACCATATCACATAACACACACTCTCTAAAAATAAGTAACCAGATTATCAAGAGGCATCACATCTAACAAATATCACAGTCTATCCAAAGGAATCCTACCCAACCCACTATATCAAAAGTACCTTAGGAGACAACAAATGGAAACCTCTATATAACAACCACCTTGGGAGGCACTTCATCCAACCCACCACATCACAACCATTTCTATAGGCATCACATTTGACCTTCCACAAACAATACACCTATGAAGGCATCAAATCAAACCCACTTCATCATAACCACCTCAAGAGGCATTATGTACAACCTTCAAGATCACTCCATGTATTAGAACCAACATTTCCTATATATGTACATAAATAGTTATCCTGTTATTTATATTAGATCACAATCCATTAAATCTCATCCACGATTCACATTTCACCAAAGCCTTAACATAGTCTACCCATAGTTGGAAAAATGCCTAGCCTATATAATCATTCATTCCATAACAACATATTCATCCATGGTTGGCATGACCACCCAAACCATATCACAATATACATATGGTTGGAATTTCCCCCAGCACATAATTTAATCCATAACAATTTGTCCTATAAATTATAATCATTCAAATAATAAAAATCATTTTCTTTTTTAAAACATGTATGGAGTATAAAAATCCCATAACCACATGTATATCATAAGGTTCAAATTGGTAAGAAACATTCCCAACACTTTTACACACTTTATCATAGATTGGAGTCCAAGTCCCACCACCACTTACCAAATTATCACCATTCATGGATAATTTTATTTTAGTCCTTTATTTATTATCATCTATGCTTCAAGGAAGGGATATATAGTGCATATCATGGTATACTAGGTAACCTATCCAGGACACACATGTCTACTCTATTCATAATTCCCAACACCTGTAGATAGGTATACATTTATTCCATAGTGTCCCTTGACCCAAACCATAATATCATTACAGTTTAATCATCACCTTATATAACACAATATAAAAAATTTGTATAAGGTATGAAATAACTTATATTTCACTTTTAAAGTACATCGTGTTCGGACCTCTAACACTCATCTTATACTCAAATCCGAAAACAAGTCATACATATCTAGCTACAACATGCCAGAGAAGGAGGAATGATCACCCCCAATAATTGGTTAATTAGTTAAAAGCTTTATGGTGACAAAAAATTATCAAATGGTCCAAGCCTTACATTGACCAATCAAAATCATTCTCCTCATTAACTCAGAGGAATACAAGGGAACTTATAAAGGTTTTCTACTACACTATTTATAGAAGGGATCTCGTTGGGTTTAAATTATCATGTTTTATATTACATTAAATAACCCCATGCTTCTCATTTTCTATAGAATCAATTCCTGCCACTTGATAAAGCATACATGGTTCTGATGACGCATATCCACAATCAAATAGTTAATAAATAATCTATATATTTTAATTAAGATCAAGCACACACGGTTGGTCTGATTACATATCATAAGAATCAATAAAAATATAAAAATTTGGGAAATAATTATATAACACCAATACCAGTCAATGGATTCATTTCCTTTAGAAAAGTATGGACATCATAATCAATAAACCTCAACCAAACATTGATTAGCATTATAAGGACCTAGCTTATTAATAAATAAATTAATTAATTAATACCAACCAAAGTTAATATACACAATTAAACCAAATTAATATTATTTCATATAAAAAGGGATTACTCATTGAATGGTGTAATAACATTAGAACATCATCTAATATAATGTGGTTCAGAACAGACACACTCTCAAATACACTTCTGATAAAAGCTCTAATACCCCACACCAAAACTGAAGGAGATGATTTTATATAAACCCCTAAATCCCAATTGTAAAGAATATGAATGGAAAAATCATATATAAAGATTAGAACATGTCATAAGGGCATGAAATGAATTATTTCATGTCCATTTCATTCACAATCGTAAGGTATGATTGGAGTGGTTTGAGGAATGCATGAAATAAGATTTTAAAACATTAACTTTATCATGTTCAGAAATCATGGATTAGGATTATCCCAATTCATATGTATAATATTTTATAGAATTTCCATAACCTAATATTTAATAGTATTGGGAAAAAATATCTTTCATGATTCTATCATTAAATAACTATTACAATAACTATAATTAAAAGGAGGTAAATACATTCGTATGATACATGTGTTGTTTGAGGCATTAACTCATACATCATAACACATGAGTTAATGAATAAACTGCCAATGATATTCCTCAAATTTATATGAACATCAATTCCATGTGATTAAAGGGTATCATATGGTTTTAATATTCTTGATAAATATTCCCCATTGTCTGATTCTCTTTACTTATACCTCATTTACACCTATGGCACTAGCTTTCCATGGATGTTTTTAGGATCCCATAAATATGATGGATAATTTAAGAACAAATAGTGGATAAATATAGAGGTGGGATTCCTTCAGATTCCAATTTAATGAGTTTCATCAAACCTATATGATGGTGATTGATATGATTCAGTAACTTTATTGTGTAAGGTTTCTGATTTATAGTGTTTTTAATTTCTATTTTTTCATGTGTTTTATATTTATATGCATATATATCTTGTGTATGGGATTTTTATATCCATTTTTGTTTCAATAAGTCTTATTAGAACCCTACAAATACCAACTATGGTATAAGAGCTTCCAATGAAATTAAATTTATGAAATCAAGCATTAAAATGAAGAAATCAATATCTTATTAGATACCATATTGATAATCATAAAATACTACTTGAGAATTGTTTTACACATTCTATATCATGGGATACGATATAGGATATCATCATTCATGATATATTTTAAAATATTGAAATTAAATTGGTGATATTTTATGACTTAAGATTATCATAAAGTAAGATTCCACCACATCGTATATCAAAAAACAAAGCATTGAATCATCAATAAAAATATTTATATATCATAAAATATGATTTGTGATGTCATAGGATAAAATAATGGTTTCAATTTTAAAATATGATTGATAGTGTGTCGTGGATTTATAATAATATACAATTAAAATAAAATTCATAAAGTTCATCTAATTACATGTAGAGTTGTTCTCTATCAATAGTACCTTACGATTCCTACTGAATCATAGAATATGATTGGATGAGAAGATTTTTATATTTCTTTATATTAAATTATGAATTGAATTTATTGTGTAAAATTTATTTATAAATAATGATAAAAGATATTTTTAGTATATTTACTAATTTATAGAGTTTATAAATTAAATAATTATAAATATTTTATAATTAAATAATAAATGTTTTTGAAACATTTATTATTAAATATTACTTAATATTCAATGTTAATACTTAAAAAATGTATTTTATAAAATTAGTTGGAATGTCTTATGAATAAATATGGTGTTTATTTTTTAAATCATAAGGGAAATTTTATCAAGAGTTCATAAATTAAAAAATATTGTTACAATATAAAGTGATTGCATTTTATGATTATGAATAGAATATGAAAATTAATTTTAATTTTTCAAATTAAGGATCTTTATTTGGGATATTATTTAGACCTCACCAAAAGATTTTTGACAATTTAATTGATCAAGGTGTGAATAATATTAATTATATAATTTTTAGATTATTTAAATAGTTTAAATAAAAAAATATTGATTAAAAAATGTTCCTAATTCATAAAATATCATTTAAACTTAGTTTAAAATGACCTATAATGGATAATATGAATGAGTTCACATTATAAAATGAATATAAATAGTTTATATTCATGAATTATCCAATAGAAATATTTATTATCATAATTATAGAATGTTTATAGGTATATTTTATTTATGAGTTGTTCATAAATGGTTGTCTCATATTAAAATATTAGAAATATTAATTTATTTAAAAATTATTCACTACATTATACAAAATTATAAATTTTTTATATAATAAAATTTTGTGTTCTTTAGTATATATGATAAAATAATTCTTGGTAATTTACTATACTTACATTACATGTTAGGTATGTTTACATACTATTTTGTTTTAATATACCTTGACCATAGTCTGTAACTAAAGTTGTTGGCTCAAACTTAGTTATTGAACGTAGTTTATACATAATTTTATTTTGAGTTATTATGAATTTAAATCCCTCTTGATTAAAATAACATTTGTAAGAGGGAATTCAGGTTAAACTTCCCACAAGGATAATGGTTTGTTATATAAAGGTGTGGGTTGTCTCTTTGTGGCTTTGGGCTTACTCCTATGGATATTTTCATTATCATATCATTATAAAACTTTGAATGATAATTTCACATACCTTTTTCATGATAACAATTTAGATATGTGTAAATATATTTTTATTCTATTTTAGAGTAAGTAAGATAAAATATGGGTTTTTTAAATAGTTACACATCAATTTAGTTTGAACATATTGGTTTTGTTGATATAATAGGATTCCAGAACTAAATTTTCTGAAAAATACATACCTAAAGGGAATAACATGAGATAAGATAGTGAGATTAAAATCCCCTCCAAATACTAAGTGTTGTATTCCTTCCAAAATATCACTTTTCAAGACCTATGTTTTTTAGAATTTATGACCATAACCACTAGGTTCCCATGTATTATCTTGTTTAAGGAGATAAATTAATTAAGTGACCCAAACCATTAGGTTATGGGTTCATGGAATTATCTTAGATTATACTTAACTAGAAAACCTTAATCATTAGGATAACATTGGAATAAATTTAAGATTATATCAATATTATGGGTTTGGATAATGTATTATTGACATGAATATCCTAGTGTCATATATGATATGATTTTTATCCCAGATATATCATGGGAGAAAATAATGCGAGGGGAAAAAATTTAGTCTTAAACTTGAATTACAATTTTTTACCACATCATGGTGTATGTTGATAGAAAATTGTATCTTATAGTAAATTCTAATTTATAAATGTATAAATATATATTCAATATAAAATATATCTATCTAAATATTAAAAACCCCAATTAAAATAAACACATGATGTAAATTTAGTTTTTTTTTGGAAATTCACAGTATCTAAAAAATGAAAAAAAACATTAATTAAAAATAAAGGAAAGTTTATAAAAAAATCATGGAGTTAGGATTACAATACATAGACCCTTAAAAAGGATATTATTATTGGAATAAAATTTTACCCAAATTATAAAGAGGATATTTAAACCTAATCTAAGGTATCGGGTCTTCATATACCTAGAATCCCTTGAATTAAACCTACAAAAAGGTGATTTTGTATTTCTATCCTCAAAATACCTTGATCATGCTAATCAGAACAAGGTATTTATTCTTATTTAAATAATACCTTGATCACATATAATCATAAAGACCTCCATATTCTTATCCCCAGAATCCCTCAATCCTATAATATCAGAACTAATGAATACAAATAGATAATTCTAAAGATATTTATAATGTAAAACCTCATGTTGTGAATGCTCTTATAGAAAAATAAAAAAGATAAATTACATTAATCAGATGTTCTGTTATTAATAAGAATTTTCACAACTTCAAAATGACCGTAAAATTTCAGAATAATCATAGTTTATCTCTTTATACTTAGAATCCTCAAATACATGGTTCTATTTATAGTCACAGTGGTAACAAACAACAACCTTTAATTATTTAATATTCAAAGATGGTTATAAGAGCATAAAAATCACTTTCATCATCTTATAATGAAATTTTAATGACATATTATATTTTTATAAATTCATTATTACCCAACTATAGTGATTCCGCATCTGGTAAAATTAAATATGGAATGAAACCTTAGTTTACTAAATTTTCATCATGTGTAAAAAAACAACTCAAAACAGCATTTAAAATTAAATAAATCTCACTAAAAAGTATATTTTAATTTTAGAAAAAAATGATAGTAAGGATTCATCAACTTAACAATATCCCACATTTGGAAAGCACACTATACATAATTAAATTGTATAAGTTTTATTGAAATATAAAAGAAAATAATTCTTTTTTTTAATCAATAATAAATTAAGTTTATATAGGAAACTTAATGAAATTCCTTATAATTATCCCCCATGAACATGAAATACAAGAATAATAAACTAGAAAATCATTCTCACTTATTCAAGATATGAATGGAACATTTAAGTAAACTGAGTAAAACTTATCATTTTCTAAATCATTCCCCCTTTGTGATCTTAAAAAAATCATATATGAAGATAAATATTGAATCTATCACCCTTTATAATTTTATAAATCTCTCCCTCTATTATTTGATATTAATTTCAATTATTTTCCTAAAATTAGTTAAAAAATTAATACCCATTTAAAATATTCATCTCAAGGATTTAAAATATAATATTTTAAATTCTCCCCCAAAAAATATAAAAAATTTAAAACTGAAAAGATTTTTTAAAACTTTACCCCTTAATTTTATAAAAAACATAAAAAGTAAACAAAGGATAGATTCAATTAATATATTGGTAACAAATATATACATAAAAATATTTTATTGTTTTCAATTATTCATAAGAGAAATTTTTCTTCAATATAATTCATCTACCATCCATTCAATGTAAATAACTCTCTCGATTAAATAATGATTCCTATTATTAAGAATATATGTAAAGGAAAAAACTTTCCCCTCTATTCAGAAATGTCTGGTATTATGAAAAATAAATTAACAATAAGATGAAGAAGATTGAACCTTTTACCTAAAGTTATCTTTAAATACTCATATATGATCTTATACTTATAAATATGGTTTTATTGAAAATTTAAATCAGTATTTCTTAGGTCCTATTTTTTTAAAGTTATATTTTCAATTCCAGTAATTTCACCCTATGAATTTTTACATAAAGTTACTCATTTACAATTAAACATTTTCATGTTCTTGAATTTATAATTGTCTCCTCCAATGTATTGAGAACAACCACTATCCATGTATCACTTGTTTCGGCTATTGTCACTCAGCAACTTTTCCAAAAAAATAATACTATTTTCTTGGTACACAAACTTCCTTGGGTTTTCAAATGTTAGAAAATAAAATTTTAGTTACACATGTATGTCCAAGTAATTTATATTTAATAGCTATTATTTCTTTATAACTAATTAAATCAAAAAATTTAAAAAACAAATTGACCAAAAAATTTCTATACTGACATCAACTTTGGGATTTTTTAAAAAAGGGTACACTTTTAGGTACGAAGTAATTTTTTTAAAAATAAAATTCTCATATAACCAATTCCATTAGTTTTTCTAGATGGTATCAATTTCTTTAAACATATTTTCCAAATTTTCCCTAACAAAAGTAATTCTACAAAACAAATTAACTAATGAATTCCGAGATAGGTCTAATTAAAAAATTTTGGACATTAAAAGTATAACTAGAACAATATTTATACTCTTATCCAAATGAAATCTTAGAAATGTTATTATTACTTTTTAAATTCTACTATTAGATTTTTCAAGATATGTGTTACCATAATCACAATTATTATTAATCTTCTTATTATCTTTGTTAATGGAGTTACAAAACTCATTATTTCTATTAATTATATGATGAATTGTCTTTTTAATATTCTAAGAAATTTACTTTTCCACAAATTGATGAAGTTGAATAGTTATCATTAAAATTAAAATAATACTAAGAATCTAAAGTTAAATTGGTATGCGATTTAGTGATTACCATTTTCATGTGACAATTATCATCATTAGGAATATTTTCTGAGAAAACAATAAGATTTTGATGGTTACTACTACCTTCCTATGATGAACTATTGAAAGTCGTGTCTCTCTCACTTACGCTTCAAGTATCCATGGATTTCATACCTTTCTTCTCTCTTCTTTTTGAAGTTCTATACCAAATTTACTTCTTTTCTTTTTAGTATTTGGAAACATGGACATATACGACCAATCATCTTACATTTATAAGAAATAATATCTATATATTATTTCTAATATTTTCTTTTCCTTATATCCTTCTGATGATCATACCAAGAATTATTATTTATGATAATCATATTCATTCTTCTTGATAAATAAAAAAATTCACCATCAATAGATCCAAAATTTATAATATCCAATGAACATTTATATTTATTTTTTTAAGATCATATCTATAATTTATAACCATGGAAGAAAAAATTATAAAAGTAGAAGAATATTATACCCCATTCTTCCTCTTCTCTTTCTCAATAACACTTTTTAAACAACTCTCATATTACATGAGAATTCCAATCATATCATCAAGACTCATCTTATTAAAGAGTTTTTTATCATCAATATCTTTATATTTAAAATCCTAATCCTTTGTAAGTATATCAATAACTTTTTTGACCAAATGAATATAGGATAACTCCTTCTCATCAAGAGATTAAAAAAATTTCTCAATAGTAATAAAACACCAATGCATCTGATCAAAAGACACTCAAAGTATAAAATCAAATGACTGATAATCTACATATAAGAGGATCTTTTGGATTTAATAAATTTTGAAGCTATGAAATCAGTAACCTCTGGATTGTTTCATATTCTTTTAGAATGTTCACAAGAAAATATTTGACAATATATATTTCTAATAATTGAGTATAACAAAGTATTTTATACTTTTAATTTGAATGAAACTCCATATTATCATGTTTGTAAAATGTATAAATTCTATTTTCAAGAATTTTATAGTTTCTTACCATTATCCAATAATTATACACTTCAATATTATTAAAAAATCATATAATCATGTCAGTACTTGTAGTCGTTTCTATCAAAAATAGAAAGAAAATTATGATTTTTATCGTTTATAGATCCAGTAGGTAATCCTACCATCATAAAAAATATTTTTCCTAAAACATAGTACGTGTAAGGAAATTGAGATATTTATAATAAACCAAAAAAATAAAAAATAAATCAATCTCAGAACCGAATGAAGTTAGGTGTTGATACTAAGTGTTATCCCAGATATATATGGTATAAAAACTATAATAGGGGGGATAAAATGTGGTCTAAACTAGAATTATAATATTTTCCCACCTCAAGGTGTAGGATTATAATAAATTCAATCATATAATAAAATTTTAATTTATTAAAGTATAAATGTAAATAAAAAAAATGAAATATATATTAAGTTTTTAAAACATGAATAAAACAATATGAACATCATAAATTTAATTTTTAAAAAATCAGGATACCAAATAAATGAAAAAAAATCATAAATTCAAAGTACAAAATGTCTAAAAAATAAAACATGATGTAAGTATTAAATACATAAATTCCAAAAAATGATATTGTTATCAAATAGCATTTTTATCCAAATTTTATAGAGGATAATTAAACATAATCCAAGGTTTCATATATTCATATCCCTAGAATCCAACAATCTAATCCTTTTATAAGGTGACTCTATCCCCCTATCCTTGGAATCCCTCAATCAAGTTGGTCAAAAAATGCTTTGTCTTCCTATCCTTGGAATCCATCTATCATATACAATTATAAAAACCTATATCTTCATATACCCAGATGAAATTGATCATATATTCTTAGAAATAGATGAATATAGGCATAAAATTATTAAGATAATTATAATTAAAATCCCAACACAGTTATAGCACTTTGAAAAAACACTCAAAAATAAAAATTACACTAATCAAAAGAACTCTCAGTAAAAAATAGTTTCACAACATCAAAATGACTAGTAACTTTTAGAATGTTTGTAATTTGTCTTTTTTTTATTCTAATATTAAAATATGTGACTCTTTTTATAGATGAATTTATAAAAAACTATAATATTTTAATTATGAAATCTTTTAAATCCATTAAAATGACATTGTAAAAATTCTTATCATATTTTGTTGAACTTGTTATAGCTTATAATTTTCTGATGAAGTTTATCCAACATGGAAACAAGGAATTTTAATATGGTAAAATTAAATCTAAAATAAATCCTTATTTTATTATATTTTTATCATACACACCAAAAGAAACTACAAAACAATTATTGTTAAATCAATATCACTAAGAAATATATTTTGATCTCCAAAAAATTGAAAAGGAATCATTGAATCAACATTAAAAAACCATTTGTCCACCAGATATAGTCATTGCTTATTTACATCATAAATTTGAGTTAGTCATGATGGAATATGGATCTTAGTTCACCAATGGATATGATGGAAATTATAAATTGGGTCATTATTTTAGAGGGAACCCATCTAATAAATTACTTATTAAATGTTATTGAAACATGAAACTCATCTAATAAAATCTTACTTTATAGATAAATTACATAATATTCATCAAACATAGCATTGATATTAATCCTTATTAATGATAAATTTTATGTAATAAAATCTTCTGAGTGATAACTTAATTAGAGTTTTTAAGTAAATGTTAAACTCTTCATGTTAGAGAAACCCCTAACAAATTGACCAGGAGTGGAAGTAGTTCAATAGGTGAATCCAAATGAATATGAGAAGAATAAAATCATTCACTTTTGGTTTAAAATGAATTAGAAATAAAAAACTTAAGGAATTTTAGTATCATATAAACAATATAATTGGGTGTATCGATGGATAATCAATATAGTTGAGTACACTAGTGACCTTTTGGAAATATATATTCCCTTAACACTTATATTGGTTAAGGATTTCGTTATGTTTTCATCTATATAAATGTTCTAATAAGATAAAAGTGTTTAAAGAAAATTTTATGTAATATTATCAAGTTGTAGAGGATAAATGAATTTGGAATATAATGAATAGTTTCTAGTGTTATATTGATTGTATAAGTGGGAAAAAATTTAAACTATAAGATGTAAAAGTTATTTGGAGAGTCCAAAACATTTTATTTGGGTATAAATTTAATGTCATTGAAGATTACGAGGGTTATTAAGAAGGAAGAGTATTTATTCAAGAGGATCGAGTTGTTTAAGATACTATAAGGGGTTTTATAAAACTTTGTGGAATAACCATACCATATATAAGTGTTATAGAAATTGATACATTGGCTTTCAAGGCTATTTTATAAAGAATGTATACTTTACAAGTGTGGTAAATGTTTTACCAATGTTTTTTTATTTTCATTTGTCGTCAATTTGTCGACCTTTATTTGTAGATACTGTTGAGATAAGATAATTTTGTAATTGTGTAGGAAATATTCCAAATAAATCCTAAGGTATCTTATTTTAAACATGGAGTTATTAGAAATAATTTTTTTCATAAATTTGAATAATTAAGTCGAATAGATATAATAATTTTACTGGATGGAGCACTTAGTTAAATATATTTAGTTAATAGAGTAAATAGAATGATCTATGAAGTTGAAACATTACAATTATTGAGTTAAAAATTTCTAATATGGAATGGTCATTAATAGAAGTAGGAGAAGTTATGATCGGTTGAAGGAATTATTTGATTATGAATTAGGTAGGGAATGATAGAATAAAAATTTCATCTAAAAGATGATAGCATGATTATGATATCAATCAAATGAAACATGTGTAGACAACCAAATAATTATTTCAATAAAGTTTCAATGATTAGAGTTAGATTATATAGACACTCAAAAGATCCAACAGATCATATGGTGTCATGGATCAGAGAAATGAAAATTCAATCCAACCACTAAAGGAAATAAAAATTTTGAGATGAATATAAGTATCATGAGATGGATGAACATCAAATTGAGTTACATGATTTCATTAGATGGATGGTCTGATAAAGTTGTAATTGGATAATATTCTAAGTCATAATTATCAGATAGAGGTTTTTTTAATCCTCTTTTATAGGATTCATATTGAGAGAATTGTTCAAATATAAGTATAATGATTCAATAGATAGAGATAATATATTTCATCAAAAAAATATGTTGTGTTTCTTGGATGGAGGTTTCCAGACATAGAGAAACTAGAAGGATTTTTATAATATGATGAAATCTTTTGAGTTAATATTTTGAAGAATAAGAAGGTACACCATTAGATATTGAATTTTTAATGAAGAAAATGGATATTCATGTTCTAGAGAAAGGATAGATAATGATTTTTAAATCAACTATGTAAAGTCCTTAACATGATTATTTTGATCTGAACATTCAATGTTTACTATCTTTTTGTGGTTAAGGATGATTTTATAAGTACTTTAACAAGTAATTTATGGAAGTTCTAAGAAGGGGTAACTTTCAAGAATCTTAAATAATGTTCCAAAAGAATTGATATGCTCTCATGGAAATTCAATTTAGTGGGAAGATTAAAAATATGAATTTTTAATGAGTAGGGAAATTTAATTGAGTTTCTACACAAACTCATGGATAAGAACCTATATAAAGGAGTACAATAGTACAAAGAAAAAGTGGAATAGTGTTTACAAATATGGATGAGATAAAGTTCTAAAGATTATGTGTCATGAGAATATAACTAAGTTATTTCTGATTTTATGTATAGTGAATTATATGAATGAGCTTCAATTATATATCCAACATATGAAGCACTAGTTCAACAAAAAATCACATCTGACTAAAATTTCATCATCTGATAGAGAAGTATCAAACCAAGAATAGAATATGAACATGCATCAAAAAAATCAAGCCAAACCAAAGCATAAGGAGAATCATCTGACATAGATATAACATAAAGACTCATCGAATAGAGTGAATTCTAGACAAAGTCGATTGGATGAAAAATACATATTAGGTTTTCATAAGAGTTAAAAAAGGTTTAGATTGAATTTATCCAAGTTTTCTTATGGTAATAAAAACATTTCAAGTCAAATAGACTCTTAAGATAATTGTTTAAGATCTTGAATATTATATATAGGTTAATTTTTTCCAACTTTCTTATAGAGGAATAGAATATCTTTCTACACTCAATCAGAAAAGAAAAAGAAATGATCTTGTTGTTGGGATGGTATAAACAGTTACTGAAAAGGATTATTAGCTGGGGGTATGACTAGTTATGGAATTAATTGAATATAATCTGGATAGTTGGGGGTATAATCAACTATGGTAGAAGAATTGATTGATGGTGGTAGAACTAGGGTTACCTAGAGTAATGGTTTTGGAGTATAACCAATTATTTTATGTGCATTTTTATTCCTGAAGGAAGTCAGTAAAATCATCCATGTTTGGG
This sequence comes from Viscum album, assembly GCA_963277665.1. Classification (NCBI taxonomy): domain Eukaryota; kingdom Viridiplantae; phylum Streptophyta; class Magnoliopsida; order Santalales; family Viscaceae; genus Viscum; species Viscum album. The sequence continues at coordinate 1,487,285,636 of OY728157.1, forward strand.
GGGAATAACCAACATGGAAAGGATTTGGCCTTTGTACCAAAATTATAAATGTTATGGGTTAATCCCTATTTATATTTTTCATATAAATGTGACATTGAGAGTCATATTTTAGTGGATCATAACTCTAAAATTTTTTGAGGTTAATAAAAGTATCCTTATGATGTTAAGAAAAATTTCTATAAAAGAAAATGAAAAATAAGAAACTGATTCACCACCACCACCTCTCAGTGATCCTACCTTAATCCAAGGGAACATCAGTAAACAAATATGAGTTCAAAATCAATAAAATAATTAATATATCTTATAGTCTACAATCAATGTGATGAAGCAGATAGTTATTATATCATATATTTGAATTTAAATGAATTCTTTAATCTCAAATGGATCTAAACAAAGGATATTTATCTTTATTTCATTTAATTTATATAATAAGTGGAGTTATTTGTTGAAAAAAAATTGCTTTAACAAAATGAGATGATAAATTATATACAAAAGAATTATGATTTATTATATTCTATAACATGTTTTGAAAAACAGATGGGGGTAAATTCTGTATCTGATTATTTACTAAAACATGGTGTAAGGTCTTAACTTCACCCATTAGTGGTATATTTTAATAATTAACCTTATTCTTGGAGGAAAGTTCTCCAAAACCATAGAATACCATATATGTTATGAAAATAATGGATTATTTTTAACATATTCCTACTAAATTGAAATAATTGTAATTCTATAACATAAAGTATTTTTTTTTGTTATGATTATATTATAAAGATAATGTTGTATCTATGACTCTAGTAGTAATTTGTTTAAATTTAGAGATCTTTAAAATTTTAATTAATATTTTTTACAAATTTAAAATCAAAGTGTCTTTCACTTGATATTATAAATAATTTAGGATAGATGATGGTAAAAAAATGAAAAAATTACCAAAATTATTTTCCAATTAAAAAAATGTGAAATAAACTTAATATACTAAAATATTCTTAGGGCCTAGTAGTAAAAGTAATGTGAGAGTAACATTTATTTACTAAAATAAGTGAATATTACTTTATCTTAAATGAGATTAGGAAGTGTTAGTTTGTTAAAATTTAAATAGTAACAATATTTTTCAAAATATTTCAAGGGAAATTTTTAATGAAAATAATTTCTAGGATGGTTATATTAGACTTAAAAAGAGTTATATAAAAGTATAATAACTTGAAATTAAAAATTTTATGTTATGGAGTCAATATATATAAATATGTTCAAAGAGTTGAACATTAGGAATATGGTTCCAAAATATCACTATTGTTAAAACTTTTTTTATTTGTAGATGTTAATCTCTAAAGAGTTTATTGGGAGATTTTTAGTAGATTTTCACATAGGGATATTCTCAGAATTACATATAGATGTAATAAGTTAATATAACTATAGAAAATTCAAAAAACATAAGGATTGTTAGGTAGTCTATCATATATCGTATGATAAATGGGTTTTTATATAGGGTTTTGGAAAATATTCTTAAACGAGTTTTAAGATTACTAAAATATATCATATAAAAGGAAATATCAACTTTATCATTATTTCCCATTGGATATAAAAGTGAATATATTCGTATAAATTTCATAAAATTTAATGATATCTGACCTATCAATGTACAACTATGAGTAATCGCTAGCTGATGTTCATCAATGAGTATTCAAGGTTATGATTAAATATAAAGGTTATCATGAGTAGAATTCTTGTATGAGATATGAATTATACTCAAGAGGAACACAGATTGTTTTTATGTGCCATATAACCCTCAAAATATACTACATAGATAGTCATAAATTATATACTTTTTATATTAAGTGTGCATGGAACATATAAGAGTCCCTATTACCTAGGTTTGGAGATATAACTAGCTTGATAACCTTCATACTTTGATACCATTATTACACAATCCATTATGTTTAGATAATCAATGGTGGTTGGGTATGTTGCTGATCATGTCAAATGTTGTAACTTAATCAATAATATATTTTTCCTCTTGTATGAAGAGTATGACATCTTGTCCTTGGATTGAGATAGATTGGGAAGAGTAAATCCACAAAAATATAGTACATATTATGTGATTATCAATTAAAATAAGGGAAATGTGATCTGATTATCCATAAAGATAAATGAAATGTTATGTATTCATCATCTTTTTCATTCTATAATTATAAAGTCAAAGTAATATGGATTGTATATACAATAATGATAGAAATTTTATCTTATGGTTACTATATGACTTGGAAACAATATGCATATAAGAATCCATGAAAACAAGAGATATGGTTGGTAGAAATATGTATATAGATACATGTGTTTTATGTATATCATGTTAGATCAATTTATATCTTTAGTAACAATGATGTTTTTCTTGGATATTCTCTTTGATTACATTTATGGATTTAGTGATTTATATTTTTTTCAACACTATAAATCCCTCTAGGGATACACCTTGAGGACGACTGAATAGGGATTTATTTTGCCTCAAGTAGATTCCCTAACAGTGGTTTATAATTAAACCAAAAGTGTTTTGGATGGTATATTCATATGTTATTACATATGATGTGAAACACAATGAAGTTAATTATATATTTCCAAAATTATTTTGGAATATATGAAAAATAGTTTTGGATATATATTAAAAAGTTATTGTATATGATGAAATATAAGGTTAAATGGAATATAAGATTTGTTTTGTACAATTTGGAGATTAAAGGTGATTATTATCCCTAAAGTTCCTAAATATAATATTTGTATGATGCAAATAGAATAATATTATTTAAATTTTATAGAATATCATAAGGGAATGGGATGTATAATTTTATGCCCACTACCCTCAAAATCATATGTTATAGTGAAGGTAGTCATAACAAAGGTATGAAAGGATATTTCAAAAAATTTACTAAATTAACCAAAGAAATCAAAGGGTATAAGTAGAATATTTCATAATGAACTTTTTTCATGGAATTTCAGTTCCCTTAGTTTTGATGTATTTAAAAAGTTGGTATCCTCCATGATTCTAGTATTAAAGAAATGTTACAATATTTTTAATGTATGGGAATTGAATACATGACTATGATTCATGTATTGGTTGAGGTAATAAATTATGCGTTATAATGTATTGGTAAATTTTTTCATGATTGAGGAGCATTATCAACGATATATAAATATCAATTTCATTAGATGGTAGTCTTTCATATACTTAAACAATGCTTATAAGATACTCTCCAATGTCTGATTCTCTATACATCAACCTCTTTTATTCCTTAGGCACTGGTATTCAATCTAATTTAGTAGGATCCCATCCATATAATATATTATACAGAAGAAACTAGCGAATACCTCCATAGGTGTGAGTTTTTTGATTTTTTCATTAGTGGTCTTCTTAAAACCCATGTTATGGTCATTGAGATAGTGAAATATCTATTTATTTTATAGTATAAAATTTACAATGTTATTCATTTACATTTTTTCATGGGATTCATATTTTTATTCAAGGTAATCTTGAGATGGGATTTTGATTTCTTCCACATGTTCAAATAAGTTTCATTAAATCCCAATAAATCCTAATGTAGTCATTGACCAATTGAATATAAATTTTATTTATAAACCAAAAACAATTAGCAACTCACCTAAAAAACTATGTGTTACCATATGAGAATATTTTATAGTTTCCTATTGTAGCCAATCCGCACCAAAACCCCCCATAATAACAAACGAACTTCAACTTGTTCTAGGGAAATCAACACTAAAATCCATAAAATCATTCATTGAAATTAGAAGACAGAAAGGGGATAGGGGGAGAGTCTTGGGAGAGCTAAACCACTTTAACTAGAATGATGATCAATCCCCATAGCACTTGTATTGAAATAAGATAGGATAAGGATATGGGGAGGGGATCGTGACTCAAACCCTCTATGTGCTTGATAAAACAAGGTAACCAATAGTGGGTATGTATTTCAAAAGGGGGAAAATTCCCCTTTCACCCTTTATTGAAATTCCTAGACTACCACCAAAATTATTGTAGACTAACACCAGACTTTTGGAGGCATAGACATTAGTGTGATACCACTATCTATCCCACTGAAACTATAGTGGATGAACAGTGGGGGTCTTTAGGCTTCTTGGTTCCACCACCCAAGTCACCTACATCACATGAAACCAGATATTCATATCTAACACCTTTATACATGATTATCCATCTCAAGAGAATTATTTAAAACTTTTAAAATGCTTCTTTAAATGTTAATTATTGATCTCTATCCAAAAACTCAAATTAGTACTAGTTTATATCTCTTTGGAACCTAGTTTACTTTTTTACTTCACCAACACAACCCAATGTTAGTTGTTAAAACATGGTATTATAACATTTATAATACCATGACCATTTTATTTCAAATTTTATGTTATGGTTTGTAAATTTGGATGAACCATGATTGTTTTGGAATATAACACATTGTAGTTCTGGAATTATAATTTTACTATTTTAATCATCTTTTTTATAATTGAATATAATCATGATGAAATTGGATCTAATACGACATATGGATTTTGATGGTAAAACACTAATTTAAACATAGCCGAAAATATCAAGAAAATCCTATAAAACTAAGATATATCACCATTAATTTATACTAAAAGAGAAAAATGAAAAATGAAATATATTTTCTATCTTAATCTGAATTGGTCCAAGATCTTAACAACAAGATTGAGAGTGATCATTAAGATGTATCAAATGGAATCCTTTCACCTAATGAATAAATTAATTTGATTAATATTCTAATTGTTTTTAAGTCCTACCTTTTCCTCATCAATTTCTAGAACCATGGGTTAAAGAGAGTGAAAAAGAGATCATTGAATTTTGGAAAGATTAATATTCAAATGAACATCCCATTAAAAATAATAATCATTATAATATATTACATCCAATTACACTCCATTGAAACCAAACATTTGACTATAAATAGAAACATTTCATATGTTACTAATTTTGTAACTGACAACTATTTAATTATGATTTATTTTTTTAATGTTTCAACAAATATTTTAAATGTTCAAACTCCTATAGATTATCATTGAATAAAAAAACTAATTATGATAGTTTGGAGTATGAGATTACTTATAAGCCAAAAAGTATCTCATATCATATAAAATGGTTATGAATAATACTATAGCTTGGTGAGATTCACCATGGAATACACAATTCTATTATAGAGCGTGACATAGTCTAATCCACCACACTACAGGATATCGTTTAGATCATATTCCCATAGACAACATGGATCTAAACATAAATTAAGTTTTTTGAAAAGGATTAAGAAAACTATTTTTTAATTAAATTAATATATTAAAAATCTATCCCAAGATCACCCACACCAAGAATTATAAAATACATGTAAGAAAAATGAAGCACTTTGTAAATGTAAACCCTAAATTATTGAGACAATGTGCCTTCTTAATCACAATTTTGTCGGTTTGAATAATATCAGTAAGGGTATTGATAATACACCCCATATATATGATGTATTCACTAGCTAAGAGGTATCTCGTTTTTCATATACAAGATCCAACTTCTTACCATGACGGACAAGTTCCAGAGTAGTAAATATAGAAGATGAAGAGGGTAGTGGGAAGGAGAGTTTCAACCAATCTATGAGAGTCTTACACATTTTCATCCCATGTGAATACCTTTTCTATATCACTTGAGGATTCTACTTGGTGTTGTTGTATTTATTGAAGAATTATAATTCATGGGAAAATTTTAAGGCATAAAACACGTAATGTTTTCATAAATGTGACCACATACATTAAATCTAGTGTAATGGTCCATAGATAGTAACTAATGTGGTATTTTTCTCAAATGACAGTAGTTATCATTCAGTCACTAATGAGAATAATGGAAGGAAACAATGTATAGAATACATTTCTCTATGATATGGGTAATAGTTTATTATAATTGCATAGAAACAACGCATACCCATGCACTATGACACTTTTAAATCATTCATAATGATTGTTATTAGTAATAAATGATGTTGCATAAATTATATTTTCTCCCTCCAACTTTCTAATTTCTTCCTTTAAGTATTCACTGGGTTCCACATGAATACACCCATTTGAATCTCTAAATTTTTCAGTATTTTAACTCACACTAATTTTTTCCCTTTAATATTTTAAATTCCAAACACTTGGATATCTATTAAACACTTACACAAACATCTTCACTCATAACTATTGGTAACTTTGTAAAATATGAAGAAATTGTCAAAGACCTTATTATTTCATAATATTACGATATTTCATCTATTATAAATGACGTTTGTATGTATTAAAAACTACATATGAATATATATTAATCCCCTAGTCAATATAACGACACCGAAATTTGTGGTTTGGAAGACACTGTAAATACTTCTTATCTTACAACTTCAATATTCTTAATGAATCATGATAGACAGGTCATGATTATTATTTCATTCAAGATATCTTTATCAATCATTGACTGTGTTATAATAATTATCATATGAGTTTCATATGACTCATACATTCTAGTAAAATCACTTATATTTAAAATATAGTGACTCAAACACAATAGAAAAATGACGCATACGCCATCAAGAATCACTTCAATGAAACTCACACAAGACTTGTACACGGACTCGTGAAGGATTATATAACTATTACATTGAAATTGAATTAATTATACACAACATCCTAACCACTTTCCTTCACTGCTCCTTCAATCTCTCCTAGTATCAAGGAACTAACTAAGACATCTTGATATTTTAATTCAATGAATAATAATTTACCTAGAATCATCTATCTTAATTCTCAAATCAAATCATGGAAAAGTATATTTAATTATGATATAAATTTACCAAAATAAAAGATCATTTTTCATTTATAAGAATAGTTTATTTAGAAAAATAATTCTATAACTTATAAATCTTTCAACCATCATGTAAATTAAATCCCTTTACATGGGTTCGATTTTGGATCCCCTACATTGTGAATTGAAGCTAGATCCCCTTATGTGGTCACCCTTACATCTACTACTAGTAATAAATACCCCTTAAGGTATTATTTTTTGGATTTTCTTATGTGAATCTCTATTTATGAATCCTCTTATTTTTATATTATTTTATGATTCCTTTTCCAATTTTTCAAAGACAAACTCAAAATTCCAAATTTGTTCTAGACCATTTCAAACTGAAACCAAATATCTTCAAGCATCCACAAAGAATCCAATATAAGTGAATATTATAAGCTTAAAAAAGTTAAGGACTCTCCTTTTTCATTTGAATAATGAAAATTAACTTGAAATATCAGTACCATATATGTTTCTTTAAATTTAAATTAACTTCATTAGAATGAAATGATAATTGGGATATTATTATTCAATAAAAATCATGGGTTCTTCTTCCAATATTCCAAAATTTTATTTTTGTTACTTATAAATATATTATTATTCACTTCATATTCAAAATTTTGTCATTAAAATACATGAATAATACAATCACCATTGAAAAAAAATACAACACACAAAGTGAGACTGAATATTTCCACACTGTATTTGTTGTCAATACACAATTGAAATAATATGACATTTTGTTCTTAACCAATTCTTCACTAAACTCATTAATATATCTCCCCCTTTATCCGAAATATTTTAAATATAAATATTCTCCCCTATATTGGTAAGAAAGAAAATCTTTATAAATAAAGGATGGTATGAATTCATACTAAATCAATGTGTCATCAACAATTTAACTCTAGGTTTATGTGATTCATTCGCAGGGTAAAAAAAGATTTTTATTTATAAATCAATGATATCCATTATAAATTGAATTTTATACTATCTAAAATTAAACTCACATTTCCTTTTATAAAAGATATAAAACTATTTCAGGCTGATACAAATGAATGATACAAATTTAGATACAAAAATTCTCATGGAATATAACAACCAGAATATCCATCACTCACTTCAATACATAGGTTAATGACTTATAAGTAAAAAATTATGATTTAAATATTAAGTAAATGGATCTAAAATTCTTATAAAATTATTATTTATGCCATTAATTAACATAAACTTTCTTCACATTATTTTTAGGATCTAATTTTAGCTATAAAGGATTAGATTTTCAGAAAACATACCTCTTTAATGACATTTTTTCAAGAACATTAAAGAATATTCATATTTGTATGAAATAAAAAAATTTGAAAATTCTACTTCATTTTTTATTTTTCTCCCCATCAAGTAGACACTAAAAATTTTCTTTATTAATGTGTACCACTTAAAAATATATATTTTATGATTTTATATATTGATAAAGCATCAAAAATGGATGACTTATGGTGAATTTCCAAATTTGGAAACTTACACATCTTAATCGAGAATGGTCTTATTCAATACATTATCATTAGAATTAAAATTAATAAATCAATATAAATATTAGATTCATCATTTTACTATATAGAATTTATAGTATTTTCTTCAACACAATTTCTCCTCCTAAGACCATGCTTCACCATCAATTACCTATATTTTAGTTATTAAAAAAATGCACAAAGGTAAAAGAATTGGGTGGATCTTTTTAGTCTTTAATGTGAATATAATGTTTGAGAGGATTATCTCATCCAAGTTGTTCCATTATTCATTCTTCCATATCTAATATCAAAAAAAATTAATGGAGCATATAACTATTCTTAACTTTAACTAATTTTCATTGGCAATTCTTCTCTTATTTAATCCCTAACTAATGGTATCACCAAGTTCAATATTCTTCTTCTTCAAGACTTCTTTTTGAGTAATAATTATTTCTAAATGAACTTTATAAATGTCACCATAATATTTTAATCTTCTATATCATTATTATTCAAAACTTGGTTAGTCATTTATTAATAATCACTCATGAAATTTAAATCCCTCATGTTTAATCTCGTATTTTCCTTTAGCATGAGTTTTAACTTGTGCTTCCTCCATTCTTATTGCCTTCTATAAAACTAATGGATAATTAACTAAATTATATTTGTATCCATTGGAAGACTATTAAAATCCTTTAAAATTCTTCTCATACATTATTTTATTAACTTCCGTTCATTTCTAGGAAGAACTCACTGCTAAAAAAGGCTATTAGGGACCGTCATTGGCGGTCGCTAATGCCCTATAGCGACCGCCCAGTGACCGCCATTGGCGGTCGCTTCTGCTCCGTCACTGTAGGGCTTTAGTGACCGCCATTGGCGGTCGCTATAGGTGGCCGAAATGCCGCCTTAAGAGACCACCTGGTGGTCGCTATAGGATGACTCGCGACACCATTAGCGACCGCCATTGGCGGTCGCTAATACTGCCCGGACGGCAGGCTAAAGCGACCGCCAATGGCGGTCGCTAATGCTGCCTGGCAGGCAGGCTATAGCGACCACCAGAGGCGGTCGCTAAACTTGAAAAAAGAAATTTTTTAAAAAATTCGTACCATAATAAATAAATATATATTTATTTATTAAATCAAATATATATATATAAAAAATAATGAAAATATTGATATATATAATATTAAATAAAATATGTATATTTATTTATTAAATAATATATATATATATATATTAATGAAAATATTTATATATATAATATTAAATAAAATATTTTTCATTTTTTAAATAAAATGTACAAATTGTGTTTTTTTCTTCACAGTGGAAAAGCAGACATAAAACAAGGTAACAATCCTAAAAAATGGAAAACAATTAAGCGCGCGCAACACTTAAAGAACGCATAATGAGCCATACCGTGCAGACCGCACGTCCGATTGACATGTCGTCTACGCGTACACGTCACGAATAATAATTAGATTGTTTCCCTATGATTTCCGGTCAATCCGATGTGGTCCGCTATGATTTTGAGCGTGAGACGACCGTTTTGGCCGTTTATGACACCGGAACGGCGTTCCCGGTCACCGCGGGAACACGGTGCGGCCGATTGACGTGTCGTCTGCTCGACCACGTCACAATTTACTCACCCTTTGATGTCGTCTGATTTCAGGTCATTTGGACCTCGTTCGACCCGTTTGGACCCCCCCACGCGCGTTTATCAAGCGCGCGCAACACTTAAAGAACGCATAATGAGCCCTACCGCGCAGACCACATGTCTGATTGATGTGCCGTCTGCACGTACACATCAAGAATAATAATTATATTGTTTTCCTATGATTTCATGTCAATCTGATGTCGTCCGCTATGACTTTGACCATCAGACGCCCGTTTTGGCTGTTTATGACACCGGAAACGCGTTTCTGGTCACCACGGTCAAACGACACATCCTATTGATGTGTTGTCTTCTCAAACACGTCACAATTCACTCACCCTTTGATGTCGTCTGATTTCAGGCCATTCGGACCTCGTTCGGCCCGTTTTGACCCACAACTCACCATTTCAGCGCGCGTCGAGCTGCTGAAAACGACGCATTCAGTCGTGCCGCGCGCACCGCACGTCCGATCGACGTGCTGCCTCCTCCTGAATCTCAGGAATAATATTCCTATCATTCTCGTGCGGTTTCAAGTCTTTTGGAGCACGTTTGCTCCAAATTCGACCGTCGCACGCCGTTTTGGTGTTTTATGACTCCGGAAACGTGTTTCCGGCCTCTGCGGTCAAACGGCACCTCCGATTGATGTGCCGTCTATCCGACCATTTCACAATTCACACAACAGATGTTTTCGTGTGGTTTTGTGGCATTCGGAGGTCGTTCGGGTGGTTTTGACCCCCCAACGCCCCATTTCAGCACGCGCCGAGCTGCTGAAATCGACGCATTCGGTCGTGTCGCGCGCACCGCATGTCTGATGGACGTGCCGACTCCTCCTACATCTCAGCAATAATATTCATATCGTTCTTGTGCGGTTTCAGGTCGTTCGGAGTACGTTTGCTCGGAGTTCGACCGTTGCACGCCGTTTTGGTGTTTTATGGCTCCGGAAACGCGTTTCCGACAGCCGCGGTCAAACGGCACCTCCGATTGATGTGCCGTCTGTCCGACCATTTCACAATTCACGCAACGGATGTTTTCGTGCGGTTTCATGGCATTCGAAGGTCGTTCGGGTGGTTTTGACCCCCAACGCGCCATTTCAGCGCGCGTCGAGCTGCTGAAAATGACGTATTCAGTCGTGCCGCGCGCACCGCACGTCTGATGGATGTTTCGCCTCCTCCTGAATCTTAGGAATAATTTTCCTATCGTACTCGTGCGGTTTCAGGTCGTTCGGAGCACGTTTGCTCCGAATTCGACTGTCCCACGCCGTTTTGGTGTTTTATGGCTCCAGAAATGCGTTTCCAGCCACCGCGGTCAAACGGCGCCTCCGATTGACGTGTCGTCTACCCGAACATTTCAAAATTCACTCAACGGATGTTGTCGTGTGGTTTCGTGGCATTCGGAGGTCGTTCGGGTGGTTTTGACCCCCCAACTCGCCATTTCAGCACGCGCCGAGCTGCTGAAAACGACGCATTCGGTCGTGCCGAGCGCACCGCACGTCTGATGGACGTGCCGCCTCCTCCTGAATCTCAGAAATAATATTCCTATTGTTCTCATGCGGTTTCAGGTCGTTCGGAGCACGTTTGCTCCGAATTGGACGGTCGCACGCCGTTTTGGTGTTTTATGGCTTCGGAAACGCGTTTCCGGCCGCCCCGGTCAAACGGCACCTCCGATTGACATGACGTCTTCCCGACCATTTCACAATTCACGCAACGGATGTTTTCGTGCGGTTTTGTGTCATTCGGACCTCGTTCGGGTGGTTTTGACCCCCCAACGCGCCATTTCAGCGCGCGCCGAGCTGCTGAAAATGACGCATTCGGTTTTGCCGAGCGCACCGCACGTCCGATGGACATGCTGCCTCCTCCTGCATCTCAGGAATAATATTCCTATCGTTATCGTGCGATTTCAGGTCGTTTGGAGCACGTTTTCTCCGAATTGGACCGCCACACGCCGTTTTGGTGTTTTATGGCTCCAGAAACGCGTTTCCGGTCGCCGCGGTCAAACGGCACCTCCGATTGACATGTCGTCTATCCACCCATTTCACAATTCACGCAACGGATGTTTTCGTGCAGTTTCGTGGCATTCGGAGGTCGTTCGGGTGGTTTTGACCCCCCAACGCGCCATTTCAGCGCGCGCCGAGCTGCTGAAAACTACGTATTTGGTCGTACCGTGCGTACCGCATGTCCGATGGACGTTCCGCCTCCTCCTGCATCTCAGGAATAATATTCCTATCGTTCTCGTGCGGTTTCAGGTCGTTCGGAGCACGTTTTCTTGGAATTGGACCGCCGCACGCCGTTTTGGTGTTCTGTGGCGCCGGAATCGCGTTTACGGTCGTCGCGGTCAAACGGAACTTCCGATTGACGTGCCGTATGGCCTACCATTTCACAATTCACGCAACGGATGTTGTCGTGCGGTTTCGTGGCATTTAGAGGTCGTTCGGGTGGTTTTGACCCCCCAACGCGCCATTTCAGCGCGCGCCGAGTTGCTGAAAACGATGCATTCGGTCGTGCTGAGAGCACCGCACGTCCGATGGACGTTCCGCCTCCTCCTGCATCTCAGTAATAATATTCCTATCGTTCTCATGTGGTTTCAGGTCGTTCGGAGAACGTTTGTTTCGAATTGGACCGCCGCACAGCGTTTTGGTGTTCTATGGCGCCGGAAACGCGTTTCCGGCCGCCTCGATCAAACGGCACCTCCGATTTACGTGCCGTCTGCCCGACCATTTTACAATTCACGCAACGGATGTTATCGTGCGGTTTCGTGGCATTCGGAGGTCGTTCGGGTGATTTTGACCCCAAAACGCGCCATTTCAGCGCGCGGCGAGCTGCTGAAAATGACGCATTCGGTCGTGCCACGCGCACCGCATGTCCGATGGACATGTCGTCTCCTCCTGCATCTTACGAATAATATTCCTATAGTTCTCATGCGGTTTCAGGTTTTTCGGAGCACGTTTTCTCTGAATTGGACCGCCACACGCCGTTTTGGTGTTCTATGGCGCCGGAAACGTGTTTCCAGCCGCCGCGGTCAAACAACACCTCCAAATGACGTTCCGTCTAGCCGACCATTTCACAATTCATGCACCGGCTGTTGTCGTGCGGTTTCGTGGCATTCGGAGGTCGTTCGGGTGGTTTTGACCCCCCAACGCGTCATTTCAGCGCGCGTCGAGCTGCTGAAAATGACGCATTCGGTCGTGCCGAGCGCACCGCATGTCCGATGGATGTGCCGCCTCCTCCTGCATCTCAGAAATAATATTCCTATCGTTCTCGTGCGGTTTCAGGTCGTTCGGAGCACGTTTTCTCCGAATTGTACCGTCGCACGCCGTTTTGGTGTTCTATGGCGCCGGAAACGCGTTTCCGGCCGCCGCGGTCAAACGGCACCTTTTATTGACATTCTGTCTACCCGACCATTTCACAATTCACGCACCGGCTGTTGTCGTGCGGTTTCGTGGCATTCGGAGGTCGTTCGGGTGGTTTTGACCCCCCAACGCGCCATTTCAGTGCTCGCCGCGCTGCTGAAAACGACGCATTCGGTCGTGCCGAGCGCACCGCATGTCCGATGGACGTGCCGCCTTCTCTTGCATCTCAGGAATAATATTCCTATCGTTTTCGTTCGGTTTCAGGTCATTCAGAGCACGTTTGCTCGGAATTCGACCACCGCACACCGTTTTTGGTGTTCTATGGCGCGGGAAACGCGTTTCCGGCCTCCGCGGTCAAACGGCACCTCCAATTGACGTGACGTCTGGCCGACCATTTAAGAATTCACTCAACGGATGTTGTCGTGCGGTTTCGTGGCATTCGGAGGTCGTTCGAGTGGTTTTGACCCCCCAACGCGCCATTTCAGTGCGCGTCGAGCTGCTGAAAACGACGCAGTCGGTCCTGCCAAGCGCACCGCACATCTGATGGACGTGCCGCCTCCTCCTGCATCTCAGGAATAATATTCCTATCGTTCTCATGCGGTTTCAGGTCGTTTGGAGCACGTTTTCTCCGAATTGGACCGTCGCACGCTGTTTTGGTGTTTAATGGCTCCGGAAACGCGTTTTCGGCCGCCGTGGTCAAACGGCACCTCCGATTGATGTGCCGTCTGCCCGACCATTTCACAATTCATGCAACGGATGTTGTCGTGCGGTTTCGTGGCATTAGGAGGTCGTTCGGGTAGTTTTGACCCCCCCCCCCCCCAACGCGCCATTTCAACGCGCGCCGAGCTGCTGAAAACGACGCATTCGGTCGTGCCGCACGCATCGCACGTTCGATGGACATGCCGCCTCCTCCTGCATCTCAGGAATAATATTCCTATCGTTCTCGTGCGGTTTCAGGTTTTTCGGAGCACGTTTGCTCTGAATTGGACCGCCGCACGCCGTTTTGGTGTTCTATGGCGCTGGAAACGCGTTTTCGGCCGCTGCGGTCAAACGGAACCTCCAAATGACGTGTCGTCTATCCGACCATTTCACAATTCACGCACCGGATGTTTTCGTGCGGTCTCGTGGAATTCGGACCTTGTTCGGCCCGTTTTGACCCCCCAACGCGCCATTTCAGCGCGCACCGAGCTGATGAAAACGATGCATTTGGTCGTGTCGCGCGCACCGCACGTCTGATGGACGTGCCGCCTCCTCCTGCATCTCAGGAATAATATTTCTATCATTCTCGTGCGGTTTCAGGTCTTTCAGAGCACGTTTGCTCTGAATTCGACCGCCGCACGCCGTTTTGGTGTTTTATGACTCCGGAAATGCGTTTCTGGCCTCCGCGGTCAAACGGCACCTTCGATTGACGTGTCGTCTATCCGACCATTTCAAAATTCACGCAACGGATGTTTTTGTGCGGTTTTGTGGCATTCGGAGGTCGTTTGGGTGGTTTTGACCCCCCAACGCGCCATTTCAGCGCGCGCCGAGCTGCTGAAAACGACGTATTTGGTCGTTCCGCGCGCACCGCACGTCCGATTGACGTGCCGCCTCCTCCTACATCTCAGGAATAATATTCTATCGTTCTCGTGCGGTTTCAGGTCGTTCGGAGCACGTTTTCTTGGAATTGGACCGTCGCACGCCGTTTTGGTGTTCTTTGGCGCCGGAAACGCATTTCCGGCCACCGCGGTCAAACGGCACCTCCGATTGGCGTGCCGTCTGGCCGACCATTTCACAATTCACGCAACGGATGTTGTCGTGCGGTTTCGTGGCATTCGGAGGTCGTTCGGCTGGTTTTGACCCCCCCAACGCGCCATTTCAGCGCGCGTCGAGCTGCTAAAAACGATGCATTCGGTCGTGCCAAGCACACCGCACATCCGATGGACGTGTCGCCTCCTCCTGCATCTCAGAAATAATATTTCTATCGTTCTCGTGCGGTTTTAGGTTGTTCGGAGCACCTTTGCTCTGAATTGGACCGTCGCACGCCGTTTTGGTGTTCTATGGCTCTGGAAACACGTTTCCAGCCGCCGCGGTCAAACGGCACCTCCGATTGACGTGCCGTTTGGCCGACCATTTCACAATTCACGCAGCGGATGTTGTCGTGCGGTTTCGTGGCATTCGGAGGTCGTTCGGGTGGTTTTGACCCCCCAACGCGCCATTTCAGCGCGCGCCGAACTGCTGAAAACGACGCATTCGGTTGTGCCGCGCGCACCGCACATCCGATGGATGTGCCACATCCTCCTGCATCTCAGAAATAATATTTCTATCGTTCTCATGCGGTTTCAGGTCGTTCGGAGTATGTTTGCTCCGAATTGCACCGTTGCACGCCGTTTTGGTGTTTTATGGCTCCGGAAACGCGTTTTCGGCCGCCGCGGTCAAACGGCACCTCCGATTGATGTGCCATCTACCCGACCATTTCAGAATTCACGCACCGGCTGTTGTCGTGCGGTTTCGTGGAATTCAGAGGTCGTTCGGTTGGTTTTGACCCCACGACGCGCAATTTCAGCGCGCGCCGCCCTGTTGAAAACGACACATTCGGGGGTGCGGGGGGCTGTACGGGTGTGCGGGGGGGCTGTACGGGGGTGCGGGGGGGATGTACGGGGGTGCGGGGGGGCTGTACGGGTTTGCGGGGGGGCCGTCCGGGGGTGCGGGGGGGCTGTACGGGGGTGCGGGGGGCTGTACGGGGGTGCGGGGGGCTGTACGGGGGTGCGGTGGGGCTGTACGGGGGTGCGGGGGGCTGTACGGGGGTGCGGGGGGGCTGTCCGGGGGTGCGGGGGGGGGGGGGGCTGTGTGGGGGTGCGGGAGGGCTGTCCGGTGGTGCGGGGGGCTGTACGGGGGCTATACGGGGCTGTATGGGGGTGCGGGGGCTGTACGGGTGTGCGGGGGGGCTGTCCGGGGGTGCGGGGGGGCTGTACGGTGGTGCGGGGGGGCTGTACAGGGGTGCGGGGGGGCTGTCCGTGGGTGCGGGGCACTGTACGGGGGTGCGGGGGGGCTGTACGGGGGTGCGGGGGGGGCTGTCCTGGGGTGCGGGGGGCTGTACGAGGGTGCGGGGGGGCTGTAAGGGGGTGCGGGGGGGCTGTCCGGGGGTGCGGGGGGGCTGTACGGGTGTGCGGGGGGGCTTTCCGGGGGTGCGGGGGGCTGTACGGGGGTGCGGGGGGGCTGTACGGGGGTGCGGGGGGGCTATCCCGGGGTGCGGGGGGCTGTACGGGGGTGCATGGGGGCTGTATGGGGGTGCGGGGGGGCTGTCTGGGGGTGCGGGGGCCTGTACGGGGGTGCGGGGGGCTATACGGGGGTGCGGGGGGCTGTACGGGGGTGCGGGGGGCTGTACAGGGGTGCAGGGGGGCTGTCCGGGGGTGCGGGGGGGCTGTCCGGGGGTGCGGGGGGTTGTACGGTTGTGCGGGGGCCTTTTCGGGGGTGCGGGGGGGCTGTACGGGGGTGCGAGGGGTTAGAGTTTTTAAATGCACGCCTTAGATAATATTAGCTATCATATAATAAACAAGAAAAGAAAGAAATTATAAGTACACAACCTTCTAATTTAAATTAAATGAATACATACAGTACATCAATGTCAACCCCACCAGTAAAAACAAAAAACATATCTCGTGAATATATGATGCGTCACGCGTTGTCATCAATGCTACCTCCTTCTGGTGGGCCAGGGGCCTACAACAAATAAACATTATAAATATTTTAATAACAAAAATAATTTAAATTAAATAAATAAATACAGTATATACCTGCGTCGTATGATGCCCTACACCATCAGCTCGACGCACATATTCCCGCAGTGCTCTAACCTCAGCTGTCAATTGCGCATTTGCCTCCTCGGAAGCGTGCAGCCGTGCCTCAAAATCTGACATCTGCTGTGTCATATGAGCAACAACAGGACTGACAACCACAGTGCGTGACACTACAGAACGAGGAATCCCTGCTCCATAGGTCAAACTATAGCCATGCCCGTCTCGACCGATAATGCGATGAAAGATCTCATCCCGTCGCATGGGAAGCTGTCGCTGGTCCTCTGGCAGATGTTCTAACTCAGCTTCAAATTGAGCCTGTGAAATATTTAAATATATATAAATATATATATATATGTTAATATATAGATTTATGTAATTATTGGAAAGTACAGAAACTTACTATCAATGCTGCAACCTCTGGATCATTGCGATCACGAGTCCTCATCCACACCGACATTTTATCAGTTGCTGCACCTTGCTCTCGCAACTGTATATTAAAACAATATAAACACAAAACCATATTAATTAATAAATTAAAAAATGAATAATATATACCTCATGTCGTATCTGAGACACGTGACGAGTCCCGAGCCTATGAGGTGGTCCCTGCAACGCTCGATTCTCAGAATGGCGTGTTGACACCTCCTACATTCAATTCATTCAAATTTCAAACAAATCACATATTCTTGAAAATATATATACACCAAAATAATTATTATACAAACCGCAACACCCTCAGTAGACCAATATGCAACCAAGTCACGCCACTGAGCCGGGAGGACACCTCTAGGGACTCTTTCCAAAATGCCTAGGGCACCCACATTTGGTACCCAGTGGTCCCTCTTCACTTTGCCTATATAATATTTCCACATCTTATGGAATTTTCTCATACACACGGGCCGAAACTCTTCAGGGCATACTTTCAAATTTTTCTATAAAGAAAATAATCAAACATATTAGTATTCTTTATACATAGAAAATAAAGTAAAATGATTTTCTTACCTGAACCTCCATCCATAGACGATCTAATGTGTCCTGAGGGATAGAAGCCCAGTCACGCATGGTCAATGGAAATCAATGTGGGTCACGTATGATATGACCCAGGTGAAGAATAAATGCCGGGGCATTCGGTCCCACAGGATGAAAAACCTCATCAAATGAAACATCTATCGCCGTGTTGGAATTTCATGATAATATGCCACGACCAGGGCCTCTCCTGCGAGAGGAAGAAGCAGCCGAGTCTGATCCTATTGAAAACAATTTTATATATAAATTGAAAAATGTTATATATATATATGTATTTAAATTACATAAAAAATATATACAATGACATTCAAACATACCTCGACCCTGAGACGTAGATGCCTCAGATAGATGATGTGGATCTTCTGCCTCTTCCCCAGACATGTCTGCAGTCATAGAAAACATCAGTAATGAGTCCAAAGTGTTTAAAAGATAAATTGGATTGTTCTTAAAAAATCAAACTTGTACAACTGTTAATCAAACAAAAAATGGATTGAATAATTAGTTGTGAATGAATTTTAATAAATCAGAAAGTTAACAAAACAGATATAAAAATTATGTACAAAACCAGTCAATGCATATCGAAATTTCAGATAGAACTAATAAAAATTCAAGCAGCACATGAATCACATGAAGAATACCTCAAAGGGATGATACACTGACCATAACATCAATAAATCAAGAGTAAAAACAACGTAAATATTTATGATTGAATTAAAACTTACAAAAGTTAGGATTAAAACTTATAAAGATTTATAAAATGATTAGATAATTTATGATATCCTAGGACATTCTACTGAATAGCGGGAAAACAATTATACCTTTCATTAAGCAAGAAAATCGACTGTTTCTCCTTCAACAGCCGCTCTGACCCAATAAATATCTTCTTCACATTGAACTATGGTATGTTGACCAAGTTGTTGGTAAATAAACGGAACAGTCTCGGGTTCATCTTCTTCAAATAAAAACACTCCTCGCCAAGACATTTTGACAACAACTTGCCAACTTGGATCTGAAGGCAAAGTAACGAAGAATACTTGTTCTGCTTGTGATGTCAAAATGAAAGGTTCATTCTCAACTCGTTCATTATTTCTGTATAACATATAGTTAAAATTCACCAATGAAAACTGATATTGATCGACTTTACATCCACGCACTGGATCAACCCAATTACACTTTAACAATATGTACTTCAAACCATGTGTGTATACAACTTCAATGATGTCTATCAATTGACCATAGTAATAACCAGAATCGACAAAGGGACAACCGATGCCACTGTTTTGTGTTGCTCGTTTGTCGTCAACATCTTTAATGCGAAATCGAAAACCATTATCATCAATAGCTTTATAACGATGAGCCGTTATAGATGGACCCTCAGCCAGTTGGATAAATACTTCAGGTAGCGTGGGGTCCCTTAACTCCCTCACCTTACGAACCTACATAATTTATAAAAATCAATACTGATATATGCAAAAAGAATTAGTATAATATGTAACTCATAATGAAAATCAATTTATACATACATAATCCTTGAACCAATCATGAAATGACGCATAATGAGATTGTTGAATTTGCAACTCAGTCGCACGATGCATCGCTTCTTTTATCTCGTTAATGTGTTTCCTGCAAATGATAACGTGATGTTTAAAATATCATCTTATGCAAACAAAACATGTAAAATTTATACAAGAACATTGATAAGATACTTACTGCATTAATGGTGCAACTGATGGAGTATTGAACAAGATATATCGATGTGCTTGTATCCACTCAATGTTGTCCATATCAAATGTGGTTCCTTCTCCAACTGGACCATCATGAATCCGAGAGGTCTTATCTAATTTTGTTTCAACATCCATAAGATATTCTGCACAAAAGGTAGTACACTCATCCATCAAATAACCTTTGGCTATTGATGCCTCTGGATGAGCTCTGTTGCGTACAAATCTTTTCAATGTACTAAAATACCGTTCAATAGGATACATCCATCTGGATTGCACTGGACCAGCAGCCATTACTTCATCAGTTAGGTGCACTGTCAAGTGGACCATAACATCGAAAAAAGAGGGGGGGAAAGTTTCTCAAAGTGACAAAGCGTAAGTACAATTCAGTCCTGCAAACTTTTTAAATCACTCATTCTTTGATTTCTTAAACAAAGCTGTCTAAAAAAAGTACTCATCTCAATCAAGGGATGAACAACATTGGGGGATAAACAATCACAAATTGTGATTGGAATCAACTGTTGAAGTAATATGTGATTGTCATGACTTTTCAACCCTTGCAATGTCTTGCTCGTCAGATTCACACACTTTGAAATATTAGAAGAATAACCACCAGGCACCTTGACCATCTTCAAAATGGAAAGAAATGTTTCTTTATCCTCAGTAGTCATCGTATACTGTGCAGCAAGCATATATGCCTTGTTTCCCTCAGCTAACTGTAAATGCAACTGTTTCCTTAAACCCATTTCTTCCAAATCACGGCATGCATTAACATGGTCCTTTGATTTTCCACTGACACCTAAAATGGTCCACAATATGTTATCACAAACATTTTTTTCAATGTGCATGACATCCAAATTATGCCTCAACATGTTAGTTTTCTAATACGGAAGACTATAAAAAATACTTTTCTTTTTCCAATTGTGACTGCGCTGCCTACCCGCAGCACGAATATTACGTACTGGAGGAGCCACCAAATCCTGAATTTCATATACCATGCGGATGTTTTCTTCCTCAATCTGCGATAACATTTCGACTCCTGTCATGATCTTTGGTGCTAGGCTGAACTCTCTAGAACCATCAAATGTCACTCTGTCCTTTCTGAATCTGTGCTGAGGAGGGAGAAAACGCATGTGACCCATGTATGCCCATTTTTTGGAATGTTTAAGCCATACAGATTTTTTACTTTTATTGCAACAAGGGAAAGAAAATTCCCCTTTCGTACTCCAGTCTGATAAATTTGCATAAGATGGGAAGTCATTGATTGTCCACAATAAAGCAGCATGCAGTTTGAACATTTCATTCGTTTCGCACTCATAATTCATCACACCATCGCCCCAAAATTCATTCAACTCATCAATCAATGGCTGAAGGTAAACATCAATCTTATCCCCCGGACTTTTAGGTCCATCAATAAGAGTGGAAAGTAATATAAATTTTTGCTTCATACAAATCCACGGAGGAAGATTATATAGAACCAACACCATGGGCCATGTGCTATGAGTTGCACCAACGATAGACTTGAATGGATTGAAACCATCTGCTTCCAATCCCAATCGGACATTACGAACATCTTTAGCAAATTCGGGATGTCTCTTATCAAATTCCTTCCATGCATGAGAGTCTGCCGGGTGGGTTAACATATCACTTTCATGAACTCTTTCTGCATGCCATCTCATTAAATTAGAAACTTTAGATGACATAAAAAATCTTTTCAACCTGGGTTTAAGGGGAAAGTAACGCATTTGCTTTATGGCAATCGGTTTCCCCTGTATCGCAATCTGACTTTGATGAGTATTATTTCCCCTATTCTCTTTCCACCTAGAGGCACCACAAATCGTACAAATATCTAAATGGGCAGTTTCTTTTCTAAACAACATACAGTTGTTTGCACATGCATCTATGGTCTCATATGTAAAACCTAAGTTCTCTGTCAACTTACGAGCATAGTAATACGACTCAGGAATCTTAGCGTTGATAGGAAGAACTTTTTTCAATAAAACCAAAAGCATGTCGAATGATGTGTCTGACCAATTATTCAAAGTCTTCAAATGCAACAACTCCATGATAAACGACAGTTTATTGTAAGAAGTACATCCAGGATATAATTCTGTTTTCGCATCATCAAGTGCTTCATAAAACCTCCTCGAATCACGATCTGCACCAGAGCGAAGATTTATCTCACCGGTCTCAAGATTCTGGATGTCAATGCCTTCAGGATCAAACCCACGTACCATTTCAGTAAGCATTTCATGCATTGGATCAATCATCCTTGCATCAACATCCATCTGAGCTGCATCTGTATTTTGACAACGAACATATTCTTACGAGTCCAACTCTTATAATTTTTCAGAAACCCATTAAAGAAAAGGTGCTCCCTCACAGTATCTCGTGTGAATTGATATCTGTTAGCACATTCTCTACATGGACAACTAATATAGTCACTTCTAAATCCTCTCGTGAAGTCAATAAACTGCATAATGCCATTGAAATACTCTCTAGACGTTCGATTTGGAAGATCAATCCAACTCTTATCCATAATAAGATCCCTATAACAAACATTTACATAAGACTTATTACATTTTCATTTTTGATATCAAATATATTTAAAATAAATACTAACTAATTGTTTGTAAACCATTTTTAAATAATAATGTAAGTGAAAGCTCATGTCATACCTGATTGCGCTACAAACCTGGAAGGGAGGGGAGTCGACGGCGGTGCTTTGAGGGAGTGGAGCGGTGGGGAGCCGGATCCGGAGCTGGTGCAGCGAGGGAGGGGACGATGAAGGAGGGGACGGGTGGCGGTGGTGCGGCGAGGGAGGGGATGAAGACGAATGGGACGGGGGTTGGCGGGGTGTGGGGGGGGGGGGTTGTTCGGGGTGCTGGGGGGAGGGACGAGGGGGCGGAGGGCCGAGGGCAGAGGTCGAAGGCTGGAGGGGCTGGAGGCCGAAGGCTAGAGGGCTTCCGAGGGATTCCGGGCTGCCGGAGGCGGGTGACGGGAAGCCGCAGGGCGGTCGTAGGGCAGAGGGCGGCCGGAGCCGGAGGGCGGAGGGCGGCCGGGGAGGGCGGGGCCGGCGGAGGGCGGCCGGAGGGCTTCCGGAGGGCTTCTGGGCTGCCGGAGGTGGGTGGCGGGAGGCTCGAGGGCAGAGGGATGTCGCAGGGCGGAGGGCGGCCGAAGCCAGAGGGCGAAGGGCGGCCGGAGGAGGGTGGGCCGGTGGAGGGTGGTCGGAGGGCAGCCGGAGGGCGCCCTGAGGGCGGCCGGAGGGTGGAGGGTGGCCGAAGGGTGGTCGGCCGGAGGGCGGGCCGGTGGAGGGTGGGGCTGCGGAGGGCGGGCCGGCGGAGGGCGGGCCGGCGGAGGGTGGGCCGGCGGAGGGCGGGCCGGCGGAGGGCGCGCGGTGGCGGGGCACCGGGGAGGGCGCGCGGCGGCGTGGGGGGGGGGGGCGACGGGGGGAAGGGTTCGAGGGGGGGGGGGGGGCGCGGAAGCCCCTTATTTTTTTTAAGGAGGCTTAGCGACCGCCATTGGCGGTCGCTATTGGTAACCAATAGTGACCGCCAATGGCGGTCGCTATAGGTAACAGGGCTCAAATGCCCTGTTTTCTAGTAGTGACTCCTTTTGAAATTCTTGGGTCTACACACCCAAAGATGAACCACTAACCTTATTTGAATTTTTCTTGAAAGTATTTAGATTTTTAAATTTCCATATATTCTAACCCAAGGATAGATCTTCGTTCCTCACCATATTTTGTGGTCATATTTTCTCATATTAATTTGATACATTTTGAGATGAAAATGCATTATCTTTCTGACCACACCCATTAGAGAAAACATGAAAATATTATGGAACTTTCAATAAATATATTTTCAATAAATTTTTTTAATATTGGGTTATTTCATATACCCTATATTTCATCACCAAGAAATATTAATACTTTTTTAATCTTAGATGAATGAATTATACTAAAAATCATAATTCCCAAACCTAATATTCCACCAGAAATTTTCTATAAATCTTGATCTCTTATAATGAACTACAATCAGTCTAGAATTATCATATTTTACATGATAATGTTTTCTAGCTTCATTAAAGATTTTTTAATATTATTTTGGGGTACTAGCACCCATTATCCTCATATCCACCATTTACATAGTGAAAGTTTTATCAATACAATTTTTCACCCACACTTGTATACACTTTTAACTTAAAACAACATCAATTGAGGAAAAAATTCAAAATAAACTTTAGATTTAGTTATAGATAGAATATTTTCAGTCATATATACTTGATAAATATAATTAGATGAATTTATAAAATCATTTCCACATAATATAGGTATTTTGACACTATAATACTCCTTGTAATAGTCTATAATGGTAACTCTTCCTTTAAAAACTTCTTATGAAGACCTTCCTTGTGTATTTATTAGATTTAAAAATTTAACCCCATGCACTAGAAACTTCATATCAAGAATTATCTTTTGATATTAAATTAATGTCATTATATCTTTATAATCCTTTCTTACGTTCAATATACCAACATCATACATTAAATTATTTTCTTGTAGAAATGTTTTTATATCTTTGATTCTATTTGATTTTACCTCTAAATTTTCATTCTTTAAATCAATGTAATTTCTTTGATATAATTCAGATGAATGGGACTTCCCTTTAATAGTATTCGCAATCTATTTATTTTATTAATATTCATTGATCCATTTATTTTCAATCATACAGAATCTCATTTTAATGTTCAAGTTTTCTGATTCAATGGATCAAACCTATTTGGAGTGTTTTTTATTTGTTTGAAATTTATTATTCAAACCTTTCTCCAATAATATTTAATATTCTTCAGTCTAAGTAATTTTTTCTTTTACACATTTAAAAATTCCAAAAATAAAAGAAAATAAAGTAACATATCCTTTAATCCATTAGCTGATATATCAATTGACATTTGATCACTGCCACAAGTTCTTAGATCTCTTTGAGGATAATTTGAACATGAATTAACACTTACCACATGATCACTTGAATTTCTTAAAAAGCGTAAGGTAGAAGAACTACCAATTTCTATAGTAGTACACTGACCTACCTATTCTTATCCTTTTAATATCAATCTATAATTTTTAGTAATATTTCATAGAAGAACTAAACTTTCTTAATCTTCAGATAATAGGGATATATTTTTCAACTTCTTATTATCCTTTTTCCCTATTCATGATAGTTTTGGTATTGATGGAATTTTGATCTGAAAAAATATGATACATCACCAAAACTAAATATTAATATAAATCAATAAAGAAACTCAAGTATTTAAAATAGAATAACTTCAAAATTAGGTAATATAATCAGAGGTGAACCATGTTATTATACCAATTGTGGGGAAAAGTTATAGATGTATCTAACACTAAGGAGGTACATTAGTGTTGGTGACTCTTAATCTAATATATAATTTTATCCCTTTTTCTTTTAACCTATGTCTCTATTTAGTGTGATTTATTCTTTTATTACCTCATATTTTCTTTTTTCCTATATGAAACACACCCAAAAACACCCACAAATGATCCAAATTAGATTTTTATAAGGTCTGCCTCTCAATATGAGAAGGTTAGTCCTTTATGTGATATGGATTCCTCTAAGAACACAATGACTACTAGAATCATTCTTTCAGATACACATGAGTATGGTATATCCATGAAATGCATGTTTTAATGTCTTTTAAGTATGATTCAGTGAATCATTCACACAAGTGCATTCCACAGTTTAAAATGGTGTAAGTTTACGTAGCAACTAAAAATTATTTCACCAATATATAATCTTCATGTTGTTAATGTGCTACCTATTTCTATTATCCTTATTCATTTTCTTGAACAATAGTATACAAGCTTCACATTACTATTTTGATTGTATAGTTTCACACAAAAATTCTTTCTATTATTCTTTAAAGAAGTAAAGATAAGTATTTCATTTCTTACATAAAGATATGAATTATTTTTTATGTATTATAATAAAACTGAACAATCTTACTTTATTCTTCCCTATTATTCTCTCCTTCTTCTTTAGTTCATTTTAAAATAAGATCACTATATCATATTCAACTTTCTTTTTTGATTTGACACATAGGAATACTTAAAGTAAAAAATTATGTTGAGTCATTTTTTTCTTCTCCAACAAAAAAAAAATTAGGTTATAAATTATAAAGTATAATTACCTAATTTTAGGTATTTCTCAAACATTATTTGTATCTAAGGTTTTGGGATATATTTTTTTATGAATTAATGGATATTGAGTCAAAATTTTCTTTTTAACTATTCGGCTCCTTTTGTTTTGGAAATCACAAATTATTTCTTAAATACGTGATTACTAAATTTTTATATATAAACTGTCTTAGAATGTTTTTTTTAGAAAATATATACATTTACTACACTTATAAATAGTTATAAATTGTTCATGAATTAATATTAACTTTATTCTTTAAAATTATCATAATGAGTATGGAACCGATTACAATCGGATTCACCTTATCAGATCACCTATAATACATTATGTCTTGTCTTTCATACTAACAAAGTCTTTATAATCGGATTGATATCAGAATCAATAAACAATAGATTCACATTCATAAAGATCATCATTATGACTTATATAAAAAAATTCATCATTTGGACTAAAGTTTAAATTCTAAATATAAAAAAACTATTTTCTATCGTAATGTAACATCTTTTACACTATGATGGTGTAAATTCAATAAGATGATATAAATTCTGTTATAACATAAATATATGACCTATCAATACCAATTGTCCATGTCCTTGAGAAAAACTTAGAGAAAATATGACCATTAGAGTATCACGATGACCATTGGAAGCTCTTCTACAGATACCCATTCATTCAAAGAGTTTGAAGAAAACACATTGTGTATACTTTTCTAAAATTTATGTTGTACGAGAGCTCTAAAAGTTATCAAAAGCATTAACATCTTGTTCCTCGACTTTATAAATTGTTTATATCCTTTTTTAAAGAAATCCATGTATGTGTTATTTCCATTAGAATGATTTCAAATCGTTTTTGTGTCTGATTTTTTTAATACAATCAAGGGATTTTGAGGCTAGGTAGATGGAAAATTTGACTATCATATTGATTGAAGGAACACAAGGATAGTGTAATAGAATCTGATCCATTGTATAAAGGGTTGTTGAGGATAGGAAGATAGAGAATTTGATTATCGTATTGACGGATTTCCATGTTGATGAAAAGATAGACTGGCTTATAATGTATAAAATAGGGGAACCATTTTCCTAGGTTGTTGGATACAATTCAATTTATGTTAAAAGAGGTATATTCATTTGTATTACTTGTTTTCTTACAAGTCATTTATTTCTTCTACATGTAATAGAAATTGATAATTTTATATTCATATGTCTATTTTTATCTTGTTTATCGTAATCACTTTGATCACGATACAATTGTATTATTTTTTTATATCAATTAATTCATGAATATGATATTACTCTGATTATGATTTTATACACTTAAGATAAAATCATTATGTTCTTCTATATACACTGATATAATCGTAAGTACCATGATTACAATTTTACTCGGTGAAGATTAAATCATTTGGGATTACTACCTGTGGTAGATAACATATTGTAATCAACCTGATTATGATACTATTATAATTGGAAAGAGGTCCAATTCTGAATTTAATTACCTTTTAAATAAATAGATTTTTTAATTGATTAGATTAATACTATTAAAATAAAGTCTTTAAAACTACAATTCACCCCCCTATAATAGATCCATCTAGAATAATTTCTTATGATCTAAATCAGTATACTTATAATATACTGATACATAAATTGGTTTTAGAGAATATTTCCAATACTTAAATACTTTATAAACTTTTTAATATCTATATAATTTCATGTTAGTTGATTTTTCTTAAAAACTATTATTTATAAATATTGGTTACAATAACGTGTATTATGGAAGAATAATTTTTGTATCTATTTTAAAAAGTTGTCAGGAATGAATATTAAATCCATTGATAATATGAATCCCAATAGACCACCAAGTTTTAATGGTAATGATTATAAGTATAGGAGAGATAGAATCAAGAACTTCTTAGACAATATTGGAGTTGATAATTTGGTGATTCTAATAGGGAATTACAAAATACCAGATAAGGATGTTACTATCTTTAAAAATCAATAAAATCAAGAGTATCATCTTTATTATAGAGTTAGAAATTAATATTTATGATCAATGACTATAAAAATCTATATTCAAATTTTGTCATCTGAAGAAAAAAATAGTATTTAGAAAAATTTGTAAGTTACTCACTTTGGAATGTAAAAATTTATTGAAACTAATAGATCTATGTTAAGAGGAGAATATCAAGATTCATTTTTTCTACCAGAATAATTTATTACAAAGATTCATTAGAGAATAAATAAGATTATTAATAGTCTAGAAGATATTGGTGAAAAGGGGGTAGATGATGAAATTCATGTTGTGAAAATCATAGATTTCATATCCAATGAATGGGAATCAAAAACAACTATTTTTTATGAAACCAAAAATATTATTAGTCTTACTCTATATGATCTAATTGGAATATTCGTGAAATATGAGATAAGATTAAAAAGAGATGCTAAGAAAATTATAAAAATGAATGGTTGAGTTTCTTTCAATACTACTATATTTCCTACTAGATATCAGACACTGGAAAATATTGTTAAATATTATAGAAAGAAGAAATTTTTTATTCAATATGACTCAAGTGCTTCTGAGCATTTTGAATGTGAACTAGCTAACCAGGCTTAAGGATTAAAAAGATAGTTGGTAAAAATTATTTTCATTATCAGTATAATAAATGTGAAAAGGACAGAAATGAAAAGAAATATTTTGCAGTTACTTTTTATTACTAAGAAATATATACATATAGGACCCAAATTTCTTATGTTGAAAGGGAAATATAGAAAAAGGCATTATAATTGGAATTAGAGAAAGTTTTATACGTCTAACAATAAGAAATTTATTAAAGTAAATGATTCAAGGGGTGATAGTAGAGAAGATTCCTCTAATAACTCTTGTGATCAAGAATGTTTCAAATAGAGGAACATAGGTCTTCTTGAAATAATACAAAATGAAAATCATTGTCTATTGTAAATGGTATGCACTTATGAAAACTATACAAAACTACCTTTGAGTGAAAATTTTCCTAATTCTGATATTGAGAAAATTTAAAAATTCTTCAGATGAAGAATCATCCACAACAGAGGATAATACTCTTCCTTCTTATGAATAAGTATCTCATTTTGAAAAACTCTTTAAAATTTAAAATTAAAAAGTTTTCAAAAAACATGATAAGAAAAAATAAAGGATAAATGTTTTAATAAAATAAGTATCCAGTACTTATAAAGGTCTTCATAAAGAAATTTTCAAAAATATTTTATTTATAAATATTTAGAAAAAATAATTTCTGAAAAGGATAATTTACAAACTAGTTTTGAAAAAACTCAATTCTGAAACCATTACTCAAGAGGATAAGGATTTAACTATCAAACTAAAATCCAAGTTTCATTATTTAAGAATTTTTTTTGAAAACATTAATTATATTAAGGAATTATTCGATAAAATTTATAACCACATTTTTCTTAATGGTACTAGTTCTATAATATGGTATACTTATAGAAAATAATTTTTTAGTAACTATTATGTTGTTCCTAATAATGCCTCATTTTGAAAAAAGTGTCGAAGAAGAGGACATTGTAAAAAGAATTATTCTCTTAATAAAGTTCAATCATTAGGTTTCCATAAATCCATTTTTTTCAAAAAAAAATATAGATTCAAAATATTTTACTTGATGAAATTTCCAGACCCAAGAAGGTGTCGGCATTGAAAGCCTAAAGTTTCTATTTTTAGGAAAATAAGGAAAGCACTAGAAACAAGAATACTTGGAATATGGATATTGGATATTCCTATCGCATGATTGGTAACAAATAATTATTCAAAAAGATAATCAAGATGAGAGGTGGAAAGGTTACTTTTATAGATAATTCTCAAGGATAGATTATCAGTATAGGTAACAAAGTTATTCTTGGTAAAGCCCTAATTTTAAATGTTTTTTTGTTAAAGGTATTAAGAAAAAACTTATAAGCATAATTCAATTATTTTATGAAGGTTACACTGTGAATTATAGGAATGATAAATGTGTAGTACACAATTCCAAGGATGAATTCATTCTTTCTTCCCATAAGTAGGAAAATGTGTACACACTTAAGTTAGAAGACCATAGGAGCTAAGACTAACCTGTCCATAGTGAAATAGAATATCAATCCAGGTTATGGCATAGAAGTTCAGGATGTTATAACCTTAAAAACTATGTAAGTTGACTAAGTAAATAATTTATAAGGTTCTACTGAAACTTATATTTAATTATTCAAAAATCTATGACCCTTGTCTATATGGTAATAAACATAAGTCAAGCTTTAAATATATTACTCAAGTCTCAATTATTGATGCTTTATATTTAGTTCACATGGATTTCTTCGGTCCCACACAAACTCGAAGTATTGGATGGAAATAATTTGAATATGTTTTGGTTGATTAGTAGACTAAATACACATGGGTTTATTTTCAAGCAATTAAATCTAAAACCTTTTTTATTTAAAAACTTTGGAACAGAAAGTTAAAAATGAGAAAATCCTTCCCTTGATAACTATTCGAAGTGATCATGGTGGATAATTTGTAAAATCCAGTTTTTAAATTTTTTTAGTAATAAATGAATTACACATAACTTATCAACTCCTATAACCCCTCAAAAAATTTTGTTTTATAAATAATAAATTCTATTCTTCAGAAAATAATAAGAACCATGTTGACTGAATACTCAATTGCTATATATTTTTCAGTTGAATTGGTTATTACTACTTTCTATTCTATAAATAAAGTTTTAATTTGAAATTTTATTAATAAAAACCCTTATGATTTGTCTATAGGCTAAAAACCAAAAGTTTCTTACTTTAAAGTCTTTGGAGGCAAAGTATTCATCTTGAATACAAAAGATAACTTGAAAAATTCACACCCAAATCAGATGAAGGAATATTTTTATGTTATTTCACTACTTCTAAGGCTTATAGTGTTTTTCATAAAAAACCTTATAATATTTAAGAAATTGTACGTGTTAAATTTGATGAAACTGGACCTTTTTTAAAAAAATCCCAACCAACAACCACAGTTGTTTTTTCTAAAAATAATTAACAGCCTTTTTTTAAATTATACTAATAAGTAAAATACCCAAGAAATAGTTTATGAAGTATTTACTCAAGAATGTTTTCTACCTTATGTTGATGAACATGTTTTATAAACCCCAAGTTAGTTTATCCTTAAGAATCATCTTAATGATAATGTCATTGGTGATTTTGATAAACCAGTTGGGACTACAAGTTCCTTGAGGAACGGAATAGAACATCTTAATTTTCTTTCCCAATTTGAACCTAAAAATCCTAATGAGGATTTAGGTGATGAGTATTGGATTAAGTCTCTATAGGATTATCTAAATTAATTTTAAAGGAACAAATTTTGGACCTTGTTTGAAATACCTAAATAGACTTCCATAATTAAAGTAAAATGGGTTTTCAAATATAAATGTGATGAAAATGGAATAATCATTGGTAATAAAGAAATACTTGTTGAAAAATGTTATAATCATCAATAATTCATTGAATTTGAAGAAACCTATGAACCTATAGAAATATTAGATGATATTTGTATTCTACTAGCCTTTGTAGATTTCTACAATGTCAAACATTCTCAAATGGATGTGAAGTGGGATTTTCTTAATAGATATGTTTATAAGGATGTTTATGTTGAATAAACATCTATTTTTGAAAATACAAAACACCTTAAATATGTTTATAAACATAAAAAAACTTTATTTGTCCTTAAACAAGCCCCTAGAGCTTGGTATGATTGGTTAATATGATTATTTTTAGAAAACAAATTTTTTAAGAGAGTTTCAGATCCTTATATTTTTCTAAAAAATGTTTAAAAAATATTATGATCATTCAAATATATGTTGATGGTATTATATTTGGATAAACTCAACAATATTATATAGATTACTTTACAGTTCTTTTGAATCCTGAGTTTGATACGAGTATGATGGGTGGGTTAACATTTCTTTTGGTTTTCAAATTTCTCAAAAACTAGAAGATACTTATACATCTCAACGTAAGTATATAAAATATCTTCCTAAAAATTTATGATAATACAATACTAAAATTATTAAAACTCTCAAATTACATGGTATGAAATAATTAGAAAAATAATCAAAATAAAATAAATATAAAAATAAATCTTAATATAAATAGTAATAGACTATTCGATGAAAGGTGTAGAGGCTACCTTAGCTAATATTATTCTTCCTTTAGATCAATTTTTCCTGATTCGGGTTTATCTTTTCAAGAAACCATTTCTTTTATAAAAATTTTCCTCTATCATAGAAAATATAATGTAAAATTTTTTTATTGAATTAGTACGTCCTCATGTTCAAGAAAAAAAATCGAAATCCATAAAAACTAACAAATCTGGTTTAAGAGCAAAATTTAAACATCCTGAAGAGTTTCAAAAAGAAATGGAAGAAGGTGCTCCAGCAACCCATGTCTTATCCATAGTAGAATAAGGTCAAGAAGAAGAAGTTAGTGAATATGAATAAATAAAAGAGTATATTGATGAATTAGAATAATATGAGGATGATGAAGAAGGAAATGATATAAAAGAAGATGAAAATGATAAAGATGATAAGGAAGATAAGGAAAATAAAAATACTGAAAAATAATATCTTTCATATGATAATATTTCCTTAATAACTTAACAATAATCTTAAATAGAACTACCTTCATTTGTAAATAAAAAAATAAGAAATAAATAATCAAGATAAAGATTCAAAATATTTTTCAAAGTAGAAAGAAAAATAACAAAACTAAAAAAAAGAGGGTAATAAAGGTTTTAATTTTTAAGATGATATAATTGATATTTATTATGGAAACTAGGTTGGAAAACTAATTGAATAGTGAGTTTTAAATAATGCTTAAAAAGGGAAAAAGAAAACAAATAGAAGTCAGAACCTCTCAACCTCATCTTCTTGAAATTGAAATATCGGATTTAGTAAAGGAGATCGCACTATAAGGAATTCACTATATTTCTCAACCATTATAGATACATGAAGATACTATTCCTTAATTACCAAGGGTAGAAGTAGAGATTTATTTAGTTCATGAATATTAAATTCAGAAACTA
This sequence comes from Viscum album, assembly GCA_963277665.1. Taxonomy (NCBI): domain Eukaryota; kingdom Viridiplantae; phylum Streptophyta; class Magnoliopsida; order Santalales; family Viscaceae; genus Viscum; species Viscum album. Next base: position 1,487,318,851 of record OY728157.1, read on the forward strand.
GAGTCAATAAAAGTGTGATATGAAAGTGTTGTTTGGAATGAGGTTGATCTTAAAATAATTTTAGAATGTTTTCAAACTCACAAAAAGGCATGTAACAAAGTTTTTAAATTGTCACATAATTTTGATATCGAAATTATAATGCATAAAGATAAATTTAAGAATAAGATAAATACACATATGAATCTATAAAAAAGTCTATAATGACTTATTCAAAAGCATGAAATTCAGGGTAAAGTTTGTGTAGAAATTTAAGAATATGTCTTATAATTGATCTCAAGATATAAAATACATCAATAGGAAAAAAATAAATGCTAATAGATATTTCAAGATAAAAAATTATAAGGATTAAATTAATTCCACGAAAAAAAAATGAATAAATGGTAGAGAAACTATGATTGTAAGAAGAGAAAAATTACATTAAAAATGATAGACTATGTATCCAAGAACAAAAAATCCAGTCCCAAGAAAAAATAATATCCTTGCTCGAGGAAGATATAAATGAGTTCAAGAAGTTAAATACCGTCATGAGATCCTAGAAAATAGACTGAAATATTTTCTCTTTTCGAACCCTTGTTGTAAGTATTTTTTTAGAAATATTTTTAAATGAATGATCTTTTCATCCAAATAAAATGTTTTTTATGTTTTCCCAATTCTAGTTGGTTTAATATTCTTTCATATATTTTTTTGTATGACTATTTAGTTCAATATTTCTTTTTTATAGTTATTTATCTAACATTTTTCAGTCACTTCAAGACATTTCCACATTCTTTTAGAAGAAAAAAATGGGATGGATTTCATAGATATGGGGATATGATTTTAGTAAGGGTGATAAAAAATATATTATAAGATAATATGATACTTACGAGGAGTTCTTATCCTAAGAGGGAGTTATTCATATTCATCATTGTATTCAGATGACTCTTAAAATTTAGGGGGAGATAAGTCTTGAATTTTCAATTTTGAAAATGAAGTGCATAAAATATAATGGAATTAAGTTTTTCAAAGTCATTTTCTATATAAGATTTAGGGTTTTTGATTTCCAAAAATAGGGATATTGTTGGGTCAAAAGTTTCTTTATGACTTTTTCATTCCTTTTGTTTTGGAAATCACAAACTATTTTTAAATACTTGATTACTAATTTTTTATAAACAAAGTGTTTTAAAATGTTTTTGTATAAAATATATAATTTTTCCATACTAATAAATAGTTCTAAAGTATTCATGAATTTATACTAAATTTATTCATTATGATTATGGTAATGAGTGTGGAACCGATAATAATTGGATTCACCTTATAATTTCATTTATAAGACATTCTATATTATCTTTCAAACTAACAGAGTCTTTATAATAAGACTGATATCAGAAGCGATAATCATCAAATCCACATTCATAATGATCATCGTAATGATATATGTCAGGAAATCTATTGAATGGAATAAAGTTTAAATTTTATATACAGAAAAATATTTTCCATCATAATAGAATATATTTTACACTATGATGGAGTAAATTCAATGCAACATTTAACATTCTATTATTCCATAAAGATATGTCCTATCAATGTCAGGTATCTAAGTCCTTATGAAAAACTTGGAGAAAATATGATCGTTGGAGGATCAAGATGAACATTTGAAGTTTGCCTATAAATATACAGTCATTAAAATAGTAAAATTTAGGAAATTACATGTGATTTTATGAAATCTCTAATGTGTGATTGATATAAAAATTATCAAAATCATGAACAAATTTTTCCTAGACTTTTGTAATTGTTTAGAGTCTTTTTGTTTTAAATGAATCCATGTCTAGGATGTTTCCTTTAGAAAGTTTTCAAAAACAATTTTTTCCAATTTTGTGAATTGATCAAGGGATTATGAGGATACGAAGATGGAGAATTTGATCATCATATTGATCAAAGTCATGGGTGGGTAGTGTGACAGGATTTGATCCATCATATTGAGGGCCACTAAGTATAGGCATACGGATAATCTGATCATCGTATTGAGGTATTTCTTTATTGAGGAAATATATACTTACTTATAAAGTTAAAAACTATGGAACCTTTATCCTAGGTTATTTGATACCCTTATCTTTTGGTTAAAATAGGTAAATTCATTTGTATTACTTTTTTTACAAATCCTTTATTTCCAATATGTAATAGAAAGTGATACTTTTATATTCATCATTCTGTTTGTATCCTGTTTATCCTAATAAATTTTATTATGATAAAATTTTATTACACTATTAAAATTGATTCATTTGTGGATATGATATTAGTCTGATTAAAATTATATAGGATTTTAGGATAGAATCATTACATTATTCTATATACTCTAATATAATTGTAACTATCATGACTATGATTTTACTATGTATGGATTTAATCATCTGTGATTATGACCTGGGTTAATAACAAATTAGAATCAACTCGATTATGATACTATTATAATAGGACAGAATTCCATGTCCAAATCCAAATTCTTTTTACATAAATATGTTTTTTGAATTTTTTAGTTTAATAATTTTAAACTAAAGTTTTAAAAACTACAATTCACCCCCACACTTGTAATATAACTACATACAATACATTATTTCAATACTAATATGTATACTTCTAATATACTGATTCAAAAATGGAGTCTAGGTTTAAATTTTTCAAATATTTTATGGGTTTTACTTTATATACAAGTACAGTTGGAGACATTTTTTGAGTTTTTCTATAGAAACTGAAATTTGAACTACCTGCTAAACACATTCATGTCATGAACTGGTTACACAATGTGAATATGTTGTTAGGAAGATTCCATGAGTCTCATTTTAGGGGTAAAAATTACATGTTGTGAAATTGTTACATATTGTGAAAATTTCGATCAGGTGTAATTTATCCTAAGGTGATATCCTTTTTAGTGCATTCATAATTCATGGAATTTGGTCCATGAAAGGGATTCATGATGTGAATTGTTCTTGTACAATGTTTTTTATTATGCTACACATGAGACACTTCCTTCATTCAATGTGAAGACCTCCCTCTTTAACCCTAGAGAACATTTGTGTGATTTTGTGTGATCTCCCTCTTTCCAAATCACTCTGTTCAAGGTTCAATCCCTATGGAGGTTTAATCGCTTCTCCCTGGGAAATTTATCTTTATACTTCTACAATAAATTTGGCCGCAGTAGTGGAATTGGTCATGTTTATGAATCATATTGTGATCATTTTGTTTTTTCTATCAATCCTTAGTAGTTTTCCTTCATGCCTTTTCTTTTAGAGGCTTATCTTCTTGTTTCCAATTCCCTTTTTTGAAGGTGAATAAGTTTCACCCATTCTTATGGTATGTGTCTCTATACAAGCGACTAGTTCTTGAATTTTTGGATGTTACTGTTGATTCTAATAGATTATTCAATTAAAATTTTTTATTTTACATTATAACGGTTATTTTGTATGAGATTCATGTTTTTAATGGTGATTTATTTTAAATGGATTTTTTTACACCAAATTTTCAATTAAATGCTTTAAATTTTTCATTTATTATTCAAAAGAGTATTCATGACTAGAATAAAAAATGATTAATATGAAAAAAAATTTATTAAAAGTGATCATGGAGTTTAAATAGATTATGAAAAAAAATGCACATTGGGTGACCTTAGGTGTGTTGGGAAATAGAATCATCACTCTTTGTGTGTGTAATGCCACAAGTGGTTCATGTCACTTTAGTGTGTTTGATGCTTATAGAAGTCATATTGGTTAGATCCACCTTAGTCTAGGATTATGTATGTTATTTTAAATCTATCACATATACCCACAGTTTATAGCCCAAATAGTGTGTTTTTTCATTTAGGATTAGTCTATCACATGATGGTATATTTCATGGTTATTTTATCACATGCTTATCTTGTTGTGTATCCAATGTTTTTTTTTTACCTATTCTTGTCTATTCTATTTCATACTTCACATTTTCGATGATTTGGTGAATATTGTATGGTTTTATGAAAACTAAAATAATTTTTCACAAGATGATTATATTTTATGGAAAATTATTTATAAACTGGATTTATTTTAATGCTAGAACTAATGAATTCTTGATATTGGAAATTGTATAAAATCTTTTTTGGTCTCTTATTAGGCTTTGTACTCACAACCTACTTTTTACTTTGAGTGGATTTATAATTTGTTTTTCAAGACTCAATAAAAGGTAAAGTCATAGTATAGAATGTCGATTTCTCTTTTTGTTCATCTCCTTTTTAGAAGGATGGTTTGGTGGTAATGTATGGTCACATAGAGAATTGTTTAGTCATTCCATGTTTTATCTTTTCAGGTTTATCCAATTTATATTTTTTCCTATGACTCATCGATATATAATATTTATTTCTCAATGTATCTTATTGGTTTTACATGATTGTGTTTTATAAAAGAAATGTAGTTATTTTCTATTATAATTTTATATAAGGCAGACCGCCTTGGGTTACTCATTTAGTTCACCCAATATTATTCATTAAAAATTAGTATCAAAGGTAATACTCAGCCTGAATTTTTATTTGACCGCATGTTTTTAGTTAATATCCCTTCATAGATCAGAGTTAGGACTATTAAAAGCTGACTATAAGTATAGAAAGAAGGATTGGGCAACTCACTTATATGACTAAATCTAAGTAACCATGGGTGGTCAGGTATTTTTCTCAAGATTGTTACTTGGTGGTTGAGGTTATTTGAATGAAAAAAATATGATTTTATATAAATGGAAACGTTCCTTACTTTTTTTACTATTTTATTTGTAAAATTCATTTGTACTTTAAAATTTTATCATTTAAGAACACTAATATGGAAAGGTAATGTCTGTCTTATGAATTTGGAATTTTCTCATTAATAATTGGTTTTTTATCTTATGGTTATTAGAAAAGTACTTCTAGAAGAGCTCTGCTAAATCCATGTCATGAAGTTGTGATGTAGGTTTGGAAATTGAATTTTCTAGTGGGCCCTTCTTTGGTAGAATCTATAATCAACAATATTTTTACTCAGGGACAATTATGTATCTGAAACCTAGGATGAGTTGTGGATCATGGTTAAAAATTTAATAATTAGAATCCATCTGTCTTCCATGGTGACAAAGGACCCCTATAATTTTAGGATTTTTATGATTAATTGAGAAAATATTCAACTTTCTGAACACTCCTAAGGACTCTAACGTGGATTGTTTCCATGTATATTCTTGTGGGGCTGGGAAGGAGATGGTGGGACTCTATTTTGTAAGATAAGTTTCACGAGGATTTTAACTACGACTCTTTAAAGTAAATATTCAACTTGTAATTTTATCCTGAGATGTTACATAGGGAAAATTCCTAAGAGTTTCTAACCTTATAGAAAAGATAGTATGTCATTATAGATCATTCAAATATCTTTAATTAGTTGGATCACTTTGAACTAGAGCTTGTTACTAAAGATTACCTAAAATCTTGGAAGTTTAAGATGGGGTTGAGGGCTGATATTTAGTTGATGGTGTTTCTCATGTGTCTTCTAACATTTGTGTATGTGGTGGATAAACTATCTATGGAAGAGGTAGAAATAGTTGGGAGAAAAGGTTTGGGTGGAGCTTTAGTTGATTCAGTTGTTTTTGAAGGTGTATCTTTTGTCTATAAAAATAAATTCTAAGCTAGCCAATTCTCTTCAAGACCAGTTTCAGGGGATTCATAAAGATAACATTAGGTTTCTATTTATTAGTATGGAATTCCTAATCATTTCAAGACTAACTGTGTTGAGGCTCCCATGACCTTCCATCATTTTATATAATATATCCATCTTATATATTTTTGTGGAATTATTACCCAAGGTAGTAAGGTTGGATCCACTCTCACCAAGGGTTTTAAAGTTCATTTGGATCATTCTAGGTATGTTCATGTGGCTAATAAAACTTAGGTAGGATCTAAGATCAGATGTATTTATATAGTAGAGTATACACAAAAGTAATCTAAATCATGGTCAACTACTATTAGTGGTACATTATTTATTTCATCCTATTTGGTTCTAGCTTAGTTTTATATGGTTGTTACTCATTATTTAATATCATCAAAGTTATATGATTTTTTTAGAATTGATTTGAAGAATGAACCATTATTGTTGTGCCTTTCCATGCCATTGGAAAAGTGGTCTAAAAAAGTTTTCAAGTGTCCCTCATGTCGAGTGTCAATAACTAACCTTAATTTGGAGTAGGAATTCTTGGATCTTGCTATTGATATCTTTAACCAGATTCTAGATTAGATGATCATAATTAAGTCACAAATTGACTATTATCATCATCAAGTTCAATTTTAATATATCAATGGATTCATTCATGTCTTTCTTGGTGAGTGTCATTCTTGGTTAGGGATAGTAGGGCTTGTTGTTCTATATGATGGGGTGATCTCAAGTCATTTGTATGATATATTCCATGATTATACTATTTATTTCTTAAAAAGCCTCATTTTTTTGGTTGTGTGTGCATACCCTAAGGTCTTTACAGATGATTTTTCCGGTCTACCTCCGTAGAGAGGGGTTATATTTTCCATTGACTGACTACCTAATATAATTCCTATTTCTATGACACATTATTATACAAAACCTTCTTGAGTTATAAGAACTTAAGTTTCCAACTCCAAACTTCGAGGATCAAGGATTTATTCATCCTATCATGTTAGCATGGGTTTCGCCAATCCCCTTTTCAAGGAAAGAATACATGATCTTTAAACATTGTGTGGATTATTGAAAGTAAAATGAGCCAGCCATTAATAACAAATATCCCTTTCCAATGATTGATGACCTATTTGATCAACTTATGGGGGAATGTTAGTTTTCAAATATTGACATTCGGTCATGATACCACCAGTTGAGAGTCCAAGAGAAAATATACCTAAGACATCATTTAGGAGATGGTATGGGTGTTTCATGTTTCTGGTTATTTCTTTTAGTCTCAAAAACACACCAATGGTATTTATGGATTTTATGAACTATATATTTCATTGGTTCTTGGACTCTTTTTTATTGTGTTCAAGGATGATATTTTGGTGTACTCTATGTCATAGGAGGATTACATTTACCATTTGGATATCATTATTAGAACCTTGATCGAACACCATTTGTATGGTAATATTTCTAAGTGTAAATTTGGGATTCAATAAGTAAATTTTCTAGGGAATGCTATACTTTAGAGTGTCATATAAGTGGATCTTAAAAAGCTATAGGCATTGATTTCCTAGTAGCATCCAAGAAATGTGTTTGAGACTCTAACTTTCTTTGGGTTGGATGGTAATTTTATATGGTTCATTCAATATTTCTCCAAACATGTATATGTGATGACAAAATTAACCCATATGGGTGTAACTTTTGAGTGGAATGATAAATAATATGGATATTTTAAGGTACTAAAGAAGTTTTTTACTTCAAATATGGTTTTGATTCTTTAAAAACTAGGTTTCAGTTGTGATCTTTTATGCAATGATTCGGGTGTGGTTTTGGGGTGTTTATTAACATAGGGAGAAAAGTGGTGGAAATTTATCTTAGGAGTTACATCCTATTGAGAATAACTACCATAAACATGACTTTTAGTTGGTAATGGTTATTCAAGAACTCAAAACATGGCATCAATTCCTATTTTGGTAGTAGTTTACTATATATTCTGATCATAAAATATTAAAGTATATTTTTACTTAGAGGGATTTGAACTTGCCAAAAATATGATGAGGTGAGTATCAATAGACTTTTGATTTTGTTAATTAATTAAATCCTTGGAAAGTTAATGTGGTATGTGATGTGATGAGAAATAAATTAATGACACAAGACTTCAAGGAATTAGTGGAATAGGTTTCTATGATGAGTTTTTTTCTAAGATGATCTTGGGAGTAGAAAATGCTAGTGGGAAGGTGTACGTAGATACGATGAGGGATGAATCCTCATTTAATGAGTGGGTTCAGGTAAAGAAAGTACCTAACACAAATTGATATCATTTTAGGGAAATATTAAACAGTGGGGATACCTTAGGTGGGTGTTTTATATCTCACAATGGTGCTTTGTGTTTCCAAAGTAGGTTGGTTGTTACTATTTCTCTGATGTAGGAATTTTTGGATAGTCGACATCATTATTGTTGGTCTAAAAACCCTATAACTACCAATATGTATCATGGATAGAGATGTTTTCATTTATGGTTATGCATGAGATGGTCAATTGTTTACTTTTTATCATAGTATCTCACTTGTTAGAGAATTTAGGAAGAGCACCAAAGACATACTGGTTTGTTATAATTCTTACCCATTCTTCTTTATAAGTTGGATGAGACTTACATGTACTTCATCATTGTTTTTCTATAGACTCTTAGTGAGAATGATTTGATTTTGGTGATCATTTATTGACTCACAAAATCAGTGCATTTCCCCGCTATCATGGAGATGATGAAAGTAGAGATGCTTGGTGACTTGTATATATGAGAGGTTGTGAAACTTCATGGGGTTACCTCTATAGTTGTTTATAATAATGACCTATGGTTCAAATATAGGGCTTAAAGTTTTTTTAGGAGTTGATGGTATCCTAGTTGAAATAGATCATTTCATATCATCTATAAATGGATGGAAAAATTGAGATAGTTATCTAGGCTCTTGAGGATATGTTCTGGACATGTATGTTTGATTTCAATGGTTCCTTATAAAATCATTTTACTCATGTTGAGTTTTCCTATAATAGTATTTATAAATCCTAGATAATTCTAGAACACTTTGAATAATTGTATGTATAGCCATGTATATCTCCTATATTCTCGAAATAATTGGGAGAGGGATCCTTGGTTGGACTATGTCTTTTTCAGGAGATGATGGAAAAGGTGTAATTCATTGGGAAGAGATTAATATTGGAACAAAGTCATTCTAAATCCTATATAGACCATTATTATCAACTTATGAAGCTTGAGGTTGGTGATCATGTTTTTTTAGAGTTTCACATTTCTTGGGATTCCATCAGTTGGGTGAGCAGGGTAAGCTAGCATTAAGGTCAGTTGGCCCCTTTATGATTGTGAAGCTTTATGAAAATGTGGTGTATCAGTTGGATTTACCATCTTGGTTGAATTAAATACAATATAAGTTTCATGTTTCCTAGTTGAGGAAGTATCAACTAGATCATTCCCATGTGACTAAATAGGAGGGCGTTGATCTTGATCTTGACACCATTATGGCGGAGAAACTAGTTTAGATTATGGATCAATGAGAGAAGGTATTTCATGGTAAAAAAAATCCCTTGGTTCATATACTATATAAGTGTGGATAGAAAAACTATAATGATAGAATGATTTTTTTTTGTGGTATCAGTGGCCTTCACTCTTTTAAATACTTGGATTTAGAGGGATTTTTGGGAATAGAAATCTTGTATGGTGGGGAGAATTATAACATCACATTACCTTCTTTCTGGTATTTTTACCATTTTTTATAAAAAGTTTAGGGATTTGTTTTTTTTAATTAATGGAGTCTATTTATTAATGTTTCAAAGTTTTTAGGGAGATATATTTATGTATAGGTTGAGTTGGAGGCCTTTTTTGAGTTTATCTATAGAAACTATAATTTACACTGTCGTTTAGACATATTCAAATCTTGAACTGGTTACAAGACATGAATAAGTTGTTGTAAGTATGTTGTGATTCTGGTTTTGATAATGAAAAAGTATAAGATGTGAAATTTTTACATGTTTTGAAAATCTCAATCAGGTGTAATTCAGCATGAGGCAATGCCTTTTTTAGAGTATTTATAATTCATGGAATTCACACTATGAAAGGGATTCGTGGTTTGAATTTTTTTTCATCCATTGGTTTTTATTATTCTTTACACTTGAATCTTAACTTATTCAATGTATATTCCTCAATCTTAAAACTTAGGGAAATTGTGGGTGATTTTAGGTTATATATCCCCTTCCAAATCAATATGTTTGGTATTTGATCACCATGGTTTTTTGTTGCATCACTCTAGGTAAGAGTTCCATATGCTTCTTTATTGACTTTAGTTATAGCAGTGAAGTTGGTTATGTTTTTGAATAAAATTTTGATCAATTTTATTTTATATAAATCTTGTGTAGTTTTCATCTATCCCTTTTCTTTTGGAGTCCAGTTTTCTTGTTTTCAATTCCCATTTTCAAAGCTGACTAGGTTTCCTCCATTATTGAGTTATGTGTCTCTATACAAGGGGTTAATTATGAAATTTATATATATTCTTTTTGATTCCATTTTAATAATTAATGAAAATTCATGATTTGACATTATAATGATGTCATTGGATAATATTCATGATTTAAAAGGGTTTTCTTTAAAAAGGATTTCTTTACACCAAGTGATTGATTAAATGCTTTAAATAGTGGTTTTGGTTTTGAAACGGGTCTTCATTCCAAGATGTATAAAGGTTTGACCTGAAAAAAAAATTAAAATCAATCATGTTTTATAAATGGATTTTCAAAAACATAGCACATTGGGTAACCTTGGGTGTTTTGGGAAATAGACTTTTCACTCTATAAGTGTGTCATTCCAGAAGAAGTTTTATTTCACTTTAGTGTGCATAATACTACTAGAGGTTATATTGGTTAGATCAACCTTAGTCATGGATTGGGATTTTTATTTTATCTCTAGCACATATACCTATAGGTTAGATCCAAAATGGTGTTATTTTTCATTTATCATTAGTCTATCACATGGTGGTATATTTCATAATTATTTTTTAAAATGATTATCTTGTAGTGTATCCATGGATATATTTTACATTTTCTTACTATTTTATTTCTTACATGAAATATTCTTTTATTTTTTGAATATTTTTTGATTTTATGAAAATTTAAGGAATGTTTTACCAAATGGTTTTATTTTATGGAAAATTATTTGTAAACCGGATTTTTTTTCAATGCTAGAGCTAATGAATTCTTGATATCGGAACATATATATATTATTTGATGGTATCCTACTAAGATTTCTTATTACATCCTAATTTTACCTTTAGGTGGTTATAGATGTTGTTTTTTGGAACTCATAAAAAGATAAAGTAATTGTTTAGATTTCCAGTTTCTCTTGTTGGACATCACCTTCTCAGCAACATGTTTTGGTGGTGATAGATGGTCACACAGAGAATTTTTTTGACTTTTCATGTTTTATATTTTTTGTTTTATCCTATTTTGATTGATTTTACATGAATCATTGATATTTACACTTTATTATGAAATGTATCTTATTGGTTTTCCATGTTCAATTTTTACATAAGACATGTTTTTTGTTATATTATACTTCAACATGTGACAGACCACCTTGGGTGTCTTGTTCAGTTGACCTGGGATGGTTCATTAAATAAATTATATCAGGTATCTCAATTTATATAATATTTGAAAATACAAACAATATATATATCATGAAATAAACTATTTCATAATTAATTATTATTTATTATTCTATATTTATCACTTATTAATTTCCTTATTCACTAGGTACTACATGAATACACCCATTTAGATCACAAGATTTATTAGAATTTTAAATCTTCTTAGTTTTTTGTCTTTAATGTTTCAAATTTCTAGAGAATCAGATCACTACTCAATTTTTACATGAATGGATTCCCTCTTTAACAGTATATAATTTTATAAAATATATAGTTATTATCACAGAACTTCTTCATCTAAAATCTTGGAATTCTTACTCTTTATATCAATGATGTTTGTATGAATTAAACATATATATTAATATATATGTATACAATATTAAATATCACATCACCTCCATTTATGTAATAGAATGATCCATCAAGTACTTCTTCTCTTACAGCTTCATTATTCTACATGAATCATTATAGACATATCATTATTTTTATTTAATTTATGATTTTTTTTACCAAGTATCAATTAATATTGAATCATCATCATATAAGTTTCTAATGACTCATACATTGTAGCCATATTACTCATAGAAAAAATCATGTGACTCTTACAAAGTAACGAAATGAAAATTATTCACACTATAATCACTCATATCCAACTCATAAAAAAACTTGTATGTTGACTCATATGTAGATTCATATGTGGATCTACCACTCTTATGTAAATATTCATTGACTCACATGAAACACCTTGATAAACTATTCTTCATGACACTTTAAAACACTACTTGTATCATGTAACTAAACAAGGCATCATAATATTTTAATTAAATGAAGAACATTTTACTTTGCATCATCTGAATTAATTATAACATAAATTCTTAGACTAAAATACTTAATTGAAATATTTATTTCCATAAAGAACATATCACCATGAATATTTAAGAATAACTTATTCGTAATACTAATTCTGAAAACACTGCATCTTTTAACTAGTGTACAAAGCGAATACCATTACATGGATCCCCTTATGTGAAGACTTTCATGTGTTTCTATATCCCCTTATGTTTTCACCTTTATATTTAACAATGGTATTAAATCCCATTACATTGACTTTGTTGGGTATTCTCTTACATGTATCTCTATTTATGAATACCCTTATATGGAAATTATTATATGATTCCATTTTCATTTCTTTTGGATAAACTATAAATTAAATATTTCTTTAAAACCTATTAAAAATACCAAACATATTCAAGAATATAAAAATAATTCAATAAAAGTAAAATTATCTAGGATATTAAATGGTAAAGACTCTTCTTTATCATGTAAATAATGAAAAGAAACATCAAATTCCAACATCCAAGAGATGTCTTCCAATTTATATTCACTTAAAAAGAATGACACAATTCTTAGGATCTTATTCATCAATGAAAAGCTTGGGTTCCTATTCCAATATTCCAATATTTTATTTCCTATACTTCTCAATAATTTATTATTAATTTATTATTTAATATATTGACTTCAAATTCCAGGAATACTCAAAGAACCATTAAAAATATATAAAATTCACAAATTGGTCTCAATAAATATGAAGGTGAGTGTGGAAATGTATCATCCTGAATCCACAGTAAGTAAGGTTTCCCAAATATTTGTGAGCTAGTTTCATGTGTTTGTGATGATCACTTTTTATGGTGGGTAGGGTTCATTAAATTCTTACATTCAGTATACTTAGTTTAGGTAGGAAGTTTTAAAGGTTTTATTTCCACTATACTAAACTTTTAGCATGCTTACTTGCATGAGATTAAAATTCCTGGTTCTTGTGGTATCATGAAATTCAAAATCACCCAATAATTGGTATATGTACTTAGTTTATGTTTCAGTGCTCACTCAAATAATCTTCAAGTATCTCAGGTTTCACTCTCACTTTCCTTTGACCATACTTTCTTTTTAGTGTGAGTTTACTATCAGAAGAAAAAACTAACCAGATGAAGGTAAGGTTTGGGTTGATAATTTGTATGGAATAGTTTTTTTATTCTAAAAAATGTATATGTAGGATCATCTAGATAAAAATGAAATGGATGCTCCACTAACAATTATTTTTCTAAAAAATGGGAAATTTATAATGAGAACTGATGGAAAAATAGCTTTAGTTTTTTCAAATTTCATTGGAAATAAATATTTCCTACACCATTCCAAAAGTCAAAAAAATGGTGGAAATCAAAGAATTATCAAATAATATTTATGCTAAACCAACAAAACAAAATTAAATTTTTATAATGTGGTGATTTTTCAGTGTAAATTTATCATAAGTAATACTAGAGGAATATTATGTAAATTAATTTAATGTGATTTAAGGGAAGATTGAATTTGTGAAACTGAAATTCATGGAAGAGTTATAGGAATTTTTTTATTGCATTTATTACTAAAAACATGGGATGTTATTGTAACTAATTCTACAAAATTATATGAAAATATTGATCTTTTAATTGGGTATTTTAAAATTTTAATTACTAATGAATAAAATCAATGGAGGGAAGTTATAGAATTGTCTGGAAGTTCCCTTAATTTTGATGGATGAGGGTGGCCACCCAAGAGGAGATATTAAAAGAAATATTTGGAAGATAAGACTCAATGAGGAAGCTAGATAAATTCAACTAGACCTGGTCCTATATTGTGTAGTTATGGGAAAATTTGTAAAATCCAAAATAATTTCAAAAGTCACCAGGAGAACTTTACAAGGGAATCAAATTCTAGAATCTCAAAATTCATCAGTATTAAAATGGTGGGAAAAACCTATTATTGGGTATTAATACTCTAGTGGAATGTTTGGTGATTCAATCTAGTTAATATTGTCATTCGAATAGTGAATAACGATTCATAGTCCATTATGTATCTAAAAAGTTCAACAGAGTTCATATAGTGGATGATGAAGCTATAAAATCTAATGGAAAGGATATATCAATATTTAAAATAATAATGAATAATTCTTGAAGATTATAGAAATAAACCATATTACTAGTCTAAGAAATAATATAATATCTATTGGAAAACATGACAAGGTAGGATTTTCAACCACCTTTAATATTAGAGTACAAATAATTATTAAAGGATCCTTGGTGGTTTCAAGAAGAGTAAAGGATTTAACTCTTTACTTGATTATAAGATCATATGGATGTGTAATTTTTATAAGAAAAACGTATTATGATCTAGATATTTGGAATTATAGTCTCATTCAACTCATTTAAAAGATAATTTATGTTATAATAGATAAATCCATACTAATAATTGATCACATAGATTTTATAAGGATTGAAAGTTATGTGGTGGGTAAATAGAGAAGGGTGTCCTTTAATTTAAACAAACAGAATCCTAGATATTTGTGGTTAGAACTAGTTTTCAAGGATGTTTTTGAACCTACAAATAACTAAACTTAAACATTAAATAATATTTAGTTTTAAGTAAATAATTCATTCTCTTACATTTTAGTATCTTTTCATGTTTAGATTTATACAAAATTAGGTCATAACTAATACATAACAAAACTATATTTTACAGAGTGGACACTTTTGATCAGTTTCCATTTCTTCTAAAATCAAAAAAATAAAAAACAAGCACATTTTCTTTTCGTGAATAATCTTCATGACATTTAACATGAATTCTTCTTTTTTTATTACCTATCCTTAAACCCAGTGATAATCATTTTAAAACATAGGGTGAGTATAAAATATTCAATAAGGGACATAAAAAGAGGAAATATATTTGCCAAGTGAAAAACATGAAAATCCATAAGATGGTTAAATTTATATGAACATTCTTAAAAAAGTAAAAAATACATTACTTAATTATGAAAACATTGTTTTTTATCAAATAAAACCCTTAAAACTCATGAAAATCAAACAAAAAACCATTCAGGAATCTAAAAGCATCATATCAATAACCCATTTTAAACCTATATCAAAAATTACTAGAGACCAATTAAATCCATAGGAGAAACTAAATCAGTTAAATCCCTTATTCTATCATTCTATGAAAAGGAACATTATCCAATGAATTTTAGAGTTATAATAGGGATCACCCTTTGTATAAGTAATATTGTCCTCACCCATATTTATGAACCATAATGGGACTCAGCCCATCTTATAAGATATATCAAGATCACACATTTCCCATATAAAATAATTAATAACCAAATCACGAATAAAAATTTTTATGTTTTCACTATTTTATCACAAAACACTTGAAAAACTCTTTTAAATCCATATAAAAACACTTTTGGATATTGAAATACACATTATTTTTAAAACCCCTTTTTAAAAAATATAAAACCCATGATAAAAGGTAAATAGTGTTTTTATTTGAATACTATTTTATAGGAATAAAAATATCAAATAAAGGTAATTTTGGTAGTAAAAGTTGTTGTTATCGTAAATGCTAAAATAGAACTTCAGTTTTGTCTTTTATAAATAAACTCGAAACACTCTGCAAAACTATTCATTTTTTATCCTTATAAATAAATTCAAAGAGTATATAAAATGTTATTTATAATTTTTTAATGTCCATATGAATACATTAATATGATATTTTTAAAAAAAATACAGACATGGAAGAAAAATTGTTTAAAGAGAAACCTTAAAAGGTGATTTTTTAAAATAAGTCTCTTACCTTGAGTCTGACTCATCACATATGTTCTTTATATTCCTGAATAATAAAATTATATTAATCATATAATTTCTTAATAAATATATTCATGTTTATTATAACATTTTATTTTATTTATTACCTTGTTATATTCAATTACTTAATCATTTAATTTTATGTCAAAGGTTTTGATGATATTCGGCACATATATCCCAAAGGAATTTTATAGGTTGACTATGGTCAAGGATTTCATTATCAAATCATATATAGAATAATAATAATGGAATTATTATTATTATTATTATACATAAATTATACTTTTAAAAATAATCAATAAATATGGTTATGAAAAATGAATTGTGTAACAATCATAGAGACTATAGGTCGTACGTACGTGTAAGTAGTGTTTCCATTTTTCAACGATCATTATAGAAATAAGGTAAGTATTATTTTAACTTATTATAATGATAATTATATCATAAATACTATATTATTGCTTTGAATATACATTATATATAATATCCATCTAATGTGGTGATAAAAAAATTAATAACATTGCTTCACGGAGGTGGTTGTCCACACATACACACAACAGATGTTATCATTTCCAATGAATGAAAATTTAATAAAATGTATGATATATTACTTATAAAAAATGAAAAATATATCATAAATAATATATATATATATATATATATTAAATCAATCATTATAACCATCCTTAATAGGTGGAAATGAAAAACAAATTACATCAGTTTACGAGGCGATATTCCAGAGTACACACAAAAAATTGTCTTACTTCCCATTCGATGGAAATTGAGATGGATATAGGTTATTACATTAACATAAAAACACCTCAATATATGTCAGATAGTGGTATTATGGTTTCATTATGTTTGAGGAAATTTTGAATGAAGTGGAAGAAGAAATAAAATGAAAACTCTTTATTAATAATTATACCCTTCTTTATAAAACCACTTAAGGTTTACACCAAAATCTTTTCTATATTGGTTATTGATAAAACCAAGTCCTATATGATATGGGTATTGATTTAAGGAATAGATTTGGTTAATAATTGGATTAACTAATTAAGATAACTTCTATGTTTATTACGTATTAATTCATGATTCAATACATAAATTTTCACTTAATACAGCACAAAATATCACGACCATGTGTATTTAAGAGATTAGGTACATAACATAACATCAAAAAATTGTGATTCAATAACTTTATTGAAAAAAACCTTAACATTCTCTTACAATCCATTGTTCTTATAAAACTGAAGGGTATAACCTATGGACGTACATAAGAAAGGGGTGAGGTATAAAGCCTAGTAAGGGAATAAACAAATAATGGCATAGGGTAAACAAATAAATGTGATCCAAGAAGCATAAAATGTAACATAATAGGTGATAATAATAATAATTAACAATGAGGCATGATATAATATGAGTGTATAAAGATCAAATGGGAATGTGGAAAAAATATAAAACATGGAATCATAAGCATAAGTCAAGGTTAACCACCAAGACATCATAACATAGTGTCCTCAGGATAACTTCTTGTGTTTATTACATAGAATATCATGATATTAAAACATTACCCTATAAATTAGAGTACAATCTGGGTGTACCCATCAAAATCATTTCATGTACATGCATAAGTGTTCCACATAGATCCTATAACATAAAAATGTATTTCATTTTTATTAACCTCAATATTGAGCAGTGTGGGTTATATATGTTTAATTACCCAATAAAATAAATATTGGTACATATAGGTGAATACCTTTGAGAGGAAATGTGTACAGGAATTCACTTCACAATCGTTTGGAATTAAAAATCAGAGTGAAATTTTATCAGTATAAAGGAATTAATTAAAGATTCATAAAATGGTTTAATGAGAGATAAAGTGGAATATAATCATTTGAATACCAAAATTACATTATGAGAGTGGTGGAAAAACATATCTTGATAATAAAAATTTTAAATTAAAAGGTAAAAAATAAGTAAGGTGCTCGGAAAAAGAGGAGATGTGTAGGATATCTTACCTTGAGAAGGTGTTTCCCAAAGCTTGGGAGGAGATTATTGAGAGATTGGGGGAACCCTGAGAGTGATATAGATATTTAAGGGTATATTAAGTACATTCTCTCAGTTTTTTGGGTGAAGATAAATGGGAGTGTGTGTGAGTTTATATATTAAAGGAGAGGGGAGTTCTATATTATTTCCTAAACTTGGGGTTTGGACTTAATACAATAAATTAATCAAAACCAAAAACCATCCCATGGTTTATGCCCATGGTTTACTAAAAATAGGATTGGTTTTCAATATTTTATAAGTCCAAGAACATCATTCATAAAAATATTACCCTGGGTGATGTGTAAGTGAGTCATTTGATTTTTAAACCTTAATATATAATATAGGTTTTGGAGGATTTTTAAAGGCTTTATAAAATTAATAAAATAAACTAAAAATGCATTAATTTAAAGGATAAAATATATATTTGGTAATATATAAAATTTATTTAATATATCACAATAATTTTGGGTCATTATGATATCATAATATATGCAGTATATTTATATCATATTTAATTTTAACCTGAAAATTCGACTGTCTCAAAAAAATTATGAAATATTATTTTTGGAATAATTTAAATGTAATGAATCCAAAAATAATATTTATTTTATCAAATAAATCTATAATAATGATAATTTATATTTCTAAAAAAAATCCCAATTTATTTAAAAATATTAGGTTTTCCTGAAATAACAGTTTTCATACCCATGTAAAAAATATTTTTTACCTCATAAAATTATATTAAAAAAATATAATTAATAAATATTATTTAATAATAAAATTTTATTAAAATATCAATTATTTTTAAAATTCTTATATTCATAATAAAGAATTTCATAATTGAAATTTCTTATTACCCAAAAATATAATTTTATTTTTTTGATATTGAAATCTAATTTTTATCAAACTCATTATTTAATCATTTATAAATTAAATAAATAAAGAATAGATATAATCCTTATTTAATAGAAAATAAAATATAATTATCCACTCTATTAGGATTGAGATTGATAACCCTTTACTACACCAGCAAACACCCTAAGGGTAAGGTGTGAGATGGTAATATTTTCTTGTGGTGGATCAGTGAACATGGATTTTTCCAAGATATCGATGAGCTTGAACTCATCCTATAAACCATTTTTGTTGTGATTTAGTTTTTGAATCATGGATTAGGATTGGTCAATATAAAATCCTATAGATTCTATCTCTCTTTTAATCTATGATTAATGGGATTCATAGGGTATGATCCAACTGGTCTAGGACATCACTTCTTTTGTTTGTGTCAATTAGATTTTTCATAACTCTTAATGTATACTAATCTTAAGATCATTATTCAGTGGCTATATTATCAATGGTTATGTTTCTTAATGATATTTTAAATCCTTTAGGATATAATATTCCCAAAAACCCAAATAATGGAATTCATTTTCTATAAATTTGTTACTTAATGAGGTATTAATTTAACCATGAAGGGAATTTTATTCATAAATGTTAGGGTCATTACATTATTATCCCCTTAAAAACATTCACCCCTAAAATTTTCATTTTGAACACTAAAATATGTGAGGTTATGTCGGTTTTATCAACTCTTACAGTTCCCAAGTCACTTCCTCAAACTTAAGGATTCACCACAACACTTTGACCAAATGTGTTTTCCTGTATCATATAAGTTTGTCTCTATAATCCAATATCTTCACTGGATACTCATATTATGAAGTGTCATTCTTTGGTGGTACCAAAACTGGATTTATTATATGATATTAGTCTAGTATGTAATTTCTCAAGAGGCATATATGGAATAAATCATGTACTTGATATAGGTTAGGTGGGATTTCTGGTCGATAAGACACAACTTCTATGTGATCAACGATCTCAAATGGGCCAATGTATCTTGAACTAATCTTTCCATTATTCACAAACCTCATGAATTTATTCTGTGGTGATATATGAAGGAATAATCTATCAGTAATCTCAAACTCTAGGTCTCATTTATGATAGTGTGTATTTATTTTCCATCAATGTTTTGTGGATTTTATATGGAGATAAATGGTTTTAACATTATATGTCATCTCTTAGAAAAGATCTAGTCCCAGCAGCTTCCTCTCTCTAGCTTCATCCTAGCATGTTGGGGTATGATACATATTTCCATACAAATCCTTATATGATTCTAATTAAATTCTCAAATGGAAACTATTTTTATATAAGAAATTCTCTAGGGGAAGTTTTTCATCCCAAAGTCATTTAAAATCTATTTAAAATGTTCTCAGTATATCATATAGAATTTGAATGGTCCTTTAAAACTGACCATCCATATGAGGGTGATAAGCATAGCTGAAGCTCATTTCTATATTCAATTCTTAGAGAAGTATTATCCAAAATCTTGAGGTCAACCACATATCTCGATCAAATACAATAGATATTTTCACTCTGTGTAGTCATAACACCTATTTTATAGATATCTTGGTGATTTGGTCAAGAGATAAATCTTCCTTGATAGTAATGAAATGTACTTACTTGGTAAGTCAGTCAACTTTCACCCAGATGGCATTATTTCCTTTAGGTGTCTCAGTGATCCCTATAATAGAATCCATGGTTATATTTTCCAATATCTATACTGCTATGGGAAATGTTTTCATCATAAATTTATACTTTTTCATTTGACCTTGACTTCCTAGAATACCAAGCAATGAGATACCCACTCTAAATTATCCCTCTTCATGTTATCCCACCAAATATTTTGCTCTAAACCACTATACATCCTAGTGATTCCAAGATTAATAGAGAAGGATGATCTATTTGCATCATCCATAAGTTATCCCTTTAGTTATATATTTTATAAGACACATATTTGGGTTACAAACCTTATAACTCCATCTTCAACAAAGATTAACTTTGGAATATCTTATACCTTCTATTTTATAAACATATAATCTTTCTAAGCCGCTTTAATCCTATCAACAATGAATGTTTGAGAAGCTAAATGAGTAAGTTAGTTTGAATATCCTTTTATTATTCCCATATCTATCCTTTACATTTCCAAGAAGATTGGATCCCTTTCAATCCTCATCATGGATAGAGTTGCAGGATACTTTCTACTCAGAGCATCTACCAATTTATTTTCATTAATAGGATGGTAAAGTATTGAACAAATATAATCCTTTTTTAGATATAACCACCTCTATTGGTTCATATTAATCTCCTTTTATGTGAATATATACTTGAGTATTCTATATTCCATATATATATCACACTTTTCCCAATATGGATAATGTTGCAAAAATTTTGATGAAAATATCACTAAAAATATTATAGATCATGATTAGAGTATTTATGATCATGGAAATTTAGTTAGTATGAGGAATATGCTATCACATTTTAATTTTTCATGAGTAAACAGCTCACTCCCTTCTTAGATGCATCATTTTAGATCAAAAATCCTTCCCTACTGGTTGGTAATGTGAATATAGATGCAATAATTATACACTTATTAAAATATTTAGAACATTTCTAGAATTAATTAGTCCAAACAAATCTGACTCCTTTATGATTTATATTGGTTAAGGGGCTTAAAAATTGTGATAATTTTCTCACAAATCGGTGATAGTACCAATATAATCCAAGGAAACTATGCATTTCCGTCATAGTGGTTGATCTTGGCCACCCTTATATTATCTCTATTTTTAAAGGGTCAATAGATATCCATTTACTAGAGATGAAAATACCTAAGAAATTTAGTTTCTCTAACTAGAACTCACAATTACTATACTTACATACATATTTTATTTCTTCATGGTCCTGGGTATAGTATTCAAATGCTCCTTATATCCCTCCTTTATTTTGGAGTAGATAAGAATATCATTCATAAAGGATAAAAAAAATTATATGAGGTAATCTATATAGTGTCTATTCATCATATCCATGAATGTTTTTGGAGAATTTGTAAGTCCAAATGGAATCATTATGAACTTATAGTGTCCATAACTTGTACGAAAAGAAATCTTGTGGATATCCTTTTTCTTCACCTTTACTTGATAATATCCTAACCGATGATCTATCTTATAGAAATATTGGGATGCATATAGCTGATTGAAAAAATCATTAATACATGGTATAGGATACTTTTTCTTTATCATTATATTGTTGATATCAAAATAATCAATGTAGGGGTGGATTGACCTATCCTTATTCTTGAAGAAGAGGAATGTTGAACCCCAAGGTGATTCACTCAAGCATATAAACACTTTATCTATATTTTCTTGTACTTTTTCCTTTATTTACTCGAGTAAAACATTGTTGATTAAATAATAATTCTTAAAAATTATAAAATATTCATCTATTAACTCAATAAAAAATTTAACATCTCTTCTAGGAGGAAGAATTGTAAATTCTTCAGGAAACACATCAGCATATTCCCTCACAATAGACATGGATTAAATGATATTCTTTTCTTTATCCTCAATCATTTGCAAAAGATATACCTGATTATAGTTAATTAATATCCAATATTGTTATTATGGTACCAAAGAATATTAATCCTCCTCCTTTCACTTATATAGAATCATAGGGAAATTCATGAAATGGTGGGTAAATTTCTTATCTTGGAAATTTATATTGGATCTATATAAGGAAATCCAATCCATTCCGATAATATCATTGAATTATATTTAAGGGAGTATGACAAGGTTCATCTAGAATCTTAGCATGAGTATGTAGATAGGGGAGGAGTTATATACATTGGATGAAATAATTCCCTCATTTACCGTTTTCACTGACATCTCTACTTCAATGATTTTTGGGGGTGTTTCAATAGTTCTATTAAAGTTTTGAGAAATAAAAGAACTCATGATTTTGGAATCAAAAAGTGTTTTCACTATTATTGAATTAATAACTATAGTACCTATCACCACTACATTTTTTTGATCCATCACTATGGTTATGATGAAATATGCTTAACCTTTATACATTGGAGGTTGTTGGTGTATATTTTCTCTGAAACCCCTTGGATTAGGGTAGTGGTTCTCATAGTATCATTTTCCCTTAAAATTGAAATAATATACAATAGTATCAGGTTTAATAGGAGCATTCCTCTTCAATAAGCGGGGGCTTTCCCCCTTTACCTTTTTTTAAAAAAATGGATCATTCCTCTCTTCCATCACATTGGTGTCTTTCTCGCATCAGTAATCGCAAGCTAGGATCCCTTCCTTTATGCACCTATAGAATTACACAATCCCCTTCATTCAATTTTTAGGTTTCTTCTTTACACATTTTTGAAAAGCGGGATGTTATAATTTCTTTTCACCATTATATTTCTTCATTCCACCACCAAAATTAAACTCCACTTTCCACTTCTTATCCTTGTGAGGTCTTTAAGATTTTTGGATCTCTGTTTTAAATTTTAGGGCACATCGTAAAATTTCCTCATAAATATAAAAGTGTAAAATTTACAAGTATTTCCATACATAGATTCACTACACCAAAGAATCATTCATCTTTAAATTTTGGGT
This sequence comes from Viscum album, assembly GCA_963277665.1. Lineage (NCBI taxonomy): Eukaryota > Viridiplantae > Streptophyta > Magnoliopsida > Santalales > Viscaceae > Viscum > Viscum album. The sequence continues at coordinate 1,487,342,421 of OY728157.1, forward strand.
AATGATAAATTTAGAGGCATATCATGTTTTTAGGTATTTTAACCCTAGTTACATTTGTTCCAAAGTCATATCCACTTATAGTATACAAAAAGGGATTTATTTTCTTGAAAACCACTTAATCTATACTTTACCAAAATTTTATCAATTGTTTTCTAATTTAATTCATATACCTAGGGATTTTACTATGTTTTTATATTCATAATACCAAATATAAAAAAACTTTCATTTGATACTAACTAAGACAACCTACATCTGTATTACAGAATAATTCATGATTAATTACATAAAGTTTCACTTAATGTAACCAAGAATATTGGGATACCTAGTGTATTTGGAAGATTAGGTGCATCAAATAACAATAAAAAAATTGGGATATAATTACTTTATTGAAAACTTCCTTAATATTCTTTTAAAATCCATCATTCCTATAAAACTGCATGGGGAAACCTAGGGACGTACAAAAGAAAGGGGTGATATATAAATCACAGTAATGGAATAAAAAAATCATGGCATAGTTTAAAGATATAAATGTGAAAAATAGTCATAACAATGTAACATATGAGGTGATAATTATAATCATGAACAATGAATCATGATATAAAATGATATCATAAACACAACATGCGAATGTGGAAACAACTTAAAAGCTTATAATCAAAAGAATAAGTCAGGTTTAACCGCCAGAACATTATATCATAGTGTAATTATGATAACCTCCCATGCACATTACATGTCACATCATGAGATAAAAACATTACCCAATTAACTGAACCACTATTTGGGCACACCCATCATAATCATATCATGTACGTGCATAAGTGTGTCACATAGATCATATAATATAAGAATATATTTCAGGTGTATTAACCTCATGATTGATTATTTTGGTTTAAATACATATAATTACCTAATAAAATGAGTATAGGTTTGTATAGGTGGGTACTCTTGAGTGTAAATGGATACAATAAATCACTTTATAGTCATTTGAATTGAATAAACATAGTAAAAGTTTGGCAGCATAACGGTGGTACTTAAAGATTCATAAAATAGTTTATTGAGAGATAAAGGGGTATCTAATCATTTGGACATCAAAATCAAACAATGAGGTACATTGAAAAAAATATCTCAACAATAGGAAATTTAAATCAAAATGCATAAAATAAAGTAGGTGCATGAATGATTTGGAGAAGGAGAGCATCCCTTACATTGAGAGGGTGATTCCAAAAGCTTAAGAGGAGCTTCTTGGGAGCTTGGTCACACCTTATAATGGATATAGAGAGTAAAGGTAGGAGTAATGACATTATACAAGGTTTTTGAGTGAAGATAAATTGGATCTTGGGTAGTTTTATATTGTAAAAGAGATGGGAGTCCTTTATTATTTTCTAAACGTAGTTTTGGGACACTAAATAATAAAGTAATCAAAACCAAAAACCTTCCAATGGTTTTTTCCCATGGTTTCATACAAATAAGAGAAATTTTCATTATTTTTTAAGAAAAAAAAAGAAATCATTAAAATATTACCCTTGGTGGTGTGAAATAGGTTCATGTTCATAAATATTTGATTTTAAAACATTAATATATAGTATAAGTTTTGGAGGATCTAACAAGGCTTTATAAAATTAAAAAAAAAACTCAAAAACAAATTATTTTAAAGTTTATAAAATATAGTTGGTTTTTTACACATTTTATGTAGTATATAGAATCCTTTTTTCTATATTATGATGTCATAATACATACCTTATATTTATATCATATTTAATTTTTAACCGAAAATTTGTCTTTCTCGAAAAATTATGAAAATTTCACCATTAAATAATTTTGATGTGTTGAATCAATAATTAATATTTATTTTATCCAAATAAGTCTATAAATATGAGTATTTATATGTTTAAATAAAAATCTCTATTTATGGAAATATGCTAGTTTTTTATAATAATAGATTTCTGACCCCTATAAAAATAATTTTTGACATTATAAAATTATAGTATCAATTATAATTGATAAATATTATTTAATAATAATATTTTATTAAAATATAATTTATTTTTAAAACTCATAAATTCTTTAAAAGGGCTGAATTAATTGAAATTGATTATTACCCCAAAATGAAATTTGAGTTTTTTCATATTGAAATCAAATTTTATTCAAAATAATTATTTAATCATTTATAAAGTAAAATTAATAAGAAATAAATATAATAATTATTTCATAGAAAATAAAATCTTAAAATACATTCTTGTAGGGTTCAGATACATATCTATTTATTAAACCAATGAAACCCCTAAGGGTAAGGTGTCCGATAGTGAGATTTTTTTAGGGCGGTTTAGAGAACATGGTTTGGGTATTGATCTCGATAAGCATGAAATTATCCCACTAATAGTTTTTCTCAGGATTTAGTTGTTGAATCTCATCTTGTGCTTGGCCTTGAGAAAATACCACAGATGTAATCTTCCTCAGAAGCTTCAATAAATTGGCTTCATAAGGTTCAATACTACTAGTTGAGGCCATCACTTCCTTAGATTATGTCAATTAGATATTCTATAACTGTTAACAAATACTAATCATAAGATCAATATTCAATCGCTATATTATCATTAGTTATGATGCTTAATGGTCTTTTAAATCTGATAGGATATAATATTCCCAAAAAAACCAAATAAGTACATGTGTTTTTATAACTTCATTACTTAATATGGAATTTAATTTAACTATAAAGGGGGTTATATTTATAAATGTTCGAGTTATTATATAAAAAAATTTGGAATTTTGAAGAAAATATGAGAGGAGGTTCCCTTTTATAAGTGAGATGAGGGGCACTCTTGGAATTTCTTAAATTATTAGAATAATATAAATCAATATTTCATATTAAATTGGATCCAAAAAGAGAGGATTCAAAGCAATAATGAGGATTATTCAAAATACCCTCATCCAATAAAATATGAACATGTTTAGATTATGTTTTTACCCTCATATTTTTTTTAAACCTCCCGTTATCTGATTAGAAATTGCGGTGATATAAATGTTTTTTACTCTTTAGGGGTCAAAATAGTTACTATAAAAGGAAAATTGGTCCATAAATGGACCACAGTTGATATTTTAAACTCTATGTCAATTATTTGGAAGAAGACATAATTTTTATGACTTTTAAATAATTTAATAAAATATTACTTATTATAAAATATGATTAGTATTAATTATAGAACTATTAATTTACTTTGACTTTAATAAAATCAATATGCAATAGTAATTTGAATATAATTAATTTACAATTTTCTAAAATGTTATATTTATATATAAAATTCATGTGATAAAATAATTCATCTAAATTATATTAATTTTGATATTTTTAACATCATTAAATTTATTTACCTTTTAAATAAATAAATATTATGTTTGTGTTATGTAAGAATTTATGGTAATTATATAATTACTAAAATTTATAAATAAATTATCAGCATGAAAATAATTTCATTATACACAAAATAACCATTAATATTAAAAAACATTATTTTGACCCAATGTGAACACATAAGAGATTTTTAAAACAAAGAGAGCGACATTTTGTTTTTTTATAATTAAATTATTATATAGGTCACTTTCATGGAAAAGTAACCCATAAAAAATAAAAATTGATCCTATAGTGATAATAGTATAAATAATTTCATCCAATAATATTGAAGAGGAAAAAAGTTAGCCTTTTCGCTTATTTTTAACTTAAGCTAACCTGATTTACCCGTTTACCTTGGGGATGAACTTTTACTAGTTTTACTATTCATTATAACCAAAAATTAAGATGAAATTATTACCTAATATAAAATATTTTGATTCCAAATATGGAATAAATTTTTTTAAATTCACCTCACATAAGTGGTGGAATTTAATTTAAAATTAAACCCGAAAATGTGATAAAAATTGGTTTTCCAAAGAAAAATTTTTCTTAAGTGTAACAAGTTTTCATATTATAAAATAAACATAAAATTGATTCTAGAAAACTAAATTATATTAATAATAATATAATTTAATTAATTTTACATCCATTTTCAAACAAAATTAAAATTGAAAATACTTTAAACAAATATAATTTTTTTAATACAATCGGAGTTTTCACTATTCATTGAAAGATAAAAAATTTTAGAAAAATATCAAAATTTCACCCTAAGGTAAATTTTATATGATTATTTTAAAAAAATAAATAAAAGTTTTAAAAGTTCTATAAATTAATTATAATATTCTCTCACAAAAATGAAACAAAAATAGTTTTTAAAGAAATCATATTTTTGAACTACAAAAAAACATTACTAAGAAATGAGTGATTATTTACTAATAATTTATTAATAAATTTTTATTGATTGGAACCTTTATATAAAATTCATGATGAAATAAACCATATTCATATCATTCAAAATAACTTATAGGTTTTAATGTACATATAATTATATTTCATGGTTTATTTATTCTCGATGATTATTTTCATATACGCTATCGAATATAGTCTTATTTTTAAAATCTCAATGTGTTAAATTGTATCCCCACTGTAATAAATTAAATCCTCAAAATTTTAACTTCAACTCAGTAATCAAAGGTTTAACATTAAAAAATAATTTTCTTGAAATACCACATGATAATAAGGGTTAATAAAATATCCACTTGAAAGAGAGAGAAAGGGAAGTACAAAGGTCATCTAAAATAACACATACTAGGTTTTCAGATGGAATAACATTATTAGCAAGTAAAAATATACACATGGAAGAAAATTATAAATTTCAAATAGTTATGTAGAGTGATAGAGATATTTGATCATAAGAAATTAAGTGATCATGAGAAAGTTAACGACCACAAAACAATAAACCAAAGAGGCCTAAAAAGGCCATTGATTAATTAAAAATGAGGGTAATAGGATGAAATTTTTGTTTCAATATATTTTTTCTAGATTTTAGGAATTTCTTACCATCTAGAATAATAACATGAGTAAAATATACTTACTTGAATATTATAATTTTATTTTTTAATCATTTTCTACCAAAATCCCATTTTTTCTCCAATTGATGAGTATTAAAGATGAATTTTTTATCTATGAAGAACTAAAAAACTTTTAAATGATCACATAATTCCAAAAAAAATAAAAATACATTCCTTCTATATTTAAAACTTATCCCAAACCAAAACGGTTAGCATAAGTAAAGATAATTCCCAAAATTAATATAACTTCATATAAAAAAATAATACATTTATCTCTAAAATTAAAGAATATCATTAAAGGTTAAATATAGATCATTATATAAATAAATATTCTTAAAATTATTTCAAATATTACTAACTAATATTATAACCCAAATATTTGAATTATTTCAACACATAATCTTCCAAGATAAAATTAACATCTATCTCCAAATAATATAAATAATACTTAAATTATTATGTCAAAGGGTATATAAAAAGTTATATAATATCCATTATATAATAATTAGTCACATAAATAACCTGAATCACCAAAAATCCACATTAAAATCATAATTATTTCAAAATATGATTTAACCTTTTTCCTCAAATAAAATCCAATCTTATGAAAAAATATTTTCTTTTATCATAATCATATATGGTTCCCAAAATAGTGAAATTATTCCTAAATAATATTAATCACATAATTATGAAATAAATCATCAATCCCAAGGCTATAAATATGATAAAAAATGTTATAAAAATTAATATAAAAATAACATCATACTAACCATGAAATCACATAGGCCAGTTGTAGGTGTTTCATACTTATTTCCCTTTGGTTGAGGGTTCAAGCCTTGTGGCCTTGCTGGATGTGCTAGGTTGCTCCTCGGCCTACAGGTTGTCCTCTTTCTAAAACTATATTTATATAATCCTTATATCATTCCCAAAAATATGATGAAAATCCTTAAAACTATCAATAAGCATAAAATAAATTTTTAACCACTAATTTTTTCTATACCACTTATTTCTCAACAAACTCAAATAATATTAATTGAATATTATTTCCTTGAAATCATGCACATATTAAAAAAATTACTTATCAGTTTATCATATTTACTTAAAGTAATATCTCCATTAACTATCACCATTTCTATACACCATTATTCAAAGTAATTTTTTTCATTTTACATATATTCCTAAATTTTGAAAACAAAATCTAATATATAATAATCTTTAATTATTTCATAATTCTCAAAATATTTAGAAAATATCATAATTTCATTTATAAACACATTATTCATTAAAATTATTTCCTAAAACTTTAACCATGATTTTTCAACTCATTCAATTATATTAAATATATCCTTATGATTCTTCAGTATCAACTCAATCATGTTTCATAATTCGAAAATATGAAAATAATTCATATCATAAATATAGATATCATGATCTTTTTTTTCTTTTTATATCCCCTTTATATTCCATCATGAACTCCATATCTCTAGAAAATAAATATTCAAGTCCTTATTATTATTTTCCTTTCTGAATAAGTTGGATGAGTTGAAATTTTTAAATCATATAAAATATAATCAATGATATATAAAAATTTTGGAGAAATGAAAGGGAGTTGGATAGGTCAAATAGTTTCTTATACATAATTTTTATTTTTATAAATCTTTAAAAAACATTTAAATAATATTTTTCTATGATATTAACTATTAAATCATCTAGAAGGGATAAAAAGGTTTTGTGGGAACCCTTTCCTTTCATCTTGATAAATGATATTTAATCTATACAAAATAACATCATTAAACCTAAAATGAATGTTTCTTCATGTTAAAATGAAAATATTCCTTAGAAATATAATACCCATAGAAATTCTATAATAATTTAACCTTTAAATCATTTATAGATAATTTTATTATCCTTGTAAATACAATATCAAAAAATAACAATATTCCTATTTGGCATACTAACCCCTAAGGTTATATGACACTACTAAATTATGATTCCAACCCAATATATTAACCCTTTAAGTGTTATAAATTATTTAATTTTACACTAATAATAATATCCTGACCTGTAAAGTTTTCTATACCATTCTGATAATAACAACTATAATGAACCAAACTTTAAAATTACATAATCTAGAGTTTTAAGTCAAGAATTTATTCTATTTCATTCATGTATATTTTCATATGTGTATTTTGATAGAATTGGTTCATAACTCATACATAACAGAAATATACATTATAGAGTGAAAAATTATATTAAGTATCCATTTTCCCATAATAAAAATCTTCTAAAATGAAACATGTTTTATTTTCATGAAAACTATTTATGAATTAAAAATTGAGTTATTATTTATTTATAAACATCCTTAAACCCTGCGAAAAACATTATAAAATCATTTTTAGAGAATAAAAACTCAGTAAGGGACATAAAAAAATTTGTTTTTCCAGTGAAATGCATGAAACCTCATAAAATGTTTACCTTTCTCACAATAGTCTTTAAGAATACGAAATAAATAGCTTCCACATGAATAAAACACCCTTTTTTATCAATGAAACCCTTAAAACTCTTGGAAATAAAATAAAAAACCTTTCAAAAAACATAGTGAATCATATTCATAACTAGTTTTAAGCTCATGTCTAAAATTACCAGAGCTGAACTAAATCCATAGAAGAAATAACACTAGTTAAATCCCTCTTTATTTTATTTGAAGATAAGGAACACTAACCAATGCATTATAGAGATATAGTGGGGCTCAACCTTCCTATAATCTATATCTAGTTTGACCATCTTCATAAGTTATTATGGAGGTCTACCCATCATATAAGTGATATCAAACTCAAACATTCCTCATATATAATGATCATGTACTATATCATGAATAAAAACTTTTATTCTTTCACCTTTCCATTACAAAAACCTTCAATAACTCTTTTGAACCCATATGAAAAACACTTTCATATATTGAAATACCTTTTATCTTTAAAACTTATTTTTAAAACTAATATACCTAGCAAAATAGGATAAGAGATTATTTATTTGAATAAAAAAAGAAATATTTTAAATGAATATAAACATAAAATACTAGTTACAGTGGTAGGAAAACTTATTGTTGTTATACATGTTAAAATAGAATATTTCTCTCGGATTTCATAAAAAAAGTCAAAACATTCCATAAAAAGATTCCTTTTAAAATCATATGAAATAAATTCAAAAGATACAAACAAGTAATTTATAATTGTTTTATATCCATACAAAAAAATTAATAAGACATTTTAAAAAAAATACACACATGGAAGAAAAATTCTTAAAAGGCAAACTTTAAAAGATGATTTTTTTTAAAGAAGCCCCTTAACTTGAGTTTTACTTATCATTTATGTTATTTATCATGTCGAATAATAAATTATATTAATTATTTACTTTCATAATTAAATTTATCAATTTTATTATTAATTTTTTAATTATTACCATTTTATATTCAATCATTTAGTTTTATGTTGTACATTTTGATGATATTTGGATCATATGTCCAAAATTAATTCGGTAGGTTGACTATGGTAAAAGAGGTCATTATTCCATAATCTATATAAAAATAATTATTTTATAATTATCATTTTTTTATATAAATTATACTTTTAAAACTAATCATGAAATAAAGTCATGAAAAATCAACTTTGTTACAATCATAGAGATGCTCGGTCATACGTATACATGAGTAATGTTTCCATTTTTTCAATAATGATTATGGAAAGAAAGTAATTATTATTTTGTCATTATAGAATGATCATTATATCATAAATACAATATTATTTTTTAAAATATACTAATATTTTACATCTATGAAATTTTATTATGAAAAACAAATCCTATCGCTTTGTGGAGGTCGTTGTCCATATGTACCCATGAATGATGCTATCAATTTTCAGTGAATGAAAAGTTAAGAAATATATATGATATATTACATATACATAATGATTAATATGTCATGAATATAATATATATACATTAAAACCATAAATATATCTATCCTTGAGTGGTAATTTTGAAAAATGAATTACATTGGTTCATAAGTTGGTATCACGTCGTACACACGAACAATGGTTTTGTTTCCCATTTGATGGAAGAGGATATATTTATAGGTATTGTAATCAAGAAAACAAAATATAAATATATGGTTGATACTAGTGTAATTATTTAAGCATGATTCAATAAATTTTTAAGGATATATAAAATGAAATAAAACAAAAATTCTTAATTAAGAACTATATCTCTTCTTTGTACAACCTCTTAAGGTTTATAGAAAAAGATTTACTAGGATTCTTTTCTGATCAAATAATGGCCTCTAGGATATGGGGTGTAACAACCTAAATTATAGTATTTTAACATTACATTGATAAAACAATAATAAAATTAACATTTAAATATTTCAGAGAACAAAAAATATAATTTTATTGGATGAATATCAATTTTGAACATACTTGGTCAAAATAAACCTATAATGAGATTTTCACATTTTCCTTTAAAAATAATCTTTTATGAATAACTAAAACAACAGTATTCTACAAACACTAATTTTTTTATAAAATTTTGTATAACATATATAATTACAAATAATTTATTATCAATTTTATATAAATAATTATAAGATCATTTAGAGATAAAAATGGATACTTTCATAAAACAATTTTTTAAGAAATAATTCATTTTCATTATAATTATTTAAAATAATATTTAAAAATAAATTATTTAAAATAAATTTGAAAATTATAATATAAAAATGTTAATTTAAATTCATATAGTGATTATAACTAGTCATATTGTTAATGTAAGATCATCTTATGCTTGAAAGTTCATTTACTGAAAAAACTTTTTTCGGTGCGTTTTTCAGGATTATTTTGATTTAAAATTCATCCACTTTTAAGAATTTAAAATGATAAAATTGAATCTATATTCGGAATAGTCACAATTAATATCAAGTAATATGTTCAACTTATTTTTTGGTCAAAATGAATAGTAAAAATAATAAAAATTAATTATCAAAGTTCAGGTTAAAACGGGTTCACTAGGGGGTTAATCTAAAAAGATGAGGGCTAAAATGACCTAAAAATTATCTAAAACCCCATTAGCTGGTTGGATTTAGACCTTAACCTTATCAAATTATTATACGGTCTATTTTGGATCCATATTATGAATAAAGTGACATGGCACTATTGTGAAACTTGAACAAAATTACAATTGTGTCCCTAGCCTCAATTATAAAAGGGTAACTCAACCCCTCACAAGTTCACAACTATCAATACATTAATCACAACCAAAATCTAATAAAATATCTCCCCAACATCTTTTTACATTTTATAGAGTTATTTATTCCCAAAAGACCAACCCTATGTGTAGTGTCACACCCCTTCCTCACTAGCCTGAGAAGGCATAGATATGCTACTAGGACTTAAGCGATATTCCCAAGACACCAAAGGCTGGAAATAAATGTCAAGGGCTTAAAGAATAGTTTGGGAATGAATTTCCCTTAGAATAAAATAAACCAACCAAACTACAAGATGCATGTCAACAAGGTTTACAACTCAACAAAACCAAAGACCAATACTACCAAGCCACGAGAATCCAAAATTAGAGTACCAAGTAGAAGAATACAAAAAAAAGGAACCATAACACCACCCCATATCTCCAAACCAATATCCATGATCCAATCACAACCAAAACACACCCAAGCATCAAGAAGTACTAAAAAAGTAAGGACACGCTTTACCTTTACCTATGTCCCAGAATACGACATATAAAAAATCACCAAAGTACCAACGTAGGGGTGAGTAATAATACTCAGTATGATTCCCCTAAATTACATCCCTACGCACAACACTTTTAAATAACCATTATCACATTTATATAAAACGGTTTATATAAAACATTTAATAGTGCAACAATTAACACATTCCAAACACACCCTTACCAGGAGACCTTTACCTATATCCACAAAAAACAAGGGAAAGCCAAACAATCATTCCATAATTAATTTCACTGTCACACATTAGAAAAAACATTTCCATATTTCATAACAACACACACCATGAAATTAAACATGGTAGAACTTCCTGTCCAAGTCTATTTACTACTTTTCCAATTTAGCAGTACTTCCCAACCACTATACCTAAATGGTGGCCCTTCCATCCACTATCCATTGTCGTTTATAAAGAGACTCCCCACCCACTTCACACATAATCAAATAATCCATAGTACTTAAACAACCAACAATCATATAGCACACCAAGTTCACAACCATATGAAACAACTATTTCATAATCAAAAAATCTATTAAAGAGCTACCCATGCCATATCACATTTCTATAAAGAAACCCCTTTATTGAAATCCATTTCATCAAGCCATTTTTTTAAAACAACCCATGTTACCAATTTTAAAATAAATATTTTTAAAATCCAACAATGAAGAACATTCCACCACAATACCCTATTTTCCCCAAAATGCACAAAACATCACAAATAGGATTAAAACATGTTTCTCACATCATAATCACAAATTAATTCAAGAAAAAAATAATTAATTTGAACAAAGGATTATAGTTCTAACAATTTTTAGTTGAGAGAGAATCCACCTACCTTTAGGGTTCTAGTGAATTCAACCCACAAGCACCTCCACCACATATCTGGGTGAACGGTCCGCCAAAACCACTATAGATCCCCTTACCTATCATCAAAAGGCCCTAATATCAGCACATTAGACTAAAAAAACCCCAAGATCTACATGCAATAGGTGTAGACCCATAAAACCAAGAGAGAGATAAGAATAGATCTAGATAAAACCCACAAGAAAAAAAGAGGGGAGACTTATGTCATGACCCCATCCCCCTAAGGTGTACCCCTCCGAGGCCAACAATATGAGAAGGGAGATAGTGACTGCCGAGTCCTGCCTTTAGTAGGCCATGGGATGGAGATTTTCCCCAAGGGTATAATAAACACACAAATGGGACGCATTACCCTCTAATAGAACACATGTGAAAGAGAGAGATAAGACTGACACCAACTAACTTTGTAACACCCCTCCCCAACCTCATTGGATTGAGGAGGCGGTGAGGGTTACTTGGCCATAAGCAACATTCCCAAGGTTCCAAAGGCTAGAAATGAATGTTGAGGGATTCAAGGAATAGGGGGGAATGATTCTCCCTTAAGGATATCACCCAACTCAACCAACCAAAAATGAAAGATGCATTAAATATCCAACCCAACCATATGATACTAACCATGCCATCACATACCCCAAAACCGTTCAACTAGACATGTCCACAAAACATCAGAGTATAAAGCAGAAACTAAACAACAGAACACCACGAGCCATGACACCACCACAACTCCACACCAATCTCCAAGCTCCACCAACACATCTCAAGAATCACCACAAACCACTAGATATGAGATGCCTTACCTTTACCTGTATCATGGTACATGACATCTGCAAAGACACTAAAGTTCTGAAGCAGGGGGTGAGTACACCTACTCAGTAGGTTTTCCCCAAAAGACTTCCTTACACACCCCACAAGGATAAAACCATTAGCACATTTATATAAAGTAGTTTATATAAAATAATCACAAGTGCATCCAATACCATAATCCAAACACAAACTTACCAAGCCATCTTGCCCAAACCAAGTGAACCCCGGGAAATCCAAACAATCATGTCATGAACCAAACAAGCCACACAAGGAATCCCAATCAACCATTCCACACAAGTAATCAAATTCAACCATTTCACATTTCCACAAAAAATTCCATCTATGCAAATCAACACACAACAAGTAACCATAATGGTGGGACTTCCTGCCCAAATCGTTCACCCCATCTTCAGCTAGCAGGACTTCCCGCCCACTACCTAACAACCCAAAATGGTGGGACTTCCCACCGATCATGTTCACCCTTTTATAGTGAGACTTCCTCCCCACTTCCACACAACCAACACAGGCCATAACCAAGCCTGTAACCCTCCAAGGCCACAAAAATACGAAAGTCACCATTTCCCTTACATGTCAATCCACTTCAATAAATCAAACATTTATTGAAAACACCCTTCAATCATTCTTCATACCGAACCGAATTTAAATAAAACAACCATTTTTATTGAAAACCATTTTCATCAACAATTTTCAAAAATCATTCATAGTAACCCATTTTAAAATTTTCATTTTAAAATCCACAACAAACACACTTCACCAAAAAACCCACTTTTTCCCAAAAATCCTTAAAACATCACCCAGTGGATTTCTAACCAATTTCAAACATCAAAACACAATTAATTTCAAGCCAACAAAATTAATTGTAACCAAAACTATTATCTCTAACCAAGTATAGTGAATATAGAAGCCACCTACCTTTAGGGTTCCGACAAAATCGACCCACAAGCTGCCGCACTACAAAACCGGAAAACCCACCTCCGAAACCACTCTAGATATCCTTCCATAACATCTACAAGCCTTAAAATCCACATCCAAGGTGACAAAAACCCTAGATCTACATGAAAAGAATGTAGATCCTGAAAACTAAAGAAGGGGGAAGAGTTTATCTAGAGAGAAACCAAAAGGAGCCAAGAGGAGAGACTTACCCGGAAGAAACCACCTTAAATACACCAAGAAACCTCTTCAAAACACTTCCAAAATCAGTGGGAGATAACCTTCAATCCCTGAGAAGCCAAAATACCAAGTGAGTCTCGAGTGGGAGAGGATTTGGAGAGGAATTAGGCAAACCTAAGTGAACTTGGGTTTTAAAAGCCTATTTTAAATTGGTCGCATGGTTAGACCGAAAAATTTGACAAACCGTGCTCTAACCATGCATAGGCTACTACCTCTAAAGAAGTTTTCTGCACTGTTTCCTCGCATGGTTTAACAAACCATACGCAAGTCGTGCAAAGCCTACTGTCTCCCCCTACATGGTTTCCTGGAGAACCTTCATGGTTTCCCCTAACCGTGCTGAAACTGTGCTCCCTTAGAAAAGCCTCAAAACTTATTCCAAACCATTCCAAACTCTTCTAACCTCTTCTCAACTCATCCCATGCACATTAACACATAAAGAAACATAAAAAAGTCCATATAACTCAAACGGGGGGGGTGCTATATTCTCCTCACCATTGGACATTCAGTCCTTAGAAAGTAGCGACCCCACCCTTTACCGAAAGATCTTGGGCCACTACTCGGCCATCTCTTTCTTCTGCTCCTAAGTATCCTCTTGGATCTGGCCATACTGCCACAAAAACCGAACAAGACCGATGCTTTTATCCTGCAATACTTTATCTTGCCTATCCACAACCCACACTGGCACATGCACCAACAAAACATCTGCCTCTAGCTCAACATAATCCCATCGAATAACATGGCCCGGATCCGACTGATAATTTTTCAACTGCGACACATGAAACACATTGTGAACCACACTGAACCTAGGTGGAAAATCCAAATGATAATCCACCTCACCAACCTTCTCAAGAATCTCAAAAGGTCCAATATACCTTGGAGATAACTTTCCATGCTTCCTAAATCGACAATGTCTCAACCTAGGAGAGATCCTCAAGAAAACATGATCACTCACCTCGAACGACAACGGCCATCGACGATGATCCGCATACGATTTTTGATGACTCTGAGTCGTCTCCATTCTATTCCTGATTAACTTGATCTTATACGTAGTCTCCTGGACAAGGCTCAGTCCAACCATCGAGGACTCGCTCGTTTCCACCCAGCATAGTGGAGAATGACACGGTTGCCCATACAACGCTTCAAACGGAGCCATATGTATGGATTCCTGATAAATGTTATTGTATGAGAACTCAACCAATGAGAAGTGATCCTCCCACGAGCCACCAAAATCCATGACACAAGCCCACAACATATCCTCCGATGTTTGTATCATTCTCTCGGATTGACCATCCGCCTGAGGGTGATGCACCGTGCTCATAGTCAATTGTGTCCTAAGGGCTTACTGTAAGGATTTTAAAAAACAATATGTAAACCTCAGATATCTATCTGATAAAATCGAAACTAGAACACCATGCCTATTTAACACCTCCTGAATATAGATTTTGGACAAATCCTCCAATGTATGAGATTCACGAATCAGGATGAAATGGGTCGAATTCATTAGCTGATCCACTATCACCCAAATAGCATCATGCTTCCTGACCATTCTTGGGAAACCTATAACAAAATCCACTTCTATTTGCTCTCTCTTCCGAATAGGGAATGGTAAATATTGAAAAAAAATTACTGGCCTCTGATGCTCTTCCTTGACTTGCTGACAAGTCAAGAATCTCAAAACAAACTTAGCCACACTTCTTTTCATACCAGCCCACCAAAACTATGCTTTCAACTCTGTATACGATTTCTGAATTCGATGATGAATACCCACATGGAATGATAATACGCCCTAAGATGATCCTCCTGACAAGAAACTTGTACTACCTTCTGATTATGAAAACACAAAACCGAATCTCCATTCATTTTCCAACCCTCAATTGTCTCCCCACCTTTGAGTTTCGACCTCATGATCACACACTGAGAATCATATATCATTGCCTCTTTAACCAGGACAACAAAATCAGGAATAAAAAAACCAGAAATAAGACTACTATATCGCCCATAGCCTCACATTCTAATCGCATGTCAGTTATAACCGACATCAACTTCCACTGGTTTTATGCTTGTTTCACCACCTGAGCATATGATTTTCTACTTAATGCATCTTCCACCGAATTTCCTTTACCCGGTGTGTACATCAAGTTAAAATCAAACATCTATAGATATTTCATCCATCTCCTTTTCCTCAAGTTAAAATCCCTTTGTGAGAAAATGTGATTCAAGATCTTATGATCTGTATATACCATGAATTTCTCACCAAAGAGATAATGATGCCACACTTTAAAAGCATGGACCACTGTTGTCCATTCCAAATCATGAGTTGGGTAGTTCTTCTCATGCACCCTCAAATTCTGTGAGCCATATGAAACCACATGATTCTATTTCATGAGAATGCACCCCAACCCTGATCCAGATGCATCGCAATACACCACGTACCCTATTCTTGGTTCTAAAAAAACCAATATTGGTGCTGATTTAAGGTGACCCTTTAGCTCTTCAAAATAATGTGGACACTGTTCATTCCACTAGAATGGAACATTATTTCTTGTCAAAGCTATCATCGGTGAATCAAAATGTGAAAAATTATGAACAAAACACCGATAATACCTAGCTAGATCGAGGAAACTTCATACCTCAAACACATTCTTTGGTAGTTACCATGAGATAAAAGCCTCTATCTTTTTTGGATCTAATGAAACAACCCTTTCAGAAATCACATTGCCCAGAAAATGGACTTCATGTATCCAAAAGTCACACTTTGACAATTTTGCATACAACCAATGATCCCTCAAGATCCCTAGCACTGTCGCCAAGTGCTTCTCATGCTTTACCCTTGTCTTTTAGTACACCAGAATATCGTCTACAACTGCCACCACAAATGAAACCAGATATCTATGAAATATCTGATTAATTAATTCCATGAATACCATTGGTGAATTTGTTAGACCAAAGGGCATAACCACATATTTATAATGACTATATCTACTTTTGAAAGTTTTTTAAGGAATATCGTCCTTCCTCACCCGCAATTAATGATATCCTGACCTTAGGTCGATCTTGGAGAACCACTGGGCTCCCCAAAATTGGTCGAAAAAATCATCAATTTGTGGAAGTGGATATCTTTTCTTTATCATAACTTGGTTAAGTAGACTATAATCAACACAGAGCATCAACGTTCCATCCGCCGTTTTTACAAACAACACCGGTGCTGCCCACAGTGACATGCTAGGCTGGATAAACCCTTTGTTTTCTAGCTCTTACAACTGGACTTTAAATTCCCTCATTTCAATAGGTGTCATCCGGTAAGATGTAAGTGAGATAGGATTGGTCCCTAGAAGGAGATCAATCGTAAACTCCACTTCTCTTACGGGAGGTAACCCAGAGAATTATTCCATAAAAACATCCATGAACTGATCCACCACTACCAGAATAACACTCTGCTCAACACCCTCTATCGATTCTAAAGACATCACCTCCAACTGATACAATAACCTTCCCACTGTTGTGCCAACAAACCCGTTGTACCCTATCTTTCATGCCTCTCTCCTCTAAATATATTTCTAACACCATAGTGTGTCGTAAAATCCATTGTTCGTGCATTACAGTTGATGTGGGCCTTAAACTCCACCAGCCAATCAATTCCCAGGATTACATCATACCCATCCATCTCAAGCACTGAGAAATTAAACCTTAGCTCAACCTTGCCCAAAACAATACAACATGCTCTACACAAGAAGGCTCGACACCCTCTTTGACCCAGAGGAGTTTGAAGTTTCAAAACTGAAGGCATCATTTCTACCCATAAACCCTGGAACTCAACCACATGTGCAGAAATAAAAGAGTGTGAGGCACCCGTATCAAACGGCACTTGCATCAAGGTAGAATTTAAAAGAATAGTACCTCGCACTTTGGATAGTCCGGACTGATCATCCACCACAACCTAGTCGGCTCCGAACAACACCTTGGTTTCCACAATCTGCTCTTTATTTCCTTGCTGAGGAGTTATGGTGTTCTAAGAACCACCATAACTGACTTTTCTCTACAGATGAGGGGTATGTTGTTGTCCCCATCTCATCGATGTGTATGACGTCTGTGATCCTTGAGGAGTGTCATGTGCACCTGACCTTAGAGCATTCCGACAATAACTCTACATATGCCTCATCTGCTTACAATTGTGACATGATCGAGGTTGTGTCGTATAGTCCTACTTGATGTGTGTTGTACACCCACACTGGAAACATCATGGCTTGCTCTGGGGCTTTGGAGGAAGATTTACCGATCCTTCCATCGGATTATGTGTCATACTCCCACCACGGTAATAAGTGTTCCTCCTATGCTTGAACCCAGCATTCAAGTTCCCACTATTACCCATGGGTACCACCATGCTTCCTCTACCCAGATCTCCCAATAGATCTTTCTCAGCCACCGATACTCGATTCACCATCTCTGTGTAATCACTAATACTCATCACTGCTATTTTTGAACAGATCTCTTGCCTTAACCCTGGTTCAAATATCCTTTCATTCAACGACGTGCTACCCACCACATCTGGTGAAAACTGCACTAAGCTCATAAATTTAGCTTCATACTCCATCACAGATATATTCTCTTTCTTCAGACTGAAGAAATCAGTTTTGCACTGAATTCTGAATGTATGTGGGTAGAATTGTTTATTAAACAATTCCTCAAAGCCTTCCCACGTCATACCCTAGTCCTTCCCTTCTTGGACTACCAACTCCCAACACTGAAGATCAAGATCCTCTAGCTTATACATCGCTAGATTTACTTTCAACTCTACCAGCATCCCCAAGAATTCGAAAATTCTGTTCATTCTGGACAGCCACGCCTCTACCCTTTCCAGGTCCGAATCACCCCTAAAGATGGGCGGATTTTCCTTCTGAAACTGAACCACATGATCCACATGCCTTGGTTCATACGCTTTATTTCCACTTTCCACAGCTTGAAAAGATTGCACTATACTTTTCACTAACTGATGGTTCACCTGGGGCTCAGGCGCAACCACATTCTCATCGGCCACATCGGGTTGGTCTCTACAACACCTACCCGGTGACATTTCTATAAACAGAAAACAAACAACCATGAGTCTCACTTCCTTAGACAGCAATAATTCCCATTTCAAATCACATTACACAACACTATCACAATGAGGCTTTCCACCTTTTCACATTTTCTATTTTTCACTATTTTTGAAAATCAAAGAATTTTCAAAATACCACCAGTTTTCATGTTTCAAATCCTTCCATTTTGAAACCTAATTCAAATTTTTCAAAATCCACATGTTCATGTAACAACATAAATCATTATACCCCAATGAAATATACATCCTAGAGGGAATTCATTTCTACCATGCATGTTATGCTCATCCCATTGGCTACACCCATGACAATGAGATATCCAATGCCTATAAGTTTCTCTAAAACACTTATGTACTCAACTCCCTGGTAACTTGAATTTCAGTATAAAAGGGTTAGTTATGACATTTTATGTTATAAATTTCAAGTTCTGACATTCCAACTATAGAGACCCAAAATTTGACGTACATAGACTTTACATTACTTTTTCGGAATACTTAATACATTTAAAAAATAGACGCCCAAAGACCGTATTAGTTTAGTGTCTTTGGAAACTTAGAACATAGTCTTCTAATCAAGACAAAAGATCTTCAACATCTCCCATAAAGATCTTACCCTTTAGTTTCCTTACCAAAAACCTTTCTTTATATGCTGGGGAAAAGAAAACATAAAAAGGGTGAGCTCAAATGCTCATTAAGGATAAGAATATAGAAAATAAAACAACCCACATACATTTAAACTTAAAAACATGAACATAAAGTTTAAACATTAAAATCTTGAGCAATGACATTAAACATGGTAGTACGTAAGGCATAGATCATAATGGAACATAAATCATGATGACATAGCATGAGAATAAAACATGTAATTGTGGAAAACCATTAAGCACATGATATGATTTCCATAGTAGCCAGGTCATTGCTTCCAAGATTATCTTAGTGGACAAAGTCCCTTAATGAATCGATTTCACTCCTCATTCCAGTCCTATATCACTAAACCAGATTAACTTTATGTTCCAGCCATATCAAACTCATGAGATATAAATCTTTACCCAATGCATTGGAGGGAGATATAGGTCCTACCTATCTCTTAATGAAATCATTATTACTTGTTCCACAAAATAAACATAAATCACACATCATAACCCAAATAATAAAATGGGTTTCATGAACATCATCTCATAATAACATAATCCATATAAAACAAAGGGATATAATTTAATCATAAGAATAATCAAACCATGTAAATAATAGGCACATTATACTTGAAACATAATCATCCTAAATAATTTCATCTTAGATGGAAAATGGTTTTGAAAAAACGCTTGAAATAAATTCCTGAGGAAAATATCCTTTCTTCTTTAAAATCATTTTCTTTTCACAAAATGCCATGAAATTTTAAAATAAATGGATTTTGTTGAAAATATTCATGAAATATTATAAAGTAAGATTCATTAAAATAAGGAATTACAAACTCGTAAAAATCCTTTCATGCCGTATAAGTTAAAAAAACATTCTCCTCTTACTTTTGTCGGAGAAGTCAAAAAGTACCACATATGGTAAACAAAAGAAATATTCCTTCCATAACACAAAGTAAAAGTCATAGAGGGGTAAACATGACTTTAAAAATAAATGGAAGAATATTAAACACTTTATGAAAAACATTTTTATGGACATGGATGAAAAATATAACACCAGTAAATACTTACGAATAAGCAATCTCGGATAAAAATGAGATTGAAAAATTATCCCTTACCTTATGTCCAATTTCTTCCATATGTGTCTGAGACTCATGTATAGTGCGTTTAAACAAATTATTAACTTGTAATAGAACCATAATAATATTTATTATATCATATATGGTTCACTTATGACTTTATATTACCAGTTCTTTTGTCAATTCCATGTTAAAGTAGAATTTTGGGTAAAATCATTTCATTATTCGTACGTGTTTGGACTTGTTGTTATATATATTATTATTACTTATATCATGATTTAAATACTTCCAGAATGTAAAACATTATTTATATATCATATATATTCAGTATATATATATATCTATATATAATAGATAGATAAATGAAATGAAACACACCGTTCATGGAGATGGTAGGATGTACGTACGCATGTACGTTGTTTTCCTTTACTTATTGACTTAATGGAAGTAAGTAGATGACATAAATACAGTAGAATTATTATTTCATTTATATAACTATTATTCATTATATATACTTTATAATCATTATTTAATGGTTAATATGGAGAATAAATCTCATCGCGGCGTGGAGGCGGTAATCTGTACGTACGCACGAGCGATGATATCATTCCCGTAATTATTGAATTGAATTGGAGTGGATGATATAATATCTCAGAATTATTATGATGTTATAATAACTATATGCAGTTATTATTTACACCATTATACTCATCCAAGTAAGGTGGTGGTGGAAAAACAGATTACACCACGGCGTGGAGACGGTATTCCGTATGTACGCACGCGCGGTGATTTCATTTTCCGTAGGATGGATAGATGGTAAAATAGGGTTGTTTCATATTTATAATAACATATTATTATATTATTTATACTTATGTTATTACTTTATAATGAAACAACTAAATAAGAGGAAGTAGAAGAATAATGAAACTTGAAAGAATCGGTAGAAGAGATTACCTCTTCTTTGACGCGCCTCCTCTTATCCTCCTCTTAGGGCACTAAAGTTGGTATTTGAAGAAGAAAAGAACCTCTAGTAGGTTTCTATGGAATTTTAGAAGTGAAATGGGCAGGGTTTTTCTGAGATTTAAGGCTCAAATTTGTGTTAATAGGAGAGGGAGGAGGTTCCCTTTTATAAGGTGGGTGAGGGCCACCTTAGGAAAAACTTAAACTATAATTTTATAATAAATTAATATTCGGTTTATAATGGATCCAAAGTTACTTATTAAGATTATATGGTGGGTTTGGGTCTAAATCCTCTCAACAAATAGGTTTTATACAAGTTTAGGTTACCATTTTAACCTTATCATATAGATTTAACTCTAAGTTAAATAATTTAACTTTTACCATTTCTTCTTATATTATTACACTATATGGTTAATAAACATACAATAAACTTCCAATATAACCCCAATTTGTTCATTAATATTGTATATATTTTTATATAAGTATTTTGGCTGAACCTTAGATTTTTAGGAATAGAATAACAATTAATAATATAATATATTTTTTTAAAACTCTTTTATGTCAATTTTGACACTATTTGGTATTTTGTTTTTGTTAAATTTATAACAACATTATTACATCAAAAAAATCATCTAACTAACCCTAATATGTTATATTAACCTATAAAATTATTTTAATTCATATAAAGTCTCAAATTACATTTATTTGTGTATTTATAAGATTAATTATGTTTATATTTTATTAATAAGGTAATTATTGCATCATCATTGTGTCATAAATAACTTAAATTATTGAATGTCTAAAAATTATAAATAAAATATAATTATGTATAAAAACTTTTTATATTTCTAATTAATATTTATAGTTGAATATATCTTAGGTATAACCCTATATTAAAAATGGTATAGTTATTAAACTTTGATTTTAACTCTTTTAACTCTTCTTTGAATTAAATAATAATAAATGTCCTAATCTAATCCAAGTGGAACTAAATGGTAATATTTTATTCATAAGGTTGTTTTTGGTTGAATTAAACTTATAAAATAGAATTAGGACATGTGTTAGGGTAATAATAATATCATTTTTACCCTTAATTACCCTATTTACTTTTAATCGTGGTAAATAAAAGTAAAAAGTTATTATTCACCAAAAATTATTTTTATCTTATTGAACCAAATTATACTTACTAATATAAACCATGTCTCTTGTATTTTTGAAATTCCACTCGCAAAAGTAGTAAAATTATGTTTTATGTGAATTTGCAAATTCTCCTAAGAGGTGGGTAAAAGACGGTGAAAAGTTTAATAAACTTTTTATATATCTAAAATTACAATAAAACGACTCAAATGAATTACATTGAACTTATATAGGTATTATGTATCAATTTTGACCTAAAATAAATTTAAATAAAATAAATAATTATTTAAATAAAAATTTGGTTTTAAACTATAACTCAGTGTTTTTCCCTATTCATCAAAATTTGAAAGTTTTCAGAAAAATACCAAAAATTTACCCTAGGATAATTTTGATATCCCGAATCTAAAAATTACGTCCATTTTGAAAGATAAAATTTATAAAATTTCAAAAATTGGGTATTACTATTCATAACGGCTAGTTTTTATAATATTTTAATAACATATCGTCGGTTAGTGAAACCTGGTATTGCGTACTACACACGCTATCGAAGAAGGTCACGATTGTGTGTTATGAAAGCCAAGTCAGGGTCGCATGTAGTGCAAGATCCCTTTGGTGTTGCGTATATCATAATCAAAACTTATTAATTTATACATTAAACAAAATCTATACTTAATGTTGCGTAGAATAATTTCCAGAAAACGAACTTGAAATTGTGTGTAACACGAGCCAAGAATAGTGTTGCGTATACTGCAAGCTAATATGGTGTTGCGTATAGTACAAGATAATCTTGGTGTACTGTACAATAGAATACATCAAAGAAATTAAAAAAAATATCTCATAAAATCACGGGGTGTTACACCAATGCCTTGCTACTATCCTGACTCAAGGAATATACCACAATGAATGTCAACTCCAAAGGACCTAACAAGATGATACCACTTGTAACACCCCACCCCTACCTCATTGGCTTGAAAAGGCGGTGAGGGTTACTTGGCCTTAAGTGACGTTCCCAAGGTGCCAAAGGCTAGCAATAAATTCCAAGTTCTTTAAGGAGCAGTGGGGAAAGATTTTCCCTTAAAGAGATCACCCAATTCAACCAACCAACAATGAAAGATGGTTGCACTATCAAACCCAACCATATGATACTAACCATGCCATCACATACCCCAAAACTATTCATCTAGACATGTCCACAAAACATCAGAGTACAAATCTGAAACTAAACAGCAAAACACAACGAGCCATGACACCACCACAGCTCCACACCAAGCACCAAGCTCCAAGATCCACCAACACATCTC
Source organism: Viscum album (assembly GCA_963277665.1). Lineage (NCBI taxonomy): Eukaryota > Viridiplantae > Streptophyta > Magnoliopsida > Santalales > Viscaceae > Viscum > Viscum album. The sequence continues at coordinate 1,487,366,229 of OY728157.1, forward strand.
AAGCATCACCACGAACCATGAGCTATGAGATGCCTTACCTTTACCTGTATCCCAGTACAAGACATCTGCAAAGACACCAAAGTGCCAAAGCATTAGGTGAGAAAAACTACTTAGTAGGTTTTCCCCAAATGACTTCCCTACACATGCCACTAGGATAAAACCTTTAGAACATTTATATAAAGTTGTTAATATAAAATAATCACAATTGCATCCAATACCATAAGCCAAACACCCCCTTACCAAGCCATCTTTCCCAAACCAAGTAAACCCAAGGAAATCCAAATAATCATGTCATGAGCTAAACATGCCACACAAGGAATCCCAATCAACCATGCCATGCAAGGAAGACAATTCAAATATTTCACATTTCCACAAAAAAATTCCATCTATGCAAAGCAACACAAAACAAGTAACCATAATGGTGGGACTTCCCGCCCAACTCGTTCACCCCATCTTTATCTAGCAGGACTTCCTGCCCACTACCTGACAACCCAAAATGGTGGGACATCCCACCCATCCCATTCACCCTTTTATAGTGAGACTTCCCGCCCACTTCCACACAACCAACATAGGCCATAACCAAGCATGTAACCCTAAAAGGCCACAAAAATACGCAAGTCACCATTTCCATTACATGTCAATACACTTTAATAAATCAAACATTTATTGAAAACACACTTCAATCATTCTCTATACCAAACCACATTTCAAGAAAACAACTCTTTTTATTGAAAACCATTTTCATCAACCATTTCCAAAAATCATTCACAGTAACCCACTTTAAAATATTCATTTTGAAATCCACAAAAAAAACACTTCACCACAAAACCCACTTTTTCCCAAAAATCACCAAAACATAACCCAAGGGATTTCTAACCAAATTTACACATCAAAATACAATTAATTTCATGCCCATAAAATTAATTGTAACCAAAACTATTATCTCTAACCATGTGGAGTCAAGAGAGAATCCACCTACCTTTAGGGTTCCGTTGAAATCGACCCACAAGCTATCGCACCACAAAACTGGCGAACCCACCACCGAAACCACTCTAGATCTCCTTCCCTAACATCCACAAGACTAAAAATCAACATCCAATGTTACCACAACACTAGATATAAATGAAACAAATGTAGATCAAGAAAACTAAGGAAGGGGGAAGATTCGATCTAGAGAGAAACTAAAAGGAGCCAAGAGGAGAGACTTACCCGGGAGAAACCACCTTCAATATACCAAGAAACCTCTTCAAAATATTTCAAAAATCAGGGGTAGATCACCTTCAACCCCTGAGAACCCAAAATCCCGAGTGAGTCTTGAGTGGGAGGAGATTTGGAGAGGAATGAGGCAAGCCCGAGTGAACCCGAGTTTTAAAACACTATTTTTAAGTGGTCGCACGGTTAGACTACACAGTTTGACAAACCGTGCTCTAACTGTGTGCATGATACTGCCTAGAGAGGAGGGGTTCGCACAGTTTCCATGAACATTTTAACAAACTGTGTGCATGCTGTGGAAAGACTATTGCCTCCCCCTATACGGTTTCCTGGAGAACCCGCACGGTTTCCCCTAACCGTGCTCAAACCGTGCTCCCTTATAAAAGCCTCCAAACATATTTCAAACCATTCCAAACTCTCCCACACTCTTCTCAACTCATACCATTCTCTTTAACATATAAAAAAGAATAAAAAAATCCACAGAACTCAAACCAGGGGTGATACATTCTCCCCACCATTGGACTTTCTTTCCTCAGAAAGTAGTGAACCCGCCCTTTACCGAAAGTGCTCGGGCCACTGCTCGACCATCTCTTTCTTCCACTCCCAAGTCTTCTCTTGGATCTCTCCATACTGCCACAAAACCTGAACCATACAAATACTTTTACCCTACAAGACTTTCTCTTGCCTATCGACAACCCGCATTGGCATGTGCACCAACGAAGAATCCGGCTCTAGCTCAACATAATCTCATCGAATAACATGGCCCGGATCCGGCTGATACTTTTTCAACTGCAACACATGGAACACATTGTGCACCACACTAAAACTAGGTGGAAAAGACAAACGATAAGCCACCTCACCAACCCGCTCAAGAATCTCAAAAGGTCTGATATACCTTAGATATTACTTTCCAAGCTTCCCAAACTGATGATGTCCCAACCTCGAAGAGATCCTCAAGAAAACATTATCACTAACCTCCAATGACAACAGCCATCGACGATGATCCGAATATGATTTATGATGAATCTGATCCATCTCTATTCGCTTCATGATTCACTTGATCTTCTTTATGGTCTCCTGTACAAGGCTCGGTCCAACCATCGAGGACTCGCCTGTTTCCACCCAGCATAGTGGAGAATAACATGGCCGCCCATACAATGCTTCAAACAGAGCCATATATATGGATGCATGATAAATTTTATTGTACGAGAACTCAACCAATGACAATTGATACTACCACGAGCCACCAAAATCCATGACACAAGCCCGCCACATATCCTCCAAAGTTTGTATCGTCCTCTCGGATTGACCATCCGTCTGAGGGTGTTACGCAGTGCTTATAGTCAACTGTGTCCCAAGGGCTTGCTATAAGGATTTCCAAAAACGAGATGTAAACCTCAGATTTCTATCTGATACAATTGAAACTGGAACACCATGCCTCTTTACCACCTCCTGGATATAGATTTTGGAAAGATCCTCCACTATATGAGATTCAAGAATCATGATGAAATGGGCCGACTTCGTTAGCTGATCCACTATCACCCAAATAGTATCGTGCTTCCTAATAATTCTTGGGAGAGCTATAATAAAATACATCGCTATTTTCTCCCACTTCCAAACAGGAATTGGTAAAGATTGCAACATTCTCGCTGGCCTCTGATGCTCTTCCCTGACCTGCCGACAAGTCAAGCATCTCGAAACAAACTCAGCCACACTTCTTTTCATATCATCCCACCAGAACTACACTTTCAACACTTTATACATTTTCTGAATTCCAGGATGAACAGCCCACTTGGAATGATGATACGCCCTGGGAAGATTCTCCTGACAAGAAACTGGTACTACCATCCGATTTCGAAAACATAAAACAGAATCTCCATTCAGTTTCCAACCCTCAATGGTCTCCCCACCGTTGAGTTTCGACATCATGGTCACATGCTAAGAATTAGATATATGTTTCTCTTTAATGAGGCCAACCAAGTCAGGAATCAACAAAACCGAAAATAAGACTTCTCTATCACCCTGGTCCTGACATTCCAACTGCATCTCAACTATAACCGACATCAACTGCCACTGGTCTAATTCTTGTTTCACCACATGATCATAGAATTTTATACTTAATGCATCTGCCATAGAATTTCCTTTACCCAGTGTGTACATCAATTCAAAATCCAACATCTAGAGATATTCCATCCATCTCCTTTACCTCATGTTCAAATTTCATTGTGAGAAAATGTGCTTCAAGCTCTTATGATCTGTATATACCATGAATTTCTCACTAAAGAGATAATGACACCACACTTTCAAAGTATAGACCACTGTTTATCCTTCCAAATCATGAGTTGGGTAGTTCTTCTCATTTACCCTCAACTTTCGTGCGCCATACGCAACCACATGATTCTATTGCATGTGAACGCACCCCAACCCCGATCCCGATGCATCGCAATACACCACGTACCCTCTTCCTGGTTCTGGAAAAACCAAGATTTGTACTGATGTAAGGAAACCCTTTAGCTATTAAAAACATTGCTAACACTGTTTATTCCACTCTAATGGAGAATTCTTTCTTGTCAAAGCTATCATCGGTTAATCAAAATATGAAAAATCATGAACAAAATGCCAATAATACCCAGCTAGATCGAGGAAACTCCTTACCTCAAACACATTCTTTGGCGGTTACCATGAGATAACATCCTCTATCTTTTCCGGATCCACTGAAATGCCCCTTTCAGAAATCACATGGCTCAGAAAATGGAATTCTTGTATCCAAAAGTCACAATTTGACAATTTGGCATACAACCAATGATCCCTCAAGATCCCTAGCACTGTCTCTAAGTGTTTCTCATGCTCCACCATTGTCTTCGAATACACCAGAATATCGTCTACAACCACCAACACAAATGAATCCAAATATCTCTGAAATATCTGATTCATCAATTCCATGAATACCGCTGGTGCATTCATTAGACCAAAGGGAATAACCACATATTCATAATGACTATATCTACTTCTGAAAGCTGTTTTAGGAAAATATCATTCTTCCTCACCCACAATTGATGACATCCTGACCTTAGGAAGATCTTGGAGAACCACTAGTATCCCCTCAACAGGTCGAACAAATCATCAATTCATGGAAATGGATATCTATTCTTTATCGTAACTTGTTTAATTCGACAACAATCAACATATATTCTCAAAGTTCTATCCACATTTTTCATAAACAACATCTGAGCTGCCCATGGAGACATACTAGGCCATAAAACCCCCTTTTTTTCTAGCTCTTCCAACTGGACATTCAATTCTAGCAATTCAGTAGCTGCCATCCAGTAAGACAGAAGTGAGATAGGATTGGTCCCTGGAAGGAGATCAATCATAAACTCCACTTCACTTACGGGAGGTAACCCAAACAATTATTCAAGAAAAACATCCATGAACTGATCCACTACTGCCGGAAGAACACTCTACTCAACACCCTCTACTGATTCCAATGACATAACCACCAACTAATATGATAACGTGCCCACTGCTGGTTCCAATAAACCTATTGCACCCTACCTTTCATACCTCTCTCCTCTAAAGAGATGTCTAAAGCCATCGTGTGTCGTAAAAGCAATTATTCACTCATTACAGTCGATGTGCGCCTTAAACGCCACCATCCAATCCATTCCCAGGATTACATCATACCCATATATCTCAAGCACTAAGAAATTCCACATTAGCCCAACCTATCCCACAATGATGCAATATTCTCTACACAAGAAGGCTCGAGACTCTCTTTGACCCAGACAAGTTTGAAGTTTCAAAACCAAATGCATCATTTCTAACCATAAACCCAGAAACTTAACCACAAGTGTAGCAATAAGAGAGTGTGAGGAATTCGTATCAAATAGCACTTTCATCGGGGTTGAATTTAATAGAATAGTACCCCGAACCATGGATGGTCCTGACTAGTCATCCACCACAACCTGTTCGACTCCGAACAATGCCTTGGTTGCCACACTCTTCTCTTTATTTCCCTACTGAGGAGTTGTGGTGTTCCAAGAATCACCATAACTGACTTCTCTCTATTGATGAGGGGTATGTTTTTTTCCTCTTCCCGTCAATGCATATGACGTCTGCGATACCTAAGGAGTGTCATACGCACCCTACCTTAGATCATTCTGACAATAACGCTATAGATTCCCCATCTGCCTTCAATTGTGACATGCTCAAGGTTTTTTTGTACAGTCCCGCTTGATGTGTGTTGTAGAGCCACACTAAAAACATCTTGGCTTCCTCTGGGGATTTGGAGAAAGATTTATTGATCTTGCCATCAGATTATGTTCCATACTCTCACCCTGGGAATAAGTGTCCCTCCTCCGCTTGAACCCAGTGTTAGAGTTCCCACTATTCCCCATGGGTATCAACATGCTTCCTTCGCCTGAATCTCCCAACAGATCCCGCTCATCCATCGATGCTCGATTCACCATCTCTGTGTAATCACCAATACACAGCACTACAATTTTTGAATGGATCTCTTACATTAACCCTGCTTCGAAGATCCTTGCCTTCAATGATGTGCTACCCACCACCTCGGGTGCAAACCGCACTAAGCTCATAAACTTAGCTGCATACTCCGTCACAGACATATTCTCTTGCTTCAGACTGAAGAAATCAGTTGTGAGCTGAATTCTAAACGTATGTGGGTATAATTGTTTATTAAACAATTCATCAAATCCTTCCCACATTATACCCTGGTTCATCCCCACTTGGACTACCAACTCCCACCACTTAAGAGAAAGATCCTTTAGCTTATATGTCGCTAGATTTTATTTCAGCTCTACCAGCATCCCCAAGAATTCAAAAAATCTATTCATTTTGGAAAGCAATGCCTATGCCCTTTCCGGGTGTGAATCACCCCAAAAGATGGGTGGATTCTCCTTCTGAAACTGAACTACATGATCCACATGACTTGGTCCATCCATTGTATTTCCACTTTCCACAGCTTGGAAAGCTTGCACTATACTTTTTACTAACTACTAGTTCACCTGGGGCCCAGGTGAAACCACATTCTCATCGGCCACTTCTAGTTGGTCTCTACGATGCCTACCCGGTGCCATTTCTATAAACAAAAAACAAACAACCATGAGTCTCACTTCTTTAGAGATAAATAATTCTCATTTCAAATCGCATTACGCAACACTATAACAATTAGTCTTTCCACCTTTTTCACATTTTCCATTTTTTACCATTATTGAAAATCAAACCATTTTCAAAAGACCACTAGTTTTCATGTTTAAAATCCTTCCATTTTGAAACCCAATTCAGATTTTTTTAAAATCCACATGTTCATATCACAACATAAGTTATTATACCCAAATAAAATATGCATCCTAGAGGGAAGTCATTTCTACCGTGCATGTCAGGCTCATCTCATTAGCTACACCCACGACAATGAGATATCCAATACCTATAAGTGTCTCTAAAACACTTATGTACCCAACTCCCTGGTAACTTGAATTTAATCATAAAAAGGTTATCTATGTCTTTTTATGCTATACATTTTATGTTCTGGCATTTTTATGCCTTGATACTAACCCGACTCAAGGAATATACCGCAACGAATGTCAACTCCAAATCTGATAATCAACTCCAAAGGACTGAACAAGCTGATACCACTTGTAACACCTCACCCCTACCTCATTTTCTTGAGGAGGCGGTGAGGGTTACTTGGCCATAAGTGATGTTCCCAAGGCGCCAAAGGATGACAATAAATGTTGAGGACTTCAAGGAACAATAGGGAATGATTTTCCCTTAAGGAGATCACCCAACTCAACCAACCAACAATAAAAGATGCATGCACTATCAAACCCAACCATATAATACTAACCATGCCATCACATACCCCAAAACCATTCAACTAGACATGTCCACATAAAATTAGAGTACAAAGCGGAAACTAAATAGCAGAACACCATGATCCATGACACCACCACAGCTCCACACCAAGCTCCATGCTCCATGCTCCACCAAAACATCTCAAGCATCACCGTGAACCACTAGCTATGACATTCCTTACCTTTACTTGTAGCCTGATACACAAAATCTGCAAAGACACCAAAGTTCCAAAGCAGGGGGTGAGTACAACTACTCAGTAGGTTTTCCCCAAATGACTTCCCTACACACGCCACTAGGATAAAACTATTATGAACATTTATATAAATTCTTTTATATAAAATAATCACAAGTTCATCCAATACCATAATCCAAACACACCCTTACCAAGACATCTTTCCCAAACCAAGTAAACCCAGGGAAATCCAAACAATCATGCCATGAGAAAAAAATGCCACACAAGGAAGTCTAGTCAACCATGCCACGCAAGGAATCCAATTCAACCATTTCACATTTCCACAACAAATTCCATCTATAAAAAGCAACACACAACAAGTAACCATAACGGTGGGACTTCCCGCCCAACACGTTCACCCCATCTTCAGCTAGCAGGACTTCCTTCCCACAACCTGACAACACAAAACGGTGGGACTTCCCACCCATCCCATTAACCCTTTTATAGTGAGACTTCCTACACACTTCCACACAACCAACACAGGCCATAACCAAGAATGTAACCCTCCATGTCCAAAATAATACGCAATTCACCATTTCCATTATATGTCAATCCACTTCAATAAATAAAACATTTATTGAAAACAACCTTCAATCATTTTCCATACCAAAACACATTTCAATAAAACAACCCTTTTTATTGAAAATCATTTTCATCAACCATTCTCACAAATCATTCATATCAACTCATTTTAAAATATTTATTTTAAAATCCACAACAAAAACACTTCACCAAAAACCCACTTTTCCCAAAAATCCCCAAAACATCACCCAAGGGATTTCTAACCAATTTCGCACATCAAAACACAATTAATTTCAAGCCAACCAAATTAATTGTAACCAAGACCAATAGTTCTAACCAAGTGTAGCTGATAGAGAACCCACGTACCTTTAGAGTTATGTATAAATTGACCCACAAGCTACAGTACCACAAAACTGGCGAACGTACCACCGAAACCACTCTAGATCTCCTTCCCTAACATCCACAATCCTTAAAATCAACATCCAAGGAAAACACAACCCTAGATCTACATTCAAAAAATGTAGATATAGAAAACTAAGGAAGGTTGAAGAGTAAATCTAGTGAGAAACCAAAAGGATCCAAGAGGAGAGACTTACCCGAGAGAAAACACCTTCAATCCACTAAGAAACCTCTTCAAAACGCTTCCAAAATCAGCGAGATATCACCTTAAACCCTTGAGAACCCAAACTCCTAATTGAGTCTTGAGTGGGAGAGGATTTGGAGAGGAATGAGGCAAGCCCAAGTGAACCCGGGTTTTAAAAACCTATTTTTAAGTGGCTGCACGATTAGACCGCACAGTTTGAAAAACCGTGCACTAACCGTGTGCATGCTACTTCCTCAAGAGGAGGGGTCCACATGTTTTCCTCGCACGGTTTAAAAAACCATGTGCAGACCATGAAAAGCCTACTGCCTCCCCCTACATGGTTTTCTAGAGAACCTGCAAGTTTTCTCCTAACCATGCTCAAACTGTTCTCCCTTAGAAAAGTCTCCAAACTTATTCCAAATCATTCCAAACTCTCCCAACCTCTTCTCAACTCATACCATGAACTTTAACAAGTAAAGAAGCATAAATAAGGGCCACATACCTCATACTGAGGGTGCTAAAAACTCCAACTCGGACTAAAAAATAAAATAAATCCCAAGTATACAAATGTGATGTCATACATAACTACTACAACTAAAATATAAAACTAAAAGTACCAAAGGGAAGTAAAAATAAAAGCAACCAAGAATCTAGAATAGCTCCTGAAACCACAAGCTAGGAGTAACCAGACTGGTCTCTAACATATTCTAAATGACCTGAAAAAACAATTTATATATATATATTGGGTGAGTATAATAATATACTTAGTAGGGTCCTCCCCGAAGCCTCTCGTACAAAAGTAAAAAAGTATGCAAAAGCACAGTGAACAAAAAGTGAAACTAACTCATCACCTAAATAGGTGTACTAATTTCCTAGCCTCACCATGGCTACTCTCACCAAGTATCGCATACAAGAGTATATAATATAATAAAGAATATCAAGGGTTCCCTGCTACTACTTCCCCACTGGTTTTCCACTTTTCCCCAACATTTCACATCCTAAGAATCTCTCCTCAAAAAGTTTTTCCCACAAACACCTGGGAAAATAACCACAACATGCTCCTTATACAAAAAAATCACCACGTCCATGTAATAAAAGTAACCAGATAGTTTCTGGTATCCACCACATCTTGCATAACGTGTATCATACGTCAGGTATTAAACCTCAAGCCATTATAGCCCATACACTAATTAAAAATCCTCAAGCCATCATAGCCTATACATGTTACACATATGCTAGTCCATAGGAAATTATATCTAGAATATATGTGTGTGAATAACCACAATCCATTACAGCCCTCTACACACATATATAGGAAAAACTAACCGTTGTGCCTTCCAGCACAAGTAACTACAAAGAGAAGTGAGCAGGACCAAAAGGGGTGGTCATCCATCCATCCTCCCATCGGGATTTTCGGAAAAACACACCCCACCCCCTGGCTCAGTATCTCTAGGGTGTCATTTTCCCTAACTAATAGGGTGGAATAGCATATAGAAACACAAAAAGTACATAATATACTATATCTCCCAACCACACTAAGGAAAAAAACTAGTCTTATACTCAACTGCATCTAACGTCTCTCAAACTCAAAGCTACCACTTTTAATACTAGGTATCATATAAGCACCCAACCATTTAAGGAGCTTTATTACATTACTTCATTCCATTTTTGTCAGTTTCTATTTATGTTAATTACTTCATTAAACATTAATTAACCATTAACAATTCCACATTACATTTCATTAGAATTACACCCAAATCCCATTATTCCTTTAAATTTCAACCTCAGAATTGCATCTGAGAAAGCTCCAACCCCATGGGTTAACATAATTTATTCAATCATTTACTAAGAATATTATTACTTTCCCATATTCCTAGGAATTCTATAAAAACATTCTAAGCTACTAAACACAAGGTGGGTTAAATATATGAGTAAATAAACTACCTGTCAAGTCTTTGCCACCTATAGAAAGAGCATAGACCCATCCTACTTAAAGAAGCTAAACAAGGAAAGCACATGGAATATTCCAAGAATCTTCACCACTTTGGAAAGAGGCTAAGAAAAACCAGCTTCCTTGAGAAGTGGGTAAAGTAAAGAAAATAAAAAACCAACAAGAATCACCAAGAATCCAAACATTTACATCCAACCTGTTTCATCATCCCTAGTGTCCTCTTTGACACCCACATGCATAAATTGATGCATCTCTCCACTCTAGGCATCAGTTTTTACCACAACTAATGGGCCTCCCTGCCCCCATATCACAACATCCAACCAGGCTCACATCACAACACAAGTAGCAAGAAAATAAGCATCATATCAATTGGGCTTTTGGCCCTTAAAAAAGGCATCCAACCTTCAAACACAATGAGCTCTCACAACTCCAAGAATAACGCTCTTGTCCTTTATAAGAAAGAGGGTAACTCAGAACCCTAGGAGGCATTATATTTTTATCAAACATCTAGTTCATTAATCCGTCTAGAATTAACCGATTTACTATTTGTAGGTTCCAACTATGGGTAAACTAAAGAAAAAGATATCATAGCTATCACAAATTGATTAAACGTGATTTTTGCATCAATTTGATTAACATAAAATTACAAAAATAATAACCAGATTCATTTGCAAGCATCTTTATCTTTGAAAAATAATTATCAATTAATTGTAGCTTTAAATTCTTCACCAATTTTCATCAAGAACAAAAAGATAAAAAAATAAATCATAGAAATCACACTATCTAGAAAAAACAAGAGCCAATAACATACGATCGATATCAATTTATTTATCCGGTTAAAATATTTATTATAACAATTCCATTGTGATACAATGGGCTAAAACATGCTAACTCTACAGATTCACGTAAAATAATAAAGAAGTAACGAATCCCCTACCTAAAAACATTTCTGATGCTCTTTGAACAGACAAACAAAACAGATCATGATCACCTCTCTTAGAGGACTGCATCCACCCAAGGATGTAGAGACACCACCACACTGGCCAACACCACAAAAAAGTCCAATAGGAACATGTAGATTGCATTCCATAATAGGGAAAGAAGAATTATAAAGAGATGAACCCAAAATAACAAATATATATCATACCTTATATCGAAGATTGATCGATATTACTTGGTTGCACCAAAACAGGGGGTAAACTTGTAGTAAAAAGAACTTTAAGGGGAACCAATCCAAGGTGGAAAGTTTGATCGCACGACTCATATGGGAAGAAAGGAAGGGTTCGAGCATCTCACACTAGAGAACAAGGAGCAAGATATCTCGCCCCATTAGAAGATTAAATAGATCAGTTGTTTAAGATATGCTGGAATTTCCATTAAAAGAGGATCACATTAAACCACATGGTTTGACCAAGTAAAGGCATCCCAAACCTTATGAAAAAATAATATTAGAGCTATAGGCTTTGAATTGGAATTAAATTTATTTAAACAAGGCCTTGAATGTGTTTAGTGTCAAAGAAAAAGTTAAATTGTTGAAACTGAAAAAAAAAACTAGAAATTTGGAAAAGGAAATATCGAATTGTTCAGGAAATAGTGTAGACTCACCAGTCTAGAAACATTATAGACTCACTATTCTAGAAACACTGTAGACTCACCAGTCTGAAAAAACTGTAGACTCACCATTCTAGAAACATTGTAAACTCACCGGCCTAGAAACACTGTAGACTCACCATTTTGGAAACACAATAGACTCAACGGCATGGAAACACTATAGACTCGCCATTATAGAAACACTATAGACTCACCTATCTAGAAACATTATAGACTCACTGTTCTAGAAACACTATAGACTCACCATTATGGAAACACTGTAGACTCACTGGTCTGGAAACACTGTAGACTCACCATTCTAGAAACACTATAGATTCACTGGTCTGGAGACAATGTAGAGTCACCAATATAGAACCAATATTGACTCAACGTTCTAGAAGCACAGTAGACTCACCTTTCTAGAAACACTATAGATTCACTATTTTGGAAACAATATAGAATCAGTAGTCTAAAAACACTGTAGACTCACCATTTCTATGACATTGTTTCTTTGATACTGTTTTGGGCACACTATTCATAAAATTGGAAATATTCTTCACCGAAGTGGAAATTTGGATAAGTGTTGGGGTTGAGTCACCTTGACCTCCCAAAACAACTCAACCACCATATTTCAGTAAGTGAATGGAACAAAGAGTTTTGGTCCATTACATCAAATACCTCTCAAAACATTTTTGATCTCAAGAATCTAAAACCAACCCAAAAGGAAATAGAAAAGGTGTCTAAACACCCATCAAGATACATCTAAAAAGATAGAAATCCACAAAAAGAAACAAATGAAAACAATCTAATAAACATGAAAGGTTTATAACCACAATGAGAACATTTTTATATGAAAAGAGTTAAACATCAAACAAATTGGGGTACTGAGAATGAATATGTGACTCACATTCCCAAATACTCTCCTCCGCACCACCGTGTCGCCACAAGACACAAACCAAGGGGATAGCACACCCATGCAACACTTTCTCTTTCTAGTCTTAGAACTCCACACACCACTCCTCAAAGGTTACATCATCATCAACATTGATATCTCCCCATTCGATGACGTTAGAGTTATCATGAAGATAATGACTGAGCTATGACACATGAAAAACATCATGTATCTGGCTCATATGTGGGGGAAGTGCTACTAGAAAATCCATGACTCCAACACAAGTCAACACCTCTAAAGTCCCAAAAAAACTAAGGAAACTCTTACTCCCATGACCAAACCTTCACTGACCACAATGGGGAGTCACATTTAGAAACATGGGATCTCTAAAATCATACTCCAAAGGACTCCTCCTTTGATCGACATATGATTTCTGATGATCCTATGTTATCTTCATCCTCTCATGAATCACCTAAAACATCTTTGTCATATTCTACACTAGTTCTGGTCTGAGAATTGGTGACTCTTGAACCCTAGTCCATCACAATGGAGAATGTAATGGTCAGTCATATAGGGATTCAAACAGCACCATACCAATGGTGGATAGAAAACTATTATTTTAAGCGAACTCCACTGAGGTTAAGTGTCTAATCCACAAACTTCCAAAATCTAGGACACAAGAGAGAAACATGTCTTCAAGAGTTTGGATAGTCCTATCTGACCATCCATCTACGGATGAAAAGATGTGTTGAGTCATAGCTGAGAACCAAAAGAATGTTGGAGACCTCTCTACACCATAGAGGTAAAATGGGTATATCTATCTGAAATTATCATCCTCGAGACTCCACCGAGTCTTGTCGCCTCCTCTAGATATTGATTTCCTCAACAAAACTTTTACTAATCATGACTCCTTGATCGCTACAAAGTGGGATTATTTTTTTAAACAATACACTACCACACAAATATCATATTTTCCTCCTTGAGATCGAGGTAAACTAGTAACAAAGTCCATTGATATGTCCTCCCACTTCCACTGAGGAACATTTAATAGTAGGAGCAGACCACCAGGGACATAGTGTTTGGCATTCACCTTCTAGGAAACCAAACATCGAAACACCAACTCTGTAACTATACACTTCAGCCCATGACACTAAAACTAACTCCTCAATCCTCAGTACATATTTTTCATGCCAGGGCGCACTACTAAACGCAAACTATATAAATCTTTGAGAACCATCTCATGCATCATCAAAAGAACAGAACGCCTTCCATGAAACAATACTTGGTGTTTTTCATCCTCAGAACAACTATCAGGGGCATCACCAAAAACAACTCGGTCTCTCCAGACATCTACCTCTAGATCCCCCAATTGGGACTCTTCCACCTATTGTGCCATAGATGACTACACCATCATCTGAAAAAGACAACCTCTTCCCCCAACTTCCCCCATAATATCACTGACTCCTCACAATCCCCAAGGAATAAGAACCATCACTGTCTTGCTGCTCCACGTTGCATCGTAAAACCAAATACACCTAGTTCTCCTTTAGAGAATAGATTTAACTAAATCCTATCTCAACCTCCTCCAATCAGACTTTCGTGACTACATCTAAAATGGATCCCTCGTACTTCTACAAACTCTGGAGCTGAAACTCTCAAAGTTCCCACTTCCAAGTGTCGTCATTGTCAACCTCTGCCCAGCTGCGATCTATTGGCACAGCCTTCTGGACATCTTCTATGTGAACCTGATGAGTACATTGACCAGGAGCCATACCTGTAAAATAAAAAACATTTAGAGATCCTAAACCTATAATATGGGAGACCCAATATTAATTAATTAATTGTTTTCTTTTATTCATTTTAGGTTAACTTATCCCAAGGTTTATCCATTAAAACATAGTCAAAAATAAGAATGATGCATGATCCTTTCCTAGGTCTCTACCCTAAAACTAGTATCACCTAATTTAGTAACCACTGGAAACTTAATGGTTCATGCATTAGATCATAGGGGGGACTAAAATCTTATGTCTCAGTTAGTCATAAAGGTTTAAACCACTTGTTAAACATAACTAACACTATTTTCCTACCAACCCATAAAACCTAAAATGTTCCTAACACGAAACTCCATCATATCACTCAACCAAACCTCTAATACCACTCTGTCATGACCCCCTCCCCACAAGGTGTACCCCTACTGGTCTTGAAATGAGAGAAGAGAGATAGTGACCCCAGAGTCCCGCCTCCAGTAGGCCTTGGGTTGGCGACTAGAACTAAGGGTATTGTAGACACACAAATGGGAGGCATTTCCCTATAATAGAACACGTGAGAAAGAGATAGATAAGATAGAAACCAACAAAATTCAACTCAAACTGCAATATAAAAGAAATCCCAAGTACACAAATGTGATTTCATACAAAACTACAACAACTGAAACAAAAAACTACAAGTACCAAAGGGAAGTAAAAATAGTAGCAACCACAAAGCCCAAACAGCACCTATAACCCTAAGTTAATAGTAACCAGCTTGATCTCCAACCTTCTCCAATTTACTAGAAAAAATAGTTTATATATACATAGGTTGATTATAATAGTATAATTAGTAGGATCATCCTAGAATCCTCTTGTGCAAAAGTAAAGAAAGTATGCTAAAGCACAGTGAACAACAAGTGAAACTAACTCATCACCTAAATAGGTTTACTAAGTTCCCAACCTCATCATGGATACTCTCACCAAGTATCGCATACAAGAGTATATAATATAAAAAATAATATCCAGGGTACCCCTCTACTACTTCCCCACTAGTTTTCCACTTTTCCCCAATGTCACATGTATTAAGAATCTCTCTCCCAAAAGGCTTGCTCGTAGACTCCTAGGAGAATCACCACAGCATGAACCTTTTGCAACAAAACCACCACATCTATATAAGAAAAGTAACTAGGTTGTTTTCGAGATCCACCACAATTCGCATAACATGTATCATACTTCGGGTATTATACCTCAAGTCGTTATAGCCCATACACTGAGTTAGGATCCTCAAGCCATCATAACCTATACATGTTACACCTAAAGTAGTCCATAGGAAACTATATCCATAATATATGTGTGTGAATAACCACAAGCCATTAAATCCCTCTACACAAATATATAGGGAAAACTAACCATTGTGCCTGCTAGCACAAGTAACTACCAAGAGAAGAGAGAGGGGCCAAAGGGGTAGTCAGCCATCCATCCTCCCACCGGAATGTTGGGGAAAACACTCCCCCCCAAGGGCTCAGAATCCTCAGGGTGTAAGTTTCCCTAACTGACGGGGTGTGGTGACATATAGAAACACAAAAAGTTCAGAATATCTTATAGCTCACAACCACACTATGGGAAAAACCTAGTCTTAGAACCAACTGTAGCTAACGTCTCTTAGACTCCCAGCTTCCACTTTTAAGACTATATATCCTATAAGCACACAACCATTTAAATATCTTTATTACATTACTTTATTCCCTTTTTATCATTTTCACTTTATATTAATTACTTATTTAAACATTAATTAACCATTAAAAATTCAACAATATATTTCATTAGCATCATTCCCAAAGTCCATTGTTCCATTAAATTGCAACCTCAGCATTTCATCCAAGCAAGTTCCAATCCCATGGGTTAACAAAATTTATTCAATCATTTATTAATAACATTATTAATTTTCCATATTCCCAGGAATTCTAGAAAAACATTCTTAGCTACTAAACACAAGGGGTCTCAACTCAGTGAGTAGATGAACTGCCCGTCAAGTCTTTTCCACAAATAGCAAGAGAATAGACACATCCTACCTAGGGAATCTAAACATGGAAATCACATGGTATACCCCGCTCATCTTCACACCTTTTGGTAGGAGGGTAAGAAAAACCATTCACCTTTAGTAGTGGGGAATGTAAATAAGATAAACAACCAACAAGAATCAGCAAGCATCCAAACATTCACATCCAACCTATTTCATCATCCATGGTGTCCTCCCTGACACCCACATGCATAAACTGATACATATCACCACTCTAGGTGTCAAATTCTTCCACAATCAATGGGCCTCCCTACCCCCACATATCACAATAGAAATCCAGGTTCACATCACAACATAAGTAGTAGGAAAATAAATATCATATAAATTGGGCTCTTAGCCCTTAAACAAGGCATTTAACCTTCAAACACAATGAGCTCTCATAGCTCCAAGAATAAGGCTCTTGGACTTTACAATAAAGAGGGTAACTCAGAACCTTATGAGGAATTATCTTTTTATCAAATATATATTTATTTAATTCATCTTAAATTAAATGATTTATTATTTGTAATTTCTAACTATGGGTAACCTAAATAGAAAGCTATCATAACTATCATAAATTGATTAAACATGCTTACTACATCAATTTGATTAACATAAAATTACTACAACAACAACAGGATTCATTTATATGCCTCTTTATCTTTGAAAAATAATTATCAATTAATTAAATATTTATGTTATTTTTCAATTTTCATCGAGAACGAAAAGCTAAACAAAGAAATCGTACATATAACACTATCTAGTAAAACAAGCGGCAATAAGATACGATCGATATCAATTTATTTATCCAATTAAAATATTTATTATGTCAATTACATTATGATCTAGTGGTCTAAAACATAATAACTCTATAGTTTCATGTAAAATAATAGAGAATTAACGAATCCCCTACCTCAAAATGTTTTTGATTCTCTTTGAACAGACTAACAAAACATATCACGATCAACTCTCTTGGATGACTGCTTCCACCTAGGGATGTAGAGACACCACCACACCAGCCAACACCCAAGAAAAGTCCACTATGAACATGGATATAGAATTATATAATAGGGAAATAAGAAACATAATGATATGAACCAAAAAAACAATGATAGATCATACATTATATCAAATATTGATTGATACTGCTTGGTTTCACTAAGACAGGGGGTGCACTTGTAGGAAGAAGAACTTCAAGGGGAACAAATCAAAGGAGTGAAGTTTTATCACATGACTCCTATGGGAATGAAAGAAAGTTTTGAGAATATTTCACCGGAGAACATATAGGAAGAATAAGGTAGTAAGATATCTCACTCCTTTAGAAGATTTAATGGATTAACGGTTTAAGATACACTGGATTTTACTTTAAAAGGGGGTCGCATTAAACCACATGTTTTGACCAACTAAAGGCATCCCAAACCATAGGAAAAAAATAATATAGGATTTATGGGATTTGAATCGGACTTAAATACCTTAAAAAAGTCCTTGAATGCGTTTAACGTCAAAGAAAATATTAAATTAGTGAAACTAGAAAAAACTAGAAATTTGGAAAAGAAAATATGAAACAATTCTAGAAACACTGTAGACTCATCGGTCTAGAAAAACTATAGACTCACCATTCTAGAAACATTTTAGACTCACCAGTCTGGAAACTCTATACACTTGTCATCCTATAAACACTTTAGACTCACCAGTCTGGAAACACTATAGACTCGCTGTTCTAGAAACATTGTACACTCCATAGTATGGAAACACGGTAGGATCACTAGTTTGGAAACACTTTAGACTCACTAGATTGGAAACAATAAAGACTTACCATTATATAAACACTATAGACTCACCACTCTGGAAACACTATAGACTCACCGCTCTAGAAACACTATAGACTCACCGTTCTGGAAAAACTGTAGAATCACCGGTCTGGAAACACTGTAGACTCGCCATTTCTCTAAGACCATTTCTGTGACACCGTAACATTGTTCATAAAATAGGAAACATTGTTCACATACCTTGAAATTTGGAAAAGTGTTGGGGATGAGTAACCTTGACCTCCCAGAACACCTCAACCACCAAATATTTTCAAGGGAATAGACCAGAGAGTTTCGGACCATTATAACTTTCCAGAGAAGAACTTCCTTCAAACAACCAAAAAAACCCTTCGATTTTCTTCAAAAGTAATGGATATAGCTCCCCTAAACCTTGATAACATGGAATCCCATATTGGGTTTGAGTGGGATAGGAAATGTGATAAATAAGAAAAATCTTGAGTGATCCTGACTTTTAAAAAACCCATTTTTCCATCACGTATGGTTAGCTCACACGTTTAAGAAAACTGTGCGCTAACCATGTAGATGCTACTACCTTAAAGGGAACCATGCACAGCCTCCTCACACAGTTAAACAAACTTTTCACAAACCATGTGAAAGCCTAATGTATCGAGTTTCACAGTTACCTGAGGATTCTGCATGGTTTCCCCTAACCATGCTCAAATCGTGCTCCTTTAAAAAGCCTCCAAAACTTTCCTAAAACCCTTCCAAACTCTCCTAAACTCCCCCAAACTCTACCCAACAACTTTAAATAATGAATAAATTCATAAAAAGGATACATACTTCATACTAGGGGTGCTACATTCTCCCCACCTGTAAGAATCCGGATCTTTGTTTCTGGTATGTTTTTCCTTTTCTAGTCATTTTTAAGAAAAAGAGGAAAATATAGAAATTTTCAAAGTACACGCCATGTAATTTATGAGAACACACTGTGTACTTCTATGCCTCATAAGGTCGTTTTTTGGTCATGTTCGGGCCACACACACGGTGTTTAGGGGTGATGTGGAGGCCACTTAAAGCGGAGTACGGAAAGGACAAGTACACGCCGTGTACCCCAGAAGTACATGCCGTGTAGTATATTTTTTTCATTAAATGGACTGGGGTCACGCCTAATCGGCAGAAACACCTTCTTCTCCAGGTTCTTTGACTAGGAGCATCTGTATGGCTATGAACATCCCCTGAGCCCCTGAGCCTCCGTCTGTTTTCCAAATCTAGCATCGTCGATTGCGTTGGAACCACAGCGGTTAGCTCTTCCTTCTTCTTGAGTTTTATTCCATGATTTTCCATCTTTATCAAGATATCTTGGGTTGAACATTTTGTGCGTTTTCATAGATATACACTATTCTAAGGTGAATCAAGCCTCGGGGGTCAAGTATATTGATATCCTAGCATTAAGGTATGTGGTTTGTGCCTTACCTTTCGATGTCTTTGAGTTTTATGCGAAAATTTCCACCAATACCCGTGACGGGGTATTTTGTGTTTATCGTTTTACCCTATTTTTTTCCTACCTTGATTGAATGCTTGTGTAGAGGTAATTTGATCATGTTTGAGGATAATTGATGTGCTTGGATGTTTTTTCATGCCTTGTTCTATTTACGACATTTGGTTCTTGTTATCCTTTAGTCGTTATACCTATTTTCCATGCCTTGTGACCGTAGGATGGAGTGATGTTCTTGACATGCTTGTTTCTATAGACTGGTTATCCAAGTATCTCTATAGGTGTACTTTTTCCTTATAGCATTACTATACACTGACTGGCATGGCACCGTGAGAACCTGGTGCTATAGATTATAAGGGATAGACCATGTGAGCTTCCCAGAGAGTCTCAAACATTATAGAATACAAAGGATAGATCGAGTGAGCTACCCAAAGAGTTTTGGACATTATAGACTACATGTGATAGACTGAGTGAGCTACCCAGAGAGTCTTGGATATTATAGACTATAGGAGGGTAGACCGAGTAAGATTCCTTAGAGAGTCTTTACTTGTTTGAATTTCCTTAAACCATTCTAGGCTAGAGCAGAAATTGACCGAGCAAGATTCCTCAAAGAGTCTGTGATAGACTTGAGACTATAGGAGGAATTGTCCGAGTGCACTTTCTCAGAGAGTTTCTAGATCTTGGGGCTATAAGAGGGTTATACCACATGATCTTCCTCAGAGAGTCCCTGACTACCCTAGACTATAAGGGGAATTGACTGAGTGAGCTTCCCCAGAGAGTCTTATAATTTTGTATGACCAAAATAGAGGGGTTAGGCTAAGTGCACTACCTAGAGGGTTGTTGGTACTTCTTGGAAAGGACCATAGGGTTTGGCTGCGAGTACTTCCCAAAGGGGTTCCTATTTTGGTTTTTTGTTTGCTTCACTGCTGCTTGTTGTTCTGTGGATTGATTACTGTTGCATATCATTCTGTTACTGTTTTCTGATTATTTTCTATTTGGATTTAGCCTCACACCCTGTTTGGGCCATGCTTTTGGGCCCAAGCAGGCTATCTTGTTATAGGTATAGACAAGGGTAAGTGCCCTTTGACTTCGGGTACTTGATTGATTTGGAGCAGAAGGGCATGGGACCAAGCTTTGGCTTGCGATGCTGAGGAGCTGTTTATATTTTCTTTTGTACTTGTTTTGGTACTATTGTATTTCCAGCATTGTGACCTGTTTGGATGCTTTCCTAGATATGTATCATACATCACTTCTTATATACATATGTTCTCCAGTTGTTTATCTTTTTTGTCTTCTGATGTTCACTTGTGTATGGATTGATTACTGATTCTGCTATTGTTTATTATTTCTCTTTTCTACTGTGTACTCTACCAATGAGGGCATAGTTTTCCCATTATCACACCCAATGCCCTTGCTTCTAGTCAGTAGCCTCTGGAATTCAGGGAAATGCGCTTGAGGCCATGTGACCAAACGGGTACGGGGCACCTCTGGGTGGATTCTAGAACCGGGATGTTACAAAGTGGTATCTGAGGAATTCTTTTCTCTGGAATTACTGTTTGGAGCCTTTATCTAGGGATAGGATGGATTTGGTACTTGGTAATAAGTTGTGCCCGGGAGTATCTAACCCGTGTACAGGGAAAATCCAATCTACCTCATTTATTGAAGTTTTATGGTTTTGAGATTTTATGGTTGATATGATTTCACCTTGAGTGACTCGCATAATTTGTGTTATTATTGTTGTTTCTATTGCGGTTCGATTTATGTCGCAACCTGATGAGATGAGGGTATTCCATATCATTCATCATATAGGAACCTGTTATAAATCACATGTCATCCATTCTTTCCATGCCATATTGGTTGCATTATCGATTGCATGTTGTTGTGATAGATGTTGTATAGATTATGCATGCTGTTTTGATATATGCTTTGATATAATCTCTGTAGTTTGATAGAGGAATTGTTTGTATTGTACCATGCTTAAATGAACACCAAATTTTGGTTCTTGAGGTGTTATGGGCCCTCATGAATCATAACTTGGTGGATCGTTGACTGTTTCTCATGTATGTGACTTTTATAAGATTCCAAGCTTTGATTCGCGGGGAGTATGGGCCCTCACTGATCGGAATTTGGCACCTTCATGTTTTTTTTTTCAGTGTTTCCTGGGCTTCGGTGTGGTTTCTGAGATACTGCCCGGAAAAATCTAGAATACACAGTGTGTACTTGACTACAAGCTATGTAGTTTTAAACCGTGTCACTGACTGTGTGGGAAGAAACTTGCGGTGGTGAAAAAGTTTTCAGAAACATGTCGTGTATAGTCGTTTCACGCCGTGTAGTAGAGAGTAATGTACCCGGCTGTGTCACTAACAACACGGGTCGGGGAAAGTCATGTAGTACACGCCGTTTTGGGTACAAACACATCATGTAGACTAGTTCTAGGTACCCGTCCTTGTCACGAACAACATGGGACGGTGTTATCTCTCCCCTATAAGCCATGTTAAAGGTCAGTCGTGTATCCGGTCGTGTAACTAACAACACGGGTCGCTGAAACCTTGTCTAGTACACATCGTATCCTTAGTGAACACGCCATGTAGTCTAGGGTTAAGAGGACCGTGTGAGTTATCCATGTAAAGAGACTCAAACAGGGGAATGGACATGGAGTACATGTTGTGTGTGGGGACAACACACCGTGTAGTCTGGGGTGTTACTCGACCAAAGGTGGCAGAAGTACACGCCCATGTGTATGGCCTTAAGGAACACACCGTGTAGTTTTTATACACACTGTGTAGTCGTGTTTAGTAAACTTGATTGTTTCTTTCTCGCATTCCCATTTTGTACTCTTATGTTCTATGTCCTTGATAATCCTGTTCTAAGGTGTGCTTTTGATCTTTCAGAGCTATGCCTCTGAGACGTCCTCTGGTTGTACGTCAGCTGCCATATGGTGATCAGAAACTATATATGGTCGATCAGGGACCTCCTGTAGATCCTTCTGCTATGCTATCCTTGGAACCAGCAGTTATACACGTTGCAGGCACCGATGCGTAATACAGGGAGGACTTCCTGAGGATGATACAGACCTTTCAAGGAGCGTCGTCTCCTGCCCCGTCGATGGATGACTTGACGCGGGTGTTCCAGCAGCAGCATCCTACTACTTTCTCAGAGGATGGAGGACCTCAGGCTATAGATTCGTGGCTAGAGGCCACGCTGACGATCTTCGAGCATCTCGAGGTACCCCCAGAAAAGAGGGTAAATCTTGCGACTTATATGCTCTGAGACACCGCCAAGAGGTGGTGGGAGGTGATCTCACAGTTAGGGCACCAGTAGAGTATGACTTGGGATGAGTTTCAGCACATCTTCTACGATTACTTTTATCTGTAGACCTTGAGGGCCGACCGATCCCAGAATTTTATGAGTCTCGAGTAGGGTACTCTTTCTGTTATAGAGTACTCGTCTTGTTTTACCGAGCTGCAGTGCTTCATGCTAATTCCAGCAGGTGATGAGTTGTTCCTTGCTAGGAATTCTGAGGACGGTCTCAGGCAGTAGATCCGTTCCCCAGTGAATATCTTCAGGTTGATTTTGATATCTACTATCGTCAACCAGGTGCTGATCACTGAGTGAAATCTGAGATATTCTGGAGCATTGGGCTAGGTCGGTTTGACATCGAGAGTCAGTGTTCCTCCTACTGATAGCAGGAAGCGCCGCAGAGAGTCTGCTCAAGGAGATCGGAGTATTCATGATGTATCTTCGGGCAACTAGGTTGTATACTACCACTATGGTAGGAGTGGGCATATTAGGCCTCCGTGACAGAGAGACCCGATGTAGTGCTGATCTTGTGGAAAGATGGGTCATCTTCAGTGTTTTTGTCAGATCTTCTCGCATCCATCTAGTGGTAAGGGTTCTTCTATGACCCCGTGTATAGGTGATGTATCGCCAGTTTCTCACCAGTCTGGTAACTGGAGTTCTTCCAGCCATTCGGGCCGACGTGGAGGTCGCGACCGTGGTGGTCAGTCACCAGGTTACTAGAGACAACAGAGTGGATCACCTCAGGGAAGTCAGCCAGGGTTGTAGGGCCACGGTACAGGCCAGACTTTCACTATAGAGTAGACCCATCAAGAGAAGGATCTCGGACCTTCTACAGTTTGAGATACAATATTATTATCCTCTGTTTTATATACATCTCTTTTTGATACTGGTGCTACGCATAGCTTTATCTCGGTTGCTATTGTGGAGAGCCTTGGGCTCTGTATCTTTTTGTCTGCCGACATGTTGACTCTTGATACACCATTGGGAACAAGGACGTTTAGAGTACTTCAGTTCATAGAGTTCCCTCTTGAGGTTGCAGGGTGTCACTTCTTATGGGACCTTTATGTCCCAGAGATGACAGGCTATGATGTCATTCTCGGTATGGACTGGTTAGTTCCCTTCCAGGTAGTCGTTGATTTCTATCGCCATAGGGTGAGTTTCGTATCACCAGATGGAAGATCCTTTCTTCATAGAGGCGAGTGGGATGTCCAGGCGGGTAGAGCTGGACCAGAGCATCATGGGCCAGGAGGAGTTACAACCAAGTTTTCCAGTCTTTATCTGGATGACCAGGGGACTTCACAGTTATACTTTCCTACAGTGGTGGATCGTTTCAGGGATGTCTTTCCAGAGGACTTTTCAGTTTTGCCTCAAGAGCATGAGGTAGACTTCTTAATTGAGCTCATTCCAGGAGCGGCACCGATGTCCATTCCTCCTTATTGGATGGCTACACCTAAGTTGTGGGAGCTCAAGAAGCAGTTGGAGGAGTTGCAAGCAAAGGGTTTCATCCATCCCAGTACTTCCCCTTGGGGTTCTTCTATCCTATTTATGAAGAAGTAAGATGGTACCCTTCGGCTTTGTGTGGATTATCAGAAGTTTAACCAGTTGACGGTCAAGAACCGATATCCTTTACCGAGGATCGATGACCTCTTTGGTCAGCTTCGAGGAGACCAGGTGTTCTCGAATATCAATTTGAGGTCTGGTTATCATCATTTGTGCATTAGACCATCAGATATACCTCTTACCGCCTTCAGTATCAGGTATGGTCTATACGAGTAAATAGTTATTCCATTCGGTCTCACGAATGCCCCAGCAGTTTTCATGGCACTGATGAACTGAGTGTTCCATCCATACTTGGATTCATTCGTGGTGGTTTTTCTGGAAGATGTATTGGTGTACTCTCACCCTCTACACGACTATGCTACCCATCTTTATATTGTTCTGATTACACTAAGAGAGCATCAGATTTATGCTAAACTCTCAAAATTTGACTTTTGGATGGATCAGATTCACTTCTTGTGTCATGTTATCTCAGAGATAGAAGTATTAGTGGACCCAGAGAAAGTGAGAGCTGTAGTTTCCTAGGAGTAGCCGAAGAGCGTCTTTGAGGTGAGGAGTTTTCTAGGGCTGTATGGATACTACATGCACTTTATTCAGGACTTTTCATGCCTTGCAGCACCTTTCACAGGTCTGACCAAGAAAGGGTCAAAGTTCTTATGGTCAGATTCTTGTGAGTCATCCTTTTAGTAGCTGAAAGGGAGGTTGACGTCAGAACCGATACTATTCTTTCTAGAGCCGTGCAAGTGCTACATTTTTTACTGTGATGCTTTGGGTATCAGGCTAGGAGTTTTCCTTATGCAGGGAGATGGAGTCATTGCATACGGGTCTCGGTGGTTGAGGCCACACGACAGGAACTACCCGACGCACAATCTAGAGTTAGCATCTGTTGTTCATGACTTATGTTGTTGGAGACATTACCTTTTGGGAGAGCACTTTGTGGTTTTCACCGACCACAGGATTCTCAAGTATATATTCACTCAGCGTGATTTGAATTTGAGACAGCGTAGGTGGGTTGAGTATCTTCAGTCCTTCGACTTTGAGATTGCCTATATGCCGGGAAAGGGAAACGCAGTGGCTAATGCGTTGAGCAGGAGAACTCAGATTTAGGCAGTTCAAGAGGCCATCAGTGAGTGGTAGCTTATGGATATGTTCCTTAAGATTCATTTGGAGGTGCACGACAAACAAGGGCAGACTTTTCTTTCATCTGTAGATGTTACCTATACCTTTCTTGATTGAGTACGGATGAGACAGCTATCAGACTCAGAAGGCCTAGTTCTACGAGAGAGTGTGTCAAGAGAGGACCCTCTTCCTGGATGGAAAGTGGGCGAGGATGAGATCTTTCATTTCTGGGGACGCGTATGGGTGCCATTAGATGTACGCGAGGAGCTGATGTGGGATTTTCATTCCTCGGTTTGGGAACTTCATCCTGGCGTTACAAAGATGTATCGCGATCTACACCATCAGTATTGGTGGACAGGTATGAAGAGGGATGTTACTGGTTTTTTTATGAGATGTTCTACTTGTCAGTAGGTGAATGTGAAGCATCAGCGACCGGTGGGAATTTTACAGCAATTACCCATTCCCGAGAGGAAGTGGAACGATGTTGCGATGGACTTCGTGACCGGGTTACCGAGGTCACCCCGAGGGATTGATGTTGTTTGGGTTGTCGTCGACAAGCTTACGAAGGTTTATCACTTCTTTCCAATCAAGGAGACCTTCATTATTGATGAGTTCGGGAGGTTCTACATCCGACAGGTTGTACGTCTGCATGGAGTTCCAAACTCCATTATTTCAGACAAGGATTCTCATTTTACTTCTCAGTTCTGACAGGGCCTTCAGAAGGCTTTGGGTACATAGGTACTTTTGATTACAACATACAATCCCCAGACATATGTCCAGTCTGAATATATGATCCAGGAGCTTGAGGATATGCTCCGAGCTTGCATTCTAGACTTTGGCGGTTCTTGGGAGAAGCATATTTCTCTTGTGGAGTTCGCCTATAACAACAGTTTTTATGCGACTATTCAGATGGAACCTTACGAGGATTTGTATGATAGGTCATTCCAATCACCTTTATGCTGGCTAGAGGAAGGAGAGGTAGATTTGCTGGGACCTCGTCTTATACAGAAGACCTCAGAGCAGATAGAGTTGATTCGAAAGAGGATGGCTACAGCACAGTCTTGACAGAAGTCTTATGCTGATCAGCGGAGATGACCTATGATGTTCGAGGTCAGGGATCAGGTTTTCCTATGTGTCACACTAAGGTTGGTACACAAGAGGATTCAGAGATAGGGTAAGCTTTCACCACGGTACGTCAGGCCGTTTGAGGTATTGGAGAGAGTTGGGTCGGTTGCCTATCGGTTGCAGTTACCCTATAGGTATCGGGCTATGCATGACATCTTCCATGTCTCTCAGCTCCGACGTTACTTTTCATACCCATATCATGTTTTCCAACTCGAGGAGGTTGAGATCGAAGTGGGTGTGTCATTTTAGGAGAATCCTATCTGGATTGTCGATCGCAGTACGAAGGTTCTCCGTGGCCGGTCTGTTCTTCTAGTATGGGTGTTATGGCAGCACGGGCGAGTATAGGACGAGACCTGGGAAAGGGAGGCTAATGTACGATCGTAGTGGCTGGAGTTGTTCAGGGTTTCTTTTTCTACACCTCACTAGGGAAATTCTGGGACGAATTTCTGTAAGGGGGGAATTTTGTAAGAACTTGGATCCTCGTTTCAGGTATGTTTTTCCTTTTCTAGTCATTTTTAATAAATAGAGGAAATTTTGGATATTTTCAAAGTACACACCGTGTACTATATGAGTACACGCCATGTAATTTTATGCCTCACAAGGCCGTGTGCGGGCCGTGTCCGGGCTACACACATGGTGTGTAGGGGAGATGTGGAGGCCTCTTAAAGAAGAGTACCGAAAGGACAAGTATACATCGTGTACCCCATAATTACACACCGTTTAGTTTCTTTTTTTCATTAAACAGACCGGGGTCATAATCGACAGAAACACCTTCTTCTCCAGGTTCTTTGACTGGGAGTGTCCGTACAGCCACGAACATCCTCCGAGCCCCCGAGCCTCCGTCTATTTTCTGAATCAACCACCGTCTATTGCGTTGGAACTGCAGTGGTGAGCTCTTCCATCTTCTTGAGTTTCATTCCATGATTTTTCCTCTTTCTCAAGATATCGTGGGTTGAACATTTTGTGTATTTTAGTAGATCTACAGAGTACTAAGGAGAATAAAGCCTCATGGTTCAAGTATATTGATATCCTAGCATCAAGGTAGGTGTTTTGTGCCTTACCTTTCGAAGTCTTTGAGTTTTATGTGCAAATTTCCAACAATACTCGTGACGGGGTATTGTGTGTTTACCATTTTTCCCCTATTGTTTTCTTTCCTTGCTTGTATGCTTGTGTAGAGGTAATTTGATCATGTTTGATGATAATTGTTGGGATTAGATGTTTTTCCATGCCTTTTTATGTTTACGACCTTTAGGCCTTGTTAGTCTTTGGTCATTATACCTGTTTTTCATGCCTTGTGACCATAGGATGGAGAGATGTTCTTGACATCCTTGTTTCTATAGAATGGTTATCCAAGTAGCTCTATAGGTGTACTTTGGCCTTATAGAATTATTATGCACTGATTGGCACAAGACCGTGAGAACCTAGTGCTACAGACTATAAGGGATATACCGATTGAGCTTCCTAGAGAGTCTCAGACATTATAGACTATAAGGGATAGACCGAGTGAGATACCCAGAGAGTCTTGGACATTATAGACTATAGGGGATAGATCGAGTGAGCTTCCTAGAGATTCTTGGATCTTATAGACTACTAGAGGGTAAACCAAGTGAGGTTACTCAAATAGTCTTTACTTGTTTGAATTTCCTTAATCCATTCCAGGCTAGAGGAGGAATCGACCGAGCGATCTTCCTAGAAGAGTATGTGATAGACCTGAGACTATAGGAGGAATTGACCGAGTGCGCTTCCTTAGAGAGTTTCTATACCTTGGGGATATAAGAGGGTTAGACCGTGTGATCTTCCTTAGAGATTCCCTGGCTACCCTATACTATAAGGGGAATTGACCGAGTGAGCTTCCCTAGAGAGTCTTATAATTTAATATGACCAAACTAGAGGGGTTAGGCTGAGTGCACTGCCCAGAGGGTTGTTGGTACTTCTTGGATAGGACTAGAGGGGTTGGATGCAAGTACTTCCCAAAGGGGTTCCTGTTGTGGTTTGTTGTTTGCTTCACCGCTGCTTGTTGTTCTGTGGATTGATTACTGTTGCAAATCATCATATTACCGCTTTCTGATTATTGCCTACTGAGATTTAGTCTCACACCCTGTTTGGGCCATGCTTTTGGGCCCAATCAGACTATGTTTTTACAGGTATAGAGAATCTCAAGTTCCCTTCGTCTTTAGGTACTTGATTGCTTTGGAGCAGGAGAGCATGGGACCAATCTTAGGCTTGCGATTCTAAGGATCTGTTTATCTTTTCTTTTGAATTTGTTTTGGTACTGTTGTATTTCTAGCATATTTGACCTGTTTGGTTATTTTCCTAGATATGTATCATGCATCACTTCTTATATAAATATGTGCTCCAGTTGTTTATTCTTTTAGTCTTCCATTGTTCACTTATGTATGGATTGATTACTGCTTCCGCTATTTTTTATTATTTCTCTTTAGGTTGTGTACTCTGCCAATGAGGGCATAGTTTCTCCATTATCACACCCCAGGCCCTCACTGCTAGTCGGCAATCTCTGGCATTCGGGTAAATGCGCTTGAGTCCATGTGACCAACCGGGTATGGGGCACCTCTAGGTGGCTTCCGGAACCAGGACGTTACACCACCAATGGACTTTCCATCCTTGGAAAGTAGAGAATCATCTCTTTGATAAAAGATCTTGGGCCACTACTCGACCATCTCTTTCTCCCGCTCCAAAGTCTCTTTTTGAATCTAACCATGTTACCACAAAACTCGAACTAGACCAATGCACTTTCCACACAAGACATTCTCTTACCTTTCCACAATTTGCACTGGCACGTGCACTAAAGAAGCATCCATCTCTAGCGCAACATGATTCCATTGAATCACATGATCATGATCTAGCTGATACTTTTTCAACTATAAGACATGAAACACATTGTGCGTCACACTAAACCATGGTAGAAAATACAGCCAATAAGACACCTCTCCAACCTTCTCAAGTGTCTCAAAAGGCCCAACATACCTTGGAGATAACTTAACATACTTTCCAAAACTACAATGTCCCAATCATGCTGAAATTCTCAAAAACACACGATCACCCACCTCAATGTTCAATGGTCATCGATGATAGTCTATATATGATTTATGATAACTCTGAGCCATCTCCATTCACTTACCGTTCAACTTGATATTTTATGTAGTCTCTTAAACAAGGCTTGTACCAACTATCAAATTCTCACCTATTTTCATAAAACAAAGTGGAGAATAATATAGACACTTATACAATGCTTCGAACAGAGCCATATTTATTGAGGCCCGATAACATTTATTATATGAGAATTCCACTAATAGAAAGAGATGTTTTAACATTACCTATGTCTCAGAATATGACATCTAAAAAGTCACCAATGTTCCAATGTAGGGGTGAGTAATAATAATCAGTAGGAATTCCCTAAATGACTTCCCTACACATGCCACTAGGAAAGAACCGTTAGAACATTTATATATAATATTTTATATAAAACATTTAGTAGTGAAATAATTAGAACATAAAAAATCACACCCTTACCAAGACACCTTTACCCATATCCATATAAAACAAGGGAAATCCAAACAACCATTCCATAAGACATTTAACTATCACACATTAGCACAACCATTTTCATCTTGAAAAACAACACACACTAGAAAACTAAACACGGTGGAACTTCTTGTTTGAGGCCATTTACTAATTTTCTAATTTAGTGGTACTTCCTAACCACTATTCCTAAATGGTTTCCCTTACATCCACTATCCATTACCTTTTATAATGATATTCCTCGCCCACTTCACAAAAAATCAACACAATCCATAATACTTAACCAACCAACAATCATATAGCACACCAAGGTCACAAACATATGCAACAACTATTTCATAATAAAAAAATATATTAAAGAATCATCCATTCCATGTCAAATTTCCATAAAGAAAACCCTTTTATTAAAAACCATTTTCATAAAAGAACCTATGTTACCGATTTCAAAATCAACATTTTAAAATCAAACAATAAAGAACATTCCACCACAATACCGCATTTTCCCCAAAAATGCACAAAACATCACAAATGGGATTCTAACACGTTTCTCACATCATAATCACCAATTAATTCAATAAAAAATAATTAACTAGAATAAATTCTTATATTTATAATAAATTGGAGTCTATATAGTAGCCACCAACCTTTAGGGTTCTGGTAAAACCGACCCACAAGAACCTGCACTACAAATCTAGGATAACACTCTACCAAATCCGCTCTAGATCCCATTTCATGTCATCAAAAAGCCCTAAAATTATTACTTTAGGCTACCAAAACCATGGATATAAATGCAAAAGGTGTATATCTAGAAAACCAAGAGAGAGAGAATAGTAGATCTAGAGAAAACCCACAAGAAACCAAGAGGGGAGACTTACCTGAAAAGAACCACATTCAAACCACCAAGAAACCCCTTCAATTTTCTTCCAAAATGGATGGTAGATCTCCCCTGTCCCTTTAGAATAAGTAATCCCATTAGTGTTTTGAGTGGGAGAGTAAATTAGTGAAATAGGGAAAATCCTGAGTGATACTGATTTTTTAAAAACCCATTTTTTCATTATGCACAGTTAGGAAAATCGTGCGCTAACCATGTGGATTATACTACCTTGAAGAGCACCTCACACGATCTCCTCGCACGGTTAGAAAAAATATTTGAAAACCATGTCAAGTCCCACTATCTCAAGTTTCACAGATACCTCAGGATTCTGTATGGTTTCCCCTAACCCTGATCAAACTGTGCTCCCTTAAAAAGCCTCCAGAACATTCTTAAAACTCTTCCAAAATCTTCTAAACTCATCCAAACTCTACCCAACAACTTTAAATATGTAAAATAAATAAACAAAGGTTAAATATCTCAAACCAGGGGTTCTACACTATGGTCTTTAATAATAGATCCAAATGAGTTTTTTTCTAAGCGAAGTTAATCATCTTCAGAAAAATATTTCTTTTTACTTCTTCCTTTACCAGATTCAATTATATATTAAAAATTATAATATAGAAACACTATTATAAACCATATACTAATATTTAATTATGTTTATTTTCTAATATATATCCATATATTTCTTCTTCAGATGGTAAAAAAACAATTGCTCGTGTGTACAGCGGACTATTGCATCGTGAGCCAATGAAATTTGTTTCCCATTATTAACTCACAATGAAAGTCATAAAGAAGGAAATAATGAATATATATGATAATTATGAAATTATATTCATTATATAAATTTAATATATCATTCAATTCATTAAATTTTCACCCATTGATGAAATTATATCATCACTTGTGTGTACATACGGCCAAACGTCTCCACGAAGTGATGTTATTCATTTTCTTAGTCCAAATTTTAAGAATGATTTAAAAAATGTATCTAATGAGTAAATGTGATATTTATAGTATTAATATAATTCTATATGTTATGGAACTATATCCTTTGAACAAAAATTGGAACTTCTATTGAAAAACGTGCATTAGAAAACAGTTAACACCCAAAATAGTGGTAATAATGAAACATTTTTAGTTAATAATGATAGGATCATATATTATATTATTAATATTAATATAGTATTATAATAAATTAATAAAAGTTTTTAAATATATATATAGGAGTTTAAAGTATTTTTAAATAAAAGGAATCATGAGGTAAGGTAATTCATTTAAATTTCCATTCCAGTAAGATATATTTGATATTATGCACCTATTTATTTTTAGGTGGGGTATATAATGACACTTTAATATATTTAACATTAATAACTATTTATTAATAATGATTAATGTTTAAATTTATTTTTATTATTTCTAGGGTTTAAAATTTAAAAATTTACTAAATTGGTAAGGATTTATTTTACAGTCTCATTTTTTTGGGATGGCCTTAATTTTTATGGAAGGAATCTTATAATATATCCTTCATAAAATACAATTTTTTCGAATACTATAGATATTAAAAGAGTTAAAATATTTTATTAAAACTTTTCTTATATTATTCAATTTAATTTATTAAATAAACTTTTTAAATAAAAACAAATTTTATATTTCTTTTAATCAGATATATTCTTCTCCCATGTCTATATTTTTCAAAATCGTTTTGTAAAAGTACATTGTATTAATAACATGATTTATTAAAGACATTTTATGTTATCCTAAAAAAATTTAAAGTTTTTAATGAACCTTTATAATTTTTTTCAAAAGTTTCATTTTTAATTTTCTTTAAAAAAGGTCAGAAGGATTGTTTTTAACATATACGGTGTTAATGGTCTTCCCCACTGCCATAAATGTCTTATGATATTTAGATTCTTCTATAAGTTTTCAAATTTTTTCAAAATAAAACAATTTAATTAAATATTATTTTAATATTTCACATCCATTTTATTTATTTTTTCAAATAACATGATTCTATTACAAAACATATATTTTTTATGAAAAATGGGAGAGGAGGTTCCCTTTTATAATAGATTGGAAAGCACTCTTGGAATTTTCTAAATTATTAAATTAATAAAAATTAATTTTCAAAGAAAAATGCATCCAAAATGAAAATACATGAATATATTATGAGGATGAGATGAAATCATATCATCCAATAAAATTGGGACAAGTTCAGATTATTGTTTTACCCTTATAGTTTTTTTTAAATAACCGATTAACCCTTGGAAAATTACCATGACATAAATGATTTTTTATTATTTAGGGGTAAAAATAGTTAATATAAAACAAAAATTGTCCCAAAAATGTACCTTAGTAAATATTTTAAACCATATTCCAACAACTTAGATGCAGATAAAATTTTTATTAATTTTCAATTATTTAATATATTATTATTTGTTATAAAATATCATCAATACCAATTTTCGAACTATTTATTTACTTTAAATTTAATAACAGAAACACAACATAGGAATTCTAATATAATACATTAAAAAATAACTAAAATTTTATATTTATGTATAAAAAATTTGTAACATAATAATTCATTCAAATTATATTACTTTTAATATTTTTAATATCATTTATTTTATTTTCAATTTAATTAAAAAAATATTTCATCAATGTTGGGTAAAAATTTATGGTAATTTATAATTAATAAAAATTATAAATAAATTACCATAATGAAATTAATTTAATTATTCTAAAAAATAATCATTAATATTCTTTTATAACATTATTCTAACTCAATATGAACCCACAAAACATTTTTAACAGTAAGAGGGTGACATTATTTTATTTAATTGAAATATTATATCAGTCACCTTTAGGAAAAAGAATCACATTGAAAAATAAATATCAATAATAAGGTGATAATAGTCAAAATAATTTTATAAAATAATATTTAAGATAAAAATAGCGGATTTATCACTTAATTTTAACCAAAGTTAACCCAATTTACCCTTTTACCATTGTGATGAAATTTTACTATTTTAACTATTAATTAAGACCAAAAATTAAGATAACTTCATTAAATAAAATTAATTTTGATGATTTAAAATATCAAATATGTTTTTTAAAATTCACTTAACAAAATTATAGAATTTAATTTGAAATTAAACTCGTAAACCCGAATAAAATAGATTTTTCAAAGAAAAATATTTCTTAAGTGTGACAAGTTTTTAAATCAAAATTCAACTTAAAATTAATTCCAATGACCTAATTTGATTAATAATAATATAAATTTACTAATTTTACTTTTAAAATCACTTTAAAGAAAAATTTAACTTTATAAATTATTTAAATAAGAATAAAATTTTTAATAAAAATCAATATTCTCACTATTCATTGAAAAATCAAACTTTTAAGAAAAAACTAAAAATTTCACCCTAAGGTAATTTTTATATGGTAATTTCAAAAATTATATATTTTTTATAAAATTAAATTTCAAAAAATCCACAAAATTAATTATTATATTTTCTCACAAAAATGTGATATAAACATTTTTGAATAAAATGTATTTTTAAAGGAAAAATATGACTTTACTAAAAGAAGGAGAAATTATTTACTTAGTATTAATCAATAAATTTATATTGAGAAGTAAATTTATATATATTTATTAAATAAATTAACCTTATTCATACCCTCCATTTTAACATATATGTTATTACATTCATATAATAATATTTCATGGTTTGTGAAGACTCAGTGTTGTGGTTAATATAAACTATCAAACATAGTATTATTTTTAAAATATCAGGTTTTTGGTGGACCAATAATTGTTCTTCCCAAAGGGGGTTACCTCTAATTTTTAACTTTCCTTAATATTATAACAAGAAAAATTATGGGTTTACTTTATAAAGTATAAGTCTCATGTTTTTCAAGGATTTATTCAATTAAAAGGCATGGAAAAAAGGGAATGGGGACGAATGATACAATTTTTTTGTTTTAAAAATGGTAAGTACTGCACTAGATAAAACTTATGGAATATCTTCTAGAATAAGGGTAAAATCTATGAGAAAATAGTTCCTTATACATCACATTACAATATCATCACTAAAAAGATGAATCAAACATTGAATGTAAAGTATTAAAGCATGTGATTATACTCTGTCATGCCTAAAAGAGTTTTTCTAGTGGTACTAAACATAGCAACATACCTTGTCAATAGGATTCCAGCACTGATATATAGGCAATAACTTCCAAATGATATATGGTCTTGTAAATGACAAAAGGGTAGACACTTTAAAGTCTCCATAAGTTTGAAATATTTACATGTTTAATCTAAGGATCAAGATAATCTTGAGGAAAATCTAAATCAAGTTTTCTCATTGGTAATGGAGATGATAAATTTGGATTTCAATTATGGGATGATGAAAAATGATATATCATCCAGAGTTGGTATTTTCTCTTCAATGAGAAGGTTATATATAAGGAATGGAACTTATAATAGAAGAAGGTTTAGAGAAATAAATCAAATATTGAATTTCAAGTTGATCAGAGGAAGTACACTAAAAGTTCAAAAAATATGGAGAACTTAGATGGAAGCCGTGGAAGACCATAGGTGTGAAAAGTGGAATATTTTCCAGAAAGTTCAAGATCTAAAAAACCATAAGTTATGTCTCTTGAATATAGAGTAGAACCTACTGGTATGGGGAAACCAATTCAATTGTGTATACTTACTAGAATCATAATACATATTCAAAGGTTATTGGTTAATATAGATTTTTTTATTTTAATAGAATCAAGAGAATAATAATTCCCAAAATAAGTGGGGATAATCAATGAATAAAAATAGTGAATGTTTTTAATAGATGAAAAAATTTATTATTTTAAATAAAACAAAACATGGGAAATTTTTGATTTACATAAAGGGATGAAATCACCTGAGAATAAGTGAATTTATTGACTAAAGGAAGAGTTTTATAACAAGATGTGTTTCAAGGGGCGTATGGTGGTAGAGGAATTTCAAAAAAACAATGAGTTTATTTCTTGAAAAATATCTCACTACTAATTAAACATAAAACTATAGATATTTTTTATCACAGTATCATCAAAAGATCTATACCTAGAACAAATCAATGTAAATACATCCTTCCTTCATGTTCATTTAGAAAAATAAATTTACATGAAGAAAATAATGGGTTTTCTAGAAGAAGAAAATATAATTTATTCTACATTTTGAAGAAAATTATTTATGGATTAAATCAATCAATGCGATAATGGAACCATAAGTTTGAGGATTTCAAGTAATATTATGGATTTTAAAGGTGTAATAAAAATCAATTATATTATAAAAAGTAATGGGATGGTGGTATATTCATCATATTACTCCTTTATATTTATTATATATTTTTGGTGGGTCTAGAGGTTTCATGGATTTAGGGGATAAAGTATAAGTTGTACAAAATAATATAAATAAAGGATCTCATACATGCCAAGAAAAATTGGGAATGGGGACTGAGAGGGATAAGAAAGATAAAAAAATTATTGTCATCTCAAAAAGACTGCATCTATAATATTATGAAAATGTTTGGAATAACCATATTCCAGAAAATATAAACTCCTTTTGTTGGACACTTTATGTTGTCCAAGACACAAGTTCCTTCAACGAAGTAAGAGAGTTAGTTTATGTGTAAAGTTCTATTAGCATCACTGGTAGGATGTTAGATGTATGAAATTATATGTACTTAGTAAAATACAATATTTATATTATTATTTATGAGTTAATTTATGTATAAACCTAGAATGTAACACTAGGAATCTAATAAGAGGGTCATATTTTACATTAAAGGAGTGAAATATGTTTCTCTATGTTTGGTGAAGGAATATCGATTATAAGGTTTGGTGGATTCAGAATTCACTGCAGTCTTGAAAACATGAAAAATCAAGACTAGATTCGTGTTCAGCTATAGAGGTATTGTGATTATTTGGATTTCATGTCTATATGGGGTTTTCAGTTTAATTATGATGGAGAAAAAGTGTGTCCCTACAATATAAGAAAGTAATGAGTTTGTATGGTTGACATATTTTCTTAAGGATCTAAAGATAAGTTAGGATAGAGTTATTTTATCCTGTTACAGTTAGAGTGTGATCAATTTTACTCAAAACATAGTTTTCCATTATAGTATAAAATACCTTAACCTAAAGTAAAACTTTATAGGAAACATACTAGAGGAAAATGTTTTATATCTCCATAAGATAGAATAAATCCAAAATCTAGTGGACATGTCCACTAAAACTTTAGTTCATGAAATCCTTAGGTGAAATCATGATTTAGTGGGACATGGGTTAATATAAGAAGGATAGAGAATACCGCACGCTACAAAAGTGGGAGGGAGGAATTTTTTCCAAAATTTTATAGAATATCTAATGTTTACCCTAAAATAATCCTTCAAGTTGGGTAAGTTGGGATGTGAAGTTAGATAGCCCATAACCCATATACCCAAATTTGGTGCTAAGAATATATTCTTTACATATAAGGTTTTATATAAACTATACTGATCTAAATTTAAGCATATGTAATTAAAATATAAATAACTATCATTGACTCACTTTTAAACCCAACACCTTTCAGGTTTAGAGTTTTAGAGAATTTAAAAAAAACCCTTTACATAAAAAACTCATGTCATTCCATCCAAATGGAAACTTTTACCATTATACCAAGAATTTATTATTTTATATAAAATTATTTATATATCTAATTAAATTATCCACTCAGGATACCCTTTTTAAAAATATATTAATTAAAATCATTCTTCATAACCTGGGGAAATTGAAACATAAAAAGGGTGACCTAAATCGCTCAGTAAAGGTAAACATGGGCAATAAAAATTGAAGATAAAAATGTATCATAATATTATCATAGGGGTATGATAATATAATCAATATTCATAGAAATAACATAATAGGTTCATACCTAACAATAGAAATATCATAAACCGTCATTTAATTCATAAAGCATTATTATAATATAAGAAATGAATCATTAGAGATTCATCAACCTTTATTCATAAGATAAAAACATAGGCATAATAATATGGAATAAAAGTGTGGCATATACATAATAATAAGAAATAATATTTCAAGGCTACCCACCATGACATTTATTATATAATAATCTTGGTTTAACCACCCGTATACCTTCCTAGGCTTGGGATAACTACCATATACCCTGCTTGGCTTGGGTCGACTACCCATGTACCCTATTAAGCTCATAAGATATAAAAAAATTACCAAATTCACTTGAGTTATACAAAAACCCACCCATCACATAATAATAAACCATATATAAATTTTCTACAAGAACATATGAGCATTCACTATTCCTCCATGCCTTAATTAGCCCATGGAAAAGAAATGAGTTTATAAAAATTTCCTAAAGACGTAATCATAATAAATACATAGAAAGAATTTGGATAGTATTATTATAAGATAACCCAAGGGGATCATAATTTTCAATAAATTATGTTAACATGTATAAAAAATGACATTATAAAAGTATTAAAAATGTTATTTAAAAAATAAGAAGAAAAATACATTACTTCTAGTAAATTTTAAATACAAAAAATTCTCAAATTGATTGGAATATAATTTTTTTTAGAAACCCATTTAAAAATATATTGTAAGATTCAAAATAAA
This sequence comes from Viscum album, assembly GCA_963277665.1. Classification (NCBI taxonomy): domain Eukaryota; kingdom Viridiplantae; phylum Streptophyta; class Magnoliopsida; order Santalales; family Viscaceae; genus Viscum; species Viscum album. Next base: position 1,487,405,354 of record OY728157.1, read on the forward strand.
TAAAGTATTAGATAGTGGGAAAATATTTTCATGTAGTAAATGTTCAAAAATCATTCCTTTTACACTTTTAAATAAAGTAAAAAATGACCACTTTAGAAAATGAAAATAATATTCCATTAAAAAATTTGTAAATAAATTAAAATATATTATAAAAATACCATTATAAATTATTTAATAATATATAATAACATAAATAAAAAAAATTTAAAGAACATGGATATGGATGAGAAATAAATCCATCTTTTCTTAAAAACATTGTTTCAATATTTTTTGAGTACCAAAGATGCGGGGAATGGAAAGGATACTTGAAAAACCTATAAATGACTAAATTAGAAGTAAATAGTTAAATTTTAATAGATATAGAGCATATAATTCCCACAAAGTAAATTAAAATAGATAATATTGATAAAAAGTGTGACTACGACATAAACCCTTACAACTTTGGAAAATTTTAATCAAAGGCCATAAAAATTTAAAATTTGATATGCTTTTATAAATCCCAAAAATAAAATGAAAGAATATGTCAAAATATATTCATGGAGTTATAAATATACCATATAAAATAAATCATGGAGAATGACATGAAACATATATTATGAAATTGAAATTGAGAAAAAGAACCCTTATGGGAATTATAACAATTGAAGTAATAGTCAATCAATGAAGTGATTATGTAAAATAAATTTAAATAATCTTAAAATAAGTGAAAATAATAAATAAATAAAATCATTAATCATAACACAAATAATCTTGGCATAACAAAGTAAATGGATAAGTAATATAACCTAGTGAAAAGAATTTGAGTTAAAAATCCACTTACCTTAGACATTCTCTAAGTCAAACACAATCTAACATAATTTATAATATATTTATATTTATGATAAAAATATATAATAACCATATTTATATATTTCTTAATATATAAATGAAATAACCCAATAATTAAGAATTTATTTTCTTCAAATAATATATTCGATAGTGTGTGGTATAGGCAACACTAAGCTTAAATGGACCATAATATAATATAAAAAAATTATTATTTTATTATAATTATAATGAACTATTTAAAACCCCAAAATTATAATATAAGAACATTTTACTCAATAGATTTTCTGAAACGCAACACTGAGATTAAACAACCCACAAAATATATTTCTTTAAATTTAATCTCTTCCATAGCTTACGGAACACGTAACCTTGAGTAGAAAGGAACCATAATATAGTATACCATTATAAATTAAACATTAAATTAGTGGATATAAATATTAATAACTAAAATATTAAAATTATATATATATATTCAATATAAATAAAATAACAATTATTTAAAAAATAAATTTTTTCTAAAATAATGTATTTTTTCTAAAAGACAGTTTTATCACACTTTACACACAGAATTTAAAGTAAGTTTTTACCAATTTTAGAAACTTTATTTGATAAAATTGAAATAATTTTTTAAATAATTATTTCAAAATTATCTTAGTACTTTTTTTGGTATTTTTTGGAATGTTTCATTTTTCGATGGATAGTGAAAAATTTTGAATTTTAATTGAAAACTGTCATTCATTTTCATTATTTATAAAGTTAAATTTTATGTTAAAATGGTTTCAAAATAAATTAAGTTCAATAATTAAAATATTACACCAATTTAGGTCATTATAATAATTTTCATATTTAATTTTGATATATAAACTATAAAACTTTTGAACATTTTCTCTTTGAAAACATGTTTTCTCACCACATCTGCAGGATTAATTTTAAACTAAATTTTGAATATTATATGAATTTTATTTAAAAAAATGGATTCTATATTTTTAATCAGAATAAATTATTTTCTCTAATAACTTCAACTTAATTATTGACCAAAATGAATAGTGAAAATAGTAAAAAGTATTTCCTACGGTAAAGGTAAAAATGGGTTTACCAGGGGTCAAACTAAATATTTAAGGGTTAAAATGATAAAAAAACTTATATAAAGTATATTTTATGAACATATTTCTAACTATTAATTTATAATTATTGATAAAAAGAATATTTTTTACCCTTTTTTCATGTGAAAAAATGTGGGTACAACTTTTTCTTTTTAAGATTTAAAGGTGTGTCACTCACCTCACTTACAAAAGGTCACCCACTCTCCTCTCTTATTCAAACATTAAAACCATTTTTTTCTTCCAATAATTTAAAAAATATCTTCTAAAATTAAATAAACTAATTCTAGAAGCAATTTTTTCATAAATCCATTCTATGAATACTTTAGGTATAATCTTAAGAGTTGATCTGATAAGAGATAAAATTCCTAACTATACATTTTTCTTTTATTTATTCTTACACCTTATTAAGATATTCTTCATAAATACTTATATAATAAAACAATTATATAACATATAATTTTATGTTATTATCTTCATTTAGTGACCTATAACCATCCACAGTTCTATAAAATATGTTATGAAATCATCATTTGTGTGTATGACGGACTACCGCCTCACAAACTGATGTCATTTGTTTGTCCATTACCACCTCTCATACTTGAATATAATGATGGATGTAAAATATATATGTGATATTTATGAAATAATTATACATTTTGAGTAATTATATTATATATACCTTTTTACATTACATTTATTATGGTATTTGACAACATCACTCATGTGTACGGTGGATTACTGCCTAACGGAGAAATCTGATTCATTTTTCGCTAATGCTTTACATCGAAGTTAGTAAGGATATATTTAATGAATAAATGTGATATACATAACATAATAATGATATAAATGACATATTTATCATTATTAAAATATAATATACAATTCTCTTTCTTATCATTTCCCTTACAAAAAGATTATAACATCATTCTTGTACTTGTGGACTACTGCCTTCACGAAGCGATGTGACTCACTTTTCATCACCACACAAAATGGACGATATATATATATATAGGTATATTTAAAAAAATATATGGTACTTATGATATTATTATCAATATTTAAATATAAAATATTACTTACCTCCTTTATATAATGATCTTTGAAAAATAGAAACGTTGCTCATGCGTGTGTACGGCCTACCGGCTTCATGTTCGTAACGTACATAATTTATCAAAACAACCATTAATGATTGGTATTAAAATTATAATAAATTCATAAATATATAAATATTATATTATTATTATCTTTTATATGATTAAATTATATAATACGCGTAAGAATAAAAAATTTCTTGAAAAAGTACGAATAGGAAAACAAGTCAATTAACAACCAAAACAATTAGAATAATAAAATATTATTAATGACTGGTTGATAATAAGTTAAAAAGGATCATATATAATAATAAAAATATTAATATGGTTCTATTATAACTTTATAACATGTTTAAACCTAGTATATTGAAGGTCAAATAACGTTCAACCAAAAGGAAGTGTGAGGTAAGGGACTTCATCTCAATTTACCTTCATTGAAGAAAACTATAATGTTATGAACCTAATATATTTTATATGGTGTATATACTATCCCTTTGAAATTTAATATCACAAATAAATCATTATTCAGGTTATTTTATGTTTTAATTTTAATTATTCAATCTATGGGTATTCGACATGAAAAATAATAAGTGGTATTGAATTTCATAACTCAATTTATTTTGATTGTGCTATATTCTTCTTCATTGACTTTGATATTATAAGATTACTTGTGTATTAAATTTGGACTAAATTATGTTATATATCCACATGTTTCATTAGTATTTAAATTTTAAACACATAATCAATTCATTAGTCAATTTTTACTTCAATGTTTTGATCCTTACACGGGTAAATTTCACAATCTCCATTAAATCGGGATTTTTTATACTTGAATTTACATTATAGGAAATTATTTGATCATTATTTAATAAAACCTTTAATTTTATTCTCTTATGGTTATTAATGAACATTTTAAAGTAATATTACAATTTTTCTAATCTTTGGTACATTAAAGGATTCATAAAATGTTTTTAAAGAAAATTTGACTTTATATCTCTCTTCGGTCGGAAAACCTATTTCATAAAAAACAATGTTTTCTAAAAATGTTTTCAAAAATGTTTTTTACATTTTTAAAATGATTTATTAAATAAATTTTAACCAATTTTTACTGATTTTTACTTTTAAAAAAATAAATAAATCTTCGTGTATTTTTCAAAACAATACCCTTTTAGATTTTACTAAAAAAGTGAAAGGAAACTTTATTTAATTTGTGTGTAATGAAAAGATTTTACATCCATCATGAACACTCAATTTTTTTAAAATTTATTTTATATATTTCAAAGTTAATTTTAAAAGGAAATTATTTAAAAAAATTGTGAGCTTTTAGTTTTAAAGGATGATTTTTAAATTTAAAAATATATTTTCCTCAAGAATGTTTTTAAAGATATTTTTTAGTAGTTTTATTCGACAATGACAACAACCCTTTATTCTAAATATACTCTACTACGGATATGTTTTATTGAAACTATCCTTATTTATCCTCTAAATGTCTTATGATTATTTTGACTAATTATAGTATTAATATTCACCTCCTTGATTCATTTTTGTAATCGTTAACTTTCCCTTGAATTATTCACTTTTCTATGATCATTAGACATTAAATTTTCCCAAAATATCCATATTATTTATCAATAATATTCTCATTTATTAAAATTTATACCAATTTTACATATGGTGTTGACATTAAATGTTATCTGATTAACTAAGTAAATAATGATAAATCTATATCCTTTTCCCAATTAGGATATTTGATGATAAGGCACATAATTCGTGAATTAAATTGATTATTTGATTTATGAGGAATGATTGGGAAAAGTAGTGATGTTAGTTGCCCATAATTATAAAAACCCTCAATTTATTTATAGGTAACATGGTACAAATCATTTGGAGAAATTAAATAGGTTTCTACCTACTATTTTAAACCATCTTTTAAAAGTTCTTGGAAGTAGAGGTATCATGATGTCTAGGATCATGACATCAAATAATTAAGAATTTCCTTAATTAAGAATTTATTTTTTGTTTTCCATGATATTTTTATAATGATATTATATCTTGATGCATCTAATTCTCATATTATTGATTAAATGGCAAGTTTTTTTAGTTATTAACCTTTCTATGCCGTTATTCCTTGTATTATTACCCATGATATTTTTAAAATGATATTATCTCTCGATACATTTCATTCCTAGTTTATTTGTTAAATGGAATGTTCTTTCTATTAGTTACATTGACATGTGGATTATGCTTTTTGATTCATGATAGCTTCTATTGTACTTAACCCTTACTAAGAATTTTTACTTACACTTACTTTATTTCTCTTTCAATGAATCCATGAAGTGTCTATGATTTATATTCAAGGATATTCTAGAGGGAATAATTTTATTTTTGGAAAAAAAAATATGTTATAATTTTCATTCTAAAATATAATATGGGAATCAAGTATGTATCTAGTTTAAAAAGGCTAGAAAACTATTTGGTCCTTCTGTATGCGATTCCTTATATCTGATGCCAATGTAATAAAGTAAGACACCGACTATGGGTTACTAGTGTCAGGGTTTTATAGTTTGTATCATAGAACATTTAATAGAAACTGTGAGAACTAGATTATGTAAAACATATATTATGGAACATAACCCTGTGATAGACTATGAGGATAATCATATAATAATATCATAAAGTTTTGATAAGGAAGAGACTATATTTTTTTTACAAGAAATAGATCCATGTTTGGACACTAAAAGTGGATTGGGTTCTAGCATAGAGGTATCTAGAGGTAACAACTATGAAAATGGAACATTGGTCTTGACATGATCATCACCTAGTGCATGAAAATAGGTCTTACTACACATCGAGTTTGACACTCCAGGGGGATATGCTTAGGAAAATTCACATTTTCTTAACAAAAAATTATTAAGTATTTGAAAATGAAGATATCCACAAAGAAACCATGAATATGATTATGATATTAGCTTTGCATAAATTTTTCAATTTATATTAACTATTTCACAAGTTTTGGGATTATAAAATATGTTTTGTAATGAAATGATCTAATCTACTGTATGATATCCTATATAAATGGAACCTAGAAGAAGAAATATGAACTACTTCAATGCACGTAATCCAAATAGTAAGAATGATTGTTTATTTGATGGGATTAAGCCAGTCTATCGAAGTGTTATAGTCTCCAAAAAATTCTCATCATATGGGGACATAGTATCATGTGACAAAAAAATAGATAAATAATTTTCTAAGTACTATTTAATTGAAGGGAATAAATATAATAAGAGGATGGAAGAAAAAAATACTGATGAAGGGAAGAAGGGAAATTAGGATTTTTTCAACATGTGTTAATTATAGAAAGAAACACTCTAATATTTTATTAAATAGAATGGGATTTCACTATAAGTGTATAGATAAAGGCCACTATTATTGTGATTTAAGGAAAAATAAAAAGGTTTCCAATGTCCACTGCTTCAACTATAAGGAAATTTTTCACTAAAAAATGAATTCCACATGCATCAAAGTAATATACCTCAAAAGTATCAAATGGATCATGGTTAAGATTATTTTATTACCCCAAATAAATTTGAATGGTAAATGTTTTTTTGTTTAAATTATATAATTACATTATTTTAGTCTTTTATCAATGATATCTTGGTTAAAAGAAATATGGAATGTATAAGTATTTTACAGCAGTAATTTTTCATTAATCATTTGAAACCTTATGTTGAACGGCATTAATGACGAAGCAAAAAGGTTCTCAGCTCTCCTCTAATGATAGTTATGGCCATATCTATGTCTGAATGGTGAGATACAAGATCTAATAAGCTAGATTACCCCTGAAAATGTCTCTCACATTTTTCCTTAACAGACTTAAGCTTTCACTATATGAACAGCCTATTACAGACTAAATTTCTTCCCTTACCACCATTTGAATCACCTTATTGTTTGAAGACTGAGAGGAGGAACATAGCGAGGTGGACTATAGATGTTGAGTCACTATTTACTACATCTTTGACTACTAAATTCAAAAGAGCCAAATCAAGAGTTGGAATAACATCCCAGTAGGGGATTCAGGAGAGATTTCATGACTTTGTATAGCTTGGTCTATAGTGTATTTGTATTCATTGTGCAGTTGGCTAACAATAACTACAAGCATGACCATATCATTAGACATCTATTAACTAGCTATCTCAATAGCTTTCAAAAATGATACCATCTGAGGTTCAATCTTAGAAACATCTTTTTCTATAATCAAATCAACATCATTCACATAAAGTGCTTATAAAGGTGAAGGTTGATCTTGAAAGAATGATCTCGTAGTATCAGACATTTCTTCCTTAACTGAATTTAAGTTGGCCTTAGATACATAATAAGTAGGAACTAACACCAGAGTTAATGAAACTATTATAGGTTCCTCAACTATGGATCCTCTTAAAATAGTAATCATCTTCTCATTATCTAAATCATAATAATCTAGACCAAGATAAATATAACCAGGATACTTTTCTTACTCAGATAACATAAAGCATCAAAATGAGTGAGTGTATCAACTCTCACTTTCCTAGATTTTGGATCCCTCTCATTTTTAACTCTCCTAACCTATTTCTCCCCCTAAACTTGAGGTCCCCTTATAACATACACCAACTGAGGTATTGGGTCTACTAGTTCTATGTCCACATTACCAATTCCAACTATTTCTTCTACCTCAGAACAAGCTTCTGCAAGACCAGGAGGTTCAAAAAACTGTTACTGATTCTCAGGAGTAGTCAGTTCTATATTGGAACCTTGATCCTTACTAAGATGATAAAAATCACTAAAACATTCACCACATTCATCAATTTCATGATCAAGTTCATCTCCTTCACCTTCTTCAATTTTATCACTAGATTCTTCATCCTCTTATTCCTTACTGTCAGAGCCACTACCACTTTCTTCTTCTTCTCTATCTTCTTCTTCTTCTCCAAATTCTTCTTTTGAAACATTTGATCTGATTTTATATTCTACACTACCAGATTCTTCATTATCCTCATCATTATCAACCAAAATAGGTTCCTTGGATGGGAAATATAGAGGTGTATTAGCTAGAATATAGGACATTCCCCTTATACCTTCAAAAATATCTAGGTCACTCCTATCATTTATATGAGACCCTTTTTCTCTAGTAGATTCAACTTCATCATCATCAAAATAAACAACCTCATTATCTGATCCTATACTATGATCATTCACATATATCAACCTAATAGGATGCTCATCAGGATTTAGAATTTCATATAGCTTCTAATTATATTCAACCCACTCCCTCTTCTAGGGACTCCTATATATCTTTATTCTTTTAAAAATTTCCTTATTTAAGAAAACTCCACTACAAGTAGAAATGGTTTCTTCATTCTCACTTACACATCCTCTTGCTTTTAGTATATCAGATATCATTATTGGATAGAACAAAGAATTAGTTTTACTATACTACTTTATCATCTCACCGATATGGACTATCAAATACCAGTACAAATTCACTTTCTACCTTTCTTTCAAAAATACAAGAGATATACATCTTGATACTTCAGTGAGAAAAATTCCCCTTTCCTGGGACATAATTGATGTTGGATAAACATAAATAAAAGTATAATTTCTCCATAAAACTCGAATGCTATAGGACTTATGTGTTCCTCATTACTAGTCAGCTCCCTCAAATATATCTCGTAGAAAAACAACTCACTGGTAGGTGGGATACTTAGCTTTTAGTCATCAAAAACTCTTTCATGTGGTACATTGAGGCATTCTTACCAATTCCCTAAATAAAAATAAACTCATCTTTCATTCACCATTGATTTAATCTAGTACATCTCACTGCCTTTCAGAATGAACTTTTCATAAAGATAAAACTCATGAAAAAGATTAGGGTAATATACCCTTTCATTATTTGAAAACCAATATAGACACCATTGAGTATGCAACACTCTTAACAGAATATACATACTAGATAGTATCCATTTGATGAAAACTTACTTCTCAGGCATTACCACATGGTTTTCAAGGCCTATATTAATATGCTTAGATCTCCTTGAATCTTCTTTTCTTCCTCTTAGCAAGTTATTATCCATTTTCATATCCATTGAGGACTCACTTCAATCTAGACATTTTGAAGGTTCAGTTGAAGTTAAGAAGGTGAAATGTCCAAGGGTAAATAGAGAAATAATATGAGTATAATAGTGGAAGTACAAGAGTAAGAAATAGGATAGATCGAATTAATTTTATCATTTAGGGATTTATAGGTTGTAAATCAAGTAAACTAAGTTAAAATAAAAGGAAACATTCAAAATTACGTCATTTTGGTAAAATAAAATAGATACAGATAGTGGGTTCCATCGATGAGTGGCCAATGGTGAGACAATAATGTCAGTGTTAGAAATACAATGGTGTCAGTGAGACATCAGTGTCGGAGATATATCGGTGTCGGTGAGACATCAGTGTTTGTGTCAGTGATAAAACTATCTATGAGACAATATCGGTGTCAGCATGACAAATCATGACACTATCAGTGTTGACATGACATTTTCAACATGACACTGAAGGTTTCTAAATGAAATTGTCAGCATCTTATCGGTGAAACACCCACACTAATTTTTAACACAAAATTATTGACAGTGGGCCCTTACAAATTAATCATCCCTAATTCATGTATGATTTAAATCATCCTCCCATAGCTTGATAGCTTAGTTAATATATCAGTAAGACGTTGTTCTTTACTAATAAATTCCAAAGTAATATCACCTTTATAGATAATGATATCTCAAAAAGTGATGTCTTACATCAATATGTTTTGTTCAAGAATGAGAAACAGGATTCTTTCATATCTTAATAACACTTGTATTATCACAATTTATAGGGATGTGTTCAAATTCATATCCATAATATAGTAAAGTGTGATTCATCCACAAAAACTAAGAACAAAATCTACCAACTACTATGTATTCTGCCTCAGTAGTAGATAATGCAATAAAATTTGGCTTCTTACTACACCATGATCCTAGAAACTTGCCCAAAAAGTGACATGTTCTAGAGGTGATTTTTCAATCTAACTTACAACCACCAAAATCAGCATAAAATTAATTAACTAAGTAAAAATGTTGTTCTCTAGGATAGAACAATCCTAATTTGGTAGTATACTTGAGGTATTTGAAAATTCTTTTAATAGCATTTAAATGAGATTCTTTAGGGTTTTCTTGAAAACTGCCGCACATACACACACTGCACTAGATGTCAGACCGATTAATAGTCAAGTAGAGTAGACTTCTAATGATTCCTCTATTATAGGTTTGATCAACAGATTTACTATTTTCATCAAGATCAAACTTACAGGTTCTACTAATTGGAGTATCACTACTTTTTATACCATCAAATCCAAACCTTTTTGAAATATCTTTAGTATATTTTCTTTGATTTAAAATAATACCTTACTTATTTTTAAAGATTTTAAATCCATTAAATAATTATATTTCTCTTATTAAAATCATTTCAAATTCACTTTGCATCATTTTTTAAAAATCAGTACATAAATAATTTTTTGAAGATCCAAAAATATTATCATCAATATAGATTTGAACTAATAAAACATCATTATAAATTGCTTTTATAGAGATATTAGGATCATCTATATCTGTTTTAAGACCTTTAAAAATAAGAAAAGTACTTAGCCTATCATATCAATCTCTTGGAGCTTTTTTTAAACCATATGGAGCCTTTGTTAACTTAAAAACCTGACTTGGAAAATGAGAGTTGGTAAAAATAGGGGTTTGTTCAAAAAAAACATCCTCAACTATATACCCATTTAATAATACACTTTTAACATCCATTTGATATAGTTTGAAATTTATATGAGTTACATGTGCTAGCAGGATTATAATGGATTCAAATCTAGAAACTGGTGTAATGTTTTATTCATAGTCAATACCCTATTCTGGACTATATTCTTATACAACCAGTCATGACTTATTCCTCACTATAGTGCCTGCTTTATCTACATTGTTTATAAATACCCATTTAGTGCTTATGGTCAAGGTGTATTTAGGTCTATCTACTAGTTTCCAAAAAAAATTAAAAAAATATTCAAATATTCTTACATAGACAATACCCAAAATTCATCATTGTTTGCATCATTAATGCATTTAAGTTAAAGTTATGAAAAGAAGTATTCATGTTCAACCTGGTTCCTAAGAGAATATCTAGTCTATGTAACATTATCTAAGTCTCCAACTAAAGCATATAAGGTATGATTCTTAAGTGTTATAACATATTTAGAAAAGTAAGGACTAGTTATTTTAGGTGCATCAGTAGGTTCAGGTTCACTATAGTTAGGGTCAGGTGATTTTCAAGAACTGGAGGATTTAATAGATTTATTAATAGTAGGGTCAAGGGGTCTAATATTTATGTCCAGACTTGAAAAACCATCCTCAATATTTTCAAGTTTTTTTAGGATCATATGGATCATTCTCATCAAATTTAACATGTACAAATTCTTCCAAAAATTTGGTTCTTTTATTAAAAACTTTATAGGCTTTACTAGAGGTTTAGTAACCTAAGAAAATATCTTCATTACTTTTGGATGAAAATTTTTCAAGATTTTCATTAGTGCTAAGAATATATACTTTTCAACCAAAGCCATTAAAGTATATAACTCTGGGTTTTCTACTATTCTAAATATTATAGGGAGTTTTCTAAAGAATTTGTTCAATTAAGACTCTGTTAATTATGAAACAATATTTATTTAAAGCTTAAACCCAAAAATAAATTGTTAATTCATACTCATTAATCATTTTTTGGGCTATTTCTTGTAAGTTTTTATTTAGTCTTTCAACAAATCCATTATTTTGGGGTGTCCTAGGAGAAGAGAAGTTATGACTATAGCCATTTTGTGAGAAAAAATATAGAAAATCTTTATTTTTAAACTCATGAACATGGTCACTTTTTAACTATTTAATTCTAACACCACTTTGGTTTTCTACTATTCTAACATACTTGATAAAGTGATAAAAAGCATCACTTTTGTGAGCTAAGAAAAAGGTAAAAGTGTACCTAGAAAATTCATATACTAGAACATAGAAATAGTGCTTCCCATTAATACTTGACACTCTAGATGGTCCAGAAAAATCCATGTGAACCCACCCAAGTGGTTGAGAAGTTGAAACTTCTTTCATTGGTTTGAAATATATTTTGTGTTGTTTTCCCTTTTGATAAGGATTACAAACATTATTGTTTGTAAATTCTAGTTTAAGAAGATCCTAAACTATCACTTTACTTGTAATATTTCTATGTGAGTGAGTGTTAAAGTGGCATAATATACTATTCCAAATCAAGAATTCTTTATGAAAAAACTTAAGCATTAAACATTTGGAGAAACTCAGGAATCCATGTTTGTAGCATAGACATTCTCATTTCTAAAAGCAGTAAACACTAACTCATTTTTAGAATTAAATACAATACATTAATTATTCTCAAATTTACCTTTGAAATAATCATCACATAACTAGGAGAGACTATGTATATTGTACTTTAATCCATCAATAAAAAGTACTTTGGAAATTAAAATTGAATTAGTGTTATCGATTTGGCCAAGCCCAATTTTTTTTCCTATGGAATTGTCACCAAAAGTTACATTCCCACCATCAATCTATATAAGATTATTGAAGCTCATGTAATACCTTGTCATGTGTCTTGAACATCCACTATATAAGTACCATGAGATTATATATGATCTCTTCAATAATAATTCCTATAAAGATAATTTAAACATGAAAATATTTTAGCACCCATAATTGATTAGGTCTAGTAATATTAGTAATTAAAGCTTTGGTAACCCGTACTTGCTTCATGGGTATCCTAAAAGTAGTTTGTAATGTATTGAAAAAAAACTATTTGGTCTAGAAAAACTAGAAGTAAAAAAAGATTTCCCACCACTGGAAATTGCAGTAGATTTTTTAAATTATGGTACAAATCCTAGTTTTCTAGATTTTGATACAACATTATTTTTAATAAAGTTTATTTTTCCTAGTAGATAACCTATACCTGTAACATATTTTGGTTCAATCTATTTACCAAGAATTTGAGTGAGATTATTCTTTCCATTGGTAAAACTTTCTATGTCCATTTTGAACTTCTCATTTGACAGTTTAAGCTCATTATTTTCTTTAAGAAGTTGATCATTTCTTTCTCTATAGTAAGCTCAGATTTAACAGTAGAGGTGAAATCTTGTTATTTCTTCAAGACATTATATTTATCTTTTAATTCATTACATGTGACTTCAAAAATATTTTAGTACTCAAACATTTCCTCATTAGTCATGTTTTTAGAATTAGATTCATCTCCAAAATATTACGAATTTTGTAGAAGAGATTCAAAGGTTACCTCAAAAGTGTTTGTCATGAATCACATGTTAACTTTGTAACCTTTCTCATCATGTGAAGACTCTGACTCACTAGATATATCTTCATAAGCACTCGATGAGGCCTTCAATAACTTCTTATACCTTTTATCCTTGTCCAGATATTTCTTCTTATATTTTATCTTAGTAAAGTCAGCCTTTACATGTCCTCTTCTCTTACATTCATAATAGACTATTTAATTAGAATTGTCACCTCTCTTCCAATCCTTTTTCCATTTTACATTTTTTCAGGTTTTCCTTTGTAGTTGGGCTTCCAAAATTACTTATTTATTTTTCATAAATTTTTAAATCTCTTGGCCAACTAAACCATCTCCTCATCATTTTCACTTGGTGATTATGCATTTCCTAAACAGTCAGAATAAGTTTGTGCCTTCAACTTTTTATTGTGTTTAGAAGAAATGGTCATGAAGTCTATTAACTTTCTCTTTAGTTCATCATACTCTTCTCTGTTGACATTCAATTATTACTCATACATCTCCATCTTACCTATCATCTCTTTTACTGGTAACTAATTGATATCACATGATTCTCTTATTGACACTGAGCTTCCCCTCCATCTGTCTGGTAGATATCTGAGAATTCACATGATTTGTTCCTTAGTAGTAACATCCTTTCCAATAGAAACTATAGAATTTACAATATAATTTAACCTAAGATATATGTCATAGATAGGTTCATCAAGTTTCATTTTGGGGTTATAATATTTAATAGTATATGTAGTAAGTCTTATTTCCTTAACATTAGTGGTTCCTTCATGTGAAACAACTAAAGTATCTAAAATATCATGGGATATTTTACATGAATAAATACTATTGAATTATTCATCTCCTAAAGAAAAATATAGGGCATTCATAGATTTGTAGTTATTATTATAACCACTCTTAGTTGGGTCATCCCATATATTTCAGGAATTTGCAGTAATTTTATATTCATCAACAATTAAAGACCATATCTCAAAACCCACACTCTCTAAATACATTTTAATATTAATTTTCCACTGATCATAATTAGTTCCATTGAAAAATGGAGTTCTATTAGTAGAATAAACTTCTAATATATTATCCATACCAAAGAATAAATAATAGTTTTTTAAAGAGATAAAAATTTAGAACTAATATAATTTTAGAGATCTTTAAAACACAACTAAAATCACATTTTAAAATATTTGAAAATATTTGAAAAACATGAAACTAGATGATTAAAAATCATCTGATACCAAATGTCGGTTGAAGTATGACACTCAAGAAGGGGGTGAATTGAGTTCCTATTAAAATTTCTTTTAAAATATTTATTTGAAATTCCCCCAATTATAAAATTCAAACCAACCATTAAACCAAAGTAGAAGATTTATAAGAGTTTTGAATGTTCAATTAATTTCTCAAAAGATTCATTAATTATCAGTTTCAGCAATTTCAAAGATTAATATAACTTTTTAAAGTAATTTACTAAATAAAAAACAAGTCTAAACACTAAATAATATTAACTATCAAAGTAATGTTTATTTTTCCAAAATATGTGTGTGAAAATAGAGAAAACTAAATTTGAAAAACATAGTATATAAAAACAAGAGGTTCGGTCTCAAGATGATACATAATCCTCTTCACTTTGTGATCACCTGCCACCAAGTAGTTTATATTAATAAACTTTATCCACACCCTATATCTGGATTCATAATAGCACACAAGGCTATCCTGGTCAACAAAACCTCTTCTATGGTTATTTATTGGAAACAAAATACAATCAAGTCACACAGGGTCCTCTTCCACAGTTATACAAGGGTGAAAAATGGTGTAGAAAAATTAGTGAGTGAGGATATCTTGTATCCTCTACTTTATATCAGGTGACAATGTGTGGTTATACTACAGACACACACACTTCTCAAAAAGTAGTAAAATTATACACAACAGATCCGAAATGATTAGAAAGAATTTATAATACTCTGAGTGACATCCTTGATGCTTATTTTCTCTTTGATTAGAGAGTATGTGAAGCTAGATTCCACTTCTGTATACAGACACCAAAATAGAGTGTTGTGAAAGCTTTGTGTTCTGGTTTCCAGTGAGGTGAGATGTTCTTTAAAGGTTCTCTTCAATAGGGTTTTTTTCTGCAAGAATAATGAGAATTTGGTTATCATCAAACCCTTATTGTTCACATTTAGGAATAATAAGGTTTATTCATATATATCTCTTGATTCTATTCATAGGTTATGTCTATATCATGCACTGCTAATTTTTTCTTAGGGGATTTCTTTTTATACTAGAGAGATTGACAATAGGCATGGGGGGTTCCCCATACCTCATATTGTTCTCTGACAATATTTGAAAAAGACAGATAGGGTCATTAATATAATAATAAGTACTAAGTATCATAAATATGACTGTTAGAATTAATTTTTAATTTAAGAGTAAATAGAATTTTATAAGTATTGAATGGTAGGTCATTCTGTCGGTGACTTCTTATGTCGGTAGGTCAGTGCATTGGTGACTCATTCTATCAGTGGGTTAGTGTGTCGGTGACTCCTTCTATCAGTAATTCAGTGCATCGGTGACTCTTTATATCAGTAGGTCAATGTGTCAGTATAAAAAACTATTTTTGACTTGTTCTGCTAGTGAATCAGATTATTGGTCACTTAGTTTTGTATTTGTTGGTGCGTCATTATATCGGTGGGTCATTCTGTCAGTGAATCATTTTTTCTCTCAATCAGTCATTCTATCTGTGAGTAATTCTATCAGTGATCCATTCTGTCAGTGATTCGTTCTATCAGTGACTCATTTTTTATGTCAGTGATTCATTTTTTCGGTGAGTCATTCTGTGACATAACTATTGATGACTCATACTTTGACATTTTTTCTATTTAATTGACTTAGTATAAAAATCAACAAAATTATGTTAAACTTATAATTGGACATAGATAAACATAATTAAACATTTTTTAACTTAACAAACCATGATTTGACATAACTAAACATGATTGGACATGATTTGAGATTACTAAAACTGGAGAGGGCCAACAATATCCCCCTTTTTGATGATCACAAATCATGGCATTATAATGTACAATCAGTTATATAATTATTCATCTTTTCTCCCCATTTTGGAATTATCGAAAAGAGTAAAGGGAATAAAAATAATAAATACTAAATAAGAATATAAATAGACAGAGTAAAAAGAAATAAATTAATAAATGTTTAATTTCATAATCAAATAAAATTACATTGGAAGAGAACAAAAAAACGTACAAAAATTCAGCCCTATAAAATAAGTGATCCAAACTAATTATTCTTCAAGGAAGGTCTCATCACTACCTTTCCCTTATTAGAAGCTGTAGGGGGTAGGTGCAGTAGTTGTATAAGTAGTGGATGGTAGGTGAGAGTGAATTTTGAGAGGAGGAAGGGGAACACCAAAAAACATAGAAGGGGCCAAGCTAGGACTATTGGAGGAAGGAGTTCCAGTAAATTCCCAAAAAATGACAAGATGGATCTACTTGAAATCTTGAGTAGGAGAGAGTGTCAAAGAAGACACGCTGGAAGCATTAGAGCTACTATGGTCCCGAGTTCTTATGATAGGAGTGGTAAGAGGGGAAACAATCATAGTAATATGGACATGTAGATAAGGATTATTAATATTGGCGAAATCCATAATTATCTCTCCACCATACTGTAAAGCCTTTGTGAAATTTTCCTTAATCTCAATGAACTATGCAATTATAGTAGTAAACTCTATAATAAAATTCACTTGATCTTTGAAGGCATGATTCATTGGAGGAATTATCATGTTCTCAACTAAAAACTTGAAGTGGTTTCCTAACTTATTCTTTGTGTATATCCTCTTGAAATAAAAATCCATTTTCTTAGTGATTTCCCCTTTGGAAGTTATATCCTTGTCTGAATAAAATCTGAACATGTCATAGATATGATCATTATTCTGCCTATTTTTTTATTTACTTTGTTGATCAATTTCATCCATCATGTCACTCAGCTCTTCTCTAATGATATTCCTAACCATCTCTATATATGGAGGGTGAGATAGAGGATATACTAAACTAGATTCCCCTTGAAAAATGTCTCTCACATCTATCCTCAACTGACTCAAGATTTCACTATCTGAACAACCTAATAATGACTAATGTTCTTCCCTTACTTCTGTTCGAATCACCTCATTTTCTAAAGACTGAACAGGAGGAATATAGCGAGGTGGACCATAGATGTTGAGGCAGTATTCACTACATCCTTGACTACTAACTTTATAAGGGACATATCAAGAGTTGGAATAACAACCTCAACAGGGTATTCAAAATATATGTCAGGAATTTTTAGAACTTGGTATAAAATGGATTTTTATTCACTGAGCAGTTGGCTAACAGCATCTCCAAGCATAACCATATCATTAGACATCTCTTGACTAGTTGTCTCAAAAACTTACAAAACTGATACCAATTGTGGTTTGCGCTTGTAAATAAATTTTTCTAAAATAAAATATGCATCATTCTCACTAAGTGGTTCTATAGGTGTAGGGTCATCTTGAGGGACTGATCTCACACCATATAACATTTCTTACTTAAAGACATTGAAGTCTGTCATAGATACATAATCAGAAGGCACTAGCCCCGGAGCTGATGAAACTGCTGGAGTTTTCTCAACTACTGATCCTATTGAAACGGAAATCCCCTCTTCATCATCTAAATATATATAATCCATACCAAGATCAATATAACTAGGATGCTTTTCCCACTGAGATAACACAGAAGAATCAAAAGGAGTGAGGGTATCAACTCTAACTTTCTTAGCTTGAGGCTCCCCTCAATTTGAACTCTCCTAACATGTTTCTCCCCCTCAAATTGAGTTCTACTTAAAACATTAAACAACTGATGTACGGGGCATACCAGTGATCTTTCCACATTAGCAATCTTAACTACTTCTTCTACCTCAACACCAGCTTCAGCAAGACCAGGAGGTTCAAAAAATTGTTCTTTATTCTTAGGACTATCTATTTCTATATTGGCACCCTAATCATCACCAGGATGATCAGAATCACTAAAACTTTCACCACTTTAATCACTTTCATTCTCAGGTTTATCCCCTTCTCCTTCTTCACTTTTATCACCAGATTCTTCATCCACTTCTTTCTCACTGTCAGATCCACTACAACTTTCTTCTTTTTCCTTGTCTACTTCTTCTTCTTCTCTAGATTCCACTTCTAAATCATTTGGTTTGATTTCATATTCAAAACTACCAGATTCTTCAGTCTCATCATCATCATTATAAACCAAAATAGGTTCCTTGGATAGCATATCTTGAGTTGGACTAGATAGACCATTTGACATTACCCTTGGACCTTCAACAATATTTGGATCACTCCTATCATATATAGGAGACCCTTCTCCTCAAGCAGATTCAGTTTCTTTCTCATCTAAATAAAAAAAACTCATCATATAGTCCTAGACCAGGATCATTCACATCTATCAGCCTAGTAGGATGCTCAACCGGATGGAAAACTTCATATAGATTCTCATTATCCTCAACCCACTCCCTCTTCCAGGGATTCCAATTTATCTTCATTATTTTGAAAATTTCCTTATTTAAGAAAACTCCACTACAAGCATAAATGGTTTCTTCATTATAAATTAAATATCATACTTCTTTTATCATAGTATATATCATTATTGGATAGAACAAATAATTAGTTTTACAATATGGATTTATCATCTATTTGATATGTACTATCAAATACCTGCAAAAAATCACATTATGCCCTTTCTTCAAAAAAATACAAGAGATATGCATCCTGATACTTTAGTGAGGAAAATTACACTTTCTTGGAAAATAACTGATGTTGGATAAAATTAAATAAAATTATAATTTCTACATACAACTCTAAAGTTATAGTCCTTTTGTGTTCCTCGTTACTAATCATCTCCATCAAAGATATATCATAGAAAAAACTCATTAGTAGGTGGAATACTTCCCTAGTAGTCATCAAAAAGTCCTTCATGTGGTACATTGAGGCATTCTTCCCAATGACTTGAAGAAAAATAAACTCTCATTCCATTCACCATAGATTTAATCTAGTACATCTCAATAACTTTCTTAATAAACATTACATGAAGATAAAAATCATGCACAAGCTTAGAGAAATACGGATATTCATTATTTGAAAACCAATCTAGCCACAATTGAGTTTTCAACAATCTTAACAGAAGATACTTGATAGATAATAACCATTTAGTATACACTTACTTCTCAGGCATTACTACAAGGTTCTCATGACCTGGATTAATATGATTATATCTCCTTGAATCTCCATTCTTCCTCAGAGCGGGTTGCGATTCATCTTCATATCCTTTGAGGAAGTGCTTTAATCAATCTATTTTGAAGGTTCGGTTGATGGTAAGAAGGATAAATTTTCTAGGGTAAAGAGATAAAGGGAAGAAGTGTAAGAGTGTAATTATGGGAGTAAGAAATAGGATGGATCGGTTTAATTTTACAACTTAGGGATTTATAAATTATAAATTGAGTAAAATAAGTTAAAATAAAATCAAATAATAAAAACAACATCATTTTGGTAAAATAAAATAGATACACAGAGTGGGTTTCATTAGGGAGTGTCCAATGGTGAGACATTAGTGTTGGTGTTTGAAAGATATCAGTGTCGGTGAGACATCAGTATTGGTGAGGCATCAGTGTCGGTTTTAGTGAGAAAAATCCATGTGAGACACTATTGGTGTCTGCATGACACTATCGGTATCAGCATGACATTTTCAAAATGAAATTGTTGTTTTCGGCATGAAATTATCAGCATTCAATCAGTGAGACACCTACACTAAGTTTTTACACAATTTTATTGATAGTAGGTCTTTACAAATTAGTCATCCCTAATTCATGTATGATGTAACTCATCCTCCCAAAGTTTAATGTCTTAATGAATATATCATCAAGATGATGTTCTATGCCATTAAATCCCTGGGTTATATCACCTTTTTTATAATGATCTCTCAAAAAGTAATGTCATACAACAATATTGTTTTTCTAGAATGAGAAACTGGATTTTTTTAATATGCTAATAGCACTTGTATTATCACAATTTATAAGGACATGTCTAAATTTTTATCCTTAATCTAGTAAAGTGTCTTCCATCCAAAAAATCTAAGCATAGAAACTACCAACTACTATGTATTCAACCTTAGCAGGAGATAATGCAACATAATTTTTATTCTTACTACACCATGATACAAGATACCTGCCCAAAAAGTGAAATGTTTCAGAGGTGCTTTTCTATCATACTTACATCCACCAAAATCAGCATTTTAATAACTAACTAAATCAAAATTTTATCCTCTGGGAGAGAACAATCCTAAGTTGGTAGTATAGTTGAGGTATTTTAAAATTATTTTAAAAGAATTTAAATGAGATTCATTAGAGTTTTCTTGAAAATGGGCACACATACACACACCGAAAATGATGCCTGGAATATTTTCATTCAAGTAGATTGGACTTCTAATCATACCTTTATAAGTGGTTTGATCAAAAGATTTTACATTTTCATCAATATCCAACATATAGGTGGTACTCATTGAAGTATCACTGCTTTTTGTACCATCAAATCCAAACCCTTTTAAAAAATATTTAGTATATTTACTTTGATTTAAAATAATACCTTCTTTATTTTGAAAGATTTTAAATCCAAGAAACAATTTGAGTTTTCCCATTAAACTCATTTCAAATTCACTTTGCATAATTTTTGAAAAATCAATACATAAATAATTTTTTGAAGATCCAAAAACAATGTCATCATCATAGATTTGGACTACTAAAACA
This sequence comes from Viscum album, assembly GCA_963277665.1. Classification (NCBI taxonomy): domain Eukaryota; kingdom Viridiplantae; phylum Streptophyta; class Magnoliopsida; order Santalales; family Viscaceae; genus Viscum; species Viscum album. The sequence goes on from OY728157.1 coordinate 1,487,426,634, forward strand.
TCTTTATAAATTCTTTTTATAGATAGAGTTGGATCAGCTATACATTTTGAATAACCTTTAGAAATAATAAAATTTTGTGACCTATCATATCATGCTCTTAGAGCCTTTTTTAAACCATATAAACCCTTTTTTAAATTAAAAACATGATTTGGAAAATGAGAGTTTGTAAAACCAGGGGTTTATTAAATAAAAATATCTTCAACTATATACACATTTAATAATTCACCTTCAACATCCATTTGATATAGTTTGAAATTTAGATGAGCTACATATGCTGACCGTATTCTAATAGCTTCAAGTATAGAAACTGGTGCAAAGGTTTCTTTATAGTCAATACCTTCTTCTTGATTACATCTTTATGCAACCAGTCTGGCCTTATTCCTCACTATAGTGCCTGCTTAATATACTTTTTTTCTAAAGAAACATTTAGTACCTAAAGTCAAGGTGTCCTTAGGTCTAGCTACTAGTTTCCAAAATTTATTTCTTTCATAATGATTCAACTCTTATTTCATAGCCATCACCCAAAATTCATCATTCTTTACATCATTAATGCATTTAGGTTCATGTTGTGACAACAAGGCTTGATGTTCAACTTAGTTTCTAAGAGAATCTCTAGTCTGTGTCACTTTTTCTAAATCTCCAACTACAATATCTAAGGGATGATTCTTAAGGGTTCTAGAAGATCTAGAAAAGTAAGGACAAGTTATTTTTGGTTCATCATTACGTTCAGATTCACTATGGTTAGAGTCTGGTGATTTTCCATAATTGGAGGATTTAAAAGATTGATTAAAAATAGGTTTAGGAGGTCTTGTATTTATTTCCAGATTTAAAAAACCATCCCCAATATTTTAAGGAGGGATTTTAGGTTCATGTGGATTTGTTTCATCAAATTTATCATGTACAGATTCTTCCACACATTTGATTATTTTTTTTAAAAACTATATACACTTTACAAGAGGTTGATTAACCTAAGAAAATACCTTCATAACTTTTGGATGCAAATTTTTCTATATTTTTCTTAGTCTTAAGAATATAGACTTTGCAACCAAAAACATTAAAGTAGATAACTTTGGGTTTCCTATTCATCCAAATATCATATAGAGTTTTTTTATGAATTAGTCTGATTAAGACTCTTTTAATTATGTAACAATCTTTATTTATATCTTTATCCGAAAAATAAATAGGTAAGTCATGCTCATTAATAATTGTCTGGCCATTTCTTGTAAGGTTTTATTTCTTGTTTCAACAACTCCATTCTATTAGGGAATCCTAGGAGTAGAGAAGTTATGAATATATACATTTTTTGAGAAAAAACATTCAAACTCTTGATTTTCAAACCCACAACCATGGTAACTTCTTAAGTATTTAATTCTAAGACCACTTAGGTTTTCTAATGTTCTAACATACTTGATAAAGTGGGAACAAGATTCACTTTTTTATCTAAGAAAAAGGTCCATGTGTACCAAGAAAGTCTTCTATTAGAACATTAATATAGTGCTTCCCATTAATACTTGACACTCTATATGGTCCAAACAAGTCCATGTGAACCAACTCAAGTGGTTTAGAAATTAAAACTTCTTTATTTGGTTTGAAATATATTTTGTGTTTTTCCCTTTTGACAAGGATTACAGACTTTATTATTTCGAAATTATAATTTGGATAGATCCTTTAATGAAACTTTCCTTGTAATATTTCTAAGTCAGTGATTGTTATAGTATCCAAATATCCTATGTCAAATCTATGATTCTTTATGAAAGACACTTAAGCTCAAAACTTTTTGAGAAACAAAGGAATCGAAGTTTACAGCAAAGACATTCTCATTTCTAAAAGCAGTAAATACTAACTCATTTTTAGAATTAAACACATTACATGAATCATTATAAAATTTATCAGTCAAACCATCATCACATAACTAAGGGATACTAATCATATTGTACTTTAATCCATCAATAAAAATTATTTTGGAAATTAAAATTGAATTAGTGTTACCAATTTTGCCAAGGACAATTATTTTTTTCTTTTGATTTCTCACCAAAAGTGATATTCCAACAATCAATATTTATAAGAATCATGAAACAGGAGTAATCCCCTATCATGTGTCTTGAACATCAACTGTCTAAGTACCATAATATTTTACAGGATCTCTTCAAGAATTCTTCCTAAAAAGACAAAATAAACATGAAAATATTTTGGAACCTATACTTTCTTGGGTCCAAAAATATTAGTAATTAGAGATTTGGGAACCCATACTTGCTTCATAGTATTCCTAAAAACAATTTGTAAAGTATTAGAAAAACAAACTCTATTTGGTCTAGAAAAACTAGAATAAGTAAAAGATTTCCTAATACTAGAACTTGCAGTAGATTTTTCAAATCAAGGTAAAAGGCCTAATTTTCTAGATTTTTATTTAAAATTATTTTTAAAAAAATTTCTTTTTCCTAGTTGATAACCAATACCAGTAGAATATTTTGGAGCAACCTATTTACCAAGAATTTGAGTGAGATTTTTCACTCCATTGGTAAAATTTTCTATGTCTCTTTTTAACAACACATTTTATAGTTTATGATATTTATTTTATTTAATAAATTGATCATTTTTTTCTCTGTAGTAAGCTCAGATTTAATAGTAGAGGTGAAAGCATGTTGTTTCTTTAAAACTTTATATTTATCTTTTAATTCATTAAATGTGTCTTAAATCATTTTCTAGTACTCAAACATTTCCTCATTGTTCATGTTTTCATAATTAGATTCATTTATAGAATAAAAGGAATTTTGTACAATAAATTCAAACGTTACCTCAAAAGTTTTTTCAATGAAGCACATGTTACCTTTGTCACCTTTCTTATCATGTGAATACTTGAACTCACTAGAGTTATCCTCAAAAGAAATATACGTGGCCTTCATTTCCTTATAATACCTTTTATCATTGTCCTTGTATTTCTTCTTATACTTTAACTTTGAATAGTCCCCATTTACATTTCCTCTTCTCTTACATTCATAATAGACTATTTCATTAAAATTATCACCTATCATTTAATCCTTTTTACAGTTTCCCTTGTTTTCATGTTTTCCTTTGTAGTTGTGCTTCTTAAAGAACTTATTTATTTTGTAGAAATTATTAAGTCTCCTAGACAATTTATCCATATAAAGCATCATGTCACTTAGTGATTCTTCATTTCTTAAACTATCAAAATGAGTTTTTTCCTTCTCCTATTCTTTTTATTTAGAAGGAGTGGTCTTGAAAGCCACTAAATTTCTCCTTAGTTCATCATAATATTCTCTGTTGACCTTCAATTCTTCCTCATACATCATAATCTTACCTATCTACTCCATTACTAGCAATGTACTGATATCAAAGGATTCTCTTATTAACACTAAGGTTCCCCTCCATCTGTCTGGTAGACATCTGAGAATTTTCATGATTTTTTACTTAGCTATAACATCCTTTCCCAGAGAAATCATAGTATTTAAAATTTCATTAAACCTATGATACATGTTAGAGAAAGGTTCATCAGGCTTCATTTTGAAGTTATCATATTTAATAGTGAATGTATTAAGTCTCATTTCCTTAAAATTAGTGGTTCTTTCAAGTTAAACAGCTAAATTATCCCTAATATCATAGAATGTTTTAAATGCAGAAATCCTATTGAATTCTATATCTCCTAAATAAAAATATAAGGAATTTATAGATTTGTAGTTATTATTATAACTAGTCTTGGTTGGGTCATCCCATGTATTTCAAGCAGTAGCAGGAATCTTATATTCATTAAAAATTGAAGACCATATCTTAAAACCCATACTCTCTAAAAGTATTCACATCTTAATTTTCCACGGATCATAATTAGTTTCATTGAAAAATAAAGGATTTTTGGTAAAATAATCTTCCAATATATTATACATAACAAAAAATAAAGAATAGGTTTTTAAAGGGATAAAAATTTTGAACTAACAGAATTTTGTAGATATTTAAAAAAATAACTAAAATCATAGTTGAAAATATTTAAAAATCTTTAAAAACATTGAAACTAAAAGATTAAAAATCTTATGATACCAAATTTTGGTTAGAGTAGGATACTCAAGATGTGGTGAATTTAGTTACTATAAAATTTTTTATTAAAACCTTTATTTGAAAATTCCCTAATTTTAAAATTCAAATAGCCCATTCAACCAAAGTAGTAGATTTGTAATATTTTTTAATGTTTCAACTAATTTCTCAAAAGACTTATTAATTTTCAGTTATAGAAATTTGAAAGATTTATATAACTTTTAAATGTAATTTACTAAATAAAAAATAGGTATAATAACTAAATAGTATTAACTATCAAAGTAATATTTAGTTTTAAAAAATATGTGTGAAAATGGAGAAAATTGACTTGAAAAACACATTAGATGAAAAAAAGAGGTTCAGTCTCAAGAAGATGCATAGTCCTATCCACTTGGCTATCACCAGCCACCAATAAATTTATATTAATAAACTTGATCCACATCCTAGATTGGGGTTCACAATAGCACACAAGGCTATCCAAGTCAACAAGACCTCTTCAATGGTTATTTGTGGGAAACAAAATACAAACAGGTCACATAGGGATATCTTCCACAGATATACATGGTTGAAAAATGGTGTCGAAAAATGAGTGAGTGGTGATATCTTGTATCCTTCATCTTAGCTTAGTAGAAAGTGTATGGTTATACTATAGACACACACACTTATTAAAGGTAGTAAAATTATAAACAAAAGATTAGAAATAATGAGAGAGGATTTAGAATGCTTTGAGTGATGTTCTAGATGCTTTTGGACTCCTTCATTAGATCATATGTGATGCTCGAGTCCACTTCTGGAAACAGACACCAAAACAGAGTATTGTGGAAGCTTTGTGTTCTGGTTTCTAGTGAGGTGAGATGCACATTGAAAGTTTTATTTTCTAGGGTTTGTTGCTGAAAGAATTTTAATACTTTGGTTCTCATCAAATCCTTCTTATTCATAGTTAGAAATAATGACGGTTCTTTTTTTTGTCTCTTTCTTTTCTTCATAGTTTACCTCTATATCACACGTTGCTACTTTTTTCTTAGAGGATTTCTTTTTGTAATTTAGAGATCGATAATAGGCCTGAGGGCTTTCTCATACCTTGTTCTATTTTCTAACAATGTCTGCAAAAGATATACAAGATCATTAATATAATAAGAAGTACTGAGTTTCATAAATATGATCATTAGAATTAATTTTGAATTTAAGAGTAAAGATAAATCTCTTAGTATTAAACGGTAGGTCATTCTGTCAATGAACTTTTCTGTCGGTAGTTCAGGGCATTGGTGACTCCTTCTATCAGTAGGTCAGTGCATCGATGACTCCCTCTATTGGTAGGTCAGTGCATCAGTGACTCCTATAGACAGGTCAGTGAGTTAGTGTCACTTAACATCGGTGACTTTTTCTATCATTATCTCAGACTATTGGTGACTCAGTTTTGTATTTGTGGGTACGTCATTTTGTTAGTAATTCATTCTATCAGTGAATAATTTGTTTTGTTAGTGATTCATTCTATTGGCGAGTCATTCTATTAGTGACAAATTTGTTCTATTGGTGAGTTGTTTTGTTAGTGATTAATTCTATGACTTAACTGTCAGTGACTCATAATTATCCATTTTTTCTATTTACCTGACTTAGTATAAACATCAACAGAAGTATGTTAAAATTATAATTGGACATAGATAAAAATAATTAAAAAAATTTGAACATAACTCGCCACGATTTGACATAAATGAACATGATTGAACATGATTTGTGATTATTAAAACTGGAGAGGGACAATAGTAATGTTTAGTTACTTATAAAAAACATGATTATGGAAAATATAACCCTTAATATGTTTTGATATTGAGATAGTGATTTTTAGATAAATAGATGATTTATATGGATAAAGTAAATTGTATAGCATGGACTACCTTGGAACTGATTAATGATTTTGTGACAAAGTGGTTTATGGTATCATTGATGGAGTTAATAGCATTTTTGAATTTAAGTAATATAAATAATAATCTATGTTTTATTTAGTAAATAAGTAATAATTCATTATCTTAATAAGTTTTAATGGTAACTTAGGTTATTACCATGTTTCCTGAGAATACATGATTGGTAAGTTATGATTTAAGAGAAACTTCAAGTTTTTTAAGGGGTTAATGATAAGTTCATTTTTGAAATTTATTGACCTTCTTCCTAAATTTTTGGATATTAATATTTTGGAAGGGTCATAATTTTATCCATTTATGAAATGGTTTAAGTTTTCCTTTGTAAGATGTTTTAGATATTAACATATTGCATCACTATAAGAATATTTATATTTATTGGATAATATATACTATCCATTTTGTTATAATAATTCCTAGAGATAAAAGGAATGAATTATCATTCTATTATAGATATTACAATCTATTAAAAGTAAATTTTAGTGATTCGGGCATAAAAATTCATTTTTGGATATTCATTTCTTGCATTAAGAGATGAATTTGAAATCGATCGAAGAAAAACTAAAGGATAAAATTGTGGTTATGAAATAGAAACATATCAGGTAAGTATATTTTATTATATTATTAGATAGTAAAATAATTCACCAACTTTATGAAAATGATATTGAAACAAAATATATATCATATTACATTTATATTTGATAAATCCTATGGTTTTTTGAATCATCACATATTTATGGTTTTTAGGTCTTTAACTTTATAATGATTATTTACTTTTTTTATCAATGACCTATATCATTCTCTATAATTATTTACCCTTTTATTCTATGTCTACATGTTCACATAACACTAATGTTCTCATAATTAGAAACCAAGTCATGTGTTATTCTATATCACCTTTTTACTTCCCTTTATCTCTTATTAAGAAGATATTTTATTAACATTTTTTATGATGTGGGTTTTTAATTAAATAATTTTCAAATATTAAACCATTGATTTTTGATCAGAAGATCAAATTATGAGGATAAAATTTATTAAAGGTGGGGATAATAAAACACCAAAAAATTATAAAAGAATAACTTTGTATTTGATACCGTAAGGGACATGCAACACTGAGCTTAAACAACCCACAAAATATATTTCTTTCAATTTAATCTCTTCGATAACTTGCTGAACACGCAACCCCGAGTCAAAATTAGCTGTAATATAGTATATAATTATAACCTGACCATTAAATTAAAATTTATTATTAGTAATAACTAAAATAATAAAATTAAGGTTTCTTATTTATTATAAATAAAATAATAATCATTTAAAAAAATGAAATACTTCTTGAAAAACTATATTTTTCCTAAAACATGGTTTAGTAACGCTTTGTGCACATAATTTAAAATTAATGTTTACAAATTTAAGAAAATGTATTTTATAAAATGAACATAATTTTTGGAATAAAAATATAAAAATTATCTTAGGGTAAATTTTAGTTATATTTTAGAAATGTTTCATTTTTTATGAATAGTGAAAAATATAGAATTTTAATTAAAAAGTTACTTTTTTATCTTATTAATAAATTTAAATTATATTTTAAATTGGTTTTTAAATAAAATTTGTTCAATTATATATATATAATCAATTTAGTTCATTATAAACATTTTTATACTGAATCTTGATATTAAAACTTTAAAACTTTTTAACTTTTCTCTTTGAAAACCTGTTTTCTCATCGGGTTTATGGGATTAATTTTAAATGAAAATTTTAAAATTCTTTGGATGGAATTTGAAAAGTTTGATACAATATTTCAAATAATAAAAAATTATATTATCTATTAATTTTTACTTAATTTTTTAAAAATATTAATATTGAAAATGGTAAAAATTATTTATCATGATTAAGATAAATATGGGTTTACCAGGGATTAAACTAAAAATATAAGGGTTGAAATAACCTAAAAACTTGTTTAAAATATATTTTATATCCATTTGTAGACCTTAAAATGTATAATTATATATAATAATCCATTTTGGAATATTTTTTCATGTGAAATACTAAGGTACACCACTTTTCAAAAATTATAGGTGTGTCACTCACCTCACTTATAAAAGGTCATCCACTCTCCTCTCTTCTTCACACCTTCAAACTATTTTTTTCTAAAACATCATAGAAAAATCATTATAATAATTAAATAACATTATCCTAGAATTATTTTTTTGGTCATCAATCCGTTATAGGATTACTTTAGGTATAATCCTAAAGAAGTGATCTGAGAAGGGGTGAGATTCCTCACTATGTGTTTTTCATTTATTTTTTCTTCCAAATTCTTCAAATATTAATAATTTCTAATTATATAGTAACAATAATTTCTAACATATAATTTTATGTTATTAATTTAAGGTAATATCCTAAAACCATCCCTATTTCCATACAATGGATTATTAAATCATCATTTATGTGTATAGTGGAATACTGCCTTGTCAACCGAAGTCATTTGTTATTCCATTACTACCAATCACAGTTGAGTATGATTATATATATAGATTATATTTATCAAATTTAAAATATAATTATATCTATAAATTAAATATATCCTATATACCCTTTTACTTTCCATTTATTAGGGGATATTATAGTGTCGCTCATGTGTACGGCGGACTACCGCCTCACAAAGTGATGTGATTCATTTTTCACTAACGCTTTACATGGAAGGTAATAAGGATAAATTTAATGAATAAATATTATATAAATTAAATAATCATGATATTAATGTAATATTTACCATTTTATAAAGTTAATATACCATTTTATTTCTTACCTTTTCACTCATTGAAATATGATATCATTGTTTATGTATGTGTAGACTAATGCCTTCATGAATTAATGTGACTATCTTTTCATTACAACACCACATGGATGATATATATAAGTATATTTAAAGAAATAATATTTTATTTATGATATTATTATATAGATATAAAGATAAAATATTACTTACCTCCTTTCCATAATGATCCTTGAAAAATGGAAATGTTACTCGTGCGTACGTACGTTATACGGTCTCCAGGATTGTAACATACTTCATTTCTCAAAAACATATTTCATGATTGGTATTAAAAGAATAATTTAAGTATAAAAATTATAACTATTTCATTATAATTATTCTTCAAATGATGAAACTATATAATATGCACAAGAACTAGAACTTTCATAGAAAATAAATAATGAGAAACCAAGGAAATTAACACCCGAAACAATGAAAATAATGAAAGATTATTAATAAAAAAGTGATAAAATGATACAAAAGGGTCATATATGATATTAAAAATATTAATATGGTTATGGTATAAGTTAATAAAATTTTTAAAACCACTATATATGAGGTTAAATTACCCTCAACAATAAGGAAGCATGGGGTAATGGACTTCGTCTTAATTTCCCTTCATTGAGGCATATTGTAACATTATAAACAAAGTTTATTTTATATGGTATATATACCACCCCTTTTACATGTAATATAATTAATAATTAATTCATCATGGTATTCTAATTTTCAAATTTAATTATTTCAACCAAGGGTATTTCACTTGAAAATTAGTAAGTGGTATTGAATTTCATAATTCGACTTCTTTTAAGTGGGTTATATACTTATTAATTTTACATAATATTTTATGATTATGTTAGTATTTAATTTGGAATAAATTATTCCATATATTAAATTGTTTTATTTGGATTTTAATTTAATACACACAATATATTCATTGGTTAATTCTCACTTCATCATTTTGATTGTTTCAAGGGTTTATTTTCATAATCTCATTTTAATCTCTATTATTATACTTTGATTTCCATTGAAGAAAATTATTTGATAATTGATTAATAAACCCTTTAATTTTATTCTCCTATGTTTATTCATTAAATTTTTCAACTAATAATACCATTTTTCACTCTTTGGTTCTTAAAATTATTGAGAAAATGTTTTTAAAGAAAATCTCACTTTATTTCTCTCTTTAGTTGGTAAATATTTCTCATAAAAACAAATGTTATCTAAAAAAAGTTAAAACGTTTTTAACCATTTAAAATTTATTTATTAAATACATTTTCTCCCATTTTTAATTTTTTAAAAAAAATGTTTTGAAATGAATCTTTATGTTATTTTAAATTAGTTTTCCTTTGGATTTTACAGATAAGGTGAAAGGAATCTTTGTTTTAATGTGCATGACATGAAAAAAATTTACAATCATCATGACTAATCAAATATTTTAAATATTTTTTTATAAGTTTAAAAGGTTATTTTAAAATTAAATTATTTTAAAAAAATAGTGAACTTTTAATTTTAAAATGTTTTTTAAGGAAAATTATATTTTCCTCAAGATTGTTTTTAATGATATTTTCAAGTATTTTTATTCTTCAATGACAAAAACCATTTATTTTATTTATTTTACATTAGGGATGTTTTGTATTGATTATATAATTATTCTTTCTCTGGATTATTTATGATTATTTTGATCAAGAATAGTATTGGCGTTCACTTCCATAATCTATTTTTGTAGTCATTAACTTTCACATGAATTATTCACTTTACAATGACCATTAGACAATAAATTTCTCCTAAATATCCATATTATTAATCACGAATATTCTTATTGTTTAAACTATACCTAATTTTTACATAGGTTTTTTATATTTAAAGTTATTTGATTAACTAGATAAGTATTGATAAATTTGTATACTTTACTAAATACAGATATTTGATGATAAGGCATAGTATTCATGGATAAAATAAATTATTTGATATATGAGGAATACTTTGGACATGCAGTGATGGGTGGGGGAATTATATATCCCCTTGATGCATCAATAGGTCTCATGATACAAGTCAGTTGTCCAAATTAAATTGGTTTATATCTGTATATTTAAACCATATTATGAAAGCTATTTCTAGTAGAGGTAACATGATTCCTGAGATCATGACATATAATAATTAATAATTTTATATATTAAAAATTAATTTATTATTATCCATGATACTTTACAATTATATTATCTATGGATTCATTTCATTCTCAATTTATTTATTATATGGAATCTTTTTTTCGTTATTTACCATGCCATATCGATTATTCATTATCTTATTATCCATGAGTTTTTTATAATGATATTATATATAGATGCATTTTATTCTCTGTTTATTGATTAAATGGAATGTTTTTTTTTGTAATTTACCTTTTCATGTTGGTTATTCTAATTGGTTCATGATATCTTCCATTGTACTTAACCCTTAATGATCATTTGATGTTACCTTTATTTTGTTTCCTTTCCAAGGAATCCATGGAGTGTGCTATGATTGATATGTAGGGATATGTTATAGGGAATAAAATTATTTTCAAAAGAAATTATATTGTAACTTTTTTTCAAATATAATATGGGAATAATGTATGTATATATTTTACCAATACTAAAACATTATTCGGTCATTTAGGATGAAATTCCTTATAACTTATCACAATCTAATAAAGTAAGACACTAGCTTCAGGTTACTAGGTTCAGGGTTTTTATAACCTATTTATTTGTTTAAAGGGAATAAATAGGAATTTTTATATTATTAAATATACATAGTAGTATTTTCCTTAATAAAATGAATAATAAATAATTCATTTATTATCTTTTGGTAGTAAATGAAGATAAATTATTTTTAAGGTAAAAGAGATGTTTTTTAAAAATATTTTGTTATATAAAAAGTGTATTTTTATCTTAATGGATTAAATTTATAAATATTAACAAATTGTTTTAATAAAATAATTATATTATCAATCCAATTTAGTGAATTAAAATTAATTTAATTATGTTTATTACACAAGGAATGGAAATAAAGTCATTTTATTCTTCAAAAAAACAATTTTTTCAAAAATGGTTTTTATTACATTTTCTGCATAGATATTATAATTAATTTATACCAATATTTTATTTTCTTTCTGGAAAAATGGAAATAATTTTTGAAACCATCATTTCATAATATTATTATAATTAAAATTTTATATTTTTCTCAAAAAACTATTTTTTGAGTGAATAATGAAAAATATTGATTTTTTCAAAACTATTTTTGAATTTAAATCAAGTAATTTAAAAATATTATTTTGTTTTAGATTTAGTTTTAAAGTAAAATAAGATCTATTTGATTTAAAATAATATAATTAATTTTATATAAATCACCATTATCTTTTATTTTGGTATAAGTTCATTTTTAGTCTTTAAAATTTCATTTTTTAGAAGAACTATTATTCATTATGTTTTTCATTATGATATTAAAAGTAATTTCTTAAAATTATTCAAACTGAATTTTGAAAAATCTATTTCATATTTTCAATTAGGATTTCTAAATTTATTTATGATATCAATTTCATTTTTTTTCCTTAGGAATGGTAACTTTGGCAAAAGTATTGTCACGATGGTAAAAGGGTAAAATGGGATAATAAGGTTCACTAAGAAATATGGTCACAAAATAATATATTAATTCTAATTGGATGGGATAATTTTGGACCTTAACACATTTTTTCTATTTTTAGTATTTTAAGTATAATTTTCCTTTGATTATGACCTTTATATTATTTTAAGAAAATGATAATTTCAAAATTTCACTCTCATTCCTTTAATATCTATATTATGTTTCCCTAGGTATAAAAAGAATTTATGAATGGTAATAAATGGTTATATTGAAGATAAATATTTTTTGTGATAGTAATTTATTTTTTATTTTTAGTGATAGTATAATTACCTTGAGCGCTTATGTAACACTTACGTGACATATGTGCAAGTAGTAAAAAAAGAAAGTAAATTATTTTAAAGACATTAAAAGTGATTATTTTTTTATTAATTTTTGTATTATAATGAATTTATTGGATAATAATAATTTATAATTGATGCTTAAAGAGTTTATATTTTAATTCCATTATTTTCTTTATGTATTTAAAGTTAACTTTTTTGAATATTCTTGAAAATGAATTTAAATATTATTAAATGTTTAAAAGTTATATTTAAATTAGTATAAAATCATGGTAATACTAAATTAAATTAAATGTATGGGAAATTTTTTATAATATCATTAATTTTTCATTTATGTTTCACTTTTCATTTTTAAAATTACTTTAATGGCCCTTGAATATAGGAAAAAATATTACAACGGTTAAGGTCAACCCGAGTTAACAATGAGATTAAACCAAAAGATAATGTTTCGAATGAAACATAAACCTATAGAAATTTTCTTTTTTGATTATATTTTATGTGATTCAGATACTAATTATATATTAAGATTTTAGAAATTTACATGATTTCCACCTACCTCACTTATAAAATGGATTCATCAATCCTCTCTCCTCACACTTTCTTAGTTATTTATCTTTACCAATACCGACTAAAATCCCTTTTAAACCATCATACCCATGTACTATAGGTTTCTTTCTCACCAAAATACCAACTTAGAAGGTTTAAGGTGTAATACAAAGGAGTTTTCTTAAAGAACAAATATAACTTTTAACTGAGTGTTTTCTTAATTATTTATTCTACTACCTCATTAAAATATTATTTAACCATGATAAAATAATAACATATATATCTTAACTATACCAATATTTTTTTATTATTATGGTACATACCTTTTTCATCTCTAATTCCATCCTCTATAAATTAAAACATCGCTCAAGCACATGGGTGGACTACCACCACTAAGAAGCGATGTGTTTAATTTTTCATCACAAAATCACAAGGATGGTTATTATTATGTATTTAATTAATATTTATGATATTTATGACATGATTATTATTTTTTAAGATAACATATTACTTACCTTCTTACCCTTCCATCTATTGTAAAATTATAACGTTGTTCACGTGTATATGTAGATGATCACCTCCACGAAGTGATGTGAGTTATTTTTCATTTTCATATTTTAAAGATGATTATAAAATTTTATTTAATTTATAAACATGATATTTATTTAATTATTAATATTCTTAATATTATTGAAAAATTACCTCCTTGACCATAGTCAACATAGCAATGTTTTTTGGGGATTATGAATTTAATATCCTTAAAACATCTTCCACTGACTTACTTGATTTAATAACTATATAAGGAATGATAACAACAATAAAGGAATAAACCAATAAATTCACTTAATCAAGTATAAAATTAATAAAATTTTATTATACAATATTTAATGTATATATGTGGTGAGTAATACATGAGGTAAGGTACTTTATTTTAAAAATATTATTTTAAATATTCCTTTCCATCTTTTTTTCTTCAAAGTTGAGATTATTTTAAATGTTTTAAAAATGTGATTAATTACTATTCAAATCTTGATAAATTAATTTTTAATTTTTAATTTCTTTAAGAAAATTTAAAAATGAATCTTTGCAACATTTTTTATGGTTTTATTTTTACTTTTTATAAAAGTGGGAAAATAATGTTTTTAACGTATATGGATTGACTTCCCTTTCCAACCAATATAGGCATTATTCATTATCATGATTCCTTGAAAATTTTACATGTTTATTTTAAAAAAATATATCTCAATATTCTAGAAATTTTTTTTAAAAAAAAAAAATCTAAGGAAACATAAAATTTTTCTAATCTTTATATGATTACTAAAGTGGTATTACTTATGGGATTTAATGCCTATTCAAATGAGTTTTACGGATAAATTGAAATATATATTTCTTCATTCATTCTATGATTATTTTATATTTTATATTAATTAATAATTATCCAAATATATATATAATTATGGGTGAGCTCGATATAACATTCTAATGCATTGGGTAAAGTGATGCAGTTTACGGGTGATAGCTTACTCCTAAGAGATATGGGAATTATCTCATTAGGAAATTCTATTATAAGGTTTATTATAAAGATGAATCCAATAATAAGGTCCAAATATACCTATATGAAACTTTATACTATGGTTTTTAAAGTAAATATATTTATTTCATAAAGTAATCTAAAGGGTTTATGTTTAAATGAATTTGTATGCCCCTTTGAAGGGTAAAAATTATGTTTTTAAAGAAAAAATTTTTATAAGTGCTTATGTTTTATAAAAAACCATCATTATTGTTTTTCCTTTATGATTTCTTATGAAATATTTTATGAAATCCTTGAACAATGATTTTTATTTATTAAATAAGTAGATGATTATTTTACTTAAAAAGTTTATTATGAAGAACGAAAACTTTCTTATGGTTTTTCATTAATTTCAAATGGATTAATGATTTTCCTTTATTTTTATGTCACTTAATGATATTTTTGTAACATTCACATATTTTAAAATATTTTTCACAAGTCTTCAGGTTTTTTAGGTAATATAGAAATCTTAATGGTGACACGTATTGAACAAATAATGTGTAATGAATGAAAAAGAAGTGTAAAAATAAGAACCCATTTTTGTGGGAAAAATATAATTTTAGTGGAAGTGGCCACTTATTTGGTAAGGGTTTGATTTTTAAGGGTTATTTTGAAATTATATAAAACCTTATACCAAAAAGATCCAAAAAATTTAATAAAGTGAAACCCTTATTATAAATCATGTAATAATGTGTTGTTTAAGGTATGGATTTTATATTTGGTATCAGGGGATAGGTTTATATATCTTTAGAGGTTTGGATGATTAATGTGAGAATATTTTAAGAGTGTTAGGTGCTGTTATTTTTCAATAAGTCAAATATTGATCATTATTTTAAAGTAATTAATAGTATTTTGAAGTTTTATATAATGAGAGTACCCCAAATACATTAATTGTTTTTTAATAGATGTTTGAGGTATATGTAACGCTTAAGTTTAACTTTTATTCTAGTGAAAAAGTTATTTTTGGAAGATTTATTTTTGACTTTTGTGAGAATAAGTTATTTATAGCCTTTAGTTTTAATATGATCTTTGTTGTTAAGGTAATTGTGGCTGATAAAAGTATTATAACATTTTGGGAACATATGATCTATTGTATAGATAACCGTGGGATTGAAAAGTATTTTGGGTGACTAAATGTTTTTTTAGGATGTTCAGTATATTGGGAAAATTTTATAATTAAATTAAATGGAAAGATTATTCTCTAAGAGTTACTTTATTTGAGAAATAAATATAGAATTATTTTTTGGATGTGTGTATGATTTTAGTATAACTTTATGGTAATTTAGGTTGTTTATGGAATAATTAGGACATTTTAGAGATTATATGATTAGAATATATACATTTTTATTAGGTGACTTTAGGAGTGATTGATGTTATATATAGATAAATTTTAAATTTATCTTAGAATAATATATGACCACATTATTTTAATCTTTGGTATTTAGTTTTAGTCTTGTATATTTTGAAAAAAATTATGGTTAGTTATTTATGGAATGATTTAAGTTGAACTTTAGGAATTATTTTTGAGGATATGGAGATTAATATAGTATTTATTCATATAAAGTTTTATTCATATTTTATATTATATTAACTTGTTCAAAAAATTTGTTTTTTATTGGATATAAACAGGAGAAATAATTTATCATACTTTTGTGGATCTTGTGATCTATAGAAAGCTAATTTTAGTTCTCCTGAAATGAAAAATTCATCATTTTTAATTTAGAATTTGGGATGAAGTAGAGGTGTAAGACTACTTAAAAAATAACTAAAGGATATATTATGTTTATGGATTTATGGAAATCAAGAAAATATATATTTTCATGTTCACTGTGTTGATAGTAAAAGAATCCCTCAAACTCTATAAAAGGTATCTTAAAATGAAAATGTTTTCCTTTTATCATTATTTTTGATGAATTCATGGTCTCTTATCCCTTTGGGGAAATGAAATTTTAATTCAAATATTCTTCCATGATAAAATTATTTTCATAAAAGTATAATGTTGTTGACAATAATTTTCATCCTCTTTAGTAGTGATTTCTCTTTCTTGTCCATATTTTCACTTCCTGACAATGTTTTCCTTATTTGGGAACCCTATTATGTGATATTCCATGTGACCTTCATATTTCTCTTCTCATATTTTCATAAATATGATTTACCATCCCTTTTTTATTATGTGGGTATTCAAAAAAAATTAAATATTAAAATTGGTTTTCCTTTCATGATCATATTTCTTTCTTCCACTCCTTGGAATTGATGTTAAAAAATATATCAAAACATTTTTATTGTAAATGATATAAAATTATAAGGAAAACATTTATTTAAGGGGTTATAATCTAACAAAAAAATATATTATACTCTATTTTCTTTAAATAATAAATTCTATAATATGGAGTATATGTAATTTTTAAATTAAAATAAACAATAATAAACTACAAAAATATTATTATATGTTAGTTATAACCTATTCATTAGTTTTTAAGGTATTAATATTAAATAACATATTGTGAAATATATGTATAATTTTTTTTCATAATAAAATTAATAATCAATTATTCATTTATTAGTAATTAGTTGGAAAGGAAGATAAAATACTTTAAAGGTAAAAAATATGTTTTTCATTAAATTGTTTTTATGTGAACCTTGTATTTTAACCTAAATAGATAAAATTTATAACTATTGATAAATTATTCTAATGAAATAAATAAATTATATATCCAATTTAATGAATTAAAATTCATTTAATTATGGTTATTCAGAAGGGAATGTGAATAAAATCAGTTTATGCATCAAAAAATATTTTCATCAAAACTGGTTTTTATTGAATTCTGTATACGGATATTATAATTAATTTCCACCACATTTAGAAATTATTTTTCAAAAAATGGATATCACTTTTCAAATTATCATTTCATAATTTTATAAGAATTAATTTTGGATATTTTTTTTAAAATATTTATTTTTGAGTCAATAATGAAAAATGTTGAGTTTTGAAAAATATTTTTTCTCTTCAAATCAAATAATTTAAAAAAATATTTTAATTTTGGATTTTGTTTTAAAGTTTTATAATATATATTTTATTTAAAATAATCTAATTAATTTCATATAAATCATCATTATATTTTATTTATATATAACTTTGTTTTTAGTCTTAAAAAAAAATTCAGAAAAACTATTTTTATTGGGTTTTGCATTATTATATTAAAAATAATTTCTCTAAATAATAAAAAATAAACAAAAAATGTATTTCATATTTTTAATTAATATTTTTAAATTTAGTAATTTTTTCAATTTTATTTTTGATCATTATGAAAAGTTAATTTTGAGAAAATATTGTTGCCATAGTAAAAGGGTAAAATGAGTTAATTAAGTCTATAACTAAGTGATAAGGTCACAAATTATTATATTAATTATTAATGGGGGATATTATTTCAACCCTTATCAAATTATTTGTTAATTAAAAATTATTTACTGACACTTTCATTTCATTGTGACCTTTATATTATTTAGAATAAAGGATGATTACAAAATGTCACTCTCTTTATTTTAATATTTTTAATATGTAGTCTTGTGGATAAAAATAAGTTATTCACGATTCTATTTTTTTTTAATTTCAATAAATTATTTTTATGATATTAATTTATTTTAAATTTATAGTGAATGTATAATTACTTTGAACACTTATGTAACATCAACGTAGTGCTTATGCAAGGAGCAGAAAAAAGGAGTAAATTATTTTAAAAACATTAAAAGTAATATGTTTTGGATAAATTTTTGTGCTACAATGAATTTATTGGATAATAATATTGTATAATTGATGGTTAAATAGTTTTTTATTTAAATTAAATTTTTTTCTTAATGACTTTAAAATCAAATTTTGTGAATAATCTTGAAAATAGAGTTAAATGGTAGTGAATGTTTAAAAATAGATTTTAAATCATTTTAAAATCATGGAAATATTATATTAACACATATAGATGGTAAATTTTCAATAATATCATGGGTGGTTCATTTATGTACCACTTGAAATTTTTAAAATTAGTTCCATGACAATTAAATACTGAAATAATTATTACAACTATTAAGGTTAAACAGGGTTAATCAGGTGTTTAAACCAAAATATATGGTTTAAATGGAACCTAAACATATATAAATTTAATTTTTTGAATATATTTAAACATTATAATCCTTATATTTAAAAATATGGTGCTTTGGAGGCATTTTACAAGAGTTATATACTTATTATATATTAATATATCATCTTTTTATAAGATTCATGTCCAAATCACTTATAAAAGGGAATATCCTCTCCTATCATACTCATAAATTTTTAGCCATTTGGGTCAAAAAATATCTACCCAAATCCCTTCCCAATTCCTAGACGTTTTTTTCTCACCAAAATACCGAAATAGGTTTCTCAAAAAAGAGGTATAACTCTTAACCAAGTGTTTTCATGTTTATTTCTTTTTATACCGCCTTAAAATATTCTATAATCATGATGAAATTATAACATCAATATATTAAATATAATTAAATTTTATTATGATTTTGGTACAACACATTTTCATCTCCTTTTCCTCCCAATGGGAAATGAAAACATCGCTTGTGTGTACATGTGGACTATAGACTCCACAAAGTGATGTGTTTCATTTCTCATCAACACCTTACAGAGATGATTATTATGTTGGATTTTATGAATATATATGATACTCACGACATAATTATTATTCTATAAAGGCAATATATTACTTTTTTTTCTTACCCTTCCAATCATTTGAAAATGATAATCTCGTTCGTGTTTACGTATGGACTAACACCTCCATGAAGTGATGTGATTTTTTCATGTACAACGTTCATGGATGATTCAAAAATTATATTTAATGTATAAAAATAATAAATATTCAATAATTAATATTCTATAGATGATGAAATAATGAACCCTTTGAACATGGTCATCCTACAAGATTTGTTTTAGGATTATGAACTGAATGTCCTCAGAACATCAGACATGAACTTAATAGATTTGATAATTATGTAAGTCATGGTAATAAATGAAATAAATGGGATATTAATAAGTTAATAAACCGGAAAATATTTATTTAGAAATTATAAAAATTAATTTGTGTCTATTATATATGGTATAAAATATGTGGGTGATGAGTTAGACTCTAGGTAAGGGACTTTCTTTGAAAAATATTTTTTTATTGTTTTTCTTCCTTATAAAGTTTATTTTAAATATTTCATGAATTTTATTAATTTTTTTTCAAATTTTAATAAATTTTATTCTCAATTAAGTTTTACTTTATTTATAATGTATTAAAAAGGAATCTTTTCAACATTTTTTGTAAGTATTTTTAGACTTTTTACAGAAGTAAAAAAAAGATTGTTTTTAACCATATAAGTCTTGAATGTACTTCCCCACCATCATATCCATTATTATTAATCAATATTTTTTTAATATTTTTTGTTTTCATTTTCAAATAAAATATTTATCTTAATATTATCAGATTTTTTATTTTTTAAAATTTTCTCTAAGCAAAGGGAATATTTTTCACATCTTTATGAGATAACTGAAAGTGTCATTTATTATAGGCTTAAATTACAATTAAAATGGTTTTTATTATTAATGTTATAGATATATTTGTTTTATTTATGCTATGGTTCTTGGAATTTTAATATGAATTATGTGTGAATCTGATATAGCTATGATCATTGGTAAACTAGATAAAGCTCTCTAATAAATTGGGTAAAGTGATGGATTTTATTAGTAAAAGGTTTATCCTAAGAGGTATGGTAATTATCTAGTTGGTTGATTCTATTATAAGAGTTATTGTAAGTAAAATGTAAGTATAATTTCATAATGTACCTACATGATTGTTTTCAGTTAAAAATGTGGTAGTTGTGTGTGACCCCAATGGTATGATTAATTTTGGGGAATTTAAATTATTTCAAAATTATTAACAATGGGTTCACCATTTTTTAACACCTTATAATGTTTTTTGTTCGTGGAGACATAAACACCCAATTATTCCCTTATTTTAGATGTTTCATGAACCTCCTTTCCAAATGCAGTTGGTTATTGGGAAATGGATCCAATGATGCTTAGTTACTCACATTGGTCAAGGGTATGGGAGGTCAATATCATCACACCCTTTTGGGGGGAATTATTGTATTCTTTGGGACTCTCCTATATATTTAAGATTTTTTTTAAAATACATTATTAAATCCCAAACCCGACATGTTCTATCCTTAAATTTATAATCAATTATTAGTATTTATTAACTTTATAATCATCTATCTGTATCTAAGGTTCTTTATTAAAAGACATGTTTGTATATATATGAGGTTCTAAATTAATGGTTCCCTTTTTTGAATGGATTATATATTCTTATATCACTTATTGTTACAATTATATTTTTAAGACACATAGTGGAGTGCTCTAGTATTTATCATAATCCAAGAATATAGAGTTCATTTTTATGTCTAGATTATCCCCAAGAGATGAGATTCCTATGTATCCTTGTGAAAAAAAGTAGGACCCACGTAGTTTAGTGCCACTTAACAAGACACATCATATATTTTAAGTTCATGCGATGAGGACCAAACCATATAATTTAACATCATATGGAAAGGATATCTGGGTGAAAGGTGTCTAGTCAAAGTTTGTTGTGGGACTTATTCTAAAACATGATAGAGGACCTGGAAAGAATGTATCCTCCCAGGATATATGTGACCTTACTGGGAATGTGTCCCAGAGAAAATTAGGATTTATTTTGGGGTGTTGGTTTTGAAACATAGGGGGTATTACTGTAACACCCCAGGTAAATAAAGAGTATGAAATTTTCACATTTATCCATATTTGTGAATAAAATATTAATATAACTGTAAAGGGGACGCTATGCTCGACGGCGTACCCAACACGCAACAACGAGTTTCTTGGGAATCTTACGTTGCACTCTAATAATAAAATAATATTATTTTAAATGGCAGTTAACACCTAGTTGTTGTGATGGTGGGAATGAATAGAACTAACTAAAAAATGATTATATATGTTTGTCAAATATTTTTACTTTTTACAATAAATGTTAGAGGATTAAAAATGCGAATGAATCCAATTTTAAGCGTAAACATTCTAATATTCTTTAAAAGGTCGATTAACAGCCTTTTGATGGAGAACCTCTTTTAAATCCACTTTTTGATAACTTTATGTGTTATATTTGACAAAATAAAATTATTCTTTACAATCGGGACATCAAAATTTACTTTGTGTAAATTTTTGGTATTTTTCCAAAAAAGATCAATTTTTAATGAATAATGAAAAATGTTGTATTTTAATTCAAAACCTCTTTTAATATAATTTATTTATATGATTAGATTATATTTTTAATAGGTTTTAAAGTGAAATTAGAATATATTTATACTATTTAATCAAATACTAGTCATTGGAATTAATTTCACTTTGAAATTTGACTTAAACTAGTGTTAATCTTTTGATATATATTGTTTCTTAAAAACACGCTATTTGTTTTGACAACGGGAATTAATTATTAAATTAATTAATGAAACTTATATGTTTTTAATTTTTTAAAATAGACATCATTTTTTAATTTGGAATATCAAATATAGCCTAGGGTGAATTTTTGGTAATTTTCTGAAAAACTTAAATTTTTGATAAATAGTGAAACCACTAAGTGGTAATTATAAAAACTGATTTTCCGTTTAAATAAACTTTTTCCACCTTTCTGTTTTGAATTTCAAAAATAAAACATCCATGGTTGTCATTAATAATTAAAATTTGGTTCAATGGGATTAAAATAATTTTTTGGTGAATAGTAACTTATTAAGTTTTTAATCACGATTAGAGGTAATTAGTGTAGTTTAAGGTAAAAATAATGTTTTAATAATATGAGATGAGCTTGACACATGTCCTACACTCATTGGATGAGTCATGGCCGACCAAGAAAATCCATGGGTCAACTTGGGGACCCCATGGAGCCACTTTGGTTGGAAAATGACATAAATACCTTTTTATTTAATGTTAAAATTAAAATGACACAAACATGAGTTGTTTAACAAAAACAATTTTTACATGGGGTTATAAAAGTCATATTTTTTACTATAAATATTCATTAGAAATATAAAAATATTTCCTACATCATAGTAGTTTTTTTATAATTTTTAGACATTAAATAAATTAAATTATTTATGACATCATGATGATGCAGTGATGACCTCATTATTTAACGATATAAATAAAATGGAAAGATAATGTAAAATATAAGACCTACACATGTCCAAAACCTATTGGATGCATGGATTTTTAACCCTTATCACCTTATCCTAGAATTATATCAATGTGGGACCTTTTAAATCCGAAGCCCAATTTCAAATAAAGTAACATTTCTTTACTTTCCAAGAGTGCCCCTCCTCTCCTCTTATAAAAGGTTCCCACCTCTACCTCCTTACCCACACTTCCAAAGACTTTGGCTCGGACAACCCCTGCCCATTTTGTCTCTCCACATCCCTCTCTTACTCCTTGAAGCCTGACTTTGGGCAGAAGTCTTCCCAAGGAATCCTTTGAGCTCAAACCAAAGGGAGTTACCCAATTTTAAGGTAATGTCTTCACTTGTGTTCTTTTGTTTTATTTTGCTTCTACAACCCCCTAAACTCTTTTTATTCATTTATTTTGTAACAACACAAGTATATTCCATATACTAGGATGTATTTATAAGAAGTATTATAGCTACAATTACACACACCTACATCTAATGGTTAAAGAACATACTATTTCCATGGATGGCGAATTTCTGCCTCCTGAAACGATGATTGTTCAACATTCTTTTAACACCTTAAAAGGTGGCCATTAAGATGACACTATATTTATATATGATATATAATATGTTTATTTTTTCCTTAATCTTATTTATTTTCATTTATGTCATACCTTTATGGCTTCCATTATGAGTATACGCGATATCTTCATTTTAGGAAGTGCGGACTACCGCCCCCTCAAAGTGATTTGATTAGTTAATACCATATGTGGTATGTATAAAGGATATATTTAATTATATTATATATTATACAATACTGTAATTAAAATACTATTATGTATCATTATGTTTTAATTCCATTAAATATGAAATAGAAATGGAAGTAGCGTTCATGCGTACGTACGGCTTACCGTCTCCATGAATGGTGCATTTCATCTCTTAACTCTAAATGTTATGTAATATTATAAATGCATGAATATAATGGATATATGTGATATATATGATATATAAATCATGAATAAAATTCTGTATATAATGTATATTTTACCACATGAACAACTTGTAATTATAAAGAGTTTTTTTTTTGACTCAAGTACCAATGATCGTTAAAACGACCATTATTAACTTAAATAATAACATAGTGTTCATGACATGGTAATAAGTGATATAAAAGGAATAATGAACATTAAAAAGGGTTATTAAGGAAGTATAAATTAACTCAAGTATATTATTCAGGAGATTAAAGAACGATCGAGTCAACTCGGACTCGAGGTAAGGGATCCTACTCCTCTCTTTCTTTTTAAGTACACTCTTTTATGTCATTCATTTTAATCTCATATTTCTTATGATTGGGATGTTCTTTTATATTAATCCTAATTTAATTCTTATTTTAATATGATGAGAGACCCTATTTTCTCTCATCAATCCATTTTGGAAGTTATGAGTGGCGCTGTTAGGCTACCGAATTTTCGTAAGAGATCTAACCTCTCTCTTTATTTTTAAGTACTCTCCTTTATGATACCTCTTTAAAGATCCTCTTTGTTATGATGGGGGATGTTCTTTTATATTCCTATTTCTGTACATTTTATTTTAATATGATGAGAGGTCCTATTTGATCTCATCAATCCATTTTTTGAAGTTTTAAGTGGTACCGTTAGGCTGCCGAGTTTTCGTAAGGGATTTTTCATCTAACTTTTATTCCCATGGGATTTATGTTGCATTTGCCATGATTTCCTTTGAGTGGTTTATGTACTGCCCATTATTTTACTCATTGTGTAATATACTTTCATTTATGAGTATTTACATCAATGTTGTATTGTCTTTCTTTCACGGGGTGTATGTTTCGAAAGTTACCAAAGTCGGTAAGGGAACATTTCACCCTCCTCTTTTTAAAAGACTTCTTTTGTTATGTCTTTTAATTCACATACTATTATGTTGGGATATGTTCATATATATCCTTATTGATGTAAATTTTATGTCCAAGTGATGAGATACCCTTTTTATCTCTCATGAACTCTTTTTCTTAATTTTGAAGTGACGGCGTTAGGCTGTCGAATTTTTGCAAGGGAACTTCTTAACCCAATTTTGATTCTTTGGGATAAACTTGTACTCATTGAATATGTCATTCTATGAATATGTGTGAATGTACTCTGATTGTTTTACACTTAATATCCACTTATATTTTGTGTATTCGTTTGTCACGCATAATTATGTCATTGATTTATCCTTAATCCAAGGATATCGTCTTTGTATGGGACTTCGTCTCAAACTCCATTCATTGAGGCATATTTTTGTTTTATACATAACATTATTTTATATGGTGTATAAACCCCTTTTAATTTTATGTTTATTCAAAAGGAATATTTTTCTACAAAGCATTTACTAAACGAAAAAATGGAATGTTTTTGTCATACGTATGTGGCGACAACGACTTCTCTGCCGCTGTGACCATTATTTGAGTTTCAACTTCCTCTACAAGCCATACCTTATTTTTAAAAGAAAAATAAATACCATGTTTTACTTTTCTTTTATTTTTGTATTGAAAATGGTTTTCATAATGTTTTTATATCAATGTGTTGTATTGATATCTTGTTATTGAAAGGTAGAAATGTTATGTTTCCTTTATGCATGTTTTATGTGATAAGATTATATTATGGTTCTTGGGCATTGTTATGAATACGGGTGGTTCTGTGATAAAATAAGGGCGGGTGAGCCCGATATAGCTCTCCAATGCATTGGGTAATGTGAAGGAGTGAAATGTTAAGGTTTCTCCGAAAAGATTTAGGGAATATACTGTGGTGGGTATTCCAAACGTAACCAAGAGGGTTACTCCCTACGTAAGAATGTTATGAATGCCTCAAGTTACCTTTACGTATTATGATTTCTATGATTTATTCATGATTTTATGAGGTATGTTAAAGTGCTTATGTTTTATGGGTAAATAATGATTTCATTATTATGTTTACATGTACTCATGTTTCCTTTCCATATTTTTATATCCCTTACTGAGCTTTTTATGCTGATACCAAGTTTTTGAAATGTTTTTCACAGGTCAAGGGAAAGGTACATGATATGATGATAGTGTCAAGGAAGTGCCAAGAAAGAATCCATGTTTTATTTTAAATATGTTTCCGTTGATGGGAAAATGAATACTGTCTTTTATGTAACCACTTTGTTTAAATGTGGAATGTAATGCAAGTTTTATGATCTAATTCTCTAAAACTCTAAACCTGAAAAGATCCCCAATGTGAAATCTTGTAATAACTCAAGATTAAGTAAGGTTTAAGGCTGGGTCCTTATAGTTGGTATCAAAGGTTGGTTTAGATAACTTTAGAGGTTATGGTATTCTCTAGGCATAAGTGACATTACCATAATGGTTAGGATTTCAGAAAGAGTCCTAGTTTTAGATAAAGTAAATGAGTAAGTATATCTTAGTGTTTATCTTCCTCATTTGTACATAGTGGTTTTGTTGATATACTCACACTGACATTTCTGTTTTTAGTGAATGGATGGATCTAGCAGGCACCAAAGTGACAATAGGTTTGAAGGAAACTGTGGTGGTTCTCTGATTAAGAGACTGGATGAAATGGGGGATTCAATGAGGAAACTCGTGGTTGTTCTAAACCAACTATCAAGGAGTCATGATCAACCACTTGTACCTTGGTATGTTCTGTAATGCATCATGTACGAGATGACCAATCGATGTGGAAGTTCAGGTAATAATTATAAAGGTAACCATTAGGGTTTATATGATCCTTGCTTTTGAGGTAATTACGGATTATTATATATTATGATGGAAATGAAAATCATGAGATAAACTTGATGATAAAATATGATATGATTATTTTTGAAGATTTTATCTCGTTTTGGGGAAAGTTTTAAGAAATATATAGTTTTGGAAAAAGGACAACACGCAGACCCTGTGACAACCCGTCGTGTCGGACAAAGCTGCGGGAATCGAACCCACAACCAAAGTGCGACTGGTATTTATTGCCTACCACTGGACTACATGAAGTCCCTGGTTAGATTGACTGATTCTTTTTAGTTATATGATTTTATTAATTAAGAGTAATTTTATTTTGGATTATCTATGTAAATTTATTAACCTATCATGGAGGATATGTGATTAGGTTAATTACTTTTCAATACGAGACATTAAGAGCAATTGATGTTGTTTGGAGATAAATGTTATGATTTAACTTGGAGGACTATGTGACTAAATCCTTCAAATATTTGGGTTTCAATCTTAGTTTGGTTTACTTTGAAGAATTTTATGGACAAATTTTTTATTGAATGATCCTCGTTGAACTTTGGGTTTTGTTGGACAAATTTTGGATATTAAGAATAGATTTTCTTTTTATAAAGGGTTATCCTTTTCTGGATTATCTGATCTTGTACTAAACTTTTTGGTTTTGGTTTTGGTTAGAGTCTAAAGACATGGGAAGTATATAGTTTTCTTTTTTGGATTAGGTGATTCTCTAGAAGTTGATTATAGTACTCTTAATGTGAACAAGTCTTCCTAAATACTCGTCTTTTGGAGAAAATATGAGTTTGTGTAAGAAATCTAATAAAAGTTGGAAGTCAACATGATAAGTGATTATGTTTCCTTATGAATAAATTCCTCAATAAAAAGAAACTTAAAACAAAAATTTTGTCTATTAACTTTTACTATTGGGGAATCGAATACCGTTTAACCCATCACAAGTTTGTGATTTTTTTGTGGTTAACTTTTTCCTAAACATGTTTTCTACCACTCTCCATCAGAACATGACCCTATGTTTTCTCCTCCATGTCCATGTTTTCCTACATGGAATCCTAGTATGGGTTAACTCGGGTGACCTCTGTAGTTCTCTTTCTTTATTTTAAAGTGATTGTTTTACCGACTCTTGTTCCGATGTGGGATTTTCAATGAAGCTTCCAAGCCCAATTTTAAAATTGTGAGGACGCAATTCCCAAAAGGGGGGAAGGATGTAACACCCCAGGTAAATAAAGAGTATGACATTTTCACATTTATCCATATTTGGGAATAAAATATTAATATAACTTTAAAGGGTACGCTATGCTCGATGGCGTACCCAACACGCAACAACGAGTTTCTTGGGAATCTTACGTTGCACTCTAATAATAAAATAATATTATTTTAAATGGCAATTAACGCCTAGATGTTGTGATGGCGGGAATGAATAGAACTAACTACAAAATGATTATATATGTTTGTCAAATATTTTTACTTTTTACAATAAATGTTAGAGGATTAAAAATGCAAATGAATCCAATTTTAAGCGTAAACATTCTAGTATTCTTTAAAAGGTCGATTAACTGCCTTTTGATAGCGAACCTCTTTTAAATCAACTTTTTTAAAACTTTATGTTTTATATTTGATAAAATAAAATTCTTCTTTAGAATCGGGACATCAAAATTTACTTTGTGTAAAGTTTTGGTATTTTTCCGAAAAAGTTCAATTTTTAATGAATAGTGAAAAATGTTATATTTTAATTCAAAACCTCTTTTAATATAATTTATTTATATGATTAGATTATCTTTTGAATTGGTTTTAAAGTGAAATTAGAATATATTTTTACCATTTAATCAAATAGTGGTCATTGGAATTAATTTCACTTTGAAATTTGACTTAAACTAGTGTCAATCTTTCGATATATATTGTTTCTTAAAAACACGCTATTTGCTTTGACAACGGGAATTAATTATTAAATTAATTAATGAAAATTATATGTTTTTAATTTTGTAAAATAGACATCATTTTTTAATTCTGAATATTAAATATAGCCTAGGGTGAATTTTTGGTAATTTTCTGAAAAACTTCAATTTTTGATGAATAGTGAAACCACTAAGTGGTACTTATAAAAACTGATTTTCCGTTTAAATGAAATTTTGCCACCTTTGTGTTTTGAATTTAAAAAATTTGACATACATGGTTGTCATTAAGAAGTAAAATGTGGTTCAATGGGATTAAAATAATTTTTTGGTGAATAGTAACTTATTAAGTTTTTAATCGCGATTAGAGGTAATTAGTGTAGTTTAAGGTAAAAAAAATGTTTTAATAATATTAGATGAGCTTGAAACATGTCCTAACCTCATTGGATGAGTCATGCCCGACCAAGAAAATCCATGGGTCAACTTGGGGAGCCCATGGAGCCACTTTGGTTGGAAAATGACATAAATACCTTTTAATTTAATGTTAAAATTAAAATGACACAAACATGAGTTGTTTAACTAAAACACTTTTTACATGGGGTTATACAAGTCAGATTTTTGACTATAAATATTAATTGGAAAGATAAAAATATTTCCTACGTCATAGTAGTTTTTTCATAATTTTTAGACATTAAATAAATTAAATTATTTATGACATCATGATGATGCAGCGATGACCTCATTATTTAACGATATAAATAAAATGGAAAGATAATGTAAAATATAAGACCTAAACATGTCCAAAACCTATTGGATGGGTGTATTTAGAACCCTTATCACCTTATCCTAGAATTATATCAAAGTGGGACCTTTTAAATCCGAAACTCATTTTCAAATAAAGTAACATTTCTTTACTTTCCAAGAGTGCCCCTCCTCTCCTCTTATAAAAGGCCCCCACCTTTACCTCCTTACCCACACTTACAAAGCCTTTGGCTCAGCCAACCCCTACCCATTTTGTCTCTACACATACCTCTCTTACTCCTTGAAGCCTCCCTTTGGGCAGAAGTCTTCCCAAGGAAGCCTTTGAGTTCAAACCAAAGGGAGTTACCCGATTTTAAGGTAATGTCTTCACTTGTGTTCTTTTGTTTTATTTTGCTTCTCCAACCCCCTAAACTCCTTTTATTCATTTCTTTTGTAACAAAACCAGTATCTTCCATATACTAGGATGTTTTTATAAGAAGTATTAGAGCTACACTTACACACACCTACATCTAATGGTTAAAGAACATACTATTTCCGTGGATGGCGAATTTCTGCCTCCCGAAACGATGATTGTTCAACATTATTTTAACACCTTCAAAGGTGGCCATTAAGATGACACTATATTTATATATGATATATAATATGTTTATGTTTTCTTTAAGCTTCTGTATTTTTCATTTATGGCATACCTTTATGGCTTCCATTATGGGTATACGCGATATCTTCATTTTAGGAAGTGCGGACTACCGCCCCCTCAAGGTGATTTGATTCGTTAATACCATATGTGGTACGTATAAAGGATATATTTAATGATATTATATATGATACCATACTGGAATTAAAATAATATTATGTATCATTATGTTTTAATTCCATTAAATATGAAATATAAATGGAAGTAGCGTTCATGCGTACGTACGGCTTACCATCTCCATGAACGGTGCATTTCATTTCTTAACTCTAGATGTTATGTAATATTATAAATGCATGAATATACTGGATATATATGATATATATGATATCTATATCATGAATACAATTCTGGATATAATTGATATTTTACCACATGAACAACTTGTAATTATAAAGAGTTTATTTTTATTTTTTTTACTCAAGTACCAATGATCGTTAAAACGACCATTATTAACTTAAATAATAACATAGTGTTCATGACATGGTAATAAGTGATATAAAAGGAATAATGAAATTGAAAAATTGTTCTTAAGGAAGTAGAAATTAACTCAAGTTTATTATTCAGGAGATTAAAGAACGATCGAGTCATGTCGGACCCGAGGTAAGGGATCCTACTCCTCTCTTTCTTTTTAAGTAAATTATTTTATGTCATTCCTTCTAAGCTTATATTTCTTTTGATTGGGATGTTCTTTTATATTAATCCTACTCTACTTATTGTGTTCATATTATGAGAGAACCTATTTTCTCTCATCAATCCATTTTGTAAGTTTTGAGTGGCGCCGTTAGGCTACCGAGTTTTCGTAAGAGATCTAACCTCTCTCTTTCTTTATAAGTACTCTCCTTTATGTTACCTCTTTAAAGCTCCTCTTTGTTATTATGGGGGATGTTATTTTATATTCCTCTTTCTGTACGTTTTATTGTAATATGATGAGAGACCCTATTTGATCTCATCAATCCATTTTAGGAAGTTTTAAGTGGCGTCGTTAGGCTACCGAGTTTTGGTAAGGGATTTTTCATCTCACTTTTATTCCCATGGGATTTATGCTACATTTGCCACAATTTCCTTTGATTGGTTTATGTACTACCCATTATATTACTCATTGTGTAATATAATTTCATTTATGAGTATTTACATCAATGTTTTATTGTCTTTCTTTCACTGGGTGTATGTTTTGAAAGTTACCCAAGTCGGTAAGGGAACCTTTCACCCTCCTCTTTTTAAAATACTTCTTTTGTTATGTCTTTTAATTCACATACTATTATGTTGGGATATGTTCTTCGATATCCTTATTGATGTAAATTTTATGTCCAAGTGATGAGATACCCTTTTTATATCTCATCAACTCTTTTTCTGAATTTTGAAGTGACGGCGTTAGGCTGTCGAATTTTTGCAAGGGAACTTGTTAACCCAATTTTGATTCTTTGGGATAAACTTGTGCTCCTTGAATATGTCATTATATGAATATGTGTGAATGTCCTATGATTGTTTTACACTTAATATCCACTTATATTTGGTGTATTCGTTTGTCACACATAATTATGTAATTGATTTATCCTTAATCCAGGGATACCGTCTTTGTATGGGACTTCGTCTCAATCTCCATTCATTGAGGCATATTTTTTGTTTCATACACAACCTTCTTTTATACGGTGTATAAACCCCTTTTACTTTTATGTTTATTCATAAGGAATCTTTTTCTACAAAGCGTTTACTAAATGACAAAAGGGAATGTTTTTGTCATATGTATGCGGCGAAAACGACTTCTCCGCCGCCGTGACCATTATTTGAGTTTTGGCTTCCTATACAAGCCATACCTTCTTTTTAAAAGAAAAATAAATATCATGTTTTACTTTTCTTTTATTTTGGTATTGAAAATGGTTTTCATAATGTTTTTATATCAATGTGTTGTATTGATATCTTGTTATTGAAAGGAGGAAATGTTATGTATCCTTTATGCATGTTTTATGTGATAATATTATATTATGGTTCTTCAGCATTGTTATGAAGACGGGTGGTTCCATGATAAACTAAAGGCGGGTGAGCCCGATATAGCTCTCCAATGCATTGGGTAACGCGAAGGAGTGAAACGTTAAGGTTTCTCTGATGAGATTTAGGGAATATACTGTGGTGGGTATTCTAAACGTAACCAAGAGGGTTACTCCCTACGTAATAATTTTATGAATGCCTCAAGTTACCTTTACGTCTTATGATTTCTATGATTTATTCATGATTTTATGAGGTATGTTAAAGTGCTTATGTTTTATGGGTAAAGTATGATTTCATTCTTATGTTTACATGTACTCATGTTTCCTTTCCATATTTTTATATCCCTTACTGAGCTTTTTATGCTCATCCCAAGTTTTTGAAATGTTTTTCATAGGTCAAGGGAAGGGTACATGATATGATGATAGTGTCAAGGAAGTGTCAATAAAGAATCCATGTTTTATTTTAAATATGTTTCCGTTGATTGGAAAAATGAATACTATCTTTTATGTAACCACTTTGTTTAAATGTGGAATGTAATTCAAGTTTTATGATCTAATTCTCTAAAACTCTAAATCTGAAAATATCCTCGACGTGAAATCTTGTAATAACTCAAGATTAAGTAAGTTTTAAGGCTGGGGCCTTATAGTTGGTATCAAAGGTCGGTTTAGATAACTTTAGAGGTTAGGGTATTCTCTAGGCATAAGTGATATTACCATAATGGTTAGGATTTCAGAAAGAGTCCTAGTTTTAGATAAAGTGAATGAGTAAGTATATCTTAGTGTTTATCTTCCTCATTAGTACATGATGGTTTTGTTGATATACACACACTGACATTTCTGTTTTTAGTGAATGGATGGATCTAGTAGGTACCAAAGTGACAATAGGTTTGAAGGAAACTGTGGTGGTTCTCTGATTAAGAGACTGGATGAAATGGGGGATTCAATGAGGAAACTCGTGGTTGTTCTAAACCAACTATCAAGGAGTCATGTTAAACCACTTGTACCTTGGTATGTTCTGTAATGCATCATGTATGAGATGACCAGTCGATGTGGAAGTTCAGGTAATAATTATAAAGGTAACCATTAGGGTTTTTATGATCCTTGCTTTTGAGGTAATTATGGGTTATTATATATTATGGTGGAAAATGAAAGGCATGAGATAAACTTGATGTTAAAATATGATATGATTATTTTTAAAGATTTTATCTCATTTTGGGGAAAGTTTTAAGAAATATATAGTTTTGGAAAAAGGACAACACGCAGACCGTGTGACAACCCGTCGCGTCGGACAAAGCTGTGGGAATCGAACCCACAACCAAAGTGCGACTGGTATTTATCGCCTACCACTGGACTACGTGAAGTCCCTGGTTAGTTTGACTGATTCTTTTTAGTTAGATTATTTTATGAATTAAGAGTAAGTTGATTTTGGGTTATCTATGGAAATTTGTTAACCTATCGTGGATGATATGTGATTAGGTTAATTACTTTTCAATATGAGACATTAAGAGAAACTGATGTTGTTTGGAGGTAAATGTTACGATTTAACTTGGAGGACTTTGTGACTAAATCCTTCAAATATTTGGGTTTCAATATTAGTTTGGTTTACTTTGAAGAATTTTATTGACAAATTGTTTATCGAATGGTCCTCGTTGAACTTTGGGTTTTGTTGGACAAATTTTGGATATTAAGAATAGATTTTATTTTTATAAAGGGTTATCCTTTTCTGGATTATCTGATCTTGTACTAACCTTTTTGGTTTTGGTTTTGGTTAGAGTCTAAAGACATGGGAATTATATAGTTCTCTTTTGTGGATTAGGTGATTCTCTAGAAGTTGATTATAGTACTCTTAATGTGAACAAGTCTTCCTAAATACTCGTCTTTTGGAGAAAATATGAGTTTGTGTAAGAAATCTAATAAAAGTTGTAAGTCAACATGATAAGTGATTATGTTTCCTTATGAATAAATTCCTAAATAAAAAGAAACTTAAAACAAAAATGTTGTCTATTAACTTTTCCTACTGTGGAATTGAATACCATTTAACCCATCACAATTTTGTGATTTTCTTGTGGTTAACTTTCTCCTAAACATGTTTTCTATCACACTCCATCAGAACATGACCCTATGTTTTCTCCTCCATGTCCATGTTTTCCTATATGGAATCCTAGTATGGGTTAACTCGGGTGACCTTTGTACTTCTCTTTCTTTATTTTAAAGTGATTGTTTTACCGTCTCTTGTTCCGATGTGGGATTTTCAATGAAGTTTCCAAGACCAATTTTAAAATTGCGAGGATGCAATTCCCAAAAGTGGGGAAGGATGTAACACCCCAGGTAAATAAGAGTATGAAATTTTCACATTTATCCATATTTGTGAATAAAATATTAATATAACTTTAAAGGGGACGCTATGGTCGATGGCGTACCCAACACGCAACAATGAGTTTCTTTTAATTCACATACTATTATGTTGGGATATGTTCATATATATCCTTATTGATGTAAATTTTATGTCCAAGTGATGAGATACCCTTTTTATCTCTCATGAACTCTTTTTCTTAATTTTGAAGTGACGGCGTTAGGCTGTCGAATTTTTGCAAGGGAACTTCTTAACCCAATTTTGATTCTTTGGGATAAACTTGTACTCCTTGAATATGTCATTCTATGATTATGTGTGAATGTCCTCTGATTTTTTTACACTTAATATCCAGTTATATTTGGTGTATTCGTTTGTCACACATAATTATCTAATTGATTTATCCTTAATCCAAGGATACCGTCTTTGTATGGGACTTCGTCTCAATATCCATTCATTGAGGCATATTTTTGTTTTATACACAACCTTCTTTTATACGGTGTATAAACCCCTTTGACTTTTACGTTTATTCAAAAGGAATCTTTTTCTACTAAGCGTTTACTAAATGACAAAAGGAAATGTTTTTGTCATATGTATGCGGCAACAACGACTTCTCCGCCGTCGTGACCATTATTTGAGTTTCGGCTTCCTCTACAATCCATACCTTCTTTTTAAAAGAAAAATAAATACCATGTTTTACTTTTCTTTTATTTTGGTATTGAAAATGGTTTTCATAATTTTTTTATATCAATGTGTTGTATTGATATCTTGTTATTGAAAGGTGGAAATGTTATGTTTCCTTTATGCATGTTTTATGTAATAAGATTATATTATGGTTCTTGGGAATTGTTATGAAGAAGGGTGGTTCCGTGATAAACTAAGGGCGGGTAAGCCCGATATACCTCTCCAATGCATTGGGTAACGCGAAGGAGTGAAACGTTAAGGTTTCTCCGAAGAGATTTAGGTAATATACTGTGGTGGGTATTCCAAATGTAACCAAGAGGGTTACTCCCTACGTAAGAATGTTATGAATGCCTCAAGTTACCTTTACGTCTTATGATTTCTATGATTTATTCATGATTTTATGAGGTATGTTAAAGTGCTTATGTTTTATGGGTAAAGTATGATTTCATTCTTATGTTTACATGTACTCATGTTTCCTTTCCATATTTTTATATCCCTTACTGAGCTTTTTATGCTCATCCCAAGTTTTTGAAATGTTTTTCACAGGTCAAGGGAAGGGTACATGATATGATGATAGTGTCAAGGAAGTGTCAAGAAAGAATCCATGTTTTATTTTAAATATGTTTCCGTTGATGGGAAAAATGAATACTATCTTTTATGTAACCACTTTGTTTAAATGTGGAATTTAATGCAAGTTTTATGATCTAATTCTCTAAAACTCTAAACCTGATAAGATCCTCAACGTGAAATCTTGTAATAACTCAAGATTAAGTAAGGTTTAAGGCTGGGGCCTTATAATTACTATGTATCCCATTTGGATAAGAATCAAAACCCACACTGTTTGGATGGTTGAGGATTACACCTATGGAGGAGGCCCTTTCTTTGAGGAACCACACCTATGGTGGACCTCTGAAGGTTTATCTCATAGGTGACATGTCCCTTTGAGATGATTTTGACATGGTTCTAGGACTAATACTAAATAATAGGCCTTTTTGAGTGGGTACGGTTGGGGATTATACTATATAGGACGTCCACTGGAAGTCTTGTAGAGGATATGTCCCTTTAAGAGGATTTTGACATGGTTCAATGACTTATACTAAATAAGATCTCCTTTTGAGTGGGTAAGTTTGGGGTTCATACCAAATAGAAGGACCATTTAATTTCTCATAGGGGATATTTCTATTTAATATAGATATATAGTTTTGAGTGCACATTCCAATGGAGGCCCTCTAAAGGAAGGTGAGAGGGAGATCTAAAAAAAGGATTCTCTGCCTAGACATGCATCTAATAGTGTGTATGCAATCATAATTACTAACCTCTAAGACCATACGAGTCATTATTGGTGTAAGAAATAATAGGATTTTAATGATCTGACAAATCACACAATCTCATTTTCCAACTGGTGCATGTATCCAGAGCTATGAGAGAGAAAAAGGGCGTTGATATTCCCATAACCACTTTTATTTTCCTAACCATGAGGAATGTAAGACAAAAGGGGTATGACATCATACAATAAAGACTAGGGTTTTACTCCAGGAGGGATTTTTTATTCTCTATTTTAGTGAACAGAGGAGGATAAGTCATTATCCCTCATCAAATGGAAAATCAAGCTCCCCCCCCCTCAACATCATAAATGGAAGGAAATTGTTCTTAGAGACATAGAGGAAATGACATTTCCCAAGCCCTTGTATCTGAAATTGGGAGGTCCCAAGAATTTACACCAGGCTTGGGGTCCTTTTTTCCAAAGGGATTCACAACTATACACACCCTGATGACCCTACCCATCTAGGAGAATAATTTTTGGGAAAATATTGCTGAAGGAATGAAAAACCGAATGGTATATAACCTGATGTGTCTTTATCCATGATCGTGTAATTTTGGAGGATTCAGTGGAGGTTTTGATTTGGTCTCCCTTATAGGGGATTCCCCGAAAGAAGAGGTTCCCTTCCATTGGTGGCATGAAAAAGTGTCCAAAATGATGCTCAAGTAGGTGAAGGCTTGGTGAGATGAATATGGTTTGTATAGGTTAAGGATGGGTGAGATGGAGATGGTGCATGTAGGTGATGGTTGGGTGGGATGAAGGGGTGTCATGCGGAGAAAACCAAGGTTAGCTGATGAGATCTCTGGGATAAGAAAAACCTGGCCAACAACACTTTGGTAATGCCTTGATCTAGTCTCCAATAATACCCTAAAATATATTTGGATGACTGGTGCTTAAGTCTCGGGCATTAGAAGGATATTTCTCCCTGGTGTTATTGACTTAGGGGAGGTGGTTCGTGTAGGTGTTCTATGTTCAAAACACTAGGGGAAAATTAATCCTATTATTTTCCTTAATTAACTCTTTTTTTAGGCATATAAATATACCTAAATGGTTCTAAGGATATGGGTGAAGGACTTTGGTGAGCATATATTCAAGGATTCTTTTATTTTTCCATTCATATCAAATAAGGATCACTAGGGTACTATTAATAGGGATTCTTAGGACCTTGGATGAACGAGTTTCCTAGTTTAGGTATGTTTCACTAGTTATCATACCAGTGTACCCTGGGTGAGTCTCCTGGTTGTCCCTTTATGGGGTCTACACAGTGATGTTGGCATGTAGTCTAAACTTTCATGGTGATACTGGAGTGAAGGTTGAACCTGAAAAGTGACACTATATCGAGCTTTCACAGTTCACCTAGGTGAGTGTAAGTGATCCTTTATATTTCTCACATATATGTTTCTTTAGGAATTAACCTTTAACAATTATCATTCCTTTATGAAAAAAATAAGTTTCAACCAAATCCCCCCCCCTGAGGATTAGATTCGATTAGAAGAAAAGGTTCTGATCCTAAGATAGAGGAAAAAGGATGTTGATGGATCCTTCATTAGTTGGACTCTAGGTATCCATGCACTTTTATGCTTAGTATTGATGAACATGATGACTTGAACTTCCTTAAAGGGACAAGTGAAAGGGAACAACACATATATAAATCACATTGATGGATTGTCTAGGTGCACCATGAATATCTACTAAATGGTCATTTTACAGGCATAGTTTGTGTAGGGATCCCTGCA
This sequence comes from Viscum album, assembly GCA_963277665.1. NCBI lineage: Eukaryota > Viridiplantae > Streptophyta > Magnoliopsida > Santalales > Viscaceae > Viscum > Viscum album. Next base: position 1,487,464,938 of record OY728157.1, read on the forward strand.
TATATAGAAAGTGTATATGGCCTCAGTTGTTCTTTTTATAAATCTCACACTTTTTTACAAACCATGCTAGTAATCTTTTTATTCTAGTCCATTTACTAAAATTCCATTCATGACTACCCAGTATGAACTTGTTTATGTGACGTATGCACCTGGGTGAGTGACCTGTGTAAGGTCTCTTAGGTGAGTGACGTATTCAAGGTCACTTGGGTGAGTTAAAATATCGCAAGACCCGAACTCTAATATCCTATGCAAAAAAATAAACTTTAAATTTATGGCTATAATGCCGAAATTTTTTACCCAAATTTTTCCATCCAAACCAAACAAAATCAAAAGGAAAACTTGTATCACTTACATTCTTAAGGAACATTTAGGTTTATACTTTTATAAAATTATGAAAAATTATATATAAACAATACCCACGTAATAAAATGAACATTTATCCTTTTTAAAATAGATTTTCTTATTTAACACTAGGTCATCAACATCATCCTTAAAAATTACTTTATAGATATAAATCATTCAACCTCAATATTTAAAACCTGGTGAAAAGAAAACATAAGAAGGGTGATCTCACATTCTCACTAAGGTTAAACATAAGCATTAATAATTTAATTTCATCAAAGATAATATGACCACATAAGTATATTATGACATAATCAAAGAGCCTGATTGAATCATAAAGGAACTCAAACCAAACAATACCTATATCATAAAATATAAAAATGTAAAAGGCAAGAGTCATTCGAATCAATAATCATGATCCATGTGATATCAATCTCGATCAAATGAAACATCATAAACCCATAAAAATAATAGATAAAACATATTGGTATCTTAGAACATCATCTCATTGAACCCTTACATAACCCTTAAAAATTAGAATAACCATATGGTCAAATTACAATATAATTCTTTGGAGAACATAATCATTACCCAATTCATTGGGCAGCTGTTAGAGCGCACCCATCATAAAACTGTTGTGGGCTCACCAGGCACTACATGGGTACACCCATCATTTATAATTTCCAAGAACTAAATAATTAATAAATAACATATAGGATCAATTTCATCATAACTCATTGAAACAACCTTTATTCATTTCATAACAAGATTAACTTGTGTAAAGGAAATGTGTCCCATAACAATCTATTTGAAACATGGTTAACCCTTAGAAAGGAAATGAATTCTATAACAGTATTTTTGAAACAATATTAATCCATGTAGAAAAATAATGAGGGAGGTATCATTAAAAAATATCCCCATTAGAGAATAATTAATAATTAGGGATATTAATGTTGATTAATGGATATATCATTAAAATATCATTTAAAAATTGTGTAAAATACCATTTTGATTTTTAAAATCACTTTTTAAAATATAAAACATTTCGAAAATTTTTTTATTTTAAAATGACATTGAAATTTTATAAATAAAACGTTTAAAAATAATTTAAAACATTTCATGAGTAAAATATCATTTCAATTTTGAAAACCATTTTTAAAACATATTTGAAAATATTTTTTGAAAACAGGGTTTTGTAAGAAAATAGATTTTTGACCGAAGAGAGAAATGAAGTATGATTTTATTGAGAAAACTTTCTCAATAATTTTAAGTAACAAAGAGTGGGAAAATTGTAAAATTACTTGAAAATATCATGAATGAAAATAAGAAAATATATTTCATGACAATTATAATATTTCAATATTGGGGACTTAATCGCCCACAATCCAGATAAACAATGAGACTATAATAAAATACTCTTACCACTTTAGAAACTTTGAATCACAATAACCATGGAAGAATATCATATATAATATCACAAGAATAATTAGATTCATGATATAACAGTTCAAAGGATTAGTATATTCACTTTATAAAATAAGATGGGTATATAACATAACAAACGTCTCAAGGAAGGCACATTGTGAAAAAAATCCATTACCACTTTTGTAACTTTGAAACTGTAAACCCCATGAAATAGATATCCTAAAATGGATATGTAAATCCCAATAAATTTAATTATAATAAACATAAAATACATTCATGTGCATTATATACACCACATAATAAAAATAAGTTATGAATATGGCATATATCTTGTAAAAATAAAAGCGAGATGATAAAAATCCTTACTTGAGTCTGATTCATCACGCTTGTTATTTAAATTACAAAAAAATAAAATTATGTTAATTATTAAATTTATTGTGAACATTTTTAAATTATATTATTAATTTTATTTCAATTATTATACTTTTTTGTAATACTACATAATCAATTATGTTTAAGTCGGATGTTTTGACCATATTCGGCTTATATGTAAAAACTAACTTTGGTAGGCCGACTAAGGTCAATGGGGTCATATTTAAACATAAAAAGAATAGTAATAATTAAATAATTATCATATTTATGCATCAATTATAATTATAAAACCAATCACTGAATATGGTTATCAAAAATTAACTAATGTTACGATCATGGAGATCGTAGGTTGTACGTACGCATGACTAACATTTCCATTAGTCAATGATCACTATGAAAAGAAGGTAAGTAATATTTTATCTTTAAATAATTTAAATTATATCATTAATAAAAATATATTTAATTATACACACTTATATATATCATTATTTTTATGTAAAATTTATCTTATCACTTTAAGGAGGTTGTAGTCAACACGTCCACAAACGACGTTATCACATTTTTAGTGTATTAAAGGCAATAAAGAAAATTATATATTACACTTAAATAAATATAATTATGTAATTAATATCATAATTATTTCATTTATATCATATATATTTATTATATTTACCCTTATTACCTTATATGTAACACGTTAGTGAGAAAAACTTCACAACGCTTCGCAACGCAGTAGTCCTCTGTACACACGAGAGACTTTATCGTATCCCTTACGGTATGAAATGTAAAAATATGGTAAATGATATAATGAATAGATGGGTATAATTATGTTTTAAATATCATTAATATAATATATAAATAGTATTTACATCATTATTACCATCCATGATAGGTGGTAATGGAATAACGAATGACAACGTTTCGCGACGCAGTAGTCCTCTATACCCATGAATGGTGATTTTATAAACCATTTGATGGAAGGTGTGCCTGTATAGGTCAAAATATAACATAAAAAATATATTATTATATTTATTATACTTAGGTTATTATATAATAATTTTAAAATAATAATTTAAGGAGGTGGAGAAAGATATAAAATAAAAAACGCTTTTAGAAGAACACTACCTCTTCTCCAGGTATCCTCATTAGTTTTGTTCTAATACCTTCAAATTATTACTTTATGACCAAAATGAGACTTTTATTATGAGGGTATAGAAGTTTTGAAGCGATTTGGGAAGGATTTTTATGACCCAAATAGCTTTAGAGGAGTGAAGAAGTGAGGTGATTCGGTACGCTTTTATAGTTGGGGAGGAGTGGCATTCTTTTAAATACTCAAAAGTATTCACTATCAGGGGGTTAGAATTATCTAAATTGGCACAAGAATTTATTATTAAATGTTTTTATAAATTAAATGGTTTATAAAAACTCAAAAACAAACTAAAAAACATGTTTTAAACATTTTTGTTCCTTAGCTCTTAAGTCTCCTTATTTTTTAATTTTGTTTTTTAATTAAGGGAACTAGTTTTTATCCAATGTAATTAATCCATTAAAACTAAATTAAATTTATTAATATTATTTAATTAGAACCATAAATTATAAATATTAAATCAAATTTATAAAATTAAAATATCATGTGTTTCAGAAATTAAATTTAACATAAGGTCATGTAACATGAAAAAACACTCCTTTAACCATAATTGTGCCAAACATGTTTTTAATATTTAGGGGTCAATATGTTCATTATAAAGGATAAATTAGTCCATTAATGGACCAAATTTTGTATTTATTAACATTTAAAAATAACGTTATAAAATATAACATTTTTAAAAATTTAATTTATTTAATAAAATATTATTTATTAAAAAATAGAATTAACGTCAATTTTGACATTATTTATTTAATTTGAATTTAAAAAACTCAATACAATAATGGAAATAAATTATATTAATTTTATAGATTTTTATCATGATATATTCACCTAAAAAATAATGTATCACAAAAACTCATTCTATTTACCTCACCTTTACTTTTTTTAGATACATTTATTTTATTTTATTACTAACTAAATAACCCATGCGTTGGAATTTCTTAAGAATTTAATGTAATTCTATAATATCTAAAAATAAAAGTTAAATGATTATGATAAAATTAATTAATTTATATTAAAGATAATATTTATAACCTAACTTATGTAGTTTTCCCCTATCCCTAAATCATTATAGAAATTAAAAGAAAGAAAGGTACATTTTTTGTCTTTTTATTTTCTAAACTTATTATATGGGTCACCTTCATGTAAAAGTTTCTCCAAAATCATAAATTTATATAATAAGGTCATAAGAGTCTAAATATTTCCATCCAATGGGTTTTGGAAAAGTATTGGGGCATTTTTATACATTATATTTTAAGTTTAATCACTAAGTAAAGTCGATTTACCTTAATTGTAGTTATTAATTTTGATTTTTTTCACTAATCACTTTGGTGAAAATTTAAGTTAGACATTTAATACATTATAAGTTATTATGATTAAAAATATTTAATCCATTATTCCAAATTCAAATCACAAAAATGGAATAATTTAATTTAAAAATAGTCCCATATAAGTGATGAGAAAGCGGGTTTTTAAAGTGAAAATATTTAAAATCTTGAAATATTTTAATATCAAAATTTAATATGAAAATGATTAAAATAACATAAATTAGATTAATATATTTATAATTTATCTAATTTTACTTTAAACCCAATTTAATATATAATTTAATGTTACAATTTATTTAGATGAAAATTTAGTTTTCAATTAAAATTCAGTATTTTTTACAATTCATCAAAAAATAAAACTTCTTATAAAATTAATAAAAACTCACCCTAAAGTAATTTTTATAGTAAATTTACAAAAATTAATTTTATTCTGAAAAATAAAATTTATAAATTTTCCAAAAAAAATTAAACAAGTGCGCCATTAAGAGACGGCAAACTTCCTTTAGAAAAATACAGTTTATTATACATAAAATATGATTTTCTCGTATCTTATGTCTATAAAATATATTGGATGAATATCAAAATATTTTATTGAATATTATATATATATATATATATTATTTATATCATTAATTTCATTTATTAAGATAAAAGACTTTTGGGTTCATAAAATAGTTTTTTATAAAAAAAATTTACTTTATATTTAATTAGTTTTTATTTTCATTTATAATTAATTGGTAACAAAATAATTAATTATATATACATGTGTAAAACATTGTTTCAAAATTAATTTAATCCTTTCCATACCCACCATTCCAATGTCTAGGTGGTAAATATCATGTTAAATTATAATATTAATTGTATATTGTCATTCGGTAAAACTTTGTCTTGAGTATAACACAATTTATTAAAGAAACTCATTATTGTGTGTACCAAAAGATAAACTAATTGATTTCTACCCTTTATGCTATAAAATATAATTTTATTCTTTTAGAAACTTGGGGTATTACATCGTTCCCCCTTTAATAAATTTCATTCTTACAATTTGAACTTTATCTCAGTAATCAAAGGTTGGACATTGAAAATACTTTTATTGTAAACCCACAATGTAAAAAGGGTTAATAAAACATCCTCTTAATAAGATATAAAATGATGTATAAAGGTCATCGAGAATAACACATAACTAGGTTTCCAAATAGAATAACATAGGTGTTGATGGAAGCAAAATGTAAATAATTATAGAGCATGATTAAGGTCATTGATCACATATAAGTGAATGATCAATGGAAAGTCAAGAGCCTAAAAACCATAAATCTATAATGATTGAAAAGACCATCAGTTCATCATAAATGAAGGTACTAGGATAATATTTTTTCAAGATAATTTCCCTATTTTTAAGGAATTCTCTTACCATCTACACTAAGATTATTTGTAAATATACTTACTTGATGAGTACAATTTCATCCATTAATAATTTTCCACAAAAATATTATATTTTACTCAAATGATGAATATTCAAGTTGAATTTTTCATACCAGAACCACTAAAAGAATTTTAAATACCAAATAACAATAAAGGGGATAATAATCAATTTCTATTATCTTTAGACATTAACCAAAAACAAAATGGTTATCACATGGTAAGATAACTCCCAAAATTAATAAACCTTCATATGATACATTAATCTCCAAAATTAAATGGAAATACCCAAATTCCAAACTAAATAATTTCATAAATAACTATACCAAAAATTCTTCAAAAATTTCTTAACTGTGTTTGAAACTAAAATATTAAAATGCTTTGATCATATATTTTTACAAAATAAATCAACCCTTATTACTAAAATAAAATTCCATGTTTTTTTGAAATTAAATTAGTCTTTACTATTAAAAATGTCATACTAACTAGGAAAACACATAGGCCAGTGGTAGGAACTATACCCTTGACATATTTTGGTTATGGGTTCAAACCCTACATCCTTAACAGGTGTGATGGGTTGTCACCCAACCTTTGCTTTTTCCTTTTTTACTTTAAACAGGAAAAAATAATCCCTACCAAAAAACACTTCATATTGATCTTAGGGGTTACAAATACACCAACATAATAAAACATCTCCAAAAATTTCATTAATCACTTTAAGATATCATCATTTAAAACCTCAATGGGGAATCTAAGACTTTAAACTTATAATCATCCATAATAATATAGGCCTATTAATATATTTATAACTTTTAAGATAACCTCACATGAAACATCCTAATCTCTAAATTTATCTAAATTGATATTTGATACCATCTATAGTAGCCTAGGAACCTCACTCTCAGATCCTATATTGAAAAGGTAAACATTACATTTCCAGTTATGATGCCTATATTTGTGACCCAAATATTTCCATCCAAAGAATACAACATCAAAATTAAAACTCGAATTTCTTACATTCTCAAAGACCTTTAAGGTTTATATTTTTATATAATTAAGAAAATTCCTATATAAAAAATACCAAAGTCATAAAATGAACATTTCTATCAATTAACCTATATTTTCTTATTTCACATTAGGTCATCAACATCATCCTTGTGAAATTTTTTATACACATAAATCATTCAACATCGTTATTTATAACCTATGGAAAAGTAAACATAGGAAGGGTGATCTCAAATACTCAGTAAGGTTAAATATAAGAATTTATAATTGAATTTCTTCAATGAGCATAAGATTTCATAAGGGTATGATGAAATAATAAAATTGAATAATAAACTAATAAAATAACTCATACCCATAAATAAATGGATCATAAAATATGAAAACATGGAAAAATAAAGAGTCATTAGAATCAATAATAATGAACCATGTGATATCAACCTCAATAAAATGAAACATTATAAACCCAAAGCATGAATAGATAAATCATATTGGTATCATGGAAAAAAATCTCATTTAACTATTAAAGAAACCTTATATAACCCTTATAAATTGTAATGATCATACATATGACTTAAAATATATTTCTTTAGATAACATAATCATTACTCAATGCTTTGGAGTGCTATATGGGTGCACCCATCATATAAGCAATAACAAACCCACCTTGTGCTATATGGGTGCACCCATAATTTATAATATTCAGGAACCAAATATTTAACAAATCACTCATGACATGATTAACTCATTGAAATAAAATTGGTTCCATGACGATCTCTTTAAAACATGGTTAACCCATGGAAAAGAAATAGGTTCCATGATAATATCTTTTAAATAATCTTAATCTATACAGAGAAAGAATGTGGATAGTATCATTAAAAAATGTCCCCATTGGTTCATAAAAAACAAGTTTTATTGACACTAATGAATGTAAATACCATTAAAATATCATTAAAATATTTTTGAGGAAAATACTCTTTTGATTTTAAAAATCACTTTTTTAAAATATAAAACTTTTTAAAAATCCAATTCATTGAAAATAACCTTGAAATACTATAAAGGAATATTTTAAAAATAATTTAAAACATTTCTTGATTAAAATAAACTTTTGGATTTTAAAAATAATTTTTATGAAATTTTTCAAAACATTTTTAGAAAACATGGTTCTAAAGGAAAACAGATTTCGGACCGAAAGGAGAAATGAATTCATATTTTCTTGAAAATAATTTATAAAAAATTTTAAGTGAAAAAGTGTTTAAAAAATTTACAATAAATTAAAAATATCATGAATAAATATAGTATAATATTTTTAATGATAATTATAATATTTCAATATTTTATACTTAATCATATACAATCCTAACAAACGATGAGACTGTAACAAAAGACTCTTACCACTTTGTTAACTTTGAATCACAATCCAAATAAAATAATATAATTTATAACATCATTAAAATAATTATATTTATGATATAACATATCAAAGTAGTATTATATACACCTCATAAAATAATATGGGTGTATAATATAACAAATGACTCAAGGAAAGAAAATTGTGACCAAAACCATTATTGCTTTGGTAACATTGAAAATATAAACTCCATGAAAGAGATATAATAAAATGGATATTTAAATCCCCATAAATTTAAGTATAATAATCATAAAATACATTCATTAACATTATATAAATCACATAACAAAAATAAGTGGTGAATATGACATATATCTCATAGAAATAAACGTGAGGTGAGAAAAAACCCTTACCTTGAGTCTAATTCATCACGCTTATTCATTAGCTTCATGAAAAATAAAATTATGTTAATTATTTAATTTATTGATTAAAAAAATCAAGTTTATTATTAATTTTATTTCAATTATTATCATCATATAGACAACTAGTTAATCAATTAATTTTAAGTGGGATGTTTCGACCATATTCGGTTTATGTGTCAAAACTAACTTTGGTAGGTCGAATAAGGTAAATGGGTTCATTAATTAAACATATCAAAAATAATAATACTAAAATAATTATCATATTTATAGAGAAATTATAATTTTAAAACCAATCATGAAATATGGTTATGACAAATTAACTAATGTTACGATCATGGAGACGGTACGACATACGTACGCATGAGTAACGTTTTCATTTTCAATGATCATTATGGAAAGAAAGTAAGAAATATTTCACCTATAAATAATGATAATTATATCATAAATACCATTATATTTAATTATATACACTTATATATATCATTTTTTTAATGTAAAAGTAATCACATCGCTTCGAGGAGGCGGTAGTCCACACATCCACGAACATCGTTATCACTTTTAAAGTGTGTGAAAATGTTGTAAATAAAATGATATACGATACTTATAGAAAGATAATTATGTAATTAATATAATAATTATGTCATTAATATCATATATATTCATTATATTCACCCTTATTACCTTCCATGTAACACATTACCTAAAAACGTTTCACATCGCTTCGTGAGGCGGTAGTCCGTCGTACACACGAGCGATGTTATTATATCCCCTACAGTATGAAATATACAAAGGGTGTATATTATATAATTAATAAATAGGAATTATTATATTTTAAATATCATCAATGCAATATATAAATAGTATCTCCATCATTATTCCCAACCATGAGAGGTGGTAATGGAAGAAATAACGACGTCATTTTGCAAGGCAGTACTTTGTCGTACACACGAATGATTATTTCATAACTCATTTGATGGAAGTATGGGTGGTTTCAGGTTTTAAACATAACATAAAAACATATTTGTATATTTAGTATACTGTTGTAATTATATAATCATGGTATAATAATAATTTAAGGGGTTGAAGGAAGATATAAAATAAAAAATGCTTTCAAAATAACATTATCGCTTCTTCGGGTATCATTATTAGGTTTGTGCTAAGGCCTTCAAAGATTTTATTTATGAAAATAATAATAATTCTAGGATTATTTGAGGTAATTTTTGAAGTGATTTTGGTATGTTTTGTAAAATCCTAATGTCTTTATAGTTGTGGATAAGTGAGGAGAGTGAGTGCCATTTTATAGTTGAGGATGAGTGGCGTTCTTGTAAATACTCAAAATTATTATCTATTGGGAGGTCAAAATTACCTAAAGTCACTCAAAAATTGATTATTAAAGTTTTTTATATATAAATTTTCTATAAAAACGTCCACCACCTAAAAAACATATGTTTTAAACATGTTTTACTTAACTCATCAGTTTCCTTATTTTTTTCATTTTTGGTTTTTTATTAAGGTAAGTAGTTTTCCAACCTATGTAATTAATTCATTAAGTCTAAATTAAAGTGATAATTATTATAAAATTTAGACACACTAAAATTAGATATTAAATATAAATTATAAAATAAAAATCCTATATGTGTTAGAAGTTAAGTTTAACAGAAGCACATGTAAAGCGCAAAAACACAACTTTAACACTAAATGTGCCAACAATGCTTTTACTATTTAGGGGTCAATATGTTCATTATAAAAGATCAATTGACCCATAAATAGAGTATATTTTATATTTATTAAAATTTAAAAATAAATTTATAGAATATAGTATTTTTAGTAATTTTAAATTAATTAATAAAATATCATTTATTATAAAATAAAACTAACGTCAATTTTTTCATTATTTATTTAATTTTAATATAAAAAATATCAAGATAATAATGGAATTAAAATATATTAATTTAATATATTTTTATAATTATATACTCATCTAAAAACTAATGCAATGAAAAAACTCATTCTATTTACCTCGCTTTTAAAAAATTTAGTATCATTTATTTTATTTTCTTGTTCACTAAATAATCCATATGTTGGCGTTTCTTAAGAATTTAATATAATTATATCATCCATGAAAATTAAAGATAAATTATTATGATAAACATCATTTATCTTTAAAAAAAATGTTTATAATTGAACCTATGTATTTTTTCCTATCCCCAAATCTTTTTAGAAATTTAAAGGAAGAAAGATACATTTGTGTGTCTTTTTTATTTTCTTAACTAATTACATGGGTTAATTTCAAGGAATAGTGTCCAAAAAATCATATATTTTGATCATAAGTTAATAAGGGTATAAATATGTCCATAAAATGGGTATTGAAAATGTTTTGGGTCATTTGTACACATTATATACAAAGTCTTACCACTAAGAAAACTCATTTTGACCTTAATCATTGTAATTAATTTTAATTCTTTTTCCTAATCACTTTGGAAAAAAATTAAGTTAGAGTTATTTGAAATTATTATTTACTCTGATTTCATATATGGAATCTATTTTTCTAAATTCAAATCATATAAATAATAAAACTTAATTGAAAAATATTCCAGCAAAAGTGATGAGAAAACGAGTTTTTAAAATGAAAATGTTCAAAAGTTTGAAATGTTTTTATATCCAAATTCAACATAAAAATGATTCCAATGACTGAATTTTAATTAATATATGTATAATATATTTATTTTCACTTTAAAACCAATTTTAAAATATAATTTAACATTGTAAATTATTTAGACAAAAAGTAAATTTTCAATTAAATTTCATTATTTTTCAATATTCATCAAAAAATAAAACTTCACAGAAAAATACAAAAAAAACACCATAAGATAATTTTGAAAATTCAGTTTCAAAATGAATATTATTTTTTCAAATAATATTCCTAAAATTATCAAAATTTTGTTTTAAAACAATTGCATCATTAAAAGCCAAGAAAACTACCATTAGAAAAATAAAACTTTTTAAGCATAAAATGGGATTTGATCTTATCTTATTCCTATCAAATATATTTTATAAATGTTAAAATATTATATTAAATATAATATATATATATCATTAAATTAATTTATTAATATAAAATACATTTGGTCATATTCAAATAATTTTTTTTATAAAAAAATATTTTATATTCAATTAGTTTTTATTTTCAGTTATAATTAATCGATCACCAAAGAATTCATTATATATACATTTGTGAAACATATTTTTATAATTCAAATAATCATGTCTATTCCTATCATTCCAATGGCCATGTGATAACTATCGTGTGAAATAATAATATTAATAGTATATTATTGTTCAGTAAAACTTGGTCTTGCGTGTAACAAAAGCTATTAAAAAACTCATTATTTAATGTATCATATGAAAAAATGAGTGTTTCAAACCCTTTATTACATCAAATATAATTTTATTCTTTGAAAAACTTAGGGTGTTATATGAGTGACCTACGTTGGGCCACTCCTTTGCCAAATTTTTTGAATTTATGAATTATTTTTTGGAACCAAGATTTGTCTCAAATGAAAATATTAGTACTTAAAGATTCACAATAGCCACCCAAAAGGTCAAAGATTCAGATAAAAAATATGCAAATAATATCAAATATATTATTGATGTTTTCGGGCTAGATTATTACAACATATGTCAAGATACTCTCCCAAACACGGTGAATTACATGAAGAAGCATCATCATGGATATACTGAGAGTAACTATTAGTCAATCTATGAAAATGTACATCTAAAAGATGTATTCATACTAAATATAAATAACTATATTCCACTTTCCTGGATCCAATAATTTAAGAACTTTAACACTGCCAATATCTCAGCTAAGGGCATGTACATCAATGTGGGAACATCATCCACAGCATGCATCATGCATCATAGAAATTGTGCCTTGGATTTAAAGCCTCATAAACCCAAGTTAAATTTACAATGTTACACATATATCTTTCTTGATTCCAAGATAGATCAATTGAAATTATAGAGGTAATACTAAGACCACCACCTGGGATGGGGTTTCAGAATCGAGTGGATGTGGGAACACTAGGTGCACTAAAAATGTGCTAATTTGGAAACCAAACTAAAGACAGTTAGAATTTACGAGGCTATCTAGGTAGCTTATACATATATATACAAGAATCCAAAAATTATTCCCAAGTTTTTTACTCGATGGAAACTACAGACCAAATCCTTCCATCTGATGTAGGGAGAATTTTTCATCAGTCTATAAGATGTCTATAGGATTTTTGGAGCTCCCATCCTTGAAGAGATGTATGATGAGTTTATCCCACCAAAATCCACATGGGACGATGCTGAAATGACATCTTTTCTAGACCACAGTCTATTAAATATGTCCGCGGATACCAATAATTAATACCCTCACCTAAGGGGTTATTTTCATTCAAAATCATGGATGAACTCTTTCCTAGAGCCTAAGGGGGAGATCCCCACATGCAAAGGTACCACAGGATGTCCTATAATGGAGAAGAAGGTAATTCCAAGTAAATTTTGTCCCACATTGGAACAGGGTAAGTAAAAAATGACGGGGGTATGCAATAAAGTCTAATGTAGCCACTAAAACATGTCTTGCGGGCTTCTTAGAAATGTGTCTAAGCATCTGTATGCTTCCAGTATGTGAATCCAATAGTGATGTGAGGCAAGGAAAATTCATCATACCAATCAAGATAGCCGGGGTGGCATATAACCATATGTATGCTACCAGTATCTCTATCCTATAATATGTGCACAAAAGGAAGGCTCTTTTAGAATTTTAGGGTCATTACAAGTACTTTAGGGATGGATTACAGTAGATTTTTCCTCGAAAGTTGGGTTGAGTGGAATCAAAGTTCCTGGGGGATGGTTTTGACCATTCATTCTGGCCATTTTTTATATTCATCCCCTATCCCTAAATCATGGTGAATCTTTAAAGTGATTGAAACTAATTAAGTAATTCAACTTATTTTATTATGGGGATCCACCCACTGGGACATTCACCGATGATGGAAAATCTAGAAATGAACTATGATCATATATGATTTCTCTCAGGGATGTCTTGTTAGAAGCTTGAATCTATGGAGAGGTTATATCTCCTCCTATGCATGATTGGTTAGAGAGGAACAAAATGGTGGCCTAACAACTCTAGATTCTCACATCTATAAAGGTGACTCAAGTAGTGATTAATCTTCCACCAAGGATTTAATTTACTAGGTTGACCTCCTGGTAGGTTTAATCTTGTATTTCTTTGTATCCCTAAGGGTATTTGACAATTAATTTCACCTAATTCCAAGATATAACAACTGTTGGGTGGGATAAAAATTGCAGAAAGGCTCCACCCATTCTTGGGAGTGACAGCGATGAGGTCCCAAGCTCTCCCAAGAGACCCCATGCATGTTTTAGTCCACTAATAATGGTCAAATGGATATGCTAAATAATTTTGAGAAAATATGGGTAATCCATCATCTCCAAGATGAAACCCAGGCCCCAACTTCTCACCCTTAAACCATGATGGAGAGAGCTAGGAATCCCATGAAATCATGGAGTGTCAGGTATCCTTCACAGTAGGCCGGAACCACCTCAGGTTTTATTTAATTAGAGGTTGTCCAAACTTCATAGGTAATTTCTTCAGTTTTAAAGGACCTACAATCACTCCTTCATGTTGGGTTGTGGATTCCAAATATTGGGGATGTTCGAGCCCTATCCAACAATTGATTTGATGCTGATCCTATTGAGGATAGAATATATATCTGGGAGTTGTAGATGATTATTTATTCCGATTATTATTATATTCCTCCTATGAGGTGAGTGGGGGATATGATGAAATAGGAGACCACTAAGGGGGTTGATGATCCATATACGAATGAATGGGGTGGCTTCATCGATCCTCAATAAGTTTTTTTTCACTTCACTTGTTTTCTTCATTAATCATATTCTAATTTGTTTTGAATAAAAGTTCATTACTGAGAAAAGGGTGACCCTGATTTCTAGAGAGTATAGGAATAATCATCCAAGATCCTATCCCTGAAATATTCCCCGACATACTTTCATGCGGGGGAGGAGGAATCAACTCCTAAATTGGTATATCTATCCACATGACATAGGATTATGGAGGAAGATATGGTGAGATATTACTCTCTAATTCCTCCTCTAATACCTATATTTTAGGAGTAAAGTGATATTATTCCTCTATCAAAAGTTAAGGAATGATAGAGAGTGAGGCACTTGACTAAGACCATCATTAGAAAGGATGAGTTTTCTTGACACTATTTATTCTTTATTTTTCTAGAATAAATTATTAATTATTCTCATGGGGTGAAAGATCCACTCCTCTATCCTATATCAAGGGGATTATATATTATCTTCTAATAACTAAGGAGGAACTTTCAAACAAGACACGAATTCCAACTATCAAGTCTTCCCCTTTAATAGGATCAGCATCAAGGTATGAGTAAACATATGTTTTTGTCATTATAGAGGGGGAGTATAATCCTAGTAAGGTAAAATGAATTCCATACATTTTCATGCACCGATCACGAACTTTATTTTATTTTGATACTAAGATTCATCACCTAAACTAGTAGAAATGTTAACCACTATTTTTGGTCCTATCACCACTTCAAAAGGGGATAACATGGACCTCACACCATCAAATGAGGTCTTTAGTGCTCATATGGATCCTTTAGGGATGGAAAGGGTTGTTCCTACTGAAGGTAATATAGAATTAACTAATAAAAGATCCAATTTGGGTCGAGATCCAAGCATCTTAGACACCCTTATCGATGAGTATGTTATAATACCTGAAGCAATATATAATGAAATAATGAAATCACTTAATCTAGATATTGATACTTTCATCCCCATGGAGAAGATCAGGGACTTTACTAATTTTTTAGAGGAATGTGAGTTTTCTTTTTTGGTGTTTTATATCATGGTTGACCTTCTTATGTCCAATACATTGAATCAATAATCAAAATTATTGAAACTATATTTGTAGAAAATTTCTCCAAGTAAATCCATGACTAGGGAATTGAGGTCCATCCTCCTCCTTCTAATAGATGGGAGAAAGTCGAGGGCCCTTGAGTGAGAGGTTCTCAGGGGACTTCCATCTCGGGCCTCGAGTAAACTCAGGGGAATGTTCCTCAAAAAAAAATACAAATTAAAAGTGGTGGGACCAGGGATGATAGGGAGAAATATTACCAAGTATAATATCCATTTATTAGTGAGTTCCATTAATTTCTTTTATTTTCTTTCTCTTTTCTATATTTCAATGTAGATGACTAATTGCATTCATCATTCAGCACCAACAGTTGCAGTGGCTGAACACGAAGGGGAGGCCATATCCCCAACTCAATCAACTAAATAAGGTGAGTATGATGTTTCTATAAGGTGAATATAGGTTTATTATACAAGAAAACTAATTTTAGAGTACACCTATCCCTTTATGAATATCTCTAAAATGAGCCAAGAAGATCGGGAAACATTCTAGAAACTTTTCCAGTTCAAATAGCATGACATATGGGAGTTAGTCTTGAGGACACCCATAGAAGATTTAACTTCAAGACACCCATAGGTATATAACATGTTCGAAACACTAGTATATGGGGGATTTTACTACCGCATGGTCCATGCTACTATGAAGGTGATCATTCGATGGCGGGAGCAAGAGCATGAGTCGTAATAGCGCCTTATCAGGGAAATATTTCTCATGAATGCGGATGATCTCTATGTGGAAATATCCCTAAAGGAACTAAATCATTCCAATAAATTTATGGGATGTAAGAAGAGGGTTGAAAATAAATATTCCCAAATATCATGCCTCTAAAAAGATATGGATATCGCCTCAGGGAATCTCATACAACTTCATCATCTTCTAGAAGGTGTTTAAGCCAAAGGGGTGATTATTATTACTACTATGGTAGAGGAACCCTTCTTAGATAAAGAGGATGGGGATACTCAACTAGATGATATTTGATAGGTCATTGATGGGGCATGAGAGACCTTCCACTAACTAAATAGTTATGTTGACGTACTTTTGTAGAATGATACAAAGAGACTCTAATATGTGGATGCTCTTCTGATTTTTTTGCTCCATAAATGAAATGAATTTTGATTACAATCATCTTTGTATTCATCCTAGTTTTCCTACATAATTATAACATAACACTGAATCTATTTTTTCTAGTTAAACTTATATATGTTAATGAGTTTCAATCGCAATAATAAGGATGGGGATATTATCTAATTTTTTCTAAGGTATGTGGGCCTAGAGAGTTTGCTTCGACTGTTGCTAAAGTCACATGATGGACCCTACAAACTTTGTATCTTTTTTGTTTCATTTCCCTAATTATATATATAAGTTAGATATTAATAATAGTTAGAGGAAAGTAATTTTATTTTTCTTAGGCCACCCTTTGTGGGTTTTCAAACTAACATGTTTTGTGATGTTTTCTTTTTATTGCCTAAAAAAAATCATAAAACATATAGAATGCAGTTCTAGTAAGCTAAGACTTGACTTTTATCTAGGTTCTTCTTTGTGGGTTTTAATCCTAGTGAGTACTACATTTCTTTTCATGGGTATTTTAGAATCTTATAAACTGAACTAAATAAAATGGTGTTTTAATTCAAACAGCTTTAACCATGAGTTATAGAATGATGACTCAAGCAGGTATTGTGGGCCGAGAATGTTCCAAAATTCTTCAAATACAAAAAAAATGATAATTTTGAGTCATTATTTTGTGATTTTAGAACTAAAAACATTATATGGGATAGGTAAAAATGTAAGGACCATAGATTATGTTCTAAAAAGTGGTAACCAACATGATATTTTTAGGGATTAAATAAATAGAAGAGGTTTCTCTTGAGGATGAATGTATCTCTGGTAGATGGGTCCTATTGGTAGGAAAATTATGAATAGAAGAATTTGGTGTATCGATGCATAGTCAAACAAAGGTTTCCCTAGGTATAGAACATTCTATTATAATGGCCATGGGAAGTTTATTATGATCTAAATTTCTCAAATCCATGAAGGGTAGTTTGTGAAAGGAATGTGTCAGAGAATTAAGGGAGCACTAATGTTGGCACTGTACATGAATGGGGAACCACTCCTACACAAATTTGTTCTATGTGTAAAGGAGGGTGAATTTTATTGGATGAACAAAATCAGGAGGAAATTATCCTCCCAAAAAAGGATTGAATCATCATGCAGTTTATGATTTTCTATTTTATGTTAATCTATGCAAGAATATTCCATCATCATTACAAATGAAGTGGGAAGTTTATAAGCTATAATCTGGGGGGTTTTGGATTCGATGGGTGATATGGAACAAGTATGAAAGGAATGAACATGGACCATGTTATAAAGTTGATGTATGACATAATTTTGTTAGGGATTATGGAGATAGAAGAGGTATCTCTTGAGGAAGAATGTTACTTTGATTTATAGACCATTTTTCTTGGGGTGACTTATACACATCTGAATGTGGCGTATCAATGCATAGGAAAATAATGGAATCCTCTGATTAGCAGGCCCTTTGGTTTCCAACTTATGAAAAACCAAATTGGGGTGTATCAATGCATAGTCAAAAAAGGTTTCCTTGGGAATATGAAATTCTATTACAGACGGGTAAGGAAATTTTATAGAGATTTATATTTCCTCATACATAGAGTTTGGTTTATGGAAGGAAATTTCTTTAATATATAAGCATAATTTCATACCAAAATTACCCAAGAATGGGGAGAAGTGTTTCCCTACATAGGTCTAACAAATTTTTAGGAAAGGTAATTTTTTTAAAATTGTGGTTGGGCCTAAGATAAAGGATTTGATCATCACAATTTATCTCTTTAAAGAAATAATCAAGACACACATAGTTCTTGGAACTTACTTCATACAATAAATGTCAACCGCATAATTCAACATCATGTGGTAAGGACATTTGGTGTTCCTTTTCAGGTCTTGAATCCAAAAAAGTGATAAAACTCACATGAACTGATTTTCCTCAATCATGAGGAAAAGCCCTACCAAAACTCCTAATCCCATGTGATATATGATCGGTGTGAGAAATAAGGAGCGAAAAAGGTTTCTTTCATCACATAGAGGCAATTAAAAGGAAATATAGGGGCATTTTGATCTTGTGGTGGTTGGTCCAATATGTAGGATCCGAGAATCACTGTGTATCTTATTAGAATGATAATCAATCCATAAGTAGTTCTAGGAACTCATGTAGTTTAACATCATGATGTGAGGATGAAGGTTACCTAATGTGTAAAATAAGGCATGAAGCACCATAAATTCTATTCAATCATTTAGGGAATTTCTTTATGAGAGGAATCTCATGTTTGTGATATAAGGATTCCTAAGATAGTTTCTCAGTTCTTCTTATGCTTGGTACATAGGGAAATACTGCATTTTAACTTCATGCTTTAACTATTTTTTTCTACAATTTAACATCACATGACTAGGATGACATGGTGTATTACAGTTGTAAGTTTTATTACTAGGACCATGAATCATGGAAATGATGAGTGATATAAGCCTTATTGGGCCAAGGATGTTATGGTATACTTCGAACATGAATAAAGAAATCATTATCCATGATCTTGGGGGTTCTCATATCAGGATAAGTGATATGGGACAAGAACACAAAGAATGACCATATACCATATTAGAAAAGAGGGTTATAGTATGATGTTGTAGGGGCTTATGGTGATAGAAGAGGATGTGTCTGATGATGAATTCACTTCTAGTTAATAGTCCATTTCGGAGGGTGACTGATGGAAACCCACATTGGGGTGTATCAATGAATAGTTATACAAAGGTTTCCTTAAGAATCTGACATTATATTACCAATGCCCAATGAAATCTTATAGAGATCCAAAATTATTTAGGACAAGGAGTATGATGTGTAGAAAAAATTTATTTGAGCATGAGGAAATATTTTGGACTGGTATCAGCCATGGAGTGTGGATTCCCCTGCATATATCATTATTTTGTATGAAAGAGGGGAGTATTTATGCTTCCATGATGGGATCCTAAATGAGGGAACCTGAATTGAGGTCTCCTACATAGATATCTATTTGTATTATAGATAGGGAGATTTTTTTGAGGTTGTAATTAGGCCCAATACATAGGATCTGGGTGTTGCTTCATATCTCATTCAATTGAGAATCAAGCCAAATGTAGTTCTTGGAATAAAGGTGTGGTGAGAGAGAAACACCAAGGGTTGTGATCTTCTCAATCATGAATTGAAATGTTTTTCAATTTTAAGTCATACAATAAGGATGTGAACTATGCAATTTTATGACATGTGTGCAAGGAAGTTGTCTTATGGTTTAGCATTTTATGACTAAGATGTTAGGATATGTAGTTTAAAGTCTCACATATCGGACTATGGTGTCTTGTAATTTTAAGTCATACAACAGGGATGATATGTTATTCCTTAAGTTTGTGTATACAGGATCATGATTCTATGAAGTATAAAATCATATGTATAAAATATGAAGGGAAACCATGTAGTTTAATGTCAAATGCCTAGGATGTTGAGTGTCTTTGTCACATGAATTATTTTTTAAAAAATATAACATTGGTAGGGTCCGTAGTGTGCTCTTCGTCAATCAAGATCAAGGAATTAGATTTGTTTGAGTGAACCTTGTTTATGCAATATGGTCCCTCCAAATTTTTATCAAGCTTTGGAGGTTTCTTCCATAGTATCATTGGGGTCCTGAGGACCAATACCAACGCCCCTTGGAGAAATGATCATAGGTATATTTTCTTTCTAAAATCCTATGTTGTCTGGTTTTGATAGACCTCAAAGTGATGTAAAGTATGAATTATATTATCATTAAGTCACTCCAGTTAATCTAGCCATTTTTGATATTAATAGTCTATGGATAATTGATTAAAAATGGAAACACGGAGTGTGGTAAATTGGACTTCAATGGGAAAGACTGCTTCTGCCTCGTATACAAGTGAATATGTGGTTGCCCACGTGGTAGTGTAACACCCCGAGATTTTATAAGATATATTATTTTTAATTTATTTCATATCTTCTGTTGTACGCTACACCAAGATTATATTTCACTATACTCAACACCGTATTAGCTTGCAGTATATACAACACTAATCTTGGATCGTCTTAAACACAATTTCAAGTTTGTTTTATAGTAGTTATTCAATGCAATATTGATTGTATATACATATATATATTCAATGTATAAATGAAATATGGTTGGATTTTGTTATACGCAACAACAAAGGAGTCTTTCACTACACACAACCCTAACTTGGCTTGCATTACATGCAATCGTGACCTTTCTCGATAGCGTGTGTAGTACGCAATACCGAGTTTCACTAAACAACGATATATTGTTATAATATTATTATAGACTAGCCGTTATGAATAGTATTAACTACCTTTTGAATTTTATAACAGTATTATTCATATTACACATTGTCTAAAACATGTTATGTGAACAAAATAAAATTTTCAGGTAAAATAAGTCTTTTTCAAAAAATGCAGTTTTGCCACCTTTTGATGGAGCACCCACTTTAAATCTAGTTTTTGGTGGTTTTATAAGTTCAATTTGAAAAAATAAAATTATTCTTTGGAATCAGGATATAAAAATTTACATTGGATAAAGTTTTCATATTTTTATGATAACTTTCATATTTTAATGAATAGTAAAAACACGCTATATTTTAATTAAAAACAACTTTTTTCATAGTAATAATTTATATGGTTAAATTATAATATAGAATGGTTTTAAAGTATAAATATGATATATTTTTACCATTTAATATAATGTATGTCATTATCATTGATTTTACATTGAATTCATAGGCAAAATCATTTCAATCTTTTGCAATGTTTTAACTTTTAAAACTCGTTTTCTTAACAACGGGATTAATTTTAAATTAATTTTTGCAACTTTTGTGTATTGAATTTAGAAAAATTCATTCCATATTTGGAATCAGTGAGTCTAAATTATGTTAATAGGATACTTTCAATTTTTGAGCTTTATGAATAGTAACTACGATAAATTTTATTTACCATAGTAAAAGGTAAATCGGGTAATTAATGGTAAATATAATATTATAAAATTACCCTAACACTTATCTTAATATAATTGGATGCTTATATTTCATCCTAAGGCATATTTAGGTCGAAATGGAATCCATTGGAACCCACTTGGAGGTGATTAAGACCTTTATTTTATTTTATTTAAAGGAAAGTGAAATATATCTCACTCAACTTTAATAATTAAAGTATTTTTAATATAAGTTTATACAGTATATAAATTCGGTTATAAAAACTAATTTGAAAAAAAAATGTTTTTATTTTTCATGTTAATT
The DNA here is from genome assembly GCA_963277665.1 of Viscum album. NCBI lineage: Eukaryota > Viridiplantae > Streptophyta > Magnoliopsida > Santalales > Viscaceae > Viscum > Viscum album. Next base: position 1,487,487,130 of record OY728157.1, read on the forward strand.
TATTTATAATTTTTAAGAGATATTTAATTACCTTAATAGCTTATACATTAATGATGTAGAAATTATTTATTTAGTAAAAAATAAGTAATATAGTTTTTATTGAAATAATAATACCCATTAAAAGGATCACAAACCTGACCAAAACTTATTGGTGGTGTATATATAAACCCTAATCATCCACTGGCCAAATGTTTGACCATTTGGATCCTTATAAAGGCGATTATGACACTTATATTATTTTATTTTAAATGATTCTAAAGTTGTCACCTTCATAAATTAATAAATATAAAAATTTATATCTTTTGATTTTAAGACGATAAATTCGAGTAAAAGTATTAATATGAAATATATTAGATTTATATTCATCATAGTATTTTATTTTTAATATTTATTCAACAACTAAGTATATTAAATAATTATACAAAAATGATGTAGTAGTTATTTTATTAAGAGAAATATCAAATAAATGGTTTTAAAAATATTAAAATAAATATTATATTAACTATTTAATGTGATCAAAGAATTTTCTAGACAAATTTGACATGTTAGTAATCTATTAAATATTTTGGTTATAATATATACTCTATGTGGATTTTATTTAAATTAAAATAAATGAATAATGTCAAAATTGACACTATTGTTATTTTATAAAAATAACATATTATAAAATTGTTTAAAAATCACAAAAATATTTAAAAATTATAAATTTAAATTTATATGGTCTAAAATTTCATAAATTATCCAATTATGGACAATTCACAACACATAAGTAATTATTTATAACAATTGAAAAATTAGAATCTTATTACAACAAATACAATTAAATAGATTAAATAAGGATAAATCAAGTTGAAAATGTTTAAAATAAATTCCCAACTTGTCTAAATTTTATTAGTTAATTATATTACAACCCTATATCATATAACATTCGGATTTGAGTCATTTTTGGATGTTTTTAAGTGGGTTTGGAACTTATTATAAATTAATATTTCTTAAAATTCCAAGGGTTCCCCTCTCCTCCCTTATAAAAGGCCACCTCCTCCCTCTCCTCCGCACACCATTTTGAGCCTTCAAGATCGGACAAACCCAGCCCATTTACCTTATAAAATTCCTTAGAAACATACTATAGGTCCCGGTCTTCTTAAAAGACCAATTTTATTTCCCTAAGTGGAGGTTTCAAAGAGGCGTGTCGAAGAAGACGTAATATCCGTTACCGATTCTTTCAAATGTATTTCTTCTTCTACTTATTATTCTTTAGTTGTTTCACTATAAATTAATAGCATCAGTATCACTAATATACTGATATATTATTATAAATATGAAACAACCCTATTTCACCTTCTATCCATCCTATGGAAAATGAAATCACCGCGCGTGCGTACGTACGGAATACCGTCTCCACGCCGTGGTGTAATCTGTTTTCGACCACCACCTTACTTGGATGGGTATAATGGTGAAAATAAATAACTATATATGATTATTGTAAAGTGATATTTATTCTGAAATATTATACATACACTTCAATACAATTCCACAATCATGGGAATTATATCATCGCTTGTGCGTACGTACGGACTACCGTCTCCACGAACACGATGAGATTCATTTTCCATGATTAACCATTAAAGTATGATTATAAATTATATATAACAAATAATAATGAAAGATATTACATAATAATGATACTGGATTTATGTACATATATGTTTCATTTACTTAATTCCATTTAATTCAATAAGGAAACGAAAACAGCGTTCATGCGTACGTACGGCCTACAGTCTCCATGAACGGTGTATTTCATTTCATTTATATATATATTATATATATATATACTGAATATATATATATATGATATATAAATCATTATTTGCATTCTGGAAGTAAGTAAATCAAGATATAATTAATAAAAATATCAAGAACAACAAGTTCAAACACGTATAATAAATAAAACGATTTTACCCAAAACGCTGCTTTAACGTGGAACTTACAAAAGAATGGGTAATATAAAGTCATAAGTGAACCATATATGATATCATAACAATGAATATGATTCTGTAATAAGTCAATGACATTATTTAAATCATTATACATGAGGTTCGTATACGTACGAAGCATATCAGACCTAAGGTAAGGGATAATTTTTCAAATCTCATTTTTATTCGAGATTGCTTATACTTAAGTATTTACTGGGGTTATATTCTTCATCCATTCCCATAAAATATTTTTCATAAAGTTTTTAATATTATTCCATGTATTTTTAATGTCATTTTTACCCCTCTTTAACTTTTACTTTGTGTTATGGAAGGAATCTTTCTTTTGTTTACCATACGAGAAACTTTTTGACTACTTCGACAAAAGTATGAGGAGAATGTTGTTTTAACTTATACGGCATGAAAGGATTTTTATGGTTTCATATCGCCTTATTTTCATGAAGCTTACTCTATAATATTTCATGGTTATTTTCTACAAAATCCTTTTCTTTTAAAATTGTGTGGCATTTTGTGAAAGGAAAATGATTTTTAAGAAGAAAGGATATTTTCCTCAAGAATTCTTTTCAGGTGTTTTATCAAAACCATTTTCCATCTAAGATGACATTATTTAATATGTGTATCTCTATTATTTACATGGTTTCACTTTTCTTATGATGAAATGATATTCATTTGTTTTATATGGATTATGTTATGATGGAATGATGTTTATGAAACCCATTTTTATTCTTTGGGTTATGATGAATGATTTATACTTATGTTGTGACACAAGTAAGAATGATTTCATTATGATATGGGTGGGACCTATATCTCCCTCCAATGCATTGGTTAAAGATTAATATCTCATGAGATAAACATGGTTGGAATGGAAAGATAAATCGGTTCAGTAATATAGGACTGGAACGAGGAGTGAACACGATTCAGAAAGGGACTTTGTCCACTAAGATGGTCTTGGCAGCAATGCCATGGCTACTATGGAAATCATATCATGTGCTTAATTATTTTCCACAAATACATGTTTTGTTCCCATGCTATTACTTTATGATATATGCCTTACGTACTTCCAAGATTTATGTCTTTGCTCAATATTTTTATGTTTAGATTTTATGTTCAAGTTTTTTCATTCAAATGTTTTTGGATTGTTTTATGTTCTATATGTTTACCCTTACTGAGCATTTGAGATCACCCTTTTGTATGTTTTCTTTTCCCCAGGATTTAAAGAAAGGTTTTAGGTAAGAAAAAAAAAGGGGAAGATCTTTACGGGAGATGTTGAAGATCTTTCACCACGATTAGAAGATTATATTCCGAGTTTCCAAAGACACTAAACTATTACGGTCCTTTGGTGTCTATTTTTGTTATGTATTAGATATTTCGCAAAAGTAATGTAATGTATCTGTATGTCAATCTTTGGGTCTCTACAGTTGGTATTAGAGGAAAGGTTTATTCAACCTTTGGAAACTAGGATGCGAAAACTTTAGTGAAATCCCTAGAGATATTTCTAAGGTATGTCTAGGGATGTCCCTAAGGTTTAGTATAACTATAGGTTACAGTCCTAGAGTTATGTTTACGATCATGAATAACCTAGGGTGAACCTAAGGTGTTATGGATTAAATAATGTGTGATAATTTAGACATCCCATAAGTGACTTTTAATGATTATGTGGTTCCTCGTTATTTTAACTATTTCTTACACTATGGTTTCTGGTTTTAGTCAATGGAGGGAACGAGAAGGAATTTAGTTAACGTTGATTCCGATGTAAAAATTAGTGATTGTGATCAACCAAATTGTGTAATGCCTAGAGAGAATGATATTGTGATTATGTCGAATCAGTCATCACGATATATGATTAACAAGGTGAACTTTGGTGGTATTCCTAAGTCATCAAATAAGAGGAAGATGAAATTTTATGCATGTTCGCATGGTGAGGAGCATAGAGAAATGAAGATTGAGATTTCTAAAAAAGGAAAGAAGAACCTTGAGGAATAACTCAAATGGAGGGGAAGATGTTATCTATGTGGAGAAAAGGGTCATAGAGTGACAGACTATTATGGAGTTCAATGTCTTATTTATGGAGAACATGGGCATTACCCGACTCAATGCCCTGACCTAAGAGGTTACTTCTAAATCAAGGAAGGACTTAATCCATGACAATCATTGAAGAGGATGGATTGAAGTGTTTATTGGTATTCAAGAAAAATGTTTTTGAGGTACTTTTATGGTATATTGGAATATTTTTGTATTAGTCTATTGTGGTTTTCAATAATTTTATGGTACCGGTAACCATGACAAGTGATTCAAATATTTTGGAAAGCAGATGATATGCGCATAATGAATGGATAAGGAGAAAATAATATGTTTGATAGTATTCATGAGCTCATGATTGATATAAGGACTAAGTAATATCATGGTTTGAGTATATAGAATTTTTTGGATTTTGGTATGTGGAAATTGTTAACTTTTAACTGCATTCATGTTTTCACTAAGGTTCAATGGGTATTCATTTTTCAAGATAATACATGATTAAAGCCTTAGAATGTTTGGAATGTGACCAACAAGACATATCTTATGATATATGGGGATCAATGATGGTATTAACATGCTTGTTATATGAACTCTCTGGTAATCTTTGTCACTATAATATGATATTGGACAGCAGTATTTTGGATAAGCCTAAAGATTGTAATGGATTATGTTGGACATAAGTTAGTATTGTTTAAGGCTAGAACTTTTTCGATATTATTGATGGAAAGTTATAATAATGTATTTTTAGAAAAAGGAAAACCTGAAGGATGGGTGAAAACCTGTCACATCGGACAAGGCTGTGGGAATCGAACCCACAACCGAAGTTCAACGGGCCTTTATCGCCTACCACTAGCCTACAGGAAGTCTCTGGTTAGTATAAACTAGCTTTATTTTATTAAGCGGTATGATAGATGAAGTATAAGTTCATTTTTGGAATCATATATGATTAACCTCACCATAGATGGACTTACGTATATTTGATAACTTTTGCTAACCTTTTGTTTGAAACAGATGGAATGACCCATCGTTCTATCACATGATCTTCTAACACTTCACGAATAAAAATTCAACTTCATTGCTTTAAGAGATGAAGTGGAAATTGTTCAAGGCACGAACAACAGTGAGATTATACCAAAATCATGTAAGTATTTTTTTTAATTCATCAACTGTAGTGAAATGATCTTGAAAAACCAAAAATGTTGTCCTAGTGCTCTTATATCTGATAAATCAGATGGTACCTTAGATCATCACAAATTTATGGCTTTGTGATTGTTGGCTTTTTCATAGCCATGTTCTCTACCACTCTCCATAAAAACATGATGGTTAGATTTCTCTTCCATATTTATATTTTCACCAATGTTATCCTATGTGGAAACCCAGTGATTAGTTAATTTGGGTAACCGTTACGTTTCATACTTTAGTTTTTAAAGATAAGTTTTGGTATTACTTTTTATGATGTGGGTTTCTATTAAAGAAACTTTTGAGTAGTAAACCATTTATAACCCTGACGAATTTCGAGGGAGAAATTCATTTAAAGTGGGTAGAATGTAACACCCCAAGATTTTATAAGATATATTATTTTTAATTTCTTTCATATATTCTGTTTTAGGCTACACCAAGATTATATTGCACTATACGCAACACCGTATTAGCTTTCAGTATATACAACACTAATCTTGGATCGTGTTAAACACAATTTCAAGTTTGTTTTATAGTAGTTATTCAACACAACATTGAGTGTATATACATATATATATTCAATGTATAAATGAAATATGGTTGGATTTTGTTATACGCAACAACAAAGGATTCTTGAACTACACGCAACCTTTACTTGGCTTGCATTACACGCAATCGCGACCTTCCTTGATAGCGTGTGTAGTACACAATACTGAGTTTCACTAAACAACGATATATTGTTATAATATTATTATGGACTAGCCTTTATGAATAGTATTAACTATATTTTGAATTTTATAACAGTATTATTCATCTTACATATTTTCTAAAACATGTTATGTGAACAAAACAAATTTTTCAGGTAAAATAAGTCTTTTTCAAAAAATGAAGTTTTGCCGCCTTTTGATGGTGCACCAACTTTAAATCTAGTTTTTGGTGGGTTTATATGCTAAATTTGACAAAATAAAATTAATCTTTGGAATCAGTATATAAAAATTTATATTGGATAAATTTTTGATTTTTTTCTCATAACTTTCATATTTTAACGAATAGTAAAAACATGCTATATTTTAATTAAAAACAACTTTTTTCATCATAATAATTTATATGTTTAAACTATAATATTGAATGGTTTTAAAGTATAAATAGAATATATTTTTACCATTTAATATAATGTATGTCATTGGCATTGATTTTACATTGAATTCATAGGTAAAATCATTTCAATCTTTTGCAATGTTTTAACTTTTAAAACTCATTTTTTAACAACGAGATTAATTTTAAATTAATTTCTGAAACTTTTTTGTATTGAATTTAGGAAAATGGATTCCATATTTGGAATCATTGGGTCCAAATTATGTTAATATTCTAATTTTTAATTTTGGGCTTTATGAATAGTAACTACGGTAAATTTTATTTACCATAGTAAAAGTTAAATCGGGTAATTAAGGGCAAATATAATATTATAAAATTAACCTAACACTTGTATTAATATAATTGGATGCTTATATTTCATCCTAAGACATATTTGAGTCGAAATGGAATCCATTGGAACCCACTTCGAGGTTATTAAGACCTTTAGTTTATTTTATTTAAAGGAAAGTGAAATATGTCTCACTCAACTTTAATAATTAAAGTATTTTCAATATAACTTTAAACATAATATAAATTCGTTTATAAATACTCATTTGAAAGATAAGATGTTTTTATTTTTCATGTTAATTTATTTATAATTTTTAAGAGAAATTTAATTACCTTAATAGCTTATACATTAATGATGCAGAAATTATTTATTTAGTGAAATATAAGTAATATAGTTTTTATTGAAATAATAATACCCATTAAAAGCCTCACAAACCTCACCAAAACTTATTTTTAGTGTATATATAAACCCTAATCATCCACTTTCCAAATTTTTGACCATTTTTATTCTTATAAAGGCGATTATGACACTTATATTATTTTATTTTAAATGATTCCAAAGTTGTCACCTTCATAAATTAATAAATATAACAATTTATATCTTTTGGTTTTAAGATGATAAATTCAAGTAAAAGTATTAATATGAAATATATGATATTTATCGTTATCTTATTATTTTAGTTTTAATTTTTATGCAACAAATATGTATATTAAATAATTATACAAAAACTATGTAGTAATTATTTTATTAAGAGAAATATCAAATAAATGGTTTTAAAAATATTAAAATAAATATTATATTAACTATTTAATGTGATAAAAAACATTTATAGACAAATTTTACATATTATTAATCTATTAAATATTTTATTTAGAATATATCCTCTGTGTGGATTTTATTTAAATTAAAATAAATAAATAATGTCAAAATTGACACTACTGTTATTTTATAAAAATAACATATTATAAAATTGTTTAAAAATCTCAAAAATATTTAAAAATTATAAATTGAAATTTATATGGTCTAAAATGTCATAATTTATCCAATTATGGACAATTCACAACACATAAGTAATTATCTATAATAATTGAAAAATTAGAATCTTATTACCACAAATAAATTTAAATAGATTAAATGAGGATAAATCAAGTTGATGATGTTTAAAATAAATTCCCAACTTTTCTAAATTTTATTGGTTGATTAGATTACAACCCTATCTCATCTAATATTTTGATTTGAGTCATTTTTGGAGGTTTTTAAGTAGTTTTTGAATTTATTATAAATTAATATTTCTTATAATTCCAAAGGTTCCCCTCTACTCCCTTATAAAAGGGCACCTCCTCCCTCTCCTCCTCACACCATTTTGAGCCTTCAAGCACAGAAAAACCCTGCCCATTTTCCTTATCAACTTCCTTAGAAACATACTAGAGGTCCTGGTCTTCTTCAAAGTCCAATTTTATATCCCTGAGTGGAGGTTTCAAAGAGGCGTGTCGAAGAAGAGGTAATATTCGTTACCGATTCTTTCAAATGTATTTCCTCTTATACTTATTCTTATTTAGTTGTTTCACTATAAATTAATAACATCAGTATCACTAATATACTTAAATGTTATTATAAATATTAAACAACCGTATTTCACCTTCTATCCTTCCTACGGAAAATGAAATCATCGCGCGTGCGTACGTACGGAATACCGTCTCCACGCCGTGGTGTAATCTGTTTTCAACCACCACCTTAATTGGATGGGTATAATGGTGAAAATAAATAACTATATATGATTATTTTAAATTTATTTTTATTCTTAAATATTATACATACACTTCAGTGCAATCCCACGATCATGGGAATTATATCATCACTCGTGTGTATGTACGGACTACCGTCTCCACGAACGCGATGAGATTCATTTTCCATGATTAACCATTCAAATATGATTATAAACTATATATAATAAATAATACTAAAATATATTACATAATAATGATACTGTAGTTATGTACATATATGTTTTATTTACTTAATTCCATTTAATTCAATAAGGAAACGAAAACAGAGTTAATGCGTACGTACGGCCTACCATCTCCATGAACGGTGTATTTCATTTCATTTATATATCTATTATATATATATACTGAATATATATATATATATTATATATAAATTATGATTTAAATTCTTGAAGTAAGTAAATTAAGATAGAATTAATAATAATATCAAGAACAATAAGTTCAAACACGTATGATAAATAAAACGATTTTACCCAAAACGTTGCTTTAACGTGGAACTTACAAAATAACGGGTAATATAAAGTCATGAGTGAATTATATATGATATCATAACATTTAATATGATTCTTTAATAAGTCAATGACATTATTTAAATGATTATATAGGAGGTTCGGATACGTACGAAGCATATCGGACCTAAGGTAAGGGATATTTTTGCAAATCTCATTTTTATTCAAGATTTCTTATACTTAAGTATTTACTGGGGTTATATTTTTCATCCATGCCCATAAAATGTTTTTCATAAAGTGTTTAATATTCTTCCATGTATGTTTAATGTCATGTTTACCCCACTTTGACTTTTACATTATGTTATGGAAGGAATCTTTCTTTTGTTTACCATACGAGGAACTTTTTGACTTTTCTGAAAAAAGTATGAGAAGAATATTGTTTTAACTTATACGGCATGAACGTATTTTTTTGGTTTCATATTGCCTTATTTTAATGAATATTACTCTACAATATTTCATGTTTATTTTCAACAAAATCTTTTTCTTTTAAAATTGTGTGGCATTTTGTGAAAAGAAAATGATTTTTAAGAAGAAAGGATATTTTCCTCAATAATTATTTTCAAGTGTTTTATCAAAACCATTTTCCATCTAAGATGACATTATTTCATATGTTTATCTCTATTATTTACATGGTTTCACTTTTCTTATGATGAAATGATATTCATTTGTTTTATATGGATTATGTTATGATGGGATTATGTTTATGAAACCCATTTGTATTCTTTGGGTTATGATGAATGATTTATGCTTATGTTGTCGCACAACTAAGATTGGTTTCATTATGAGATGTGTGGGACCTATATCTCCCTCCAATTCATTGGGTAAATATTTATATCTCATGAGATAGACATGGCTATAATGGCAAGTTAAACCGGTTCAGTAATACAGGACTGGAACGAGGAGTGAACTCGATTTAGAAAAGGACTTTGTCCACTAAGATGGTCTTGGCAGCAATGTCGTGGCTACTATGTAAATCATATCATGTGATTAATGGTTTTCCACAAATACATGTTTTATTCCCATGCTATTCTTTTATGATATATGCCTTACGTACTTCCAAGATTTATGTATTTGCTCAAGATTTTGATGTTTAGATTTTATGTTCATGTTTTTGCATTCAAATGTTTATGGATTGTTTTATGTTCTCTATGTTTACCCTTATTGAGCATTTGAGCTCACCCTTTTGTATGTTTTATTTTCCCCAGGATTTAAAGAAAGTTTTTAGGTAAGAAAACAAAAAGTGGAAGATCTTTACGGGAGATGTTTAAGATCTTTCACCGCGATTAGAAGATTATATTTAGAGCTTCCAAAGATACTAAACTATTATGGTCCTTTGGTGTCTATTTTTGTTATATATTAGATATTCTATAAAAGTAATGTAATCTCTATGTACGTTAAGATTTGGGTCTCTACAGGTAGTGTGTGTGGTAGTTCTATAGAAATAAGAGGCATGAAAGAGATTTTCAGGCCAAGAATTTTTATCTTTATCCACCACCTTATGGAGTATGTTTTATAGGGTCTTGTCGAAGGCCTCTATCTTTCCATTATCCGCTGCATGATAGTGAGATGAATTATTGTATTTGATATTATACACCTGATATAACTTCTCCAACTTAGAATAATAGAAATTGGTGTCGTTTTCTATTAGTATTATATGTGGGTAACCAAATCTAGTAATAATATTGGATTTTATGAAATTGATAATGATTTTGGACCTGACTTCTTTAAGGGGTATTACTTCATCCAATTTGGAGAAGAAGTCAATAGTAGTTAGGATGTATTTAAACTTCATGGCCATAATTGGAGGATACAACCCAAAAAAATCTATTCCCCTTATGGAAATGGCTAGTATTATTTGTTTATATGTATAAACTCTAGTGTTTTATGGATGAGGATAGTATCCACTTGGTAGGAATGACTCTTCTTGGTGAATTATGTGTAATCATTCATCAATTAAGGATAGAATATCCAAGCCTTCATATTTGATTATAAATCCTGAACCTTGATTGGTGGGAACCTCAAGCTCCCATATGTACTTATTTCATGAAAGAATTAGTCTCTTATTCTTCAATTCACCTGATAAAGACTCCATCAAACCTATGTTTATAGAAGAAATTATGGTGATTTGGATTTTCATAAAGAGTGAAGTTGGTCACTCATCATTAAATGTACCCTTTTTTGGATCTATTTGATGAGAGTGTCCCATTTTGAAGATATTTCACAATGGGTATCATTCAACTTGTTATAGTACCATTTTTTTCAAGGATGGAATTAACCTCATTAATTTAATCTATACTGGAATAAATAAAAGAAGATATCTTTTAGCGGTGTGCTATGGTGATGATTATTTCATCCTAGTTTGAATCTTTAAAATCCATGGTTACATTATCCAATACATCAACCTGGGAATCAAATGATCAAGTAATGTGATTCAATGTTGAATCAGAGGGGAATTTTTCCATTAGTCCCTATACATAGTCAAGAAAAAGGATTAGCTACCCCTTTCTGATAACATAATCCCTATTAATATACTTGATTTCCAACTCTAAATCACCTTTCACCTTCAATTGTTCCACATGAATTTGAAGTTCCATTTATTTTTCTAAAATGAGGGTCTAATATTCTACCTCATTGTTTTTATATCCTTCTAATATTAGAAAGGTGTAAGTTAATACTGTCTTTGCTGCAGAGATAAGAACAACACCCAACCTGAATTTCTTAAATTTAGTGTCTTCCATTATCTTCTTTGTTGGGATTATAGATGTGCCATAAAAATACTTCTCCCATAACTAGGGGTCTTCTTTAATAGAGAAAATATATTTTACAGAAAATTCATTATTTAATGACATTATTTCTTCAGATGGATGTTCTATAAGGAATTCTACCAAATCCTATCCTTTTACCCCTGTTGAGGCAAAAATTGAATGTAAAACTGCTAAAAGATTACCACCTACCATGAAAAACATCTATTTAGTATAGTATAGTTGAGGATATATTTTATAGATTTGTTTTGAGAGACTAAATAGACCTCATGGTGCTATAGGTAGTTACTCATATTTTGAACCAAGAAGATTAATGATAGGTATCTCTTCTAGATATCTGAATAACTATTCTTAGTGTCGATCAAGGTTTGACTAAGATAATAAAAGATGATTTCACTCCTTGCACCATTTTTTTATGTGAGGAAGTCACCTAGTGGGAATTCTATATTTATCGCATACAAAATTATTAGTTTCTCTTCAATAGGTGACATCAGCACTAGTGGGATAAATAGATATATCTTAAGGCTATCAAATTCTTCCTGACAAAAATCAGTCCACTGATATTTGATCCCCTTTCTCATCAATATGGTTAAGGGAAAACACTTTCCCATGAGGTTTTATATAAAGCACTGAATGTAGGAAATATGTCCCTATAATCTTATTAACTCTTTGAGGTTTTTAGGGGCTGACATACCCATAATTTCTTTGGTTTTATCAATATCAACTTCACTTCCATGATGGAATAATATAATTACAATAAATTTCCCTAAGCTAACTTTGAAATCACATTTCAAGGGTTTTATCTTCAATATTTGTTGTCATAGTTTGCTAAATATAGTCTCAAGATCAACTAGATGGTCAAAACATTGTTGACACTTGATCACCAGATCATCAATGTATTATTCAAAAAACCTTCCCAAGAGGGGTTCAGAGATGTGATGCATGGAACGTTGATATGTAGCACTAACATTCTTCAAGACAAATGGATCTACCTGATAGGAAAATACTCCCCAATATTCCTTAAAGGAAGTGGATTATTTATCTTCTTAGGCTATTTAGATTTGATTTTACCCTAAATATTCGTCCATGAATGAAAGGTCTTGATAATCAGTTGTAGCATCAATTAGTATCTCTATGATTGGAACTAGGAAATCATCTTTTGGATAGTTCCCATTAAGATCTCTAAAGTTGATTAAAACCTTGATTTTACCATTATTCTTCTTTACCAAGATTATATTGGCTAGACATTTTGGATATTGGGCTTCCCAAATGAAATTGGATCTGATAATATTTCCAACTTCATCCTTAATTTTTGCGGTGTGAGTCACATGTGTCCTTTTGGATGCCTGTTTTTCTCCCCGATGGTTTTCTGGAAAGCCCAGATGGTGAGTTTCCACCTCAGGATTAAGGCCTAGAATTTATATATAATTTCAAAAAAACATATCCTAAATCAGCTTCAAAAAGGATGTATAGACATATTTTTCTTCTAAATACATGGACACATAGATCAACATAGTTCTTGGTTCTTCCATTGTACCTATATTTATTTTTCTGAGTTCATCAAGAGTGGTAGATACACCTTCCTCTAATGTGGGAGGGGCATCCCTAAGGTTCTCCTCCTATTCCTCTTCCTCTTCCTCTTCCACTTCCTATTCCTATTTCTCTACCTCTTTCTCTTCCTCTTCCTCTTCATCTTCCTCTTCCTATTACTATTCCTCTTCCTATTACTCTTCCTCTTCTTCTTCTATCTTAATATTAAGTGGAGTGTGTGATAAAGGAAATTTCTCAGAGTTAGGAGTGGATTCAATGTTTTGACATCTAGAAGATGAAGTATCTTCCTATGACCAAACAAATAATGTGGGGTATATTTGATGTTCTGGTGGGGATGGAGTGAGGGAAAGAGAAGAAGTATCTTTATAAAATCTTGGTGAAATGACAACCTATTATAACTTATCTAATGAGTTGGGTATTGTTTGAATCTTAGGTTATGGGATGAGGGTATTTTCATCTGATATTTTAGCACTATCTAGAGAGTGAGTGAACTTTTTAGTGCTTATAGGATTAGTTTTCATGACTGATATCATGAAGGTTATTTAATATGTGCCTAAATAATAGACCATTTATTCAATCTAATTGATGGGAATCACATATTCTTCACTGGCCTATTTTAAGGGATTGAATGAGGTCATTTCTAGACTGTTCAAGGTATTGAATCGAGCGATATTGTTGGTCATGGATTATTTATCTTCCCTATGATAGAATAATTAATAAATATACTTAGTTTTTAAGTATTCTAATGGGAATTCATCACCATTAAATTTCCCAATTTGACCATTAATGCAATATTTGAGGCATTGGTGGTATGATGAGGGGATTTCCACAAGATGATGCAACCAAGGACTTCCTATTAGAACCTTGAAAGTGATATATTTCCGAACAACCAGAAATTATGAGTCATATAAAAGGTCCCCAAATTGATCCCTAATCTTGATTCTTCTAAGATTATTTTTCTCTATCTTTTTATAACCTTATAGCGTTTGAGTGGAGGGGGAAAGTGGGGCTCACTATAACCTAGACGATGAAGTTTCTAGAATACAATGAGGTTGAATCCATAGTGATTTTCAAAGAAATCCCATCGGATATCAATGTCATTTATCCTTCCAGATGCATACAAGGGTCTGATGTGTCCCAGTATAATGGAATTTTTTCCTCCTCAATGAAAGAGATAATCATGTGGAATTCAATGTAATTGATCTCTACATGATAAATTTAAGTAGTGAAAACTTCACATTCAAACTCTTGAGGTCTTAGAAAATCTTCTATGGGTGATTCCTAAAGGTCTCTTAATAGACTTAGAGTATCAGGGATTGATAACTTAGCCCACATCAAGACCAATTTCTTTTTAATGTCATATTTCTAGGATAAAGTTCTATGCTTCCCAATATGATGATGATCTATCACTGGAACTTTAGGAACCAAAGCACTTGGCATGGGCATATTTGACCTTGGAACGGGAGTTGAAGGTGCTTCTATACTTGATGGGTTAGGTTGACTAGTTATGCCTACTTTATGAGGTTTATTTAATGATAGTACCTCCTTAAATAAATATTATAATATGATTAGGTTAGGGTGACACATGGAATATGTTAGGGAACTTTCCTGCTCTTTTTGGGCCCACTGGAGGTCTCTCCCATGAGTTTTGGAAACATGGATGATTTGATCAGGGATGTGGTTGGAGTATTGATTTCTTCTGCATCCATGTCTTCCCCTATTTCCAAAGGCTTTTTGGATAATTTCCCTAGTTCCACAATAGGTTGAATGTAGATTGGTTTTATGGATATATTAATAATCATAGAAATGATCTATTTAATGAATGACATTGATGGAACTAAAGATTAGTTTCATGTATAGGGAGGAATTCATTTAAATTGTTAACTCTTGTGGTACAATTTTCTAGAATGGTACTCGTGATTTTGGGATTGAAGGCATGAAGTCTGAGACAGTCAAACCCAAATTTGGTATTAGTATAGGTTCATCTTTCTCTACTTTTTTCTCTCCCTTACATGCATATTTTTTTTACAAGACTATATTTTGGAGGGCTATGGTGCTGATGGAGTCAGCTTTTCCACAGTAGAAGTGGATGGGCCCATATATGGTTTCTTTAACTATGCTTAGAGGATTTCATGAGTCCTATTGATTGTTTTTATATTCATCCAATCATTTAAATTCTATGAAATCTTGTTAGTAACTTCCTGCCATCAACCCTTTTCCCCTGTGGTCAAAGTGAAAATACATGCCACTTGTGTAGGTGGCTTACCCATATTTACTTGTCTAGAGTCAACCATTTTTTGTAGAATGTATTTGAAAACAAATCATTCCTAGATAGTGTGACTCAACATCTAATGGAAGGGGAAATGGTTTTTTATATCTTCAATACTAGCCTGATTGGGCCTCTTAGACATTGGAAACTTGAGAAAGTTGTTCTCCAAAGTTGAAATGAAGTATCTAGGGACTTGGTCATCCTAGAAAGAGTATAATTTATTCTTCATTTCCTAAAAATGATTTCATATCTAGTTCATTCGCTCATCCTGGTGAGGTGTTCATTGTTTCTAACACTTAGGAGGAGGAGGTTCTTGATATGTAATGGGATTTAGAGTTAGGGAACGGGAAAGGGTTGGTTTAAGCATGACTGTTGCAGCCTCTAATTTCCCCCATTCTGTTTCCTTAAGTTGATGGAATTAATCAGGACTTATCCTTGGTTCATAATATGAAATCTACCAATCATTGGTAAACTGTTGTGAGATCCTGAAACTCTCTTGTATATTTCATAGGGATAATCTATGTGCGCAACTCGTCAGATATATTCTCTATAAAGATAGAAAAAAAAATCTTCTTGGGGAAGCTGCAAATTTTGGGAGTAATTTAACCCCTTCCACTGAGAAATAAAATCTAATACCCTCTCATTATCCTACTATTTTTATCTTTAGAGGTTGAGGGATGTTTTCTTCTTCAACATTAATCTGAATTGAAATATTAACTATAGATTGAGATCTTCCCATCTCATGATCAACTGAGCTAGAAAACTGGTATATCATACAAAGGTTGGCCCTTAGAGTGTCTGCACGAACCACCTAAGATTAATTACTTCTTTTTATGTATTTTCCCCAACATTTTATTATGGTAGGACATGAAATATGTCAAATAGTTCTCTAGGTACCCCTGAACCATTAAAAATTGGAAATGTAGGGTTCTCAAAAAAATTTGGGTGAGGGGTTGGATTGACCCATTCTGGGTAAGGCTTTGTTTTTTACTACCCTGGTGCATGCCAATATTTCATGTCTTCAAATAAATCTACCAATGAATCAATGGTATTTATAATACCTTTAGGGATAACTAGTTGGAGATGGGATCGAGTAGGGGAAATAAGATGTATTCCTATCTGTGGTGTCTCTGTTTTTTACCCATGGTGGGTATCCTATAGGGGATAATCCATAAGGATGTGTCTGACCCAACCCTATTGGTGAACCCAAGAGATCTAACTCTAGATACCTCATTGTCATGGGTTCCAAATATATTAGTTTTCAGTTCCCCATGTTGATCGGATGTTTTGGATTCATTTTAGCTACTCGGATAAAACCCTCTTTACCATTGTGCTTCACTTAGGAGCACGATTTGAGGATTTTCTTGTAAAACATATCCAGTATGGATGTTTCCTTGGAGTAGTTTTGAATTGATATTTATCAACTCCTTTATCTCTTCCTTCTATTGAGAAAATATTTCCTAAAGTGTGAGGATTTCAACCTCTTTAGAAGGTGGGTGGTATACAACCTTTCCTTTATCCTTTTCTTTAGTGGATTCTTATAAAGGAGGTATTAATGGAGTAGTCAAGGGAATCCTAGAATTCATGTAAAGACTTTGGTTTCAAATACGCACACCTTGTTCATTCATTTCATTGTGGAACGCGTTATGAAAAAAATCTTCCTCCTATTTCTCTATGTTGGTCTCGTGTTCTATAGCATCTTCAGGGGTGGTGTTATGATATTCATTGATGCATACTGCATTGTGGTAATTTCAACAGTTTATTTGAGAGACTGATTTTTTTTTGTTCCCACCACAAGGCCTTATCCTTACATCCACTGGTCCTTTTGGGAAAATCTAACAAATAGTGATCTAATGGGAATCTCCAAACAATTTTTTCAGGTGTGTTCTAAGTGAGTACATTGGGTCATGTGATAGGATGAGTAGGGAAGATCCATTTTTTTGACATTATCCCTAATCAGGAGAAGACTGTCATCTATTGAGGAGGAGGAGGTTAGGGTAAAAATCTCACATCCCTATGGGATGAGGCTGTTCATTTTCCATTTCCACAATCTTTTGATCCTGTTTTGATGACCTCAAAGGTTGTTTTAAAAAAATCCCCCAACCCTGTAGGTTAGGGTTGCTCTTGGATTATTGTGGATACTGCTATCATGGATTATTTCTTGATTTTATGGATCCGTGTTTGAACATGGGATGGATGCATTATATGGTTTTCACCTGAGACACCTTCTTCCAAATATATTGGTGATGCTTGATTATTTTCCTCCCTTAATCATGAGGATTTCTCAATATTTTGGGATTATTAATGTGGGATATTTTTAATGGCTTACTCCCCTCTAGTCCAACCACTTCGAGAGTCATTTAGGGATGGTTTTTACAGAGCATACCTTCTGTTGTGAATAGAGCTCATTTCTTGAAGTCGGCCAAAATCTATGAAATTTCATGATGTCAAATTTAGCAAGAGTTTATGATTGTGGAGTATAGTGAAACCCAATGCCCCATGTTTTACAATATTATAATATAAACATGAAATGGTTCATGAGAAACCAGTGGAAGCATCTCTTTTAATGTGTCGATAGACGCACATTGAAGAGCTCCTTGTTGTTTTCCCAGTTTTAGGTTCCATGCATCTAAGAGGGATTCCAAGTCAATTTAACAGTGTATCCATTCTATTACCCTGATGTATATTAGATATTCATTTAATAAAATACTTTTTTTAAGTGATGAAGAATATTACATATATTTAGGTAGATTTCATGCACATAATCTTCCAAAAATTCATCTAGAATTCTGTATTGGGAAGTGGATAAAGGCCATAACATGACTATCATATTTTCCTTGTCCAGATGTACCTCATTTTCAACATGTCTTATTCATATTTTTTAAAAGGCTTCTCCACCTGGTTCAACCACAGGGGATGCTTCCCTACTTCTTTATTGTAAACAGTAGGATTGATAGGGATTTCCACTTTCATATTAGAAGGAATGTGATCCACAGGTGGTCCAGAGAATGATCATTTCTTTGGGATATATTCTGGTTGAGAAAGGATTTCACTTTTTAATGAGGAGGCATCAGGCATGACTAACCTCATTTTTCAAAGTACCACACAATAGGAGGTATTTCTCATAATTAAATTGGTATGGGGAGTACCTCCTTAATAAATGAAGTGTTGATGTGGGGAGGAAATTAATAGTGAATTCCATCATATGGAGGCCTATAATAATTACTTGACATCCAACTGCAAGGATAATTCATATAGTATATATCTTAGGTAGGAACTCTAGGGTGGATGATGGAAAGGGGAGAAACTCCTTGTTTTTTTATCTTCTTTCCATGTGGAGAGATTCTGTAGAATTCATCAGGAGATGGGATCTCAAGATCAATCAAATTATGGACATTAAGAAATAAATTATAGTAAGATGTATTGGTAGGACCTTTGGAACTGATACTACTATTTCTATAATTAGGTAACAAAATACTATGATCTAGAGATTCCATAGATAAATTTATAATGTATTCAAGAACTCCAGCATTAATCAGAGAAATGTCATTGATCGAATATTCATTTTCTAGTTGAATTTGGTGAGGCTTCTTTTTGGATTCCTTCTTATGGGTGATTGGTCTACTTTCTGGGTATAGTTTATTTCATATAAAAAATCTTGTTTGATTAGATTTTGTTCCACTACTAGAATTTTCCAATAGTTTTTTGGAATTTTGGTTGGGGTTTATTCATGTCCTGGAGTAGCTACTATGGTAGACTGATGACCTCCAATTGAAATGGGAGTATGAACCTAATCTATTTTTCTGTATATTGTGGGAAAATCTTTCCCACAGCCATCTAGGATGGGAAAAGAGATGTGTTTCTACTCCAAATTGATCCTTATTTTTTGTTTATGAGTCATCCCAATTTTGGGGATGGAGTTGTGTGTCTGCCCCTCCACCACTGTCGCTGCTGTTATTATATCCAAGAAAGATTGTATGATATGGGAAGGAATTCATGTCTTCCCTTTCACCATTTTTATGATTGTTGGGTAACTTTAGTGGATGGAAAGAAGACATATATCCATTATATGCAAGATAAGGGGTGTGTTTCTGCTCATATCCTTAATTTTCCTTTTGGTACATACTGACAGTACTTAGGTGTAGGGTTAGAGATGTGGGTATGCCCTCTGTTTATTGTTGATATTTTCTAGATGGTTTCTTTGGATGAATCCAAACTGTACCGGTAGGCTTGAAAAATGTTTCTAGGTGTGTGTGTGTCTAATTATAGTTTTCCTATATATTTAGTTGGTGGGCTTGGTTGATACGGGATGTTGTTTGTATCTTCTCATGAATTGTTGCCGAATTTAACTGATGGTATTCTTTGGATACTACCAAACTCTTCTAGAAATCATGGATAGTGTGAGTAAGTGTTTGTTCTTGTTCACGATTTGCCACTAAATTTGACTAGTAGATTTATTTGGAGGAGATAGAGGTGTGTCCCTTCTCCTTGTTGTTTGGTCACTTTACTTGGTGGGTTATCTTGTGTTCCTAGGTCTGGGTGACCTAGGTTGGACTCTCAAGGGAAACAACCCTTCATATTGAGGGTTTTTCACTATATGATGGTGGTGGTGGTGGCTACTTGCAGGAGCACTTTATAGGGACCACGATGTTATCTAGATGAGTTTATCAAGGACATATTGATATAACTCCATAAGATAAGGGAAGATATGATTTTTGTGTTCCATGGATAGGCTCCCAAAATTATTTGAGATGGAAACTGGTGTCGTATACTTCTAAGAAACCATCCATCATTGATTAGATGGTTCTTGAGGCTTTATGAGATAACGGGCTTGTTGATAATCCTCTAGGGTTAGTAAAATACCATTTAGGTGGTACTCCTGAACCATTTCATTTGAGACCCAGTGTTGGAGATGATGGGTTAGAGATGATGTCCTTTATTTAGTCAAGGAACCAGCTTATGCAATGGCTGAATCATATATCTTCTTGAACTGGTATGATGAAATTTGGATCAAATGGATATCTAATTGAATGTTCCTTGATATATGTGAAAATTGCAAACAATAATACCCTGTTAAAGAAGCATCACAAAAAAATAACACATGCATAATTAATTTTTTTGGGTCAATGTTTGTCTAGCTTTCATTTTGTGTGTGAAAGGGTCCTAACATGTGCAGAACACTATCATCTTGGTTAAGTATTCACACTAGGTTTACCATTTTTATTTCTGAAACAAAATGTGATGGTTTTTTGTGTCACCAGCAGTATGATTTATTATAGGGGTTTCAATTATTTCACAAACATTCACATTGATTTTACCATTTTCGAACAGCTTCCAATGGGTTTTGTTCATGGAGATAGAAAAACCCAATGGTTCCCTTATTTGAGATGTTTAACAAACCTACTTTCCAAAGGTAGGTGGTGATTTGTAAATGGATTCAATGATGCTTAAGGAATCACCTTGGTTGAGAGGATGGGAGTTTAGGCTCATCACACCCATTTGGGGGGAAATATTTCCTACTCTAAGACTCTCTTATATATTTAAGATATGTTTGTGAATCATTTATTAAATCTCAAACATGACACTGGTCATACTTAAATTGATAGTCAATTATTAACATGTATGAACTTTATAATCATATATATTTATCTAAGGCCCTTCATCAATGGAATATGTATTAAGGTTATATGTCAATGGTAACCTTTTGTGAATGGATTAGATATTCTTATATTTTTTATTTTCATGATATTTTTTTTGGCCACACAGTAGGGTGATATAGAATTTATTATCATATAGGGATATGGGGGTTGTTTTGATGTTGGGATTGGTCCCATGAGATAATCTTCCTACGTATCATTGTGAAAGGAATCAGAACCCATGTAGTTTTTTTCCACTTAATAGGACACTTCATACCTTTTAAGTTCATGTGATAGGGACTAAACCATACAGTTTAGCATCCTATGAAAATTAAATATAGATGAAAGGTTCCTAGATAAATTTTTGCGTGGATATTATGCTTAATAGGCCCAGGGACCTGGAAGGGATGTATCCTCCCAAGTTGGATGTGACCCTAATATGAATGTGACCCAAAGAAAATTAGGGTTGATTTTGGGGTGTTGGGTTTGAACCTCATGGAGGATTCCTACGAATCCAATTTGGACGAGAATAAAAGCCTATGTAGTTTGGATGGTTGGGACTTACACCTATGAAGGTGGCCCTTTCTTTGAAGACACACACTTGTGCAGGCCCTATGAAGGTTTTTACCATAAAGGATATGTCCCTTTGAAAGGATTTTGGCATGGTTCTATGACTAATATCGAATAGGATACTCTTTTGAGTGGGTACAGTTGAGGATTATATCAAATAGGAGGTACTTTTGAAGTCTTGCATGGAATATGTCCCTTTGAGAAGATTGTGATATAGTTTTGCGACTTATACAAATTAAGAGGCCCTTTTGAGTGTGTATAGTTAGGGATTGTACCAAATTGGAGGCCCTTTTTAATTCTCTTGGGGGATATGGACCTTTGAGATAGATACATGGTTTTGAGGGACTACAACTATGAATAAACTCTAAAGGAAGGTGATAGAAATATCTGAAAAAGGATTCTCTTCTAATACATGCATCAGGTCTTGCGGATTTCATGATTGCTACTAAATTTTAATCCAACACGATTCATGATTGGTGTGAGAAAAAAGTGGAATTCTAGGATCTAAGAAACCATAAAATCTTCTTCATCTTCTAGTGGATGAGTTCGGGGGTATGGGAGAGAGAAATGTCATTTATTTACCTATCTCCTATTTTGTTTTTGTAACCACAAGTGATGGAAGGCACCAGGGGTATTAACTTCTATGAGAAAGTCTATGGGATTACTCTATAAGGGATTACCTATTCACAATTTTAGATAAGAGGGTAGGATAAGGCATTAACCCTTATCAAATGGAAAAGAAATACCACTACCCACCCACCCCCCACCATCTGAAATGGGAGGTCCCTAGTCTCAAAGATGATAAGGGAAGTACATGGCCCTAGACATCGTATCTAAAATTGGGAGGTACCTAACACTTATAGTGGGGTTTGGTTACTCATTATCTAAGGGATTCACAATTTTAAAAACCTTGAGGACCCTACCTGTCAGGTAGGATATGTGCGGGAAAAAAATTATCATTGGAATACACAACTGAATGGGAGAAATTTCAGTCTATCTTTTTCCATGATCATTCAAGTTTAAAGTATTTGGTGTAGGTTTTGATTTGGTATCCCTTATATGGGAGTCCCTAGGGAATATGTTTCTTACCATTGGTGGAATGAAAAAGGGGCCCAAAGGAGGCTCGTGAAGGTGGAATTTGGGCGAGGTAAGTATGGGTATCATAGGTTAAGGCTGGGAGAAATGAAGATGGCTTACATAGGTGAAGGATGGGAGATCTAAAGGGGTCTTAGGTAGGGAAAACCTAGGAAATCCAATGAGATATCTAGGTGATGTACAGCATATGTGACAACACTTTGGTGAGGCCTTGCTGTAGGATCCAAGGTTCTCCTTAGGTATCTATGGGCGACTGTAACTTAAGTCATAATCTTGAAAAGTGTATGTTTCCTAATTATTCTTGACTTAGGATAGGTGGATTGTGCTAGTGTTCTGTGTTCAAAACACTAGGGGAACATTAATCATACTACCCTATTTAATTTCCTCTTATTGTAAGGCTTGTAAATCAACCTGAAAGGTTCTTAGGGCTTGGGAAAAGAATGAGGTAAATTAGATCCTCGAGGCTTCTTTTTGTTTTCTAATAATCTCAAATGAGAAACCCTATAGACCTACTTAATGGAATCTTTAGGACCCTAGGTGAAGGAAGTGCTTTGTACAAGTGTGTCACACTGGTCATTGTGCATGTTTACCAAGAACATGTCTCTTGGGCATGCCTTTTTGGGGCCGATGTAGTGATGTTTCCACACAGACTAGACCTGCATGGTGACACTAACATATAGGCCAAACAAATGGGGTGATGCTACTTTAGGATTGTGCAGTTAACCTAGGAAAGTGCATGTGATCATTGATCTTCCTCACTTCTCTTTTTCTTAAGGAATTCACCATTTAAAATTATCATTATCACATGAAAAAAAGGAGTTTCAAAAATGATATGCTTGTAATGGTAAGGAAATGCTTTTATTTTATAAGATAAGATTATGGGATTATGTTTAAAGTAAATTTTATTCCCCTTTTAATGTTTAAAAGTTTGTTTTTTAATAAAAAAATCATAATTGATCATGTTTTATAATAAAACCTATTGATTATTATTATTCCTTTACGATTTCTTATGATATGTTTTGTAAAATATTTAAACAATAATATAGATTTCCTGGGTAAGTAAATTATTATTTGATTTTAAAGTTTATTTTTGGAAAAGTAAAACTTACTTATGGGTTTTCAAGAATTTAAAATGGATAAATAGGTTTCTTTTATATTTATATACTTTATAGATCTTTTTGTGTTCATCCCACATTTTAAAGTGTTTTTCATGGGGCATAAGGATGTATAATAATTATAACAAGCTTAATGGTGAAACATCTTGATTTAATGAAAAGTGACATGAATGAATTAGAAGTATAAACATAAGAACCAATTATTTGTGGTGGAAAATTTACTTTTAATGGAGGTGTCAACTTGTTTTTTTAAGGGTTTTATATGTAAGATTTTGTATTAATTCTATAAAACTTTAACCAAAAAAAATATTTGAAATGTAAGAAAGTGAAACCCTTGTTATAAATCATGTAATTATGGGTTGCTTAAGGTATAGGTTATAATAATATAATTCACTTATAATTTCTAATTACCCATTTAGTAATAATTATTTGTTAAAATCAATATTTTTTTGTTAACTATTCGGTTCTCCATGCATGTTCCAATTCTATGGTTCCAGTCCTTGCACCATGGCCATGGTTTCATCATCTACAAAATTTTTATAAAGGTTTAGATTATTTTTTGATATTATTGAGGAGTCCTATGGTCATTTCATGGTATTTTTAGTTATGATTCACATGAAAATATTAAAACCCCATTTTTTGAAAATTTGAATCCCTAAAAAATAATTGATTTTATCGATGAATAATATATATATATATATAACCATTTAAAAATAATTAAGTAATATTATATTTGTCATTATTATATGATATCACCATTATTTAACATTCCTTAATAATTCATGGGGTAAAAATTATAACATCATTCATGTAGCTCTTAAAACCAATCCAAACAAGAGCATATTATAACTACTGAATGAAAAATAGCAATCAATTTCATAATGATGATATCACTTTATATAAGCTTAATTATGTTATCAATATCATATTTATATATTAAATACATTTTTAAAACTATCCATGTTATGTGATTATAAAAAAATATGTCGTTCATGGAGGTAATAATCTGCACAAATGCCCTGATGACGTTTTCATTTTTTAACGGATGTAAGGAAAGAAAGGTATATAAATATTTAGCATTAAAAACATAATTAGTAAATAGGAATTAATTTTTTTCATTAAATATATCTTTATAACCATTCATGAGATGCGGTGATGAAAAATGAAATGCAGTTCTTCTTGGAGGTGGTAGTCCGAAAATATATATGAGTAAAATTTTCATTTTACGTTAGATGTAGAAGAGATGGATAGTGTTTGTTACATCAATATAATAACATTTAAGTACAGTAATTATACTAATTCTATAATTTTGAGGTGGTTATATAAGACATAGATGAGTTTTAGAAATAAAGAAACTTAAAAGAAATCAATTAAGTCAATTACATCTTCCTTGGGTATTCTCCTTTGTATATCTCTTTAAGACTTGTTTGGTTGGGGTTTTGGTGAGAAAAGAAACTCTAGGTCTTGGAAAATGATTTTAAGAAGTTAATGCGATTAAAGTGGGTATAGAATTGAAGATATGAGGTGTCCTTTTATAAGTGAGGGTAGTGGAAGCCTTATAAATACCCTTAACTTTAAAATAATATATATATATATATATTCAAGGTAAATTGGAACTAAAGGGAAAAATATTAAAATATAGGATGATGAAAAGTCAAATTAAAATCATAAAATCATATTTATATAATTCTTATTTATATTTATGCCCTTATCTCTTAGCTTAACCATTCACCACATTTAACTTTAACCACGGTGACTAAATTTTTTACCTAGGTAACTAACATTTCTTAATAAAAATTAAATGGACCTTATTGAGGATCCGTATACCCACACACCCAAATAATTTACTAAAAAAACAAAGTTATATCATTTTTTATATTAAAATAATAAAATCAATTTAAAATGTTTATAATCACAAAATCCATTCCAAAATGAGTGCTTACATGCTCAAGAATATTTTTAGGTCAAAAAACATGAGAACTGGGAACTCTATTACATATAAAAAGAGTACTATTTACTTTGAATGGGAATTTATTGATTATTACAAACACCTCAAATGATATCCTAGCTTCAAAATAGCTAATTTAAACCTAACTTTATAGTAGCTCTTACTCATAAATAATCCCTATGAAAAATATTGTAAAACTTTGGGTGTGAAAAAAAAATCAATAAGTTTTTTTAAAAAAATGGGAAAATAATTTTTGAAATACTTGAGAAATAATTCAAAGTTTATTATTTAAAACAAAAAAATGATCTACATCAAACATTTTAAAATATACCCATTTAAAATAAAAACGGTTTTCAAAAATCAATTCCACAAAAGGGTGCTTTTAGAAAATAAAACTTTCTCTTGAAGACATAAAACAACAAGGATATTTTTATTTAAAAAATAAAAATTTTAAAAATTCCTTTTTAAAATCAATAATCTATATTTTAAAATCAAGCTTTCACTTTTGAAAAATAAAATAATATCCCTGTATGAAATCCAATGAGTATTAGCATGCTTAAGAAAACCCTTGAGGGCACCTGAAACTTTAAGGGGTTATATAAGGCCCACTCACATCTTTGTGGAAAAATACTCTTAAGATTAGGGTTATCTCCCTATATCTCATCATTATTTATAATTAAAAATTGAAAAATATTAATAAAACTTTTTTAATAACTTTATTTCTCATGAATTCTATGAAAAAGTTTCTTTTTAAAATCCCAAAATAACTGTAAAAAAATTCAAGGGGAAAAACAGATGGTTAATCAAAAAGAACTCAATAAAAAAATTAAGAAATATAAACATAAAGAAAAATGAATTAATGTATTGATCTTATGAAATTGAAAATTTAAGGATATTTACTTTAAATTAATTTTAATATTTAATCATGAAGAGGTATTTCTTTTAAAAATATGTATGGTTTATCGATGACTATATATAGAAAATAGTTATTTTAATAAAATATTTTAAACATGAAATGATAATTTTTAAACTCTTAAAATAATATCATTGAAAATAAACCCTAATGGATGTTTTTTTTCAAAAATCAGTAGGAAAATAGGTTTTTAGTTGGAAAAATTGAAATATAATTTTTTTAAAATAATTACCTTATAAATATAGTTTGGTAAACATTAAAATAGAATTTTTTTTAACATTTTCTTTTACAAAAAAATTTTTATTTCTAAATTTAAAATATACAGTTTTAAAACATTTTTTTCTTACAAGGAAGTATATCTAAATTTTAAAATATGAATTTTTAAAAGAAACTCACTTACCTCATACTACTAAATGGATCTTTTAGAACTTATATTGAATAACTCCTTCATTAAAGGTAATATTTAAAACTCACTCTCCTTCCCTCATTGTTTCTCTCTCTATCCCTCACTACAACCAAAACTAGAGAAAACTATATCTAATTCATGAATAAATTTATCCATCAAAACCCAAGGAGAAAGAGCTTCCTTTTTATAAGATAATTTCTACTATGAATCTAATATATAGTATTACCAAAATATTTTTAAACTTATCTATTCACTAATGAAGAAATGAGAGTACAATGACCTTTAAATAGAAATTTTTTTGTCAGCAACTGTTGTAAGTCCAATGATCTTAGTAAATTAATAACCCCTACTTGTTGATCTATCCATTAATCTTAGTATTGTTTTTTATAGACATGTTGTGACTGGTTTTGAAGATGAAATATCTGTTTATATATATATATATATATAAATATATATATATATCATCAAAGACCATAAAATGGATGAATGAAAGAAGGAATATGGTAACACATTATAGTATCAGTTAACATTTTATTTCATCCCTTCATATCTTTTATTCTCACATCAAAGAATCATCACATATATCACACCATTATTTTTTAATTTTGAAGGAAACAAGAATGATGATAGCTAATGAAATTGATTACATTTATCATTTGATTTTATATGCACCATAATGTTGTGAAGATCCTACTGCTCTGAAATGCCATATATAATCATATATTGTGTGTGTGACCTAAAAAAATCTTTCTATAATTCATGTGATGAGGAATAATATGATGAATTAAACTATTTTTATATCCTTTTGACCTTCATTAGATTATCTCTGCATCATATGAGTCTCTTGGGTGGTTCCTCAATATAAAGTTATATATATTCATATATGATCCTTAAATATCCAACAATGTCATGCCAAAGGTTAAATATAATGAAGATAGTGGGTTTTAACATGTAAATGAAGAATATGGAAATGTTTTTGTGGGAAATTTAGTTTTCAGATGACCTTCACACATGCATTTTGCGTAAAGATAATTTTAAGTCACCCTTACATAGAAACATGTTGTGTAAGTGTATAACATTTTAGAATTTAAAATGTGTGTATCATAATTTCCTTATCCCCCCCCATATAATTAACCATTATTAAAGAATCAGTTGACCCATACATGATGACCATTATGCGATGCATTACCCTTATGCTCGAATAACCTATGAAAGCCACAAATTACTTTTATGCATGCTTTATATTTTTAGTGTACCCATATACTGAAAAATAATTTTGTTATCTTTATGTAAAAAAGGAAAAACAAAGCTTATAAATCCCTTTAAAATGATAATAATATTTATAATAATATTAATAAACTTATAAAAACAGTTTAATTAAGTAATTAAATATAATTTTTAATTATCATTATGTACATTTTAAAAACCAAAATAAATATTTTATTGAAATTTAGAATTAGAAAATGTCATTATAAATATTATTTTTAGGATAATATAATAACCTCATACATTACATTTCAAATATTTGATAACATTAAAATTTATAATTAAATTTATATAATTAAAATTAATATAATTCAATTCTAATTATATTCATTTATAATTAATGTAATATTTATTTTTTAAAAATTTTAATATTTTTAAATTTTGTCTATATTTACTTTAATTTAATAAACTATAATATTTATATTTCTCTATTTTATAAAAATTTATATTTACCATTCACTAAAATTTATCACCAAATAATTCTGAATCATTAAAAAATAATTTTATTAATATAATGCTCATAAATTCATATACATAACATTTTGATTACAAAATAAATATAAATTTTAAAATAACTTTATGTTTACTAGAAATCTATTCATATTACTTCTTGGATGATAAGTCAATTACAAAATTAATATATGTGTATATATATTAATTTATTATCTATCTTATTATTATTATTATTATTATTATTTTGTGTTAGAAACCTGGTACTATTTTTTAATAATGGAATTTTACTTCCAGGAAGCGATTTTATGTGATTAAATCTTATCTTTTTATTTTTTCTAAGTAAAATATAATGTTGTTGACTTGGCTGTGAAATAATTCATAAAGAGAGTATTCATTTAGAAGAAATATATATACACTAAAACTCAATATGGTAAACATATTAAAAAATTTAATATAGAGATTAAAAATATTGAATCCATTTTATATTATTCAATTTAGAGAGGTGGTAAAATTTAATTTTAATATAATTACTCAAGATGCAAAGAAAACAATTTTTAGAAAAATGTCATTTTTAGTATAAAAATGAATTTACACCAAAATCATGTATAAAATTAATTCCCATGTAATTTATTATCTTATAGAAAACAAATATGATTTTTATGACTTTAAAATAACTACAAAACTAATAAAATGATTTTTAATACTTAATTAATGTAAAAGGACCAAAATTGTTTTGTTATTAGAATAAAATATAACTTTGGTTCCAAAAAGTCAAGCATGGGTTTCCAAATTTAACATAATAATACTAAATTTTTTTCCTTTCTACTTAAATAAATATTTTTTCTATACAAAGGTTTTAATTATTTTTAGGACATGTTTATATTATAGGGATTTCATAAAAGTTACATTATTTATAAAAACAGTATTATTTACTATTCACCTAAAAATCAACCATTTTTTAAAAATACTAAAAAATCACCATAAGATAATTTTGATTTAACGAATAAAAAAATGAATTTAATTGTATTATATTCAAATTATAAAATTTATAAATTTAACTTTCAAATAAAAAATGTATAATATATAATAAATACAATGTTTTCAAACAAAATATTTTTATTTAGCCATGAATCATTAAATTGACATTCCTTATAGCTGCTTAATTATTTATTTGATGTTATTAATTTATTATCACTTTAATTTCATCAATAAATTATATCATAATAATAATAATATGTGAATAATTATAATAGATATTTTTATAATAAATCATTTTAATATATTTTTATCAACTTAAGGTTTTATTCTTTTTTTAATTTTCTTAATGATGTCCCATATTATATTCTCATAATTTATTAATGTTTACCTTCCATTATAATAAGATATATTGTGGTTCATTTTATTTCAGTGTTAAGTATAATACAATCTACTCAACAAAGTATTTATTTAAATGGAAAATACATACAAAAATATTAGGGTGTTATATAAATTCTGGTTTCAATTCAAGAGAAGTATATTCATTGGAATTTTTTCATTAGAATTTTAGTGGTAGTAGAATCTATCCAGGAGGTATTAGAAACATAAAAAGTCAATATATTTTAATTCTTTCATGGAGGTTAAGAATGTTGAGTGAATGGAAGTTTCTAAAATGATATTTATAGAATGGAATACCCGAGAAAGTGATTGAAGTAAAAAGTGTTATTGGTGATCACGAACCACATACAAAATAGAGGCATCTCCATAAAAGTCAAAAGGTGGTAAAATATTGATGAATGGTTGAGTACTTCTATAAAAGGAGGTGGGGACCAAAGTGTGTAGTGTATCCTATATAAAAACATTATTCTAGAGATGGTAATAGAAGATTCGTGAATTGTAGAGTGTTAATATTTTGTAATGAATTCTTACTATTTTTTTCATTTGACAATAATTATTATACATACAGTGAATATTAATGAAAATAAATAGTTTTCTTCCCATTAAAAATAGAAAACTTTTCCAAATCACAATAATCTCATGTGTTCTTTCTTGTTTATGTTTTTTAGTGATTTTATTTTCACTAAATTTACTTTCCATGTGTGTTCTTATGAGATAACTTATATGTGTGCGTGGGGATTGACTTTGTGCAGTGGGTAGTGTAAGAACCCAGAATACACGGCATGTACTTATGAATAAATGTCATGTAGTTTTCAAACCGTGTTACGGACTGTATGGGTATAAACACAGGGTTGTGAAAATCTTTAGGAACACGTCGTGTACGGTAGGTACACACCGTGTTGTAGAGATTGTGTGTCTACCTGTGTGACTAACGACATGGATGGATCAAACTTTGACTTTACATGTCATGTCCTATTCTCACACGCTGTGCCATGTAACCTAAGTACTCGGCCATGTCATGAACAACACGGGTCGGGGAAAACCTTCAAGTACACGTCGTGTTCTCAAGGAGCACACCGTGTAGAGTGAACCGTGTAGCCAGCTATGTAACTAACAAAACAGGTCGTTGAAAGTGTGTCTAGTACATGCCGTGTGGAGGTCATACACGCCGTGTATTATATGATTAAGAGGACCGTGTGGGTTAGCCGTGTGAGGATACTCGGGTAGGGGAATAGAGTTCAATTACATGCCGTGTCTAGGGATAACACCCCGTGTGGGTTGAGAGTTACAGGACCAGTTGTGGCAGAAGTACACGCCCATGTGAATGGCTTAAGAGAACACGCCGTGTAGTTTTTATACATGTCGTGTAGTCATGTTTTGTAAAACTTGAATGTTTCTTTCTCCTATTTCCCTCCTATACTCTTATTTTCTATCTTTGATAATCCTGATCTAAGGTGTGATTTTGAACTTTCAGAGGTATGCCACCGAGACGTCCTCCGGTTATACGTCAGCTGCCAGACGGTGATCAGACGCCGGATATGGCCGATCAGGGACCACCTGCATATCCTCCTGCGGTTCCAGCCTTGGTACTAGTAGTCATACCAGTTACGGGCGCCGATGTGCATTTCAGGGAGGGTTTTCTTTAGGATGATGTATACCTTATAGGGAGCATCGTCTCCTGCCCCGTCGCTGGATGAGTTGACGCGAGTTTTCCAGCAGCAGCATCCGTCTACGTTCTCATGGGATGGGGGACCCCAGGCTGCAGAGTCATGGCTCAAATCCACACTAATGGTCTTCGAGCATCTAGAGATACCTCTAGATAATAGGGTGAATCTCGTGACCTATATGATCTGAGACTCCGCCAACAGGTGGTGGGAGGTGATATCATAGTCAGGGCGCCAGTAGGGTATGACTTGGGATGAGTTTCGGTACATCTTCTACAACTACTTCTACCTGGAGACCTTGAGGGATGATTGACCCCGGGAGTTTATGAGTCTGGAGCAGGGTACTCTTTCTGTTATGGAGTACTCATCTCACTTTACTAATCTGCATCATTTCATGCCTATTTCAAGAGGCAATGAGTTGTTCCTTGCACGGAAGTTTGAGGATGGTATAAGGCACTACATTCGCTCGCAGGAGAACATATTTAGGTTGACTTCTATATCATCTATCATCAACCAGGCGAAGATCACAGAGTGCAATTTGGGGGATTTTGGGGTAGTGAGCCAGGGCGGTTCGACCTCCAAAGCTAGTGTTCCTCCTTCTGATAGCAGGAAGCGCCGCAGGGAGCTATCTCTAGGAGATCAGAGTCAGCGGAGTGTATCTTCTGGTAGCCAGGTAGTATGCTACTAGTGTGGGATGAGTGAGAATACTAGGCATCAGTGCCATAGAGACCCGATGGAGTGCCGATCTTGCGGCAAGATGGGCCATCTACAGCATTTTTGTCAGATCTTCTCACCTATGGCTGGTGGTAGGGGATCTTCTATGACCCTACGTTTAGGAGATGCATCGCCAGTTTCTCACCAGTATGGGAACTGGAGTTCTTCCGGCTGTTCGGGCAAAGGTGGAGGTCGCGGCCATGGTGTTTAGTCACCAGGTTACCAGCGATAGTAGAGTGGATCAGCTCAGGGTAGTCAGCTAGGGTCGCAGGGCCGTGGTACAGTCCAGACTTTCACTATGGAGCAGACCCATTAGAAGAAGGATCCAGGACCTTATACAGTTAGAGGTACGATCTTAGTAGCCTCTGTTTTATCTTCATCTCTTTTCGATACTGGTGTTATGAATAGATTTTTCTCTGTTGCTGTTGTGGATAGCCTTGGGCTCTGTATCTTTTCCTCTTTCGGTACTTTGACTCTATACAAACCGTTGTGTACTAGAGCGGTTGGCGTACGTCAGTGTAGAGAGTGTCCTCTTGAGGTTATAGGGTGTCACTTTTTATGGGACCTCTATGTCCTAGAGATAACAAGCTATGATGTAATTCTTAGAATGGACTGGCTAGTTCCCTTCCAAGCAGTAGTTGACAGTTATCATCATAGGGTGAGTTTTGTATCACTTGAGGGTGGATCCTTTCTTTATAGAGGTGAGTGGGATGTCTAGGAAAGTCGAGCAGGACCCGAGCATCATGGTATAGGAGGAGTTACAGCCCAGATTTCCAGTCTATATCTGGATGACCAGGGGACATCACAGTTAGAATTTCCTCCAGTGGTGGATCGTTTTAGAGATGTCCTTCCAGAGGACTTTTTAGATTTGCCTCTAGAGCGTGAGGTAGACTTCGCAATCGATCTCGTTCCATGAGCGGCACCAGTGTCCATTCCTCCTTATAGGATGGCTACATCTGAGTTTCAGGAGCTCAATAAGCAGTTGGAGGAGTTACAGGCAAGGGGTTTCATCCAACCCAGTACTTCTCTTTGGGGTTCGCCTATCCTTTTTGCGAAGAATGCATATGGTACCCTTCAGTGTTGTGTGGATTATCTGAAGTTGAACCAGTTGACGGTCAAGAACCGATATCCCTTTCTGAGGATCGATGACCTCTTTGATCAGCTTCGAGGAGCCCGAGTGTTCTTGAAGATTGACTTGAGATCCGGTTATCATCATTTGCACGTTTGACCATTAGATATACCTCTTACATACTTCAGGAGAAGGTATGGTCTATACGAGTATATGGTTATGTCGTTCGGTCTCACGAATTCGCTAGTAGTTTTCATGGCACTGATGAACCGAGTTTTCCATCCATACTTGGATTCCTTCGTGGTGGTTTTTGTGAACGATATCTTGGTGTACTCTCACACTCGATAGGACCATGCTACCCATCTTGAGATCATTTTGAGTACACTAAAATAGCATCATCTCTATGTTAAACTCATGAAGTGCGACTTTTGGATGGATCAGATTCACTTATTGGGTCACATTATCTCAGAGGCAGGAGTATCAGTGGACCCAGAGAAAGTGAGAGTTGTAGTTTCCTAGGAGCAGTCGAAGAACGTCTTTGAGGTGTGGAGTTTTCTAGGGCTGGCTGGATACTACAGGAGTTTTATACAGGACCTTTCACGCCTAGAATCACCATTGATAGGTCTGACCAAGAAAGGGACGAAGTTCCTATGGTCAGATTCTTGTGAATCAGCCTTTCATGAGCTGAAAGGGAGGTTGACTTCAGCACTGATACTAGTCTTTCCAGAGCCAGGAAAGAGCTATACTCTTTACTATGATGCTTCGGGTATCGAGCTAGGAGTTTTCCTTATGCAGGGAGATGGAGTCGTTGCATACGGGTCTCGGCAGTTGAGGCCACATGAGAGGAACTACCTGACACATGATTTGGAGTTAGCATTTGTTGTTTGTTGGAGAAACTATCTTCTGGGATATCACTTTGTGGTTTTTCACCGACCACAAGAGTCTCAAATAAATCTTCACTCTGCGGGACCTGAATCTGAGACCGCACAGGTGGGTCGAGTATCTTTAGTACTTTGACTTTAAGCTTGCCTATACACCAGGGAAGGGAAATGCAGTTGCTGATGTGCTGAGCAGGAGAACTCAGATATAGGTAGTTCTGGAGGCCAACAGTGAGTGGTAGCTTATGGCTCTGTTTTCTAAGATTCATTTGGAGGTTCACGACATACAGGGATAGACTTTCCTATCTTCTATAGCTGTTACCTCTACACTTCTTGATCGGGTACAGATGAGGCAGGTATCAGACTCAGAAGGCCTAGTCCTGTGGGAAAATGTGTCAGGAGAGGATCCTCCTTCTGGATAGACAGTGGGTGAGGATGAGATATTGCGTTTCTAGGGACGTGTATGAGTGCCAATAGATATATGCGATGAGCTAATGCAGGATTTTCATTCCTCAGTTTGGGCAGTTCATCCTAGCGTCACCAAGATGTATCGCGATCTACACTGTCAGTATTGGTGGCTAGGTATGAAGAGGAATGTTGCTGGTTTCGTCATGAGGTGTTCTACTTGTCAGTAGGTGAAGGCAGAGCATCAGTGACCAGAATATCTCTTATAGTAGTTAACCATTCCAGAGTGGAAATGGAGCGATGTCACGATGGATTTCGTGACCGGGTTTCAAAGATCGCCTCGTGGGAATGATGTTGTTTGGGTTGTCATCGACAGGCTTATGAAGTTTGATCACTTCTTTCCGATTAGGGAGACCTTCAATTTTGATGATCTGGGATAGTTTTACATCTGAGATATTGTACGTCTATATAGAGTTCCACACTCCATTGTTTCAGATAGGGATGCACGTTTTACTTCTCGGTTCTAGCAGGGGCTTCAGAAGGCTTTGGGTACACAGGTACTTTTGAGTACATCATACCATCCCCAAACTGATGGCTAGTCCGAGAGTACAATTCAGGTGCTTTAGGATATGCTCTGAGCTTGCATTCTAGACTTTGGAGGTTTTTGGGAGAAGCATATAACTCTTGTGGA
The DNA here is from genome assembly GCA_963277665.1 of Viscum album. Taxonomy (NCBI): domain Eukaryota; kingdom Viridiplantae; phylum Streptophyta; class Magnoliopsida; order Santalales; family Viscaceae; genus Viscum; species Viscum album. Next base: position 1,487,522,817 of record OY728157.1, read on the forward strand.
GTTCGCCTACAACAAAAGTTTTCAGGCGACTATTCAGATGTCACCTTATGAAGCCTTGTACGGTAGGCCATTCCGATCACCTTTATGCTGGTTGGAGGTAGGAGAGGTAGATTTTCAGGGACCTCGTCTTGTTTAGGAGACCTTAGAGCAGATAAAGTTGATTCGGAAGAGGATAGCTACTGCACAGTCTCGATAGAAGTATTATACTGATCAGCGGAGATGGCCTCTGGAGTTCGAGGTCGGGAATCATGTTTTCCTACGTGTCGCACCAAGGTTAGAACACAAGAGGATTCAGAGATAGGGTAAGATTTCACCATAGTACGTCGTACCGTTTGAGGTGTTGGAGAGAGTTGGATTGGTTGCCTATCAGTTGCGGTTACCACATAGGTATCGGGATATGCATGACGTCTTCCACGTGTCTCAGCTCCGACGTTACTTTTCAAACTCATCTCATGTCTTTCAACCTGAGGAGGTTGAGCTCGAAGAGGATGAATCGTTCGAGGAACATCCTATCCGGATTTTTGATCACAGTGAAAAGGTTCTCTATGTCTGTTCTGTTCCTCTGGTACGGGTGCTATGGCAGCACAGGTGAGTACAGGATGAGACTTGGGAGAGGGAGGCTGATATATGATCGCAGTGACCAGAGCTGTTCAGGGTTTCTTCGTCCACGCCGCACAAGGGAAATTTGGGGAAGAATTTATTTAAGGGGGAATGTTTGTAAGAAATCATACCTTCTTATCAGGTATGTTTTTCCTTTTTCTGGAGTTTTTGAGAAAAAGAGGAGAATCTGGAAATTTTCAAAATACACGTCGTGTACTTTTTAAGTACACGCCGTTTACTTCGATGTCACGCAAGGTCGTGTGCTGGCCGTGTCCAGGCCACACACACGGTGTGTAGGGGTGATGTGGAGGCCGCTAAAATCAGAGTACGGAAAATCCAAGTACACTCTGTGTACTTCAAAAGTACATGCCATGTATTTTTCTTTTTTTTCATTAAATGGTACGGGGACGTGTCTAATCGATAGAATTGTCTTCTTCTCCAGATTCTTCGGCCGAGAGCATCCCGTATGGCCATGAACATCCTCTAATACCTAGATCCTCCTTCCATTCTCTGAATCTACCACCGTCGGTTGTGTTGGAACCGCAGCGGTGAGTTCTTCTTTCTTCTTGAGTTTCATTCCATGATTTTCCCTCTTCCTCAAGATATCTTGGGTTGAGCGTTTTGGACGTTTTCTCAGATCTTTGACATTATAAGGATATTCGATTATCGTGGTTCAAGTATATCGATCTCATATCATCCAGGTAGGTGGTTTATGCCTTTCTGTATGAATTCTTTGAGTTTTATGTGCAATTCCCACCAATACCCGTGAATGGGGTATTGCGTGTTTACTGTTTTGCACCTGTTGTTTTCCTACCTTGCTTGTGTGCTTTTGTAGAGGTATTTTGGTGATTTATAAGGATAATTTCTATGCTTGTATGTTTTTCCCATGCCTTGTTCTGTTTACGAACTTTTTTTCTTGTTCAGCCTGTTGGCCATTATACCTGTTTTCCATGCCTTGTGACTGTAGGATGGACTGTTGTTCCCTGTCATTGCTTGTTATGTTGCAGAATGGTTAGCCAAGTAGCTATGTAGGTTTACTTTGGCCTTATATCATTATTATGCACTGACTAGAATAGGGCTGAGAGAACCTGGTGTTATAGACTATAGGGGATAGACCGAGTGATCTTCCCAGAGAGTCTTGGACTTTATAGACTATAGGAGTATAGACCAAGTGAGCTTCCTTAGAGATTCTTGAGCTTTATAGACTACAGGTGGACAGACCGAGTGAGCTTCCATAGAGAGTCCTTGTTTTTTTGAATTTACTTAAACCATTCTTGGTTATAGGAGGAATTGACCGATTGAGCTTCCTCAGAGAGTCTGTGATAGACCTGAGGCTATAGGAGGAATTGACCGAGTGAGCTTCCTTAGAGAGTCTCTAGACCTTGGGGCTACAAGGGGATTAGACCGTGTGATCTTCCTTAGATATTCACTAAATCCCCTAGACTATATGGGGAATTGACTGAGCATGATTCCTCAGAGAGTCTTATAATTTTTTATGACCAAACAAGAGGGGTTAGGCTGAGTGTACTTCCCAGAGGTTTGTTGGTACTTTTTGGATAGGACCAGAAGAGATGGATGTGAGTACTTCTCAGAGGGTTTCTATGTGTGGTTAGTTGTTCGCTTCACTGCTGCTTGTTGTTTTTGTGGATTGTTTACTATTGTGTATTTCTGGTTACTGCTTACTATTTACTGTTTACTGTACTTTACCTGCCATATACTCACTGACTGTTTGGAACAGATCTTCAAGTGGTTGCCTACTGGGATTTAGTCTCACACCCTGTTTGGGTCATGCTTTTGGGCCCAAACAGATTATATGGTTGTAGGTATAGACAAGGGCAAGCGCCCTTCTACTTTAGGTACTTAAATTTCATTAGAGCGGGGGAGAATGGGACCAAGCTGAGGCTTGCGATGCTGAGAAGTTTCTTATCTGTTTTTCTTTTGTACTTTGGTTTAGTACTGTTTTCAGCATTGTGACTTGTTTGGTTACTTTCCTAGACATATGTATCATGCATTATTTCATATATTTATGTGCTCCAGTTGTTTATTTTTTTAGTCTTCCGTTGTTCACTTGTGTATGGATAGTTTACTGCTTCTGTTATTGTTTATTATTTCTCTTTTTCACTGTGTACTCTGCCAAGGAGGGCATAGTTTCCCCATTATCACACCCAAGGACCTCACTGTTAGTCGGCGGACTCTGGCGTTCGGGGATATGTGCTTGAGGCCATGTGACCAACCGGGTATGGGGCACCTCTGGGTGGCTTCGGAAACCAGGACGTTACAGTAGGGTGCATTGGGGTCCTATTGTAATGACCTGACTCTTTGGAAAAGGTACGGATCATTAGCTTTCTTTTAAATCTTTCCTTTAAACTTATTTAACGTGTTTAATGTCCTAAGGAAGGTCTGGGGAGTGTCCGGGGTTTGTTCGGAGCACGGGAGTTTGAGAAATGGGCTTACAGGCAGTGGCGCACGTCATGTGCATGGTCTGCGCACAGTTTTGGATAAACCATGCAGCTGCAGATAGGGGCACCTACAAGGGCGCATGGCCATGCGGACCAGGCCGCATGGTCGTGTGGCCTTTGGTCTGGAGGCAGGGAGGTGCACACGGTTTTCGCACGGTTTGGGTAAATCGTGTGCCCAAACCGTGTGACCCTTTATCTGAAGGCACTGATATGCGCACGGTTTGGTAAATCGTGCGCCTAAACTGTGCGACCCTGTTCTGGGTAAAATTACCTTTTTCCATTAATTAATTTTTATAAGGCTTAAGCCTCTTTCTTTCTTCTTCCCAGGGACAGAACCATAGGGGAGCCCTCTTTTGAGCTCAAAACTCTCTCCTCTCTCTTTTTCTTGCCGTTTCTTCCCCAGGTGTTTGTTTCTTGATCCAACGGAAGCGTTGGAAAGGCCAAGGTAGGGATAACCTCATGCATCCCTCTTTCCTCAGTAAATCTTGCCTTCTATCTTGTAATTTTGATGCAAGCTCATATGCCCTATTTCCAGGGCTTTAGACTCGAACTCAGATCTCTTCCAATCTACTACGAATCTAAGGTCGATATCAAGTGAGCCTACATCTACAGCTCTAAGGTAGGTGGTCACGTGGTTTCCATTTTGGGTTTTTTCCTTATTGAGTTATTGTTGTCGTGTCGTGGGTTGTCTTTCGCTAGACCCCATATTTATAATGACTGCTTCATATCTAAATGACATGTGTGGTATGAGATTGATGAATCTAACCTTGTTAGGGTGTTTAGATTTGGTATGGATTGGGAGTGGTCAACCATAGGTGTTATGACTTGAGAATTGTCCCTTTTTCACCTTTGAACCTTAAAGATGTGTCTTGAAAGGGTATTTTCCATGTTAGGAAAATGAGATGACTTGGTTAGAGGTTGGCTAGGATGAGAGAGCTTGAACCCCTTTAACAAATTGAAATGTATATATGCCATTGCTTTGCTCATGTGATATTATATGATGGATATTCCTTGCATTGCTAATGCGATATGATATAAGATGGTTTGCCTTATATAATGTGATGTTAATTGATATCCTTTGCTGTATTGACATGCTTGTGATAACCCGTGTGTGGGCGGAGGGATTCTTACCCATGCCAGTTGAATCTTCGTGTGGTGGGCGGAAGGCATTCTTACCCCGTGCCAGATAAATCTCAGTGCTTGAGGATGAGAGGCATGTTTACCTTGTTCCCATGTAACCTTTATGGGTGGGAGGCATTTATACCCCACGACAGCTACAGTGATTGAGGACGAGAGGCGTTTATACCTCGTGGGCATATAACCTTTACGGGTGGGAGGCATTTCTACCCCACGCCATTTACAGTGCTTGTGGACAAGAGGCATTCATAACTCGGGCCAGAGATGATTATTACGTATGTGAGAAGCATGGACGAGAGGAATGTTTAACTCCTTCCTGTGATAACCTATATCTATGTACTTATACCTCTGGTGATCGTTTAGTTTACCAGCCATGAGCTGAAGCAGGTAGACCCGCCAGGTGTCCTTCCAGAACCTGAGTGGGAGGGTTGTTTATTTACTTTGCTTTACTTACTTACAGTCTATTACTCACTTTTCTTGAGAACACCTATTTGGATTACACGTAGACATCATTGGTGGTGGCCTACTGAGACTTGTCTCACACTCTACCCGGGAGGCCTCTTGGGCACCCGTGTAGACTTCACTGCTACAGGTACTAGTAGGGGAAAAGGCCCAGATTCATGTTGTTGATACATGTATGTTCTATCAGGAGATCCAGAGTAGAGGATCGAGCTTGGCTAGAGATGCTCATGGACTACTTCTGTTCTTTTTTGTATTATTGTATAGCATGCGTGTATTCTATTTCCATTGTACTAGCATGTCATGCATCCATTTTGTGTCAGACACTACCTGTGTGGCTTTTGTATAATTATTAGGGTTTTTCTTACTTCTGTTGTTTGGTTGTATGTTTTCCCTTTTCTCCTGTTTGTCCATTGGTTGTGCTTCTGCTATTTTTATTACTTTTATGCTATACCGCTGTGTACTCTGACATGGGGGTATAGTCTCCCCACTGACTTACCATTACACCCTTGTTGCTAGTCGGCAGGGCCTATGGGGAGACGAGCCAGGGGTCATATGGCCAACCGGGCTCGGGGCACATGTTGAGGTGCAGCCGGGTCCGGGACGTCACAAAGTGGTATCATAGGGTTTCTTTCTTTCTTGATTTATTATTTTGAGATGACAGAATTGGAGATCGGGAATGCCTAGAGACTTAGTTATAATTCGTGCTTGGGTGTCGCAAACCCATGGATAGGGGAAAAGACCAAGTTTCCTATTTTATGTTGTTAATGACTCTGCTATTTACTGTTGATATCATTTCATCGTTGGGTGATTCACATGTCTTGTGATGTTATTGAGATTTGAAAAGTTGGAATCTGGATTTCATGGTTCGACCCGATGAAATGAGGGTTATGCAATAGAACATGCATCACGATAGGCACAATATGATTAGGTCATGCATCTTGCCATGACATGTTTAAAATTTTCAGCGACCATTGTCTGTTATTTATTTCCATGCCTTTATAATATGTGTACAACTATGCTAACTTTTCATGCATGTTGTGAATTGGGGAATGATGTGATTTTAGTGGTTGCCACTCTTTGGTTCATAAGGTGTATGGGCCCTTATGGATCGGAAAATGAAATTCCAACTAAACCAATGTTTTGTTTGAAAGGAAATTCAAATACTCGATTAACACAAGTAAATAATAAATGACATCCAAGTGTGTGTCATCATTCAGTTCATGAGGAGTATGGGCCCTTATGGCCAGGGAAATTCCATATCACTGGATTAAGTTAATTTTGAGCAGTTGTGGGTTTTAATAAGTTTTTTGTATGGGTGTGGACAGGTGATCTTAGGGGTAGGAAGGCTTTGTACATGTCCTAGCGTCCAGATTTCAACCTTTGATTTGTTGGTTTCCTCTTTTGAGACGTTCGTTTGGCTTTGTAGCACTATGCCTTCGAGACGTCCTCAAGTCACGCTTGCTGAAGGTGGTGACGATCACGTTTCTAAGGTGGGGGGCCCTGATCCGCCAGTTGATCTTCCTGTCGATCCACCTGTGGCACCTCTTTCTATTCCTGAGAAGGGCGCCGATGCCCAGTTCCGTGAGAGATTCTTGCATTTGATTCAGAGTGTGCAAGGTGCAGTGCGACTTGCCCCGAGTATGGCAGAGTTGAACCGCGAGTTTCAGTCGCAGCATCCGCCTACTTTTATGGGAGATGGCGTACCTTTTTCTACAGAGTCCTAGTTGGAAGCTATTTTGACCATCTTCGAGCACCTCTAGACGAATCCAGAGTGGAGGGTCAAGCTCACATATTATATGCTACGTGGTTTAGCCAGGAGGTGGTGGGATGTCATCACCCAGTCGGGACAGCAGAGAGGTATGATCTGGACTGATTTCCAGACCGTCTTCTACGATTACTTCTTCCCCCAGACTTTGAGGGCTAACAGAGCTAGGGATTTTATGAACTTGCAGCAAGGGACCATGAGGTTCACGGATTATTCGTCTTGTTTCAATGAGTTACAGCATTTTTCTCCTACACTAGTTGTTGATTATCTCACGGCCGCTAGGCATTTTGAGGATGGGTTGTGTTACGCCATCCGGTCATAGGTTAACGTGTTCAGGCTGGCAACCATTTCATAGATCGTCAATCAGGCTTTGATCACATAGAGGAACTTGAGAGAAGCGGACAGTGTGAACCAGGGAGGTTCGGCACCAAAGGGTTCTAGTGGATCTGCTTCTGGAAAGAATCAGAATTTTGAGGACTCTCACAGTGTTAGTGGTGGTCAGACCCTTTTCTCGGGTGGTACTCCTATCTGTCACCAACGTGGGGTGCCATGACATATGAAGAGGCAGTGTACGTGAAACCCAGTGGAGTGTAGAGGTTGTGGTAGGTTGGGTCATTTCCACCGCTTCTATAGGACTTTTCCCCCAGGGTCCAGTGAGCAGGGATCTTTACCTACTCCACGATCTGGCGTTGGATCAGCAAGATCATGTCAGTTAGGCGACTGGAATACCGCTGGTCGATCAGGCTGTGGTGGCAGTCGAGGCAGAGGTAATCAGGAGTATGACTCTCAGCACCAGCAGGGCGGGTCTGCTCAAGGTAGCCAGGATGTGGCTCAGGGCCATGGTGCCAGCCAGTTGTATGCAGTCGAGCCTATGCCATAGGAGCAATACGCCGGACCATCTACTGTACGAGGTGCGATTATAGTTGCCTCTATGTTAGTATCTGCTTTTTTTGACATAGGTGTTTCTCACTCTTTTATATCTGAGGCGATTATCAGAAGTTTGGGCCTCGATGTTGAGTCATATCATGGTATGATCACATTAGATACCCTACTGGGTATCCGTTCAGAGGTTGTTCTTTATTTTCAGAATTTTCCCCTCGATGTTGGTGGTTACCTTTTCATGTGGAACCTGTATGTTCTAGATACGACAGGTTTTGATGTAATAATCAGGATGGACTGGTTAGTTCTCTATAGAGCCCAGATTGATTTCTATCGTCAGAGGGTGGCGTTTACGTCACCAGAGGGCGACACACATATGAAAAAGGTAGAATGGGATTTTAGTGTGACACGAGCAGGACCGGAACACCAAATTTTATGTGGTGTCACGGTACAGGTTTCCAGTCTTTATCTCGATGACCAAGGATTACAACCCTCTGCTTATCCTCTCGTGGTGGAGCATCTCAGTGATTTCTTTCCTGATGATTTCTCTGGTCTACCTCCAGTGCGAGAGGTGGAGTTTACTATCGAGCTTATACTAGAATCAGCACCAGTGACCATTCCTCCTTATAGGATGGAACCTAAGGAACTTCTAGAGCTCAAGAGTCAGCTGAAGGACCTAGAAGAAAAAGGCTTTATATGTCCCATTACTTCTCCTTGGGGATCATCAGTTCTTTTTGACAAGAAGGAAGATGTTACCCTTCGTCTTTACATGGATTATCATAAGTTAAATCAACTAACTATTAATATTCGGTATCCTTTACCTCGAATTGATGACCTCTTCGATCAGCTCCGAGGAGAGAAGGGGTTTTCAAAGATAGATTTGAGTTCAGGCTGTCATCAGGTGCATGTTAGGACTTCGTATATACCCCGCACGGCATTCAGGAGCAGGTATGGTCTCTATGAGTACCTAGTCATGCCATTTGGGCTTACGAATGCACCTGCAGTGTTTATGGCTCTTATGAATCAAATTTTTCACCCATACCTTGATTCTTTTGTGGTTGTATTTGTGGATGATATCTTAGTCAATTCACGCTCGAGACATGACCATGAAAATCATATTTAGATCGTGTTGAATACACTAAGAGAGCATCATCTTTATACTAAGATTAGTAAATGCCACTTTTGGATAGACAATGTTCACTTCTTGGGTCACATTATTTCTGAGTCTGGAGTTTCAGTTGACCCTGATAAAGTGAGTGATGTAATTTCCTGGGAGCATCCCAAGAACGTCTTTGATATCAGGAGTTTCTTGGGGCTTGTTGGATATTATAGGTGGTTCATTCAGGACTTTTCATGCCCAGCAGCACCATTTACATCTTTGACCAAAAAGGGGGTGATATTCGATTTGTCAGAACCTTGTGAAGTAGCTTTTCAGGAACAGAAGGGCAGACTAACTTCAGCACCGATACTGATCTTTTCGGAGCCAGGAAAAGCTTATACGGTCTTTTTTGACGTGTTAGGTATCAGGCTTGAATATTTCTTGATGCAAGATGAGCGAGTCATTGCGTATGGTTCTCATCAGTTAAAGCTTCATGAATGGAATTATCTGACGCATGACCTCGAGCTCGCAGCGGTTGTACATGCCTTACATTGTTAGAGACACTATTTATTGGGAGAGCGTTTTGTGGTATTCACTGACCACAAAAGCCTCAAATATATCTTCACTCAGCGGGATATAAATCTCAGGCAATGTATGTGGGTCGAGTACCTGCAATCCTATGATTTCGAACTGGCCTACACTCCTGGGAAAGAAAATTCAGTAGCTGATGCGCTAAGTCAGAAAACTTAGTCGAAAGTGGTTCTGGAATCTAATGAGGAGTGGAAACTGATGGACCTATTTTCTGTGATACACATTGAGGTTCAGGAGGGTCAGGGCCAGACTGTTCTCTCAGCCTTAGCGGTGACATCTAATCTTTTGGAACAGGTCAGGGCAAGGCAGTTATTAGATCTGGAAGGCCTTGTTCTACGAGAAAGTGTCGTTGATGATGCCTCCACGTATTGGACCATGGATGAAGGTGATACTTTATTGTTCTGTGGGCGTGTATGGGTCCCAGTAGACATCAGAGAGGAGCTGATGAGGGATTTCCATGCCTCAGCATGGGCAGTTCACCCAGGCATCACCAAAATGTATCGTGATTTGTGATGACAGTACTGGTGGCCTAACATGAAGTGGGAGATAGCCAGTTTTATCACGCGTTGTTCCACCTGTCAGTAGGTGAAGGAGAAACATCAGTGTCCGACAAGGATTTTGCCACCGTTTTCCATTCCAGAGTGGAAATGGGACGATGTTTCTATGGACTTTTTAACTAGTTTACCCAGGTCACCTCATAGCAATGATGCAGTATGGGTTATTGTCGACCGTCTGAAGAAGGTCGTGCATTTCTTACCATTGTGGGAGACCTTCACGGTTGATAACTTTGGAAGAATGTATGTCAAGGAAATAGTGTGCCTTCATGGATTACCTAGATCTGTTGTCTCGAACAGAGATCCTAGATTTACATCTCGGTTCTGGTAGGGTTTATAGAAGGCCTTAGGTACGCAGGTACTTTTGAGCCCGGCCTATCACCCGTAGACTGACAGATATACCGAGCGGACTATACAGGTACAAGAGGATATGTTATGTTCCTGTGTTCTCAATTTTGGAGGTTCATTTGAGAAACACATTCCTCTTGTTGAGTTCAGTTATAACAATAGCTTCCAGGATACCATTGAGATGGCTTCCTATGAATCCTTATATGGTAGGCCTTGTCGCTCGCCTTTGTGTTGTCTTGAAGCAGGGGAGGTGGATATTCTAGGACCACGTCTTGTGTAGGAGACTATGAAGCAGATACAGCTTATTGGGAATCGTATGCAGACAGATCAGTTTAGACAGAAGTCCTATACTAATAAGCACCGACGACCTATTGAGTTCGAGGTTGGGGAAAGGGTTTTCTTGAAGTTCTCACCCAGGTTGGGGCAGAGACGTATATGGAAGCAGGGTAAGCTATCACCGAGGTTCGTAGGACCCTTTGAAGTGATGAAGCAGGTCGGTCTAGTAGCTTACCAGCTTACACTTCAGCTGAGATATCAGGCCATGCACAATGTTTTTCATGTATCTCAGCTGCGCCAGTACTTTTCATATCCAACTCATGTTTTTCAGCCTGATAAAGTTGAACTGGATATGGATGCTTCCTTCGAGGAGTACCCGATGCGAATTGTTGACCAGAGTGTGATGACACTCCATGGCAGGTCTATTCCTCTTGTACGGGTGTTGTGGCAGCAAGGCCGAGTACAGGATGATACCTGGGAACGAGAGGCTGATATACGTTCTCAATGGCTGGAGCTTTTCATCGATGACACCTCAGTACCCTCAGAAGGCCAACTCGGGGATGATTTTCTCTAAGAAGGGGAGGTTGTAATGACCCGACTCTTTGGCAGAGGTATGGATCGTTAGTTTTCTTTCAAATATTTCCTTTAAGTTTGTTTAATGTGTTTAATGTCCTAAGGAAGGTTCGGTGAGTGTCCGGGTTTTTTCGGAGCCCGGGAGTTTGAGAAATGGGATTACAGGCAGTGGTGCACAGCCTGCGCACGGTCTACACATGGTTTGGGATAAACCGTGTGGCTACAGACAGGGGCACCTACAGGGGCGCATGGCCATGCGGACCAGGCCGCACGGCCCTGAGGCCTTTGGTCTGAAGGCAGGGAGGTGCACATGTTTTGTGCACGGTTTGGGTAAACCATGCACCTAAACCATGCGACCCTTTATCTGAAGGCAGTGAGATGCGCACAGTTTGCACATGGTTTGGTAAACTATGCACCTAAACCATGCGACCCTGTTCTGGGTAAAATTACCTTTTTGCCCTTAATTAATGTTTATAAGGCTTAAGCCTCTTTCTTTCTTCTTCCCACGGATAGAACCAGAGGGGATCCCTCTTTTGAGCTCCAAAACCGCTCCTCTATCTTTTCCTTGTCGTTTCTTCCTCCGGTGTCCGTTTCTTGATCCGACGGAAGTGTTGGAAAGGCCAAGGTAAGGCTAAACTCACACATCCCTCTTTCCTCGGTAAATCTTGCCTTCCTTCTTGTTATTTTGATGCAGGCTCATATGCCCTATTTCCAGCACTTTGGACTGGAACTCAGATCTCTTCCAATCTACTGCGAATTTGAGGTCGATATCAAGAGAGATTATGCCTAAAGCTCTAAGTTAGGTGGTCAGGTGGTTTACATTTTGGGTTTTTTCCTTATTGAGTTATTGTTGTCATGTCATGGGTTGTCTTTCTCCAGACCCCGTATTTATAATGACTGCTTCATATCTAAATGACCCATGTTGTGTGAGATTGATGAATATAACCTTATTTGGGTGTTTGTATTTGGTATGGACTGGGAGTGGTCAACCATAGGTTTTATGCCTTGAGAATTGGCCCTTTTTCACCTTTTAACCTTAATGATATGTCTTAAAAGGGAATTATCCATGTTAGGAAAATGAGATGACTTGGTTAGAGGTTGGCTAGGATGAGAGAGCCTGAACCCCTTTAACGAATTGAAATGTATGTATGCCATTGCTTTGCTTATGTGATATTATAAGATGGATATGCCTTGCATTGTTAATGTGATATGATATAAGATGGTTTTCCTTATATAATGTGATGTTAATGGTTATCCTTTGTTGTGTTTATATGCTTGTGATAACCCGTGTGTGGTTTATATGCTTGTGATAACCCGTGTGTGGGCGGAGGCATTCTTACTCGTGCCAGATGAATCTTCGTGTGTTGGAAGGGAGGAAATCTTACCCCATGCCAGATAAATCTCAGTGCTTAAGGATGAGAGGCATGTTTACCTCGTTCCCATGTAACCTTTATGGGTGGGAGGCATTTCTACCCCATGGCAGCTACAGTAATTGAGGATGAGAGGCATTTATACCTCGTTCCCATATAACCTGTACGGGTGGGAGGCATTTCTACCCCATGCCAGTTACAGTGCTTGTGGAAGAGAGGCATTCATACCTTGGGCTCGATATGATTATTACATATGTGAGAAGCATAGACGAGAGGTATGTTTACCTCATTCCAGTGATAACCTATATCTATGTACTTATACCTCTGGTGATCGTTCAGTTTACCAGCCAGGAGCTGAAGCAGGTAGACCCGCCAGGTGTCCTTCCGGAACCTGAGAGGGAGGGTTGTTTATTTACTTTGCGTTTCTTACTTGCAGTCTATTACTCACTTTTCTTGCGAGCACCTATTTGGATTACACGTAGACATAATTGGTGATGGCCTACTGAGACTTGTCTCACACCCTACCCAGGCGGACTCTTGGGAACCCGTGAAAACTTCACTACTGCAGGTACTAGTAAGGGCAAAGGCCCAGCTTCAGGTTGTTGATACATGTATGTTCTAGATATAGATCCAGAGTAGAGGATCGAGCTTGTCTAAAGATGCTCATGGACTACTTCTGTTCTTTTTTGTATTATTGTATAGCATGTTTGTCTTCTGTTTCCATTGTACTAGCATGCCATGCATCCATTTTGTATCAGACACTGCCTGTGTGGCTTTTGTATAATTATTAGGTTTTTCCTTACTTCTGTTTGTTGGTTGTATGTTTTCCCTTTTCTCATGTTTTTCCATTGTTTGTGCTTCTGCTATTTTTATTACTTTGCTGTTATACCGCTGTGTACTCTGACATGGGGGTACAGTCTCCCCACTGACTTACCATTACACCCCCACTGCTAGTCGGCATCCTCTGGCCTATGGGTAGAGGATCCAGGGGTCATGTGGCCTATGGGGAGACAATCCATGGGTCTATATTGTATACATATATACGGTATATATATAAATTATAAACATACTAAATATAATATAAAAAATGCATATAAATTATAATTTATAAAGCACACAAGGTATAAAGTATACAATGTGTAAATTGTACATATAAAGTATATTTTAACATAATATCTATAAATTTAAATTATATATATATACTTACATAACATAAATTCATATTATGATAATATATATACAAATATATATTTATCTATACATATATATATATATATAAATTTTCATACACATACATACATGTGCATGCGCCCAAACAAATACACACACACACACACACACATATATATATATATATATATATATATATATTCATAAGTATACATGCATATTTGTGTATATATGTATATATATATCTCAAAAAAATTAAATATCTATGTGTAAATATATATTTATGTGAGTGTGTTTATAATAAATATTTATATATATAAATAGATTGTGTGCAGGCACATATATATACACATGCGTATATATATATTTGTGTGAATACACACAAATAAATACATATATATCAACAACTATATATTATTAATGTGTGTGTGTGTGTTGATTATTTAGAGTGTGTGAAATCAAACATGAAAAATGTCATGAACCATATCCAGGCCACCCCTACACTGGGCACCCGAGTTGGATCATGACATACATGAGGGGTATTCCTAATCCTCATGGGTTGGAGACAAGCACCAGGGCATCAGATGAGAACTCATGAGAATGATTTATCCCAAAAACTATTAATACAACATAGTATAATATTTATCAAAATTAAAGAATGACCAATCCTTATATGGAAGATCTATACGCTAATGGAAAATAACAATTTTACAAATAAGCAGGATCAAAAAAGGAAAAAAATAAATAAACATCCAACTTAAAGAAAAATCATACAACAGTGGAAGAAGAAAATAAAAAGGGGTTTCCTGAGTTGATGTTATAGAGATAGAAAATTAAAAAAAATACCCAAATTGGTCTTCATGTGACCCATAGGTCATCATCCACGCTCAAACCACTATCACTCTTCGGTGATCAAAGCTAAACTAAAACCCTAACCTAAAACTAAATATAAATATAGGTATGGGGAAAATCTTAGTAGTTATTCCAATAGAAACCATGACCCATGAATTACCGTTAAATAAAAGATCAACTTCTTACCAATTTGAAGTACAATTTATAAAACATAGATTTTTCACTTTTAGACTTAAACCTAATAACAATTTTTTCCCTTGTTCCTTTAAAATAATTTCATTTGAAATTTCAAGTTTAGAACATTTACAAATAAATTTCATTTAAAAATACCCATGTATAAAAGTTAGAAAATAGTGTTCTAAAACCTTTCAAAAATGTTTAATCATTTATTTAAAAGGAAAATGGTTCTTTATAAAGAAATTATCTACAATGATGTTGATAATGATAACAAAAATTATAGTGACAATATAGTAAAACAAGGTCAATGTAAGCAGTAACCAATTATCACAAAAAAAGAAATATAATTCAGATAATGAAACCAAGTATGAAAGATCATGTGAATATCTAGGATATGAGGGTAAATTTCATAACATACTAAACATGATCCCTTATATTAGAATTTCTGATGTAATCATACAGCTCTAACACACATTCATAACCTACCTGACCAAAATAGGGGGGAAATTACCTAATCAGGTCAATTTCTACTAGGGTTCACTAGCCTGATCATGTTCCTTAGTCATCATGTGTTTATGTAATTTCCACTACATACTATTAGTTTCTCATGATGTTTAAAATAGGGGTAATCCAATTAGCAGTATCAAATAATGATATGAATGTAAATAAATATGAAAATAGTTGGAATGGGAAATTTAAACAAGACTCACCCTTGACCACCCCTCTAAGTAATATACCCTTACGCACCAAGTCATAAATATAATAAATGTTTCCTATATCAGGTAAAACATCATCCATTTTCAAATAGGCCAATCTAGAGGCATATTCCAAATGAGATTTCATTAAGAAACCACTCTTTAAAAGTGACAATAGGGCCTTATAAACATTCCTTATAAATTGGGTTATAAATACCTTTTTAAAGAACCAAACATGCCTTAAAAATTCAATAAAACAATATAAATCACATTTGAAACCCAAAACATATCTCAAGATACCAAAACTTATAAATAAAGTTCATTTAATAATTTCATCAAATATCTATTGTGAACAGTTAGGTAAAATAGATTTTACAACTTTGAAAAATATGGAGAATACTTCACATTCTATGAAAATCAAGTGAAACCATATTTTTCCTTCCAAATAAACATAAAAACACTTAATATTATCATTTGACATCCATAAAAAACATTTAAACAATAAAGCAATCATTGTTCTAAAATTTAAAATTTGGTATAAGGGGAAGCCTACCTTAAATCATCAATATATCAAAGTGAGATGTTAATCCACCATTAGAAGGAAAAAATGAACCTTAGGGAACTAGGAATAAACCTAAAAATACAAAATACCCAAATTAAAACAACCCAATGTGAAACTTATATTATCCACACCTCACAGGAGAATAAACAAGAGATAAAGGAGGATATAAATAGTAGATGAGTTTTAAATGAGATTACCTCGATGAAACACCAATAATAAAAGTAAAGTAACCAAAAATAAATAAATAAAAGAATATTTGATTTACCTATGTATTTCCTATGGTCGATATACATGAGGGAAGAAGAAGAAATACCCATAAAGGGGTTCAAACTGGATATGGGTAAAAGTGTAAACCACACTTTTGAAAACTACTAGATAGACAAAGACCATGATGTAGTCTCATGTTAAATGGAACAACACTGGGGCCCAAACTCTTCCATATAATATGTCTTAAAAAATGGATTAGTTCTCTCAGAATCAATAAAACAGAACCTCCTCATGCTTTAGGCTTTTATAGTGTGGACCTTCACCCAACGACATAGAGCCCCTTCCAAACCAAACCCTACAATGTAGCATTAACCCTATGATATGGTACTTATACAAGGGTTTATATAAGGGTAACACTTATATAACCCCATTCCCCATTTCAAATCCCTTATCTATGGAATTTTTTTCAACTGCATAAAGGTAAACCATTAAATAGATCCCTTCCAGGCTACATAGCCCTTGGAAACAGTGTGGTATGAAGTGTAGGTTCCATCATAAATGTCACACCAATTACCTTTATATAGTGTAGAAACATAACCTAGATGTGACATCCCTATGAAAAACCCTACTATGGAACAACCCCTACTCCATGACGTAACAATCATTTTCCTATAAAAATTAAAAAGTCATATAGGCGGGCTACAGCAAGTCCTCCAAAGTCTATGCTGTGGTCATCCCTCAACAACACCACTATGCCATAATGACACTTGTTATGGAATGGTTGTATAGTATGGAGGGTATGTTATGGTGTATCCTACCAAGGATATATAGTGGCCTACTACAGTTTTCAGTTTTCTATAGCTTTCTCCCAAAACATTCCAAAAATAATAAATCACTCATAAAATCCAAGAAACAAGGGAACCAAAATTTTAAATTAGTAATTAACTTAAATAAAATGGAAAGTGTGGTTGGGGTGTGATAGTTTTCCCCATCATACCAATTTTACCCCCATAAAGTTTCAGTGAATTTAGTTGATTAATAAAAAGGACTTGATTCAACCTCTACAACATGTCAGAATTCTCAAAACCAACGGATACCATATCCACCACTAAAAATATTTAAGATGCTAACAAAAATGATCTGAACTATCTCCAAAACTCAAATCATCTTCCAATAAACCCAAAAGGCCACAATCAACACCCATATACTCTATCTCTAACATAGATTTCCATAATAACCTAAAATCTAGATCACCAATTGAACCAAGGTTGTATTGAATATGGTGTTTGCCCCACTATATTAGAATTCAACTAAAACATCAATTCTCCTAATAAACAAACAAAAAAAAGAAACCACAAGAATAAGAGACTAGAAATAGGCTAAAAACCAAAATATTCCATTAATGGTATGAGATAATTCCAAAAAACCATCAATAAGTCATAATTTCTATAAGAAATCACTATACCCAATGGGGTTAAACAATTCCCCAAATCCCAAATAACCAATAATTTACATGTCATTAAATAAAGAATATAGGATGCAAAATATATTAGAGGAACAAAGAAATATGAAGAACACATCAAGCATCCAATTAATTTTCATTAGATTCAATGGGTTGGACATGGTAAACCTTCATAAGATTATATCTGGATCCAAACTGTTATTGAGTGATTCCTTTAAAAAATATCTATAGATTACTCAAATGGATACAACCATGAAAGGTCTTTAGATATTTCTAACATAAGTTATTCTTATGACTTTGATTTTTGTGATGATGGTATACCGATGTCCTACCCATAAAAGAAGTCGATGAGATACTGGAAGGCCTATTAATACCACCAATTACTTGTTCATCCTCAGGACACTACCCTTTTCCTTTATTAGAGTTCCCTCCACCACTCTTGGGAAATATATGGAGTACTGATCACCTCAAGAACTCATTCCATGATGACTTCAACCTGAATTTCAACTAACAACTTAAATATATGAGGTCAAGCTAAATTTCAACATCCTCAAATGAAGATATGGATGAATGCCTATTTTAAAATACCTATAATTAATGTAATCATATATGGAAAACTCCATATGATAAGGAACTAGATCTAGAAAATTAAGAACAAACTCCAACACTGACTGGTCACCTTTTTAGAGATATTACAATTCCATCACCTTATCCACTTTCACACCCACATAGAAATACTACTAGATGGGTTAATATTTAAAATTTTCCTTGAAAATTTCCTCACATGGGTTACTCTGCATAATAGACTTACACCACTTCCAAATTAGACCCTCGAGCATAAAGGTAGTGAAATTTATCTTAAAAGATTCAAGAATTTCAAGTATACAAAAGATACTTTCAATACATCATAGAAATTTTTTCTCTTCAAAATGATATTCTCACAATAAAATAGAGGAGGATTCAAATTTTAAATTTCTAGAATAAAAACTCTAGTTTGATTTAATGAAGGGTTCACATGCACGAAATCACCCACAACTTTCACTACAAAATCCATAGAGACTTAGTGGGGGCATACTCTAAATAACAAGAAAATCAGAAATATGATTAATAGTCATCCAAATTAAAACCATACTTAGAAATAAGTAAGATCCAACATAAAACAACACTTTATAATATTGAATCACAATCACTTAAATGGATTTAAAACATATCTTTTTAAATTGTTCCAAAATCCCACATCTCAGTTTCCTTTTAAATATTAAAAAATAACTTCAAAATCAATTTAATTTTTTTCTAAAAAACCTCATTAAGATTATTTACCCACTTCCAAGTAAAGATTTCATTTTAATTCACCTTATTAACCCTCTTTTAAAATATCAAAATTTTATATTTTACCTATAAAACCTGATTCTTTTCCTTTTAAAACCAACATTCATATCTTCCAAATACCAAACCCACTTTACTCTATTTAGAAAATTTTATTTATTAATTTCAAAACTAACCATTACCTTTTAAAAATAAAAAACATTCTTCAAAATATCATAAAACCCAATACAAATAGCTCAGCACACCACACAACACAAAAATTTACTTAAGAGGGACTAGTGACCATAAATAACCCATAAACATGGATCGGTGGACCATGAGACTATCATAAAATTTCCCTTGAGAATTATATTGAACCATGCACTCAATCTCCACATGGTTTGAATATAATGTCCAATGATTTTTTTATTAATTTCAATTTAAAATAAATATTGTGATTAATATCTTATTTCACATGAAACACCAAACTAAAATGAAACCTTGATAATTTAAAAATAAAATTAATATATTTGACCATTATAATATAGTCATTAAATTGATAGGCATAAATAGAAGTAAACACATAATTAAATTTATGTATAAAAATAGAATAAATCACATCAAGTAGTAAAAATGTTCCTTATGAGGCTCATTTATCTAAGATTATAAAGTTGGTAGCTTCACTAGGGTTTTCCCTAGACCAAAACCAAGTCAAACTCCAATAATTATGATATGAGAGAAATTATATGAAAGATAAGTTCAAGATTATAGAAATTGACACAATATCTATGCTAGTTAAACAGCCACCCGTGACTGCCACTAGAGAATATCTTATTTTTTTATCTTACCCAGAGGTCTTGCAGGGTTATTTAAGTAGAAATTAAGATGATATAATTATATAACAATGTAAGAACCTGGATCTTCTTTTCAGGTATGTTTTTCATTTCTAGTTGTTTTTGAGGAAAACAGGAAATTTTGAAAATTTTAGGAGTACACGCCGTGTACTTATAAGTACATGTTGTGTACCCGGTTGTCATGGGTTGCCATGTTATAGTAGTGTAATAGCTGAGAAAATGGTCATGTGTAGGTGACTTGGAGACTGCCTAAAGCATGGGTTGGTTGAGGCAAGTACATGCCATGTGTCCCTAGGTAACATGCCATGTACTTTTGTTTTTATTTCATTAAACAGATCGGGTTCGTGTCTCATTCACAAACTTATCTTCTTATCTGCTTGTCTCGTCCAGGTTTATCTATTGATGGTGATTCTTCTTTGAGATCCCGGCTCGCCATCTGTTCTCTGAATCAGCCTCTGTCGATTGCGTTGGAATTTCCACGGTAAGCTCTTCCTTCTTCTAGATCCTTGTTTCCTGATTTCCTCTCTTCCACGAGATACCCTCAGTAGAATGTTTTTATATTTTTGGTAGATATACGGCGTTCTAGGGAGATTCAAGGCCTAAGGTTCACATATATCATCTTTACAATACCGAGGTAGGTGTTTTGTGACTTTCTGTAGTTATTCTTTGAGTTATATTTGCAAAAGTTCACAACACCCTCATTCAGGGTATTGAGTGTTTAGGGATTTTAACCTTGTTAATGCTCGTTATGCCTTGTATGTTTGAATAGAGGTTGTTTATTGTTAATAGGGTTAATTTCAATGCTATGGATATGTTTTCCCATGCTTGTTTCATTTTGACCGTTTGGTCTAGTTTTTCCTGTAAGGATTTTTTTCCATTCCTAGTGTTGTTAGGATGGAGTAATTATTTATCAAATATGTTGTGTTATGACTTGTAGCTAATTATCCAAGTAGTACTTTGAGGTTTACTTTGACTGTTGTTTATCATTTGTGTACAATTTCTTAACACAGGGCTACGGGAACATGGTGTAGTGAGACCATAGGGGAAATTGATGTTGAGGTCTTTCCCAGAGTGTCTATTATAATTATCACATTGCGAGACCATAGGGGGGATTGAATTTGAGTGCTCCTTCAGAGTTTCTATAGATACATTACAAGACCACATGAGTAATTGATGTTGAGTGCTTCCTCATATTTTTTTGTAGATTACCGTTAAAAGGCTATAGGGGGAATTAACGGTGAGTGCTTCCTCAGAGAGTCTTTGATTACATGAGACCATAGGGGGAATTGATGGTGAGTGCTTCCTCAAAGAGTCTTCCTCATATCCTTATTGTAAATTAAACCATAGGGGTTAATATATGAGAACTTCCCAGAGGGTTTCATGAATTTGTGTTTGGTTGATTAAATTGTTAAATGTAAATGATGTAATTGAAACTCTTGGATTGTTTACTTTTGAGTAATTCCTTGTTTATTTCTTCATTTTACTTATTAACTTCCATATATATATTCACAGACTATTAGGCATATATATTTGAGCGTTTTCCTATGAGGATTCATCTCACATCTTGTTTGTGTTAGGATTTTAGGCCGAAACAGATTATGTTGCTATAGGTATAGATAAGGGAAAACGCCCTTCTACTTCATGTACTTGATTAGTGTGGAGCTGGAGAACATGGGAAAAATATAAGGATTGAAATTCTGCTAGAGTTATTTTTTTCTTTGTACTTCGGTTTAGTACTTTATTCTAGCATTGTGACTTATTTGGCTACTTTCCTAGACATATGTGACATGCATCATTTATATATGTGCTCTAGTTGTTTATTACTTTCAGTCTTCTTTTGTTTTCTTGTTTCATGTTATTACTGCTTCGGCTATTGTATATTATTATTATCTGTTTATTTATGTTGCATTAATATACCAATGAGGGCATAGTTTTCTCACTATCACACCTAAGGCCCTCACTGCTAGTCGGAAACCTCTGGCATTTGGGGAAATGCTCTTGAGGCCATGTAACCAACCGGGTATGGGGAGCCTCTAGGCAGCACCTAGAAATGAGATATTATAAAGTGGTATTAGAGGAATTATTTTCTTCTTGACTTACCATTTGGATCCTATATACATGGATAGGAAGAAAACGGTACTTGTTAATAAGTTGTGCTCGGGATTAGATAACCCGTGTACAGGGAAAAGCTAATTCACCTCGTATATTGTGATTTTTCTAATTTTTCAATTCTACTGTTCATTTAATTTCACTGTTAGGTGATTAACATGCTTTGAACTATTATTTTTGATATTATTGGGGTTCTGTTTTTGTTGCAACCCGATGAGATAAGGGTATGCCATCTCATGCATCATGTAGGAACATGCTAGAGATCACATGTCATGCACTCTTTCCATGTCATTTAGGGTGGATTACTGATTGTATGTTGTTGTGATAGATGTTGTGCTAGATATGAATGTTGTTGTGATAGATGCCTTGATAGGATACATGTTTTTTGATAGGGTATTGCTAATGTTTAAAGTTCACTTAAATGAACACCAAACTTTAGTCCCTGAGGTATTATAGGCCCTCATGGATCAGAATTTGGTGGATAATTGCACTATTATTCTTGTTTATGACATGTAAAAGATTAAAAGCTTTGATCCATGGGGAGTATGGGCCCCCACTAATCATAAATTGGCACTTTAATTTTTGTTTTAGTGTTTTTCTGGGTTCCAGAGTAGTTTCTGAGTCTTACAGTCCAGAAAAACCCAAAATACACGGTGTGTAATGATAAATACACACCATGTATCCTTCTGTTCAGGAAGGAACTATTTTCTTAACTACATATCATGTATTTCATGTACACGTCATGTAGTTTCTAACTGTGTCACTGGCTATGTGGGCAGAGACATAGGATTTGGAAAATATTAGGTGGTACACTCCGTGTACCGGATGTACATGTCGTATCGTAGAGACCAGGTATCTGGCTATGTGACTAACGACACGGGTGCATGAAAATCATGAACTACATGTCATTTCCATCTCGAATACGCCATGTAGAGTAATCCGTGTAACCGTCCATGTGACTAATGACACGGGTTAGTGAAGTTCTTCTAGTACACATTGTGTCTGGCACAAACACACCGTGTAGACTTGTCCTAGGAGAACTGTGTGGGTTAGTCATGTAGAAGAACTCGTGAAAGGAAAACATGATTCAAGTACACATCATGTCTTGGAAAAACATGTTGTGTGTATGGGGTGCTACACGACCAGGTTTGGTAGGAGTACACCCCCATGTGAAGGCTTAAAGAAACACGTCATGTAGGGGATATACACGTTTCATACCAATATTTTTAATAACTTGAATTATTTATTTCTTCTATTCCCTTCTTTCACTTATAAGTTTTAGTCTTTGATGATCTTGATCTAAGGTGTGTGCTTGAACTTGCAGAGTCATGACATCGAGATGTCCTCTGGTTGTATTCCATTTATAGGGTCGTGATCTGACACTGGATATGGCTGATCAAGAACTACCAATGGATCCTCCAGTCATCCCTATCATAGAACCAGCAGTTATCCCAGATAGAGGTGCTGATACACAATTCTGAGAGGGATTCATGAGGTTTATGCAGACCTTCTAGAGAGCACCGCCTTCTGCCCCATCAATGGCAGAATTGACGTGGGTCTTTTAGCAATAGTATCCTCCCACTTTCTTAGGGGATAGAGGACCCCAGGTTGCAAAGTCATGTCTAAAAGCCTTGCTGACGATCTTCAAGCATCTAAAGATTCCACTGAAGAGGAGGGTAAATATCGCTATGTATATACTTTAGGACTCCTCCAAGAGATGGTGGGATGTGATCTCATAGGTAGGACGCCAGAAGGTTATGGTTTTGGGTGAGTTCATGCATACCTTCTACGATTACTTCTACCCAGAGACTTTGGGGGTCGATCGAGCCCAAGAGTTCATGAGTCTGGAGTAGGGTACTCTCTCAATCATGGAGTATTCTTCTCTCTTCACAGATCTGTAGAAATTCACACCCATTCCAATAGAATATGAGTTATTCCTAGCGATGAAGTTTGAGGATGGTTGCAATCATGACATCCAATCTCAGGTGAACATATCCAGGTTGACTTCTATCACCTCTATAGTCAACTAGGCACTGATCATGGAGAAAAATCTGAGGTATTATGGAGTTGTGACCCCGGGAATCTTGGCATTTGAAGTTGGTACCCCTCTTACTGATAGCAGGAAGTGCCGCAGGGAGTCTACGTGTGGGGATCCGAGGAAGCAGTATAATTCTTTTGGTAGGTAGGTGGTGTGCTACCAGTGCAGGAAGAGTGGGAATACAAGGCCACATTGCCTGAGAAACCCAGTTTATTACCAATCTTGTGGAAATATGGGTCATCTTCAGTATTTATGTCAGTTTTTCTCACTAGCAGCTAGTGATAGAGGTTCTATTTCGACTCAACATTCAGGAGAAGGACCACCAGTTTCTCATCCGTTTGGGAACTAGGGTTCTTCCAACCATTTAGGCCAAGGTCAAGGTCGTAGCTGTGATATCCAATCGCCAGTATTTTAGTGACATTAGGTTGGATCAGCTCAGGGTGGTCAAGTAGGGTCGCAGGGCCATGGTACAGGTCATACTTTTGTAGTGGAGCAGACCCAACAGGAGCAAGATTCTGGACCCTCTACCATTCGAGGTATGATCCTTGTTGCCTCAGTTTTATCTTTTTCTCTTTTCGATATAGGGGATTCCCATAGTTTCATATATTTTGTTGTTGTGGAGAGACTTGGGATCTATATATTTATTTATACTGATGTCTTGACATTGAACACTCTATTGGGGACAAGGACGGCTAGTGTATGTCAATGCATGGAGTGCCCTCTTGAGGTTGGTGGGTGTCACTTCTTATAGGACATCTATATCCTAGAGATGAAAGACTATGATTTCATTCTCAGGATGGACTTCTTAGTTCTATTTCAGGTATTTGTCGATTGTTACCATCATATGGTGAGTTCTACTTCACCAGAGGGTAGTTTGTTTTTACACAAGGGAGAATAGGATTTCCAGGAAAGTAGAGCAAGACCCAAGTATCATGGGTTGTGAGGAATTACAGCCCAGATTTCTAGTCTATATCTAGATGAATAGGGGACATCATAGTTGTACTTTCCTCCAGTGGTGGATTATTTCAAGTATTTCTTTCTAGAGGACTTTCAAGTTTTCCTTCGGAGTGAGAGGTAAAAATTTTTATTGAGATCATGCTAGGAGTGGCACCGGTCTTTATTCCTCCTTATAGGATGGCTAAACCAGAGTTATAGGATCTTAAGAAGCAGTTGGAAGAGTTACAAGAAAAGGGTTTAATCTGACCCAGTACTTCTCCTTGGGGTTCACCTATCCTTTTTTGAAGAAGTTAGACGATACCATCAGACTTTGTTTGGATTATCGGAAGCTAAACCAGTTCATGGTCATGAATTGATATCCCTTGCTGAGGATTGATGATCTCTTTGATCATCTTCAAAGATACTAGGTGTTATCAAATATTGACTTGAGATCCAGTTATCATTAGTTTCATGTTATACAATCAAATATACCTCTTACATCTTTTCATAGTAGGTATGGTCTATACGAGTATGTGGTTATGTCGTTCGGTCTCACGAACGTGCCTGCAGTTTTCATGGAACTGATGAATCAAGTGTTCCATCCATACTTGTATTCTTTCGTAGTAGTCTTTGTGTATGATATATTTTTGTACACTCGACACAACCATTCCACACATTTTGATATTGTTTTGAGTGCACTGAGAGATAATCAGTTATATGATAAGCTCTCAAAATGCCACTTTTGGATAGACCAAACTCACTTATTGGGTCATGTTATCTCAGAGACAGGAGTGTTAGTAGACCCAGAGAAAGTTAGAGCAGTAGTTTCCTTGGATAAGCTGAAGAACATATTTGAGGTATGAAGTTTTCTAGCGATGGCTGGATACTATAGACATTTCATACAGTACTTTTCATGCTTACCAGCTCCACTGACAGGCCTGACTAAGAAGGGTGTGAAGTTTTTTTGGATAGAATATTGTGATTCAGCCTTCCAGAAGTTGAAAGGGAGGTTAACTTCAGTGCCAATATGAGTTTTTCAAGAGTCAGGAAAGAGTTATACAATATACTATGATGCATCAGGTATTGGGTCGCGATTAGTGCTTATACAGGGAGAAGGATTCGTTGCATACGGGTCTCGACAGTTGAGGCCACATGAGAGGAATTACCCAACACAAAATCTTGCCTACATTCCTAGGAAAGGAAACGTAGTGGTTGATGCATTGAGCATGAGGATTTAGGTACATGCAGTTTAGGAGGCTAGCGGTGAGTGGAATCTTATGAATCTATTCTCTGAGATGCATTTGGAGGTGCACGACAGACAGGGACAGATGTTTCTTTCTTCTATGTTTGTTACCTATACTCTACTTGATCGAGTGATAATGAGATAGCTATCAGATTCTGAAGGCCTATTCCAATGGAAAAGTGTGTCAGAAGAGGACCCTATACCTAGATGGACTGTTGTCGAGGATGATATCTTGTGTTTTCATGGGCGTGTATGGGTGCCAACAGACATACGTGAGGAGCTAATGCATAACTTTCACTCCAAAGTTTGGGCAGTTCAACCTGGTGTCACCAAATATATCATGATCTACACTGTCAGAATTGGTGTCCAGGTATGAAGAGAGATGTTGTTGGGTTTTTCATGAGGTGTTCCACCTTTCAACAGGTGAAGAAAGAGCATCAATGACCACCAGGGAGTTTGCTGTAGTTACCCATTTCTGAGTGGAAGTGGAATGATGTTGTAATGTATTTAGTGACAGGTTTGCTAAGGTCACCTCAAGGGAATGATGCAGTTTGGGTTTTCATTGACATACTCACGAAGGATTCTCACTCCTTTCCAATCAAGGAGACCTTCAGTGTTGATGATCTAGGAATGCTTTACATCTGAGAGATTGTACATCTACATGGGGTTCCACACTCTATTGTTTCAGATAATGACGCACATTTTACTTTTCAGGTCTACCAGGGACTACAAAGGGATTTGGGTACACAGGTACTCCTAAGTACATCTTACCACCCCCAGATAGATGGCTAGTCTGAGCATATGATTCAGGTGTTGGAGGACATGCTTCAAGAATGAATCCTAGATTTTGGAGGTTCTTGGGAGAATCACATACCTCTTGTGGAGTTTTCCTACAATAATAGTTTTCAAAAAACTATTCAGATGAAACCTTATGAGGCTTTGTACGGTAGGCCATGTTAATCACCCATATATTGGCTAGAGGCAGGAGAGGCAGCTATGTTGGTACATCATCTTGTCTATGAGACCATAGAGCAGTTAGAGTTGATTCAGAAGAGGATGGATATTGCACATTTATGACAGAAGTCTTATGCAGATCGACGGAGATGACCTCTAGAGTTTGAGGTTGGAGATCAGGTTTTTCTACTTGTCACACCGAGGTTGGGACATAGGAGTATTAGGAGACAGGGAAATATTTTTCAGAGATATGTTGGACCATTTGAGGCTTTGGAGAGAGTTAGGAAAATTTCCAATTGGTTTCAGTTACCTCAGAGGTATCAGGATATGCATGACGTTTTCTATATTTCTCATCCACAGTGTTACTTATCAAACCCATCTCATGTCTTTCAACCTGAGGAGGTTGAGCTAGAGGTGGATGCATCATTTGAGGAGCATACTATCTAGATTTTTTATCATAGTGAAAAAAATTTCCATGGTCGGTTTGTTCCTCTAGCACGAGTGCTATGGCAGAATGGGCGGGTACAGGACAAGACTTGGGAGAGGGAGGTCGATGTATGATCACAGTGGCCGGAGTTGTTCAAGGATTCTTCTTCTACACCACCTTGATAGGGAAATTCAAGGATGAATTTATTTAAGGGGGGAAGTTTGTAAGAACTTGGATCTTCTTTTCAGGTATTTCTTTCATTTCTAGTTTTTTTTTTGGAAAATAGGAAATTCTGGAAATTTCAGGAGTATACACCGTGTACTTATAAGTACATGTTGTATACCTGGTTACCATGGGTAGTCGTGTGTTGGCTGTGTAACGGCCAAGAAAATGGCCATGTGTAGGTGACCTAGAGATGGCCTAAATCGAGGGATAGTTAAGTCAAGTACATGCCATGTATCCCTAGGGAACACGCCATGTACTTTTGTTTTTATTTCATTTAATGGATCAGGGTCTCATCTTGTCCAAAAACTTATATTCTTCTCTACTCATCTCATCCAGGAGCATCCGTAGCCAGTAATTATTCTCAAAGCCCCCGACTCGCCATCTTTTCTTCAAATCAATCGTTTTCAATTGTGTTGGAATCTCCATGGTAAGCTCTTCCTTCTTCTAGAGCCTCATTTCTTGATTTCTCTCCTTTCACGAGATACCCTCAGTTGAACATTTTTATCCTTTTTGTATATCTATGGAGTTATAGGGTGATTCGAGGCCTGAGGTTCATGTATATCATCCATAAAACACCGAGGTAGGTGGTTTGTTACTTTTCATAGTTATTCTTTGAGTTATATGTGCAAAAGTTCCCAATACCCTCATTCGGGGTATTGCATGTTTAGGGATTTTAACCCTGTTAATGTATGCTATGCCTAGTATGTTTGAATAGAGGTTGTTGATTGTGAATACGGTTAATTGCAATGTTATGGATGTGTTTTCCCATGCTTGTTTGATTTTGACCATTGGGTCTAGATTTTCCTGTTAGGCTTTTTGTTTCCATTCCTAGTGTTGTTAGGATGGAGAAATTATTTATATGATATGTTGTGTTATGCCTTGTAGATAATTAGCCAAGTAGTACTTTGAGGTTTACTTTGGCTATTGTTTGTCGTTTTTGTATGATTTCTTTACACAGGGTTGTGGGAACCTGGTGTAGTGAGACCGTAGGGAAAATTGACGTTGAGGGCTTTCCCAAAGTGTCTGTTATAATTATCACGTTGTGAGACCATAGGGGTGGTTGACGCTAAGTGCTCCCTCAGAGTGTCTATAGATACTTTATGAGACTATGGGAGGAATTTGCGTTGAGTACTTCCTCGGAGTGTATGTAGTTTACCGTTAAAAGGCTATAGGGGGAATTGACAGTGGGTGATTCCTTAGAGAGTCTTTGATTACATGAGACCACAGAGGGAATTGATGATGAGTTCTTCCTCAGAGAGTCCTCATCATATCCTTATTGTAAATTGAACCAGAGGGGTTAAGTTATGAGAACTTTCTAAATGGTTGATTTTATTTGTGTTTGGTTGATTAAATTGTTAAAAGTAAATGATGTAATTGAAGCTTTTGGACTATTTTCTTTTGAATAATTCCTTGTTTATTGCTTCATTTTACTTATTTCTTTCCATATATATATTCAGTGACTATTAGGCATAGATATTTGGGTGGTTTTCTACTGGGATTAATCTCACACCCTGTTTGGGTCATGCTTTCGGGCCCAAATAGATTATGTTGTTAAATGTATATATAAGGGCAAATGTCCTTCTACTTCAGGTACTTGATTGATGTGGAGCTAGAGAGCACGGGACCAAACTGAGGCTTACGATGCTACTTGAGTTATTTTTTTGCTTTGTACTTTGGTTTAGTACTATATTCCAGAATTATGATTTGTTTGGCTGCTTTCCTAGACATATGTGACATGCATCATTTATATATGATCTCCAGTTTTTTATTACTTTCAGTCTTTCGTTGTTTTCTTGTTGCATGTTATTACTACTTAAACTATTATATATTGTAGTTATCTATTTATTTCCATTGCATTACTCTACCAATGACGGAATAGTTTCCCCACTATCACTTCCAAGGCCCTCACTGCTTGTCGACAGCCTCTAGAGTTTAGGGAAATGTTCTTGAGGCCATGTGACCAACCGGGTATGAGGCACCTCTGGGCGGCACCCGGAACCGGGACGTTACAAATAATTAATGCAATAAATTATTTATATATCACATTTATTTTATAAATTTTATATTTTAATTTATAATGGAAAAGAAATATAATATTTAATACTAATGCATTGATAAAACTCAATTCATGTTGCTAAATAACTAACAAGATCGTTTTATAATAAAAATATATTTTATCTAAAATTAGATTTTTTTATCTACCATATTTTAAGAATATATATATATATATATCATGGATAAAATATTTTATTAATATGAATAAATATTAACACCAATTTAATTATTAATTTATAAGAAATTAGAATAATAACAATTAATATTTTAAAAAGTTATTTTCCTATAAAAATAGTTTTCATGATATTTT
This sequence comes from Viscum album, assembly GCA_963277665.1. NCBI lineage: Eukaryota > Viridiplantae > Streptophyta > Magnoliopsida > Santalales > Viscaceae > Viscum > Viscum album. The sequence continues at coordinate 1,487,552,511 of OY728157.1, forward strand.
TATATTTTTATTTAAATGTTAGATTATCAAGTTTTATAAGTTAAATTTTTTCAAATTAACTTTATTTATTTATTTATAATAATATTATTATATTAGGATTAATTTTTTTGGACTTTTCTGAGAAGATTGATTTTTTAGGTGAATAGTGAAAAATATAGTTTTTTCTAATACGATATCTTTTATAAAAATATAATAAACTATATATAACTTTAAAAATAATAAAATATTTTTCATATTCAAACTTTTATTTTATAATTAAAATTATTCATTTAAAAATACTATGTTGAATTTAGAAAAGTCATGTTTAACATTTGGAAACTTATGTAATATTTATTTTAATAAAAATATTTTTCATTCGTTTCTTTTAATTAAGTATCCAAAAGGTTGAATTGGTTTTTGGCTTGATTTTAAATCCACAAAATATTATTTGGTTAATAATAATCCAATTAATTTCATATATGTCAACAATATTTATAATTTTATATTAAACTTAAATTTTATGCTTAAAAATACACTTTCTCTAAAAACGGGGTTTTATGTATCATGTGCACTGGTATTAAAATTATTTTTTTTAATCCTTGGGTATTTTATTTGATAATATAGAATTCATATTTTCAATAAATATATAAAAATTTTGTAATGAGGTCCGTTTTATTTTTATTCCTAAAAAAAATTACTTGGGTAAAAACTAGTTATCAAAGTAAGAGCCAAAAATGGTAAAAGTGTAAAATCTAAAGGTAAAAAACATAAAACATGTTAAAACATGCCTTGAAATGAGTTTTTTGGGTGTTTATTAACCAAAACATATCTCATATACATTATTTAATACTCTTTAATATACATTTCAAGTGAAATATGTGTTCTTATTATATTAAGATGTTAAATTTACAAAAATGTCATTCCTTCCATTTATAAAAGGGGTTTTTAACAACTCCATAAAATACACACCAAAAAATTCAAATTTATATTACATATATACCCATTTCACTTCTCAATGAATATTATTTCATCTTACTAATCCCCCTCTCACTAGAAGTTAGCCAAAGTCCTCCATTTATAAGAAATCCTCGAAGGGAAAGCTCAAGATCTCGACATGAATACTAATTAATCCTTAAACTATTTTATTTTATACATTTATCCTACAAATATAATTTTCTCATTATTATATAATAAAAATATTATTATTTTTATACTTATTATTATGTTAAGGGAATAACAGTTATCCACTTTTCTCATTTTCCCTTAGAAAAACAAAAACATTGCCCATGTATACGTGTGGACTACCACCTCCACGAAGCAATCTATTTGATTTTCCATCACTACCTTACATGTATGGATAAGAAGGGGTATTTAATAAAAAAATATTTTTAACATTATTAATATTCTTAAAAAATTAACCAATTCTACATTATTTTTGTTCTATAAAAAATGAAAATGTCGTTTGTGTGTATGTGTAGACCACCACTATCATGGAGCGATGTTTTCCATTTTTTATTACCATTATACAAGGATAGTCCTGAATTAAATTTTATGAGTATATATTATATTAAGTTATAATATATATATTGAATTTTTTTCTGAAAGTATAACATAAAAATCAACAATTACTATAAATTAACCCATTAATAGGGGTAAGTTACTTTAAAAAATCTCATTGTAGATTTCATTCTCACAGAACAATCCCATAGTTCCCATTAAATAGTCGTTGAAAATGATTATTTAAATATCTTTCATAATTTGGTAATTATGTAATTGGTATCAAAGAATGGGTTTTGATGCCTCCATTATAAAATATTTGTGAAACGATCGAAATTACAAACACTTGATAATGAAAATAAATATTAACTATCTAATGGATGTGCAATAAATGATTATAATTAAATATTATAAATGTTAATTGATGTGAATAAGGTTATTAAATAGTTAATTAATATGTTTATGTTTATGATACTGGATATTAAATCACTTTTACATAATTTGAGAGTAAAATTAAGTTGTTTTCTTGATTCAACTTCTTTTCTTGAGTTCTAATTGTTCTTTTTTTACTAAGATTTTACATGATTGTTTTATTATGTACTATGATGTTTTTATGTTTACTTTAATCCTTATTTTATATGGAATTACATTTCACATCAAATATATATTCTTTAATGAATTCCTTTCTTCATAAAATTTGATGATGTCAATAATAATTATCATCCACTCCAAATAAGAACTATTCATTGCATATCCATATTTAATCTTCCGGGTAATGTCTATATTTCTTATATTGATATCCAAATATTTTTTAGTTTTTGTGATCTTAAAATTTATCTTTAACTATTTTAAAATGGAGGATTTATCACTATTTTTATGGTGTGAGTTTAAATAAAAATATTTAAATAAATTGATAAGGTATATGATTTTTCAAGGATCCATTATTGAAATTTATTTCAAAATAATGTTTTAAAAAAGTATTCATTTTAATTTTACAATAATTATATTTTCAAAAGTGACTAAAAACTTCTTATCTATATATAAATTTTGATAAATTTTTTCTAGAAAAACTTTTATGTTTCACTTATATTTTCTTATTTAAATCTAAAAGGTCTATTTTATGAGGAGATATGTCTTATGAATCAACCTTTAAGTGAATTTATGAAATGATATTTTTGGAGGATAAAATTTCTGTATGAATCTTACTAATTTTGGTATCATGATATGTGATACCAATTGGAAATGATATGAAACCCATTTTCTTTCCATGGGTTTTCAAGATATGATGAATGATAGATATATTATAGCACATATATATATATATATGGATGATGGTGGGTGGGGTCATATATCTCCCTCTAATGAATTGGTTATGTTTTTATCTCATTATATAATTTTGTGCAGACATGAAGGGTTTTTTTACAACTTGAAGAATGGGAACCATCGGTTTTCTCACAACATAAAGCAAAAGAATCATGGATTTTATTATAATGTTATGAATTCTTATTCTTATGATTGTTCCATATTTCTATGATATTTCACTCACCTATGTTATTCTCTTATAATTAAATAATATTGTTAAATGCTTATAATCTATGTTATAATTGTTATGATTTATCTATGATCTTATGTTTTTATATCATGGTTCTTAATGCTCGAACAATGTTTATGATTTTCACTTATGATCCCATGATTTTTAATTAGATATTTATACCCTATATATTTTTTCTCACATGTTTAACTGCTATGATTCATTGATAAATTTTCCCTTACAAAGAATTTGATCTCACCCCTTTCTTATGTTTTTATTCCCCTGGTTATAAAGATGAGTATATCTTATGAGAAGTCTAGAAGATGGTATATTGTGGTTTGTTTATTGGGAAATGTTCACATGTATTGTAAACAAATTTCCTATGTATTTAATCCTCAAAGACACTAAACCTCCGGGTTCTAGGATTGTGATATTATTTGTGACATGTAATGTTTAACTTATGGAAATGATTTAAAATAAAGATATATTTAGCTTTGATGGCCTCGGTTGGTATCAGAATATATTTTAGTTATTTTTGGGTATTATTTTAGTTATTTTTTGGGGATTGGGATGATATTATTTTAGTAAAATACCTTGGAATTATTTTAACTATAGGGTAATATTCAAGTTTTGATAAAATATATATTGTGTGGTTTTCCTAGAAATTACATCTCTGTATGGATAACAAAATTGGATTCAATATATTTCATAAATGTACCTAGATATAAGAACCTTGAAAAGGATGGTTTAGTGTTTACTAAATATTCACTAAGTGCACAGAAAAGAGTTCAAACACCACACTTAGTTTGTGACTCCTAGAGGATTTTCTTTAGAGATTCACATTCTATTTAAAACCCATTATGAATTATCTATTTCCTGAATACATTGGGGTGAATTGGGATAATATGTCGGATAGAACTCAACTTAAAGTAACCTAGGTTGAACCAATAGTTATTTTAGACTAAAATAACTATAGACTAATATGATGGTGACAAAGGTAAAGGCATTTTGATGTTGAATTTTTTCTTATAATAAATCTATTATAATGTTAATTGTTCATCAACAATCTTAATCCCTTTTAATTTTAATAATGGATGAAGGAAAAATAAACCAATTTAAAAAAGGGTTTCATGGAAAATGAAAAGATTGACCCAAATAACAACCTAATGGGATAAAAGATGGAGTGAGAAATCTTGTCATTATTTTAAACCAGCTATCACAAATTATGATTAACAACATAAATATATCTAGATTACCAAACACACTAAGGAATGGAGGATTGAGCATCATGTAAGTTCCAGTGACAATGATGAAGGAAACAATAATCAATTTCTTAAATGATAAAAATGTGGTAATAAGCTCACAAGGTAATGTCTTAAAGAAGAAAGAATATGTTTCAAGTGTAGAAATATTTTCCATAAAACTCATGATTTTTCAATAGAGATAGAGGTAAATAAATATAATGAAACGTATTAATGTCCTAACTAATACATTATCCATAATTTAATTCTTAAAATGAAAGTAGTTTGAGCATTATGAAAATTTGTGCCCTAACCCTGGACTATTAGGTATAATAAGAATCAAAACCCAACTAAACCAATGGAAAAAAGAAAAACCCTATGTGATGTCTATTACTAAAGTAGATTATGATAATTAAGATACACTTATACTCCACACCAAAGTTGTGTAGGTCTTATTTGAGTTTGATTCTTAGAACTCTGGTATATTTAGTAAGTTTTCTAAGATCATTGAAACATATCATTGATGATTTTATTATCAATGGAAACTTATAGTTGTATGATTATTTTATTCAAAGTTGAATTTTATAAGAAATTTCTTTATACAAATCATATTATTATTCATTGCATGAATTTTATGTGATTTTGGAAATTAACTGTTCATCTCCACATATACTCTATATATATTACTAAAATAAGGAAATTAAATTTCATATTACAAATAAACCTAAAATAATCTATCAATGCAAGGCTAACTAAGAAACTTCTAGGAAAATTAATTCTATTACATGTGTCTTAATACACAATCATAATTAGTGTTTATCTAAAAATATTAGATATAAAATCAATATTATAAATATTTCTATTAAATGTTTCTAGTCTTTCCTATGATAGTAAGGTAGATATCTCGTTATAAATTATATCTTTATCCATGTCTATTTTTTATATACCCTTGTCTATTTTCATTAGTGAATGATAATTAAAATTGTGAGGACTTAATTTATTTAATAAAGGGAGAATATAACACCCCAAGATTTTAGTATTAATTTCCATCTAAAATAAATACCATGACTAATAGCTTGGTACACATGAAACACCAAACTAAAATGAAACCTTGATACTTTACAAATAAATTTACTAAATTTTACCATTATAATATGTCCATTAAATTAACAAGTATAAAAATAAGTACCCACATTATGAAATTTATATAGAAAAAGCGAAGCAATAGCATAAACTAATAGAATTATTCCTTATGATTCATTTTTTCAAGCTTGTGGACCAATCCCAAGTTGAACTCCAAAAATTACTATATGGGTGAAATTTTATGTGAGAGAAGTTTAAGCTTGGGAAAATTTACCTGAGATCCATGCTAGTTGAACAGTCACCCACGACTACCACTAGAGAATATTTTATACTTAAATATTATAGAGAGATCTTTAGGGGTTATATGAGTAGGAATTAAGATGATATAATCATGTAATTATAATTGTAATAAATTGTATATATATAATATGTATTTTATAAATTTTTTATTTTTTACTTTTACATAAGAATAAATTTCATTTTTAATACTAATAAACTTATTGAACTTAAATAATTTATCTAAATAAGTAATAATAACATTTTATGATAAAAATAATTTCATCTAAAATTGGATTTATATGTGCTTTATTTTGAAAAAATTGATAAAACAAGGATAAAATGTATTGTTGATATGAACAACATATTTAAACCAATTTAATTATTAATTAATGGTAAATAAGAATAAAAATTATTAATATTTTAAAAAGTTAATTTCATATGAAAATATTTTTTATTAAATTTTTATATTTTTATATAAAAGTTAAATTATTAAATTTTAGAAATTTAATTTGACCAGATTAACTTCCTTTTTTATAGATAATAATAATATTATCTTAACTTGATTTTTTGTTACTTTTTTTAGAATATTGATTTTTAGGTGAATAGTAAAAAATAAAGTTTTTACTAATAAGATAGATATTGTGATAATATAATAAACTAAGTATGAATTTAAAACTTATAAAATATTTTTAATGAACAAAAAAAATATTTAATAAATAAATTTATTCAATTAAAAATATTATGTTTAATGATCACCATCGTAATAAATCTCGATAGTTCCATACTCATCGGGTTCATTGGCCTCAAAATCCTCCACATCTTAGTTTTCTTGGCTATATATGAGTAGTTTTGTGTAGATCTACTTGGTGGTGGTATCTCAGCCATCATTGGGTTGTTGAATCATTGGTGGTAGCATTGTGACGTCGGCTGCTACAAGTCAGAACAATTGTGGTGGATTTATCTGCTCGGATTGGTTGGGAGTCAGGTGGGTTGTTGTGACTGTAGCTTCAGTTGGTGGTGGCGGTGCATTATAGAAGTTATAGGGAGATATAAAGTTGGGAAGAATAATCCTTTTTCCGTGTTGATGACATTTAGTGATGGCGGCAATGGCATCGTGTGCAATGGAGTGTAGGTTGATGTTGGCCTTCATGTTGGGGTTGATGGCGTCTCACCGATAGTGTAGGGAGACTGGTTTATGGTGGTTTTTTCTAAAATGGGTGGAGTTTATATTCTATTAAGAATATTGCGAATCATTTATCATTTTCGGGTTAACATTTTTGTATATTTGGTTTTGGTATCGATTGTCGTATGGGCTATATTTGAAATTATGAGAATTAGTTTTTCTCTTGTTTCATTTGGAATATAGTTATGCTTATTGTAGGTGTTTCCATGAGTGAATACTCATAATAGGTATGGGTGTGATGAAATCTATCATTCAACCATCTTTCTACATTTTTTATGGGTAGATGGGAACTCTATCATTGATTATTTCATAGTGTTTTCTGCCTGATTTTTTGGCACATCAGGATGATAGTGCAGTGAGTTCCTTGAAAGCACCATCGATTGGATGGATCGAGAGATATAGAGATATGTGTGGTGGAATATATCATATGAACCTCCTCTCACATGTTAGTGAGGGATGGAGGATTTCTCTTCAATGTTGTGTCACCAGCATGGCAAAATTATTGGAAGGGGTAACACCTCATCTTAAACAAGAATCACTATTGCATTATCTGATAGGGTAAATGTGACTTCTATAAAGTACCTGTTATGATATATGTTTCTTATTGTGAATTCAGGACCATGTATGGGCCTTTGGGTCATTTTTTTTAGGAAATTATGTATCTAGGTCATGTAATGGGTTCACCCTTTTCCCAGTTTTTAAAATGGGATCTCTCTTTATTTATTTTTAATAAATGAGGCTTGAACCTCTACGTTTTCAAAAAAAATACATTGTTTAATTAAGAAAATCCTTGTTTAAAATTTTGAAACTTAAGTAGTATTTATTTTAATAAAAAATATTTTTCATGTGTTCCTTTTAATTAAGTATCCATGAGGTGGAATTGGGTTTTGGATTTATTTTAAAACCATAAAAATCTTATTTGGTTAATAATAAACCAATTAATGTCATATAAGTCAACAACATTGATAATTTTATCCTAAAAAAAATTTATTCTTAAAAATACACTTTCTATAATGATTGGTTTGCACAACACGCATCCCTGACTTGCCTTGCATTACACGCAATCGCGACCTTCCTCGATTGCGTGTGTTGTACGCAATACCGGGTTTTACTAAACAATGATATATTATTATAATATTATTATGAACTATCCATTATGAATAGTATTAATTAAAATTTTAATTTTATAACATTACTATTAATCTTACACATTTTCTAGAACATGGTATAAGAACAAAATAAAATTTTCGGGTAAAATAAGTATTTTTCAAAAAATGCAGTTTTGCCACCTTTTGATGGCACACCCACATTAAATCTACTTTTGACGTGTTTATAAGTTCAATTTGACAAAATAAAATTCTTCTTTGGAATCAATAAATAAAAATTTACTTTGGATAAATTTTTCATATTATTCTGGTAACTTTCATATTTTGATGAATAGTAAAAACACGCTATATTTTAATTAAAAACAACTTTTTTCATCGCAATAATTTTTATGGTTAAATTATAATATTTAATGGTTTTAAAGTATAAATAGAATATATTTTTACCATTTAAAATAATTTATGTCATTATCATTGATTTTACATTAAATTCGTAGGTTAAATCAATTCAATCTTTTGCAATGTTTTAAAGAAAAACCCGTTTTCTTTCGACAAGGGGATTAATTTTAATTTAATTTCTGAAAATTTTGTGTATTGAATTTAGAAAAATGGATTCCATATTTGGAATCAGTGGGTCCAAATTATGTTAACAAGCTAATTTTTATTTTTAGGAATTATGAATAGTAACTACGGTAAATTGTATTTACCATAGTTAAAGGTAAATCGGGTAACTAAGGGTAAATATAATATTATAAAATTACCCTAACACATGCCAAAATTCTATTGGATGGCTAAAAGTAGACCCATATAACCTAAGTATTGGATTAGATTCATTTTATGGACTTTTGACCATGAAAATAATTTAATTATTATTAAAACCAAAGAAAGTGACAACATGTCACTCTCTTAAATATTATAAGTATAATAATTTTAATTTAGTGATAAACATTATAAAACTTAGAAAATGAATAGTCTCCAGAAATATAATAAAATTATCTACATTATGATAATTTATTTATAATTTTTAGGGATTAAATAATTATCATTAATGGTGATACATTAATGATACAGAAATTATTTATTAAGTGGGAAATAAGTAATATAGTTTTTATTGAAATAATAATACCCATTAAAAGGCACAAAACCCTGAACAAAACTTATAGGTCATGTAAATTTAAACTATAATCATCCAATGGTCGAATATTTGACCATTTGGAGTCTTATACAAGCAATTATGACACTTATATTGTTTTATTTTAAATGATGCCAAAGTTGTCACCTTCATAATTTAATAAATATAACAATTTAACTATTGTGATTTTAAGATGATAAATTCGAGTAAAAGTACTATTGTGAAAGTTAATAGATTTATCTTCATCATAGGATTTTATTTTTAATTTTTATTCAACATATAAGTATATTAAATAATTATACAAAAATGTTGTAGTAATTATTTTATTAAGAGATAAACCAAATAAATGGTTTTAAAAATAATAAAATAAATATTATATGAACTATTTAATGTGATCCACAAATTTTATAGATATATATGACCTTTTATGAATCTATTAAAGCTTTTATTTCAAACATATCTTTTGTATATATTTTATTTAAATTCAAATAAATGAATAGTGTCAAAATTGACACTATTGTTATTTTATAAAAATAACATATTATAAAATTGTTTAAAAATCACAAAAAATATTTAAAAATTATAAATTTAAATTTATATGGTCTATAATGTTATAAAGTAAACAATTATGGAAAATTCACAACAAATAAGAAATTATTTGTTATAATTTAAAATTTAGAATTTTATTACCACAAAGAAACTTAAATAGATTAAATAAGGATAAATCAAAACGATAAGGTTTAAAATAAGATCCAAACATGTCTAAATTTGATTTGTTGATGAGATTACAAATTAATCTCATCTAATCTTAGAATATGAGTCATTTTTGGAGGTATTTAAGTGGGGTTAGATTTATTATAAATTAATATTTTTAAGAATTCCAAAGGTGCCCCTCTCCTCCCTTATAAATGGGAACCTCCTCCCTCTCCTCCTCACACCAATTTGAGCCTTCAAGATCGGTCAACCCCTGCCAAATTATCTTCTCCACTTCCCTAGAAACATCCTAGAGGTTCTGGTCTACTTTAAAGACCAATCTTAGTTCCCTGAGAGGAGGTTTCAGAGAGGCGTATCGAAGAAGAGGAGGTTCGGATACATACGAAGCATATCGGACATAAGGTAAGGGATAATTTTGCAAATCTCATTTTCATCCGAGATTTCATATTCATAAGTATTTACTGGGGTTATTTCTATCATCCATGTCCATGTTTTATAAAAGTTTTTTCATTTCTGTTTAAAGTCCTTTTTACCCATTTTTGACTTTTACTACATGGTATGTAAGGAATATTTCTTTTGTTTACGTTACGAGGTACTTTTTGACTTTTCCGGTAAAAGTACGAAAAGAATGTTTTTTTTTTTACTTATACGGCACGAACGGATTTTTACAGTTTTATAATGCCTTATTTTCATGAAGCTTCCTCTAAAAGATTTCATGACTATTTTCAACAAAATCTCTTTCTTTTAAAATCACATGACGTTTTGTGAAAAGAAATTGATTTTGAAGAAGAAAGGATATTTTCCTCAAGAATTCATTTCAAGTGTTTTATCAAAACCATTTTCCATCTAAGATGAAATTATTTCATATGTGTATGTTTCAAGTGTAATTTCTCTATGATTTACATGGTTTCACTTTTCTTATTATGAAATGATATTCATTTCTTCTATATGGATTATGTGATGATGGGATGATGTTTATGAAACCCATTTTATTCGTTGGGTTAATATGAATGATGTATGATTATTTTGTGGCACAAGTAAGAATGATTTCATTATGATATGGGTGGGACCTATATCTCCCTCCAATTCATTGGGTAAATATTTATATCTCATGAGATAGACATGGCTGGAATGGCAGGTTAAACTGGTTCAGTAAAACAGGACTGAAACGAGGAGTGAACTCGATTCAGAAAGGGACTTTGTCCACTAAGATGGTCTTGGCAGCAATGCCTTGGCTACTATGGAAATCATTACATGTGCTTAATGGATGCCACAATTACATGTTTTAGTCCCATGCTATTTTATCATGATTGATGATCCTTTATGATATATGTCTTACGTACTTCCAAGATTTATGTCTTTGCTCAGGGTTTTAATGTTTAGATTTCATGTTCAAGTTTTTTCTTTCAAATGTTTATGGATTATTTTATGTTCTCTATGTTTTCCCTTACTGAGCATTTAAGCTCACCCTTTTTATGTTTTATCTTCCCCAGGAAATAAAGAAAGGTTTTAGGTAAGGAAACAAAAAGGGGAAGATCGTTATGGGAGATGTTGAAGATCTTTCAACATGATTAGTTGTTTATATTCCGAGTTTCCAAAGACACTAAACTATTACAATCCTTGTGTTTCTTTTTTGTTATGTATTAAGTATTCTTCAAAAGTTATGTAATGTCCATATACGTCAATCTTTGGGTCTCTACAGTTGGTATCAGAGGAAAGGTTTAGTCAACCTCTGGAAACTAGGATGCGAAAACGTTAGTGATATCCCTAGAGATATTTCTAAGGTATGTCTAGGGATGTCTCTAAGGATAACTATACGTATAGGATATAGTCCTAGAACTATGGTAATGATATTAGATTAAACCAAAGATGTTATATACTGATGTTACTCCCCTTTTATTATGATTTTTTCCTCTCACACTATTCTTTTTGGGTTTTAGAAAATGGTTGGAAACAAGATGATTCACGATAATGGAGGATATGATGGACAATAGAATGATATTCTTCATGAGCAACCAAATGAAATGGGATTTAGAAGTCCAAACATCATTATTATGCGGAATCAGCAATCTCATAATATGATCAATAAAGTAAAATTTGGTAAGTTTCATGACTCAGCTAATAAGAGAAAGATGGAGTTTCATGATGATCATAGAGGAAAGAAAGTTCAATTTCCCCTATGTAAATAATGTGGGAAGAGGCATCAAGGAGAATGTTTCAAAGGAACTGGAAGATGCTTTGGGTGTGGAAAATGAGGACACAAATCCAGTAAGTGAAAAGGAAAAGGTTCAGTTAACACCAGGGATGAATATAATGGTATTGCTATGACATCAACAATGGTTAAATGTTTTAAATGTGGAATGTACAGGCATTATGCAAACCAATTCCCTAAGGGAAAGTCTCATGAAGAGAATCAGTATGGTCGTATGGGTAGTATTTATGTTGATGATGATGAAGAGACTACAAATGATATATGAGATGAAAGAATTGTTGATGCTCGGTCAATGGTTTAAGAATGTAGTGGAATGATTACATGTTTATCATGTGTAATATTGTATAAGTAATCTCATGGTACTATGGAATAAAGAGACATATAAGGATTGTTACAGTGTTGTATTTCCTTGAGTTTTGAAAGTGTATGATTAATGGTACCAGTATCCATGAAAGGTTATTCAGATATTTTTGGAATGTAGATGATATGCGCATAATGAAGGGATAAGGAGAAAATTAAATGTTTGATAGTATTCATGAGATCATGACTGATATAAGGAGAAGGTTATATCATGGTATGAGTATATAGAATTTTTGGATTTTGGTATGTGGAAAGACTTGACTTTTGACATCATTCATGTTTTCACCAAGGTTTAATGGGTATTCATTTTTCAAGAGAATACATGATTGGAATTTGACCAACAAGATATATGGGGGATAAATGATGGTATTCACGTGCTTGGTTGGTGACATTTCAAGTAATCGTTTTCTTTATACCATGATATTGGACCGAAGTATTTTAGATAATCTTAAAGATTGGAATGGATTATGTTGGACATAAGTTAGTATTGTTTAATGATAGAACTTTTTTCGATATTATTGATGGGATGTTATAGTAATATAGTTTTAGAAAAAGGACAACCTGCAGAACGGGCGACAGCCCATCGCGTCGGACAAGGCTGTGGGAATCGAACCCACAACTGAAGTGCGACTGGCCTTTATCGCCTACCACTGGCCTACAGGAAGTCCCTGGTTAGTAGAAACTAGTTTTATTTTATTAAGAGGTATGATATATGAAGTATAAGTTCATTTTTGGAACCATATACGATTAATCTAACCATAAGATGGACTTATAAATTTTGCTAACATTTTGTTTGAAAGAGATGGAATGACCCATCATTCTATCACATGATCTGCTAACACATCATGAATAACAAATTCAACTTCATTTCTTTAAGGGATGAAGTGGAAATTGTTCAATTCACGAACAATAGTGAGATTGTACCAAAATAATGCAAGTATTTCTTTTAATTCATCAACTTTAGGGAAATGATCTTGAAAACCAAAAAAAATGTTGTCCTAGTGCTCTTATATCCGATGAATCAGATGGTACCTTAGGTCATCGCAAATTTATGGCTTTGTGATTGTTGGCTTTTTCATAGCCATGTTCTCTACCAATCTCCATCAGAACTTGATGGTTAGATTTTTCTTCCATATCCATATTTTCACCTATGTTCTCCTATGTGGAAACCCAGTGATTAGTTAATTTGGGTAACCTTTACATTTCATACTTTAGTTTTTAAAGCCAAATTTTGGTATTCCTTTTTTACGATGTGGATTTCTATTAAAAAAAACTTTCGAGTAGTAAACCATTTATAACCCCGATGAATTTTGAGGGGGAAATTCATTTTAAGGGGGGTAGAATGTAACACCCCGAGATTTTATGAAAATTATTATTTTTAATTAATGTCTTGTGTTGTACGCTACACCAAAAGGAGCTTTCACAACATTCATCCCTGACTTGCCTTGCATTACACGCAATCGTGACCTTCCTCGATAGCGTGTGTTGTACGCAATACCAGGTTTTACTAAACAACGATATATTATTATAATATTATTATGAACTATCCGTTATGAATAGTATTAACTAAAATTTAAATTTTATAAAATTACTATTCATCTTACACATTTTCTAGAACATGGTATAAGAACAAAATAAAATTTTCGGGTAAAATAAGTATTTTTCAAAAAATGTAGTTTTGCCGCCTTTTGATGGCGCACCCACATTAAATCTAGTTTTTGACATGTTTATAAGTTCAATTTGAAAAAATAAAATTCTTCTTTGGAATCAATAAATAAAAATTTACTTTGGATAAATTTTTCATATTATTCTGGTAACTTTCATATTTTGATGAATAGTAAAAACACGCTATATTTTAATTAAAAACAACTTTTTTCATCACAATAATTTATATGATTAAATTATAATATTGAATGGTTTTAAAGTATAAATAGAATATATTTTTACCATTTGAAATAATTTATGTCATTATCATTGATTTTACATTAAATTCATAGGTTAAATCAATTCAATCTTTTGCAATGTTTTAAAGAAAAACCTGTTTTCTTTCGACAACGGGATTACTTTTAATTTAATTTCTGAAACTTTTGTGTATTGAATTTAGGAAAATGGATTCCATATTTGGAATCAGTGGTTCCAAATTATGTTAATAAGCTACTTTTTATTTTTTGGAATTATGAATAGTAACTATGGTAAATTTTATTTACCATAGTTAAAGGCAAATCGGGTAATTAAAGGTAAATATAATATTATAAAATTACCCTAACACATGAAAAAACACTATTGGATGGATAAAAGTAGACCCATATAACCTAAGGGTCGGAGTAGATTCATTTTATGGACTTTTGACCATGAAAACAATTTAATTATTATTAAAACCAAAGAAAGTGACAACATGTCACTCTCTTAAATCTTATAAGTATAATAATTTTAATTTAGTGATAAACATCATAAAACTTAGAACATGAATAGTCTCCAGAAATCTAATAAAATTATCTACATTATGATAATTTATTTAGAATTTTTAGGGATTAAATAATTGTCATTAATGGTGATACATTAATGATACAGAAATTATTTATTAAGTGGGAAATAAGTAATATAGTTTTTATTGAAATAATAATACCCATTAAAAGGCACAAAACCCTCACCAAAACTTATTGGTCATGTAAATTTAAACTATAATCATCCAATAGTCTAATATTTGACCATTTGGAGTCTTATACAAGCAATTATGACACTTATATTATTTTATTTTAAATGATGTCAAAGTTGTCACCTTCATAATTTAATAACTATAACAATTTAACTATTGTGATTTTAAGATGATAAATTCGAGTAAAAGTATTATTGTTAAAGTTAATAGATTTATCTTCATCATATGATTTTATTTTTAATTTTTATACAACATATATGTATATTAAATAATTATACAAAAATGTTGTAGTAATTATTTTATTAAGAGATAAACCAAATAAATGGTTTTAAAAATAATAAAGTAAATATTATATGAACTATTTAATGTGATCCACTAATTTTATAGATACATATGATCTTTTATGAATCTATTAAAGCTTTTATTTCGAACATATCTTCTGTATATATTTTATTTAAATTCAAAAAAATGAATAGTGTCAAAATTGATACTATTGTTATTTTATAAAAATAAAATATTATAAAATTGTTTAAAAATCACAAAAAATATTTAAAAATTATAAATTTAAATTTATATGGCCTATAATGTTATAAAGTAAACAATTATGGAAAATTAACAACAAATAAGTAATTATTTGTTATAATTTAAAATTTAGAATTTTATTACCACAAATAAACTAAAATAGATTAAATAAGGATAAATCAAAATGATAAGGTTTAAAATAAGATCCAAACATGTCTAAATTTTATTGGTTGATGAGATTACAACTTTATCTCATCTAATATTTGAATATTAGTCATTTTTTGAGGTTTTTAACTGGGGTAAGATTTATTATAAATTAATATTTTTAAGAATTCCAAAGGTGCCCCTCTCCTCCCTTATAAAAGGGCACCTCCTCCCTCTCCTCCTCACACCAATTTGAGCCTTCAATCTCGTCCAACCCCTGCCAAATTATCTTCTCCACTTACCTAGAAACATCCTAGAGGTTCTGGTCTACTTTAAATACCAATCATAGTGCCCTAAGAGGAGGTTTCAAAGAGGCATATCGAAGAAGAGGAGGTTCGGATACATACGAAGCATATCAGACATAAGGTAAGGGATAATTTTGCAAATATCATTTTCATCCTAGATTTCATATTCATAATTATTTACTGGGGTTATTTCTATCATCCATGTCCATGTTTTATAAAAGTGTTTTCATGTCTGTTTAAAGTCCTTTTTACCCATTTTTGACTTTTACTACATGGTATGTAAGGAATCTTTCTTTTGTTTACGTTACAAGGTACTTTTTGACTTTTCTAGCAAAAGTATGAAAAGAATGTTTTTTTTTAATTATACGGCACGAATGGATTTTTACGGTTTTATAAATCCTTATTTTCATGAAGCTTCCTCTAAAAGATTTCATGACTATTTTCAACAAAATCTCTTTCTTTTAAAATTTCATGACGTTTTGTGAAAAGAAATTGATTTTGAAGAAGAAAGGATATTTTCCTCAAGAATTCATTTCAAGTGTTTTATCAAAACCATTTTCCATCTAAGATGAAATTATTTCATATTTGTATGTTTCAAGTGTAATGTCTCTATGATTTATATGGTTTCACTTTTCTTATTATGAAATGATATCCATTTCTTCTATATGGATTATGTGATGATGGGATGATGTTTATGAAACCCATTTTATTCGTTGTGTTAATATGAATGATGTATGTTTATTTTGTGGCACAAGTAAGAATTATTTCATTATGATATGGGTGGGACCTATATCTCCCTCCAATTCATTGGGTAAATATTTATATCTCATGAGATAGACATGGCCGGAACGGCATGTTAAACCGGTTCAGTAAAACAGGACTGAAACGAGGAGTGAACTCGATTCAGAAAGGGACTTTGTCCACTAAGATGGTCTTAGCAGCAATGCCTTGGATACTATGGAAATAATTACATGTGCTTAATGGATTCCACAATTACATGTTTTATTCCAATTCTATTTTATCATGATTGATGATCCTTTATGATATATGCCTTATGTACTTCCAAGATTTATGTCTTTGCTCAAGGTTTTAATGTTTAGATTTCATGTTCAAGTTTTTGCTTTCAAATGTTTATGGATTGTTTTATGTTCTCTATGTTTGCCATTACTGAGCATTTTAGCTCACCCTTTTTATGTTTTATCTTCCCCAGGAAATAAAGAAAGGTTTTAGGTAAGGAAATAAAAAGGGGAAGATCGTTATGGGAGATGTTGAAGATCTTTCAACATGATTAGTTGTTTATATTCTGAGTTTCCAAAGACACTAAACTATTACGATCCTTGTGTGTATTTTTTGTTATGTATTAAGTATTCCGAAAAAGTTGTGTAATGTCCATGTATGTCAAGCTTCAGGTCTCTACATTCAGACTATTTCCTCCCTCAAGTGATGTGATTCGTTTTCTTTCACTCCCTTACAAGGTTGGTTCAAAAGGTGCATTTAATGAATAAGTATAATATTTAATGAATTTATATGATATTAATTTTTAATATATATCATTAATATGGTTAAAAATTATATCACAAAAATAAATTATCATTATATAGTAATCCATTAATATCAGTAAATTACCCAAAATAAGTTCGTCATAGATTCTGTTCTCACAAACCTTGCTCATAGATCCAATAAAATAACAATAGGGATAAATAAATAATTAAAAGATGATTATTTAAATATATTTTATAATATATTAATGATGAACTTGGTATCAGATAATGGGATTTGACATCTCCATTATAAAACATTTGTAAAACGATCGTAATTACTAACACTCGATAATAAAAATAAACATTAACTAACTAATGAACATACAATGAATGATTGTAATTAAAGAGTGTAAATGGTAATATATGTGAATAAGTTTATTAAATATGAAATTAATATGTCTATGTGTATGATACAGGATATTAAATCAATTTTTCATAATTTGAGAGTAAAGGTAAAGGGTTTTCTTGACTCAACTTCTAATCTTGTGTCGTAATTGTTCCTCTTTGACTATGGTTTTAAAAGATTTTTTTCTTATAACATATAATGATATTATATTTCATTTGATCCTTATTTTATATGGAATTAAAATTCACATCAAATATATCTTCTTTTATGGAATTCATTATTTATAAAATTTGATGGTATTAATAATAAGTCTCATCCTCTCCAAATAAGCACTTTTTCTTTCAAATCCATATTTACTCTTACCACCAATGTTTTACATTCTTATATTGATATCCAAATATATTTCAATAATATTGATTTTCAAATTTCTATTTACATATTCTCAAATGGAATATTCATCTCCCTTTTTATAATGTGGGTTTTGATAAAAGTTTTTTTAAAATGTTGAAAATGGGTTTCATTTCCTCGTTATGAATTTATCTTCCCCTATGCATTTTCTCTAGAAAAACTTTTTGATTTTTCAAGTATATATTTTTGAAATTTCATTCCAAATAATTTTTTTAATTAGTATTTATTTTAGTTGTTCGGAAATGATATTTTTAAAAGTGGATCAAAAGTTTTCCACTTTATGAAAATGTTCACAAATGTTTTCTGAAAAATATTTTATTTTTCACTTCTATTTTCATATTTAGACCCAAAAGATATATCTCCTAAGGAGATAATTTTTATGAATCACCCTTTAAATTATTTTATGAAATACTCTTTTTGGTGATGGAAATTTTGGTATCAACATAACTTCTTTTGATATCATGTTATGTGATACAAATTAGAAATTATATGAAACATATTTTCTTTCCATGAGTTTTCATGATATGATGAATGGTTTATATATTATGGAATATAAATTTATGTATGATGTTGTTTGGGGTCCTATATCAACCTCCAATTCATTGGTTAAGTTTTATATTTCATGAAATAAAAAAGTATGGACATCAGGGTTTTGCTCTCAACTTAAATCATGGGAATCATGGGTTTTATCACAACAAAAAACATTGACATAATGGATTTGTTCACAACTTAAATCATGGGAATCATGGGTTTTATCACAACATAAAGTGTAAGAATCATGGGTTTAATCATAATTTATGATTTATTATTATTATGATTGCACTATATTTTTTATGATATCTCACTTTATTATGTTATGCTCAAAAAATTCAATATTAATATTAAATGCTTATAAGATAGGTTATAATTGTTATGCTTCCTTCATGATCTTATATTTATCTATCATAATTCTTAATGATTGAACAATGTTTATGATTTTCACTCATGATCCCATGCTCATTTAACCAAATATTTCTCCCATATCCATATTTTGTCACATGTTTAACCATTACGGTTCATTCATAAGTTTTTCCTTACTGTATTTTTGATCTCTACCATATATAATGTTTTAATTACCTAGGTTATAAAGATGATTATATATTATTATAAGTCTATAAGGGTGTCTAATGTGGTTTAGTTATAGAGAAATGTTCATGTGTGTTGTAAAATAAGTTTATTATGTAGTTAATCCTCAAAGATACTAAACCATTGGGTTCTAGTATTGTAATTTTATTTATTAACTTTAATGTTTAAATTAAGAAAATGATGTAAAATAAAGATATTTTTAGCTTGGATCACGTCGTTTCCAAACCATGTGAGCCCACCGTGTACCACCAGTTCAACTCCCATTATCATCCCCACAATATTAGGATACCTTTTAATAATATGTATGTCTTAAATAAAATTTGGAAACTATAAATACAAAATATAAAATCATAAATAACTAAATAGAACTCAAATACAGATACTCTTAACTCAACATCCCCTAGTAACTCTTGGCATCGAACACGAAATTTCTCGTGAGGATTTTCTCATGCCTGCCACTCAATTTAAGACATCCTTATCTCTGATATACCATTAGTAAAGGTAATTCTATAACCTATTCCCTATTAATAACCTAGTCTCTAATACTATTTTTTTCATGAATTAATGGTCGCCCCTAAATTGGGAAATAAAACATGCACATGGCATACCCAAGGGGCAGTCCTGATCCCGATGGGCTTGCGAAAAGCTCTAGGATATTAGATGAGAAATCATGGAAAATATTTTTCCCAATAAATATAAATTAATAAAAATGGAATATTTAATGAAATTTTAGCATGGCCACTCCATACATATAAGTTTCATATACCAATAAAAAAAGAACATCTTTAAAAATAAGCTGTAAAAACCCATATTTTTCTAGGTGCTTACTTTTTTAAAGTTTTTGTTAACCTGTTTGAACTAGTTTTTATTTGTTAGAACCTTTTTATTGATTCATGTTTTAAGTGAGTTAATCAGATAATGGAAGTATGAAGATGATTCTAAATTGTGGAGCCTTTGGCAACATCGTAACGCAGTCTATTGTGGTGTGGAGACCAAGGCTATAGTTTGGGGTCCTAGAAGGATGGGAATCTAAGATATTGCCAATTTTGGAATAATTTCACGATAGAGATATCATAAGATGGGTTATTGTGTAATAGTTGGAATGGATATAGTATAAGGTCTTGATAGTGGGATTTCGAAGCTACTGACATATTAGGCATAGTTGTGATGTGAAAATCGGTTGTGGTGTATCCATCCCTAGAGGATTCTAGGTGTTGAAACATGGTGGATTTAGCTATGTCGTAGTATATCCATGGGTTTATAGGATCTATAGTGTAACAACAGACATGGATCGCAAACTTGGTTTGGATAAGGTGGGTTTCAGTACGGTCCCTTGGGCTGCACCATAGCATACCCTATGTCATGTGGTTCTATGGAATAGCCTAGTGGGATACATCATAATCCTATTTTTAATATCCTGCGTATAAATACCCTTAATCCCCTATGAACTCTTTTGGATCCAATATCTCCCTCTTGACCCCTAGATTCTCCTAAGAGAATTTTTAAGGCTTTTGGACCTCCCTTATGTTGGTTTTAACTCCATCCTTCAAACCTCGGTATTTTTGGGTCTAGAGTTTGAAGGTATTACTTTCAATTTCACTTTTTGTTATCATTCATTGGTTTCCTATTAGATAAAACTTGTTAACAAAATTTATTTTCATCAACTAAGGTAAGGGATAAGGATCCAAACGTGACCTTGGAAAATGGTATTTTTTCTATGACTTCTCCATTTTAAGGTGGGTGTTCTAGAACTCATCCCCATTTGTCTATTCAATTCATTCAAGTATATGAAATACATGTGATCTCATCGGAACTCCATGTGCAATACCTAATTAAGTTAATTATCCCATTTTTGATGAGTTAAACATGTGTAGATCTCCCATGATCTCATTGGATCTTTTAGTGTTCATACAAAGGTATCCAGGCACCAGATAAGTGTGTCATCACTTAACCATGCTTGAGACTTGGTAAGATTGAACATTATTCCCCATGATGTTTTGGTTTTGGTGATTGTTGAATCAATATTAATAATTTTCCTAACTTGTGATTTGGGCATGATTAATTAATATGGGATTTCACAAACTAAGAATTGGTTATTTGGTATGTTAACAACCTTGGAGGGTTAAACAAAAAAATTAAATTTGATGAATTGACCAAAATGGCTTGTGATGACATGTGTTATGCTTTATACTTGTTGTGTTATAATGTTTATAGGTCTTGTCCCGATTATGATGTAATTATTATAGGGATTATCCTGATTTGTTATAACACTTATAGGTATTATACCAGTAGTGTTGTAATTCTTATAGGGTTTTTCTCAGTTATGCTATAATGCTTATAGGGATTGGCCCGATTGAGATGTAATGATTATAGGACTTGACCTGATTGTGTTTTGATTCATTTAGGAATTGGACTGATTGTGTTGTAATGAGTATAGGGCTTAGCCTGATTATGATTTAATTCTTACAGGGATCTTACCTATTCTACTATGCTTTATTTTATGGGTTACACCCTGAGAGTGTTATGGATATGGTTGGCATGGTTCCCCGACATGCTCAGTGTTATCCATCATTATGCAAAAGAAGATTTGTTGGACCCCATGTGTCAACCTGGAGCTCGAGATTTAATGGATTTATTTTATGTACAGTATTAATTGACTTAATTAATACCATGTTTTTCACTTTATTTCATGCACAATATATCTCAAACTAGGTTTGTTTAGACATGGTGGTGTCGACCTACTGAGTTGTACTCACACCCTACATGGTACACCATTTGGTACCCAGATAGATTTCATGGATGCAAATCTATAAAATGGAAAGGTGTACCTTGTTGTTTATTGTTACTTACTAGATGGGTTGGAGCTTAGAGATGGGACTGACATGGGGATCAGGGTTGGGGGATTGGAGAATTTTATTTGATTTTTCTTAATCTTTTATTTTATTGAATTTTAGCATGCCATTTAGATAAATTTCATCCTATCATTACATGATTCTATTATTATTGAGTTATTGGAGTTGTTTTGTATTCTGATATGGATTCATGTTTGTGGATTATATGTTTCCTCTATTTATGATATTCTATTATTATTTTATACTATATTGTAACTCTATTATAGAGTTTATAGTCTCCCAACTATATTTCATACACCCTCACTACTATTTGGAAGCCTCTAGCATATTTGGAGTCACGTTTGAGGCTATATATCTAACCCATATTGGTCATGTGAGGTAAAAATACGTTGGGGATGTTACAAAGTGGTGTCAGATATAGTTTTTCTTTTCTGTTGCTTTACTATTTAGGAAAGGTATAAAGGAGACCAATATGTGTTAGGAATTTGGAAATGATCTTGTGTATGGGAGTGGATAACCCATGTGTGGGAAAAAATCTAAGTGCTCAAGGATAGTATTGGTGTTCATTTTGTTATCTTGTTATAGTTTGGATGTTATTTTTCCTTGGGTGATTCATTTGTTATGTGATTTTATTATTTATTGAGATTTTTACTCTTAGCCTGGTGTGGAACAAGATGAGTATGCATGCATCATGATAGACACATATGGTTATATGATGACATGAATTATTCATGATAGGGAAATATTTACAACATGTGACATAATTTTCTATATGAACTGTGGAATGAAATCCCATATGATATATGATAAATGAAGTGAAAGAAAATTGTTATGTTATGAAAATTCAATTTTTAAGCCAAGTACAGTGGAACCTTGAGTCATTGTTTCCCTATGGGTATCTCCTGATGGGGTTGATCTTGTAGAGTTCTTGTGTTCTAAGGAGTGATTTGGTATTTGTAGAGAAAATTCCTCCACGTTGTATTTTATTTGGGCATTAGGAGAGTGGTAATCAGTACAATCATAATGTAGCTAAGTCGAAACTTCATGTATCTCTAGATAATTTGATGGAAGATTAGCTTAATGACAGCTTCTTGAGGGTCATGAGATCCATGGATAGGGATACAGTCACACCTATGATGTTTGAGATTAAGAGAGAGTTCCATCTACATCATCTACCTATATTCAATAAGGAGGGAGGCCCCAAGTAGATGAGTTTTAGATTGAGTCAGTACAGATGATCTTTAAGAACCTTAAGACACCCACTTATAGGAGGATAAAGTTTTTTTTTATATGCTTTGAGGACTATCAAAGTGTTGGTAGTGTATCCTCGAGTAAGATATGAAATAAGATGAGTTATCATGGAAGGATTTTGAAGCAAATTTTCTAAGCCACTTCTATCCAGACACTTTGAGAGATGAGAAGGAATATGAGTTCATGAACTTAACATAGGTGGGAATGTCAAAAATTGACTATCATAGATACTTCGTAAACCTACAGTTATTTTCTATATTTTTTGAAGCTGATGAGGTTTCCATAGCAAGGCATTTTTAGGATGGTCTTCGCTATGAGATCATGTCACAGGTGAACATATTTCACTTCATCGGTTTTGTATATGTGATGAATTAGGATCTCATCACAGAAGGGAATCTGAGTGAGGACCTAAGTGGTGGAAATTTAGTGTTATCAGGGAAATCTAGGATCTCTTCTTCTAGAAGCAAGAAGTGCTTGTATGATAGTTATCGTTATGGTAGTAGTGGGTAGAGAATCCAGGGTGGTGGGAAGTCATCTTAAAATTGCAGTCTGTTGTAGTTATTTCAGTGTGGAGAGGTTATAAAAAAATACCTTTAGTGTTATTAAACCACTATGTATTATCATGAAGGTGGCATGATGGTTCATCTTAAAAGGTTCTCTAGGTCCCCGCAGTAGGATAATAGCGGTAAGTGATCAAGATAGGCACTTGAGTCGGGTAGGGAATCAGCTACTCCTAAGCAAACTGGTAACTGGAGTTCCAATAGATTATTGGGATGAGGTATGGGACATGTTGCCCCAGTAAAAGAGTAATAGTACCACTTAGAAGGAACAAAAAAAGGATTTATAATGAAACCTAGGGAAGATTGTTGAATCAGCTACATGGTATATAGTCTAATCTAACTATCATAGATGCAGGACCTTCTACCATCATAGGTATGATTCTTATATCATCCACCCTTAATTGTGTTTTTTTTATACAATAGGATCATATTCCTTTTTATCTTTACAATTTATAAATGTTTTGGGATTGGTTTTGTATATATTATATGGTGTTATGACAATCGATACACTATTAGGTGTGCAGTCATAAGATATCAAGCATTGCAAGGCATGTTTTCTAGAAATTAGTGGATACCATTTCCTTTAGATTATTTTTATGCTGGAAATGAAAGGATTCAATTTTATTCTTGGTATGGATTGGATATTTCTATACCAGGATCATATCAACTATTATTGGAGGATAGTTTCCTTTCAATCTCTAGAATAGTGTATCTATTCTCACTAGGGTGAATAGGATCTTCAGGCTAGTCGTGTGGGAAAAATTTAGTGCAGATTGGATTATTTCATAGATCAGATAGAAAGGATTGTTTTGGATGATGGTGAAACATAGTAGTATACTTTTTTCTTGTAGTGTATTTTTTCCATGATTCATTTCCTGAAGATTTATATGACTCACCACCCAAGTAGGATATCGAGTTCACGATCGAGTTAGTGTCAGGATTTGAACAAGTTTATATTTTTCCTTACATAATAGAACCCATAGATATTAATGAGTTAAAAGTGAAGTTAGATGAACTAGAATAAAAAGGATTCATATAGCCCAATACTTCACCATGGGGTTCTCCCATGCTTTTTTTCAAGACAAATGATGGGATTTTGTGCTTATGTATAGATTATCAAAGGTTGGACCAAATGAAAGTTAAGAACCGGTATCCCCTCCCATGAATCAATAATATCTTCAACTAGAAGACAGGTTCCAGGATATTCTCCATGATCAAAATAAGCTTAGGGTACCATCATTTGAGAGTAAGACTATTGGACATACCTCAGACTACTTTTAAAATTAGGTATGGTTTGTATGATTTCATGGTGATGTCATTCAGTCTGATGAATGCACCAACAGTATTTTTAGCCTTGATGAATTGAGTCATCCATCCATTATTGGATCATTTAATAGTATTTTTCATAAATGGAATATTAGTGAACTGTAAATTAGTATACAATCATTCCCAACATCTTGACATCATCCTAAGTACATTGAGAGAACATCAGCTTTACACCAATCTATTTAAATGTAACTTCTAAATTGATTGAGTGCGCTTCTTGGGCCATGACATTTCAGAGGATAGAGTGGAAATGAACCCATAGAAAGTTACAATAATCATATATTGGGAGTGACCTAAGAATGACTTCGAGATTTGGATTTATCTTGGTTTGGTAGGATATTATTGGTGTTTCATCCAATACTTTTCCCATTTGACAACACCAATGTATGGGCTAACCAAGAAAGGGGGAAAGTTTTTTTAGTTAGATGATTGTGAGAGAGATTTCTATGATATTAAGAGAGGGATGATCTCAGTACCAATCCTCACTTTTCCTATACTAGGAAAATATTATACCTTGTACTGCAATGCATCCGAAGTTAGACTGGGAGCAGTTTTGATATAGGAAGATTGAGTTGTTTCTTATGGATCCAGATAGCTGAGACCGCATGAGAGGAATTACCCCACTCATAATCTGGAGGTGGATATGGAAGTAAATGACCTAAGATGTTGAAGACACTATCTATTGGGTGATATATTAGTGGTGTACATGTAATACATAATCCTTAAGTACATTTTTACCTAGCGGGATATGAACCACGGTAGAGGGGGTGGGATGAATATTTGTAGTATTTTGATTTTGAGATAGAATACACACTAGGAAAGGGAAATGTAATTTCCAATTATTTTATTTGGAATATGTAGATAGAAGAAGTGTGAGAGTATTTAGAAGAGTGGTGTCTAATATTTCTCTTTTCGAACAAGCATCTTGATATTCATAAGTCCCAAGTACAGGTGGATCTGACTCAACATCACTTATACCCATGATTTTTAACTGGATCAAAATAGAGCAGATATCTAATTAGGAGGCCCTAGATATGAGGTAAAGCTTATATGATGAAGATCCACTATCAAGATGGTTTCTTGAAAGTAGTTATGTCCTTGTTTATTGTGGATTAGTATGGGTTTATATAGGTTTTCATGAGGAGATGATAAAAGAATTTTATACTTTCAAATGGGTGTTAAATCTAGGTCTAAAAAATATGTATTATGATCTATGTAGAGAATATTGGTGGACAATAATTAAGAAGGAGATAGCAAGATTAGTGGTGAGATATTTAAGCTATTAGATGGTGAAGGTCGAACATTATAAGCCTGCTAGGTTGTTCGAGCCTCTAACCATTCTGGAGTGGAAATGGGATGATGTCACTATGGATTTTGTGGCATGACTACCCAGGACATCCCGAAAGAATGATATTTTATGGGTGATCATGGATCAACTGAAAAAGGTAACCCACTTCTTACCTATCAAAGAAACATTTACCATTGATTATATGGGTGGTCTCTGCATGCGAGAGCTGGTTTGACTTCACGATGTACTGAGGAGTATCATTTCTAACCAAGATCCTTAATTCACATATTGGTTTTGGAAGGTTCTTCAGAAGGCTTGGGAATTATAGGTTCTTATGAGTACATCCTATCATCCTTAGACTAGTGGCCAATCTGAGTGGATGATTTAGATTCAAGAGGATATATTGTGATCATGTTTCATTGATTTTGGTGATTATTGGGAGCATCATATTGCACTCATGGATTTATCTTACAATAAATATTCCAAGAATTAATCCAAATTGATCCTTTCAAGGATTTATATGGAATACCTTATTATTCACCGCTTTTCTAGTTAAAGTTAGGAGATTCGGTGGTTTTTGGACCTAGTCTCATGCAGCAGATGTTTGATAAAGTCTAACTGATTAGAAATAAATTGGTGATCGTGCAGTTTCAGAAAAAAAAAATTACACTGGCCATTGAAGATGACTTATAGAGTTTTAGGTTGTTCATCATGTTTTTCTTCAATTGTCTCCTAGGTTGGGGAAAAGTCGTATCAGGAAACAGGGGAAGCTAGTCCCTGAGTTTTTCAGGTCATTTAAGATCATGCAAAGGGTTGGTTTAGTGGAATCATGTCTAGCCTTTCCATAGTTCTATTACACCATGAACAATTTGTTACATGTTTCATGAATTCAAAGATATCATTATGACCCTTCTCACCTGATATACATTGAAGACATCGAGCTGGATGTTGATGTGTCCTTTTAAGAGCATCTGATTCGTATCCTAGACTATAGTGAGAAGAATATTTGGGAAAAGGTCATACCTCTAGTGTGAGTAAAGTGGAAGCATGGGAGTTTACAAGAGGATACCCTGGATATAGAGTCTAATATGTGGTAATGATGGCCAACATATTCATGGATACCCAACAATGATTCTTATAGTAGCTCAAGTATGAGCTGTTATATGGTGTGGAGGTTGTAAGATCTCGTCTTTTTTTAAGTGTGTCCTTTTTTTAAGTTTTTGATAACCACTTTGAGAAAGTTTTTTTGTTAGTTAATTTTTTAGCCATGTTATGAGTGAATTAATCAAATGGATAAATAGTGAAGATTATTCTATGTTATGGAGCCTTTGGTTTCACCGTAAGGTAGAGTGATATGGTGTAGAGACCTAGGCTGCGATGTAGGGTCCTGAAAGGAGGGGAATCAAAGATACTACCAATTCTAGCATATTTGTGCCATGGAGGCACTATAAGAAAGGTTTTTATGGCATGGTGGGAATGAATACAGTTTAAGATCCCAAGAGTGGGAGACCACTTCCATATTAGGCATAACGATAATGTGGAGACTAGCTATAGTGTATCCATCCCTCAAGGATTATAGGTTGTGCGGTGTAATGCATTCAGCTACAACATAGTATATCCCCAGGTTTATAAGATTTATGTCATAACAACTTCCATGGATATTAGATAAAATTTCATCAAGGGGGTTGAGGTGTGGTCCCTTAGGCTGCATCGTAGCGTACCTTGCGTTATGCGGTTCTGCGGCATGGCCCAGTGGGCTATATTGTGGTCCTCTTTTTAACAGTCTTTCTATAAATACCTATGATCCCATACAAACTATTTTTTTATCCAATATATTTTTCTCATCCCCTAGGCACCCAAGATATATTTTTCAAGGCTTTTTGACCTACCTTTCATTGGTTTTAACCTGATCCTTCCAACCTTGACATTTTGGGCCTAGAGTTTGAAGGTGAGCCTTATGGTTTCACTCCTTCTCATTCATTGGTTTCCTCTTATAGAACCCTTATTGATAAAATTACTTATCATCAATGAAGGTAATTAAGAAGGATAAAAACTCCACCTTTAACATCAAAATTTTTATGAATATTCTCCATTTTGATGTGGGTGGTTTATAGCTCATCCCTATTTTTTGTTTGATTCCTTATAGTATATAAAATACATGTGATCATTATGGAATGACATGTGTGTGACCTAATTAATTTAATTATCCTCTGTTTGATTAGCTACACAAGTCTATACCTCCCATTTGATCTCAATGGGTATTTTAGTGTTTATACTGAGCCATGCGGCCACTTGATAGGTGTTCCAGCCCATGACCTTACTTGAGACTTCTTCGGATTGAACACTATGCCCCATGATGTATTGGTTTTATTGATTGTTGGATCAATATTAAGAATGTTCATAACTTTTGATTTTTCAATGATTAATTGATATGGGATTACATAGACTAAGAATTGGTTATTTGGTATGCTAATGAACTTGGGGGTTTAAGCGATAAATGGTAATTTGATTAATTGAACAAAATCGCTTGTGATGAAATGTGTTATGCTTTGTTCTTGTTGTGATGTAATGTTTATGGGGCTTATCCTGGTTGTGTTGTAATTATAATAGGGATTGGCCTAGTTTTATTGTAATTCTTATAGGGGTTGGATTGGTTGTGTTGTAATTCTTATAAGGCTTGTCCCGGTTATACTCTGATGCTTATAAGGCTTGTCTCGATTGAGATATAATTCTTATAGGTATTGTCCCAGTTTTGTTGTAATTATTATAGGTATTGGCTCAGTTTTGTTGTAAAACTTGTAGGGATTGTCTTAGTTCTACTTTAATTTTTATAGGGATCTACCCAGTTCTCCTATGATTTATTTTATGGGTTACACCCTGAGAGGTTTATGGCTATGGTTGGAATGGTTCCACAATCTGCTTGTAAATATTCAACATTACATTGAAGTATGTTTGGTTGACCCCGAGGGTAAACTCCAAGCTCCTAGTCAGTGTATTTATTTCACATACAGTATCAATTGATTTAATTAATACCTTTTTTATCTCTTTATTTCATTCATTATATATCACATACTGGATTTTTTTAGACATTGTGGTGTCAACCTACTAAGTTGTACTCACACCTTGAATGGTCTTCCATTTAGTACCTAGAAAAATTTCATGGATACAGATCTAGACAAGGTCAAGGGACCCTGTTGTTGATTATTGTTTTGTGGATGGGTTGGATCTTGGAGATAGAATCAACATGGGGATCGATACAGAGAACATGGAGTATTTTTTTTTATTCTTCTTAGTCTTTAATTTGGTTGACTTTTAGAATGTTATTTAGATATATTTCATCCTTTAATAACATGGTTATATTATTATTGATTTGTTAGGGTTGTTATTTTTATGCTATGGATACATGTTTGTAGATTATGTTGTTTTTTTATTTCTATTAGTTTGCTATTATTTTCTACTATATTGAAACTCTGTTCAAAATGTAATATTCTCCCTGATATATTTCATACACCCTCACTAATAGTTAGTAACCTCTGGCATACATGGAGGCACGCCTGAGGTTGGTCATGTGAGGGAGCACTGGGTCGGGTATTGTAATTACCCATAGTTTTTATACATGGACATTACATTATTTTTTCAAAAAAATTCATACAATACAAAAACAAACACCCAAAGACAGTATTAGTTTAGTGCCTTTGGAAACTTGGAACACAATATTCTAGTCTTGTGAAAGATGTTCAATGTTTCCCACAAATATCTTCCTCTTTATTACTTCTACCTAAAACATTTCTTTATATCCTAGTGAAAATAAAACATAAGAAAAGGGTGAGCTTAGATGCTCTGTAAAGTAAAAAAGGGAGATACTTAAGCATAATCATGAACATGAAGGTATGAGAACATAATAATAACATTAGAAGATCATACCCTACATATCAAAGATCATATACATGATTCATGGCATAAAAATTGGTATTTTATAAGACATAAATCTTAATATAATAAAATCACATGATCCATGAGAGTATAACATGGCATAAGACATGGAATTTGTGGTATACATAGAATCTTAGAAAATATTATGTCAATGATACCCACCAAGTCATCCATAGTATGTTAATCTTGGGCTAATTACCAATATACCTACTTCGAGCTTGGTATGACCTCCCATGTACCGTCTAGTTTTGGGATTAGGATGACCTATTTTGTACCCTCTTGTTGTGTGCTTAGGATGGCCTCCTGTTTACCCTTTTGTTGTAGGCTTAGGATGACCTCTCATGTACCCTCTTGTTTTGAGCTTAGTATTACCTCTTGTGTACCATCTTATTGTGGGATTAGGATGACCTCTAATGTAACCTTTGAGATATTAGAACATTTATCATTACACAATTTATTTAAGGGAGATATATGTATCACCCTTCACATAATTAAATCAGATATATATATTCCACAAGTTCATAATTCATTCATCACATCATAAATCATGAAAAGAAAATGTTTTTCATATATATTTGATCATAGAATATCTCATTGAAAAGTAACGTGATTCATATAAATCATCCCATCAAAACATAAACCATTCAGTTAAAAAAATATGAATATTTTTCTTGAATAATATCCCCAATAATTCTTGAGTAACACCAATGGATGTCATCTTTTATGGAAAATAATTTTGAAAGATATTTTTAAAAAATTTATTGAGGAAAATATCCTTTCATAATTGAAAAATAATTTTAAAATCATAAAACATTTATCAAAAAATTTCATTCAAAATAAACTTTAAAACTTATAAAGGAGTATTTTAAAATAATTTAAACATCTTTGAAATCATTTTCCTTGAAAATTCAAAGAAAAAGATCATTTAAAAAACTTTTAAAATATTATTTTAAAGGAACACATATTTCCAACCAAAGAGAGGATAACATTAAATGAAACTTATTATATCATGAAGATAATAATAATCATGATACAACATGTCAATGGGAATTATATACTCCTTGTAAAATAATATAGGTTCATAACATATCATGTGTCTCAAAAAATTCAAATTGAGACAGAATTACCTTACAGATTTGGTAAATTTTGAACTGTAAACCCTATAAAAGAGTGATCATAAAATGGATATGTAAATACTAATAAATTTAAGAATAATTATCATATATTAAATTCATGGTAATTATATACACCAGGAAAAAGAAACTAGTGGCGAATATGGCATAAGTCTCAAAGAAATAAAAGTGAGACTAGAAATCCCCTTACCACTTTGTAATTAGTTGAATCGTATGCCCCATGAAATAAGAAAAATTATATGAAATTTTAAATACCATAACATTCATTATTATACTCATAAATACATTTATGGGAATTATATACACCACATATAATAAATAGGTGGTGAACATGGCTTGTTTCTCATGGAAAATAAAAGTGAGAAGGAGACCCCTTACCTTATATATTGACTCTCTTCATACTCATGAAAACCTTTTGTATAATAAATATAATTTTATTATACATATATTAAAGAACCATATTTATATATATAATAACATATATTATTTACTTATGACTTTATATTACCCACTTGTTAACAATTCCATGTTTAAATAATGTTTTGGGTAACAATCTCTTTGTGTCTCGTACATGTATTGACTTCTTATTCTTGATCCTCATACTTAGATAATGATTTTATTGTCTCAATAATTATAAACATGATATAAATATCATATATATTCATTATATATGTATTTATGGTTATCTATAAAAGATATAAATAGAAAATTAAATACACCATTCATAGAGATGGTAGGTCGTACAAACGCATGAACACTTCTTCCATTTCATGTCTTATTGAAATAAAGAAAGTAAATGACATATATATATATAATATATATAATTATATTATAATTATTATTTAATATCTATTCACTAAACCTATCCTCAATACATTACATGTAATGTGTGAACGAATCACATCGCTTTGAGGAGGCAGTAGTCCACATGTCCACAAATGAAGTTATTGTATTTTCAAAAAATGGAAAGCATGAAGGCATGTGTTATATAAAAATTAAAGAAGAATAAATAAATCATAAATATCATATATATCATATAAAAATATAAATTTCATCATTATTTTCAACCTTTAAAGGTGGTAATGGAAGAACGAGTGACATCGGTTCATGAGGCGGTAGTCTGCCTGACACACGAACGATGATTGTGTATCCCATTTGATGGAAGTGTGTGTGAGTGTTGGTATAAACAATAATATAAAAACATATAGATATATTTAGGATAATTATTATATTATATAAACATTAAATAAAAATAATTTAATGGGTTTAAGGAATAAATAAAACAAAAATGTTTATTGATGAACGTTACCACTTCTTTTGGTATATCCTTTTGATTTGCATAAAATGAATTATTTGGTTGTATTTTTTAAGGAAGTAAGAATTTTAAGATTAATTTAGGTAATTTTGGAGGATATTTGTACATATTTTTTCCAAACTAAATAGTTTATGAAGTGTGAATACAATATAAGAGGTTCCCTTTTATAAGAGAGGGGAGGGGCACTTTAGGAATTTCTCAAAAGATTAATTTATAATAAAATCAATCTCAATCCAAATACATATGAAAAGACATTTATTCTAATATAAGATATTATAAGGTTTTAATATCATCAAACAATATATTTTAGATAATAATTTGTGATATTTTAGACCTTATCATTTTAATATACCCTTAGTTAATCCATTTTAATTCAAACTATGGTAACAAAGGTTTCAATATTAAGAGGATATAATTTTTACATATAAAGTGTAAATTGGACCATAAATGAAACATTTTTGGTATTTTAGACCATATCTAATTTCATTTTTGCCTATTTAATATTTTGATGACTTTAAATAATTTAATAAAATATTTTTTTTAAATCATAAGTGTCAATTTTGACACTATTCATTACTTTGACTTTAATAAAATCAATACAGAAAGATAAATTTGAACCAATTCATTTAATAAACCCCTAAAATTTTATACTAACCTATAAAACTCGTGGATCACCTTAATTAATTCCAATTATATTTATTTTAATATTTATAATATCATTTAATTGATTATTTCATTAATTAAAAAAATATTTCATCATCATTCTGTAATTAGTTAAGATAATTATTTCTTCACTAAAATGTAAAAATAAATTTATATGATTTATATAAACATTTCATATTTCGATATAATATATATATTTGATCATATATTGTAACACACCGACCCTACTAGGCTGGAGCCGGTGCATTACTTGTGATATTGGCATGGTTAGAAGGAATTAAAATCTCAAAGGAACGATCAATTTAGTAGTCTTGAAGAAACTATATACATATATTTAACACAAATTACATTGGATAAGTTTACAAGATACAATACATAATGAAAAACAAAAACTGCATCCACGAGCACTCAATAAATGACATCCTCTTCATAACCTGTTGAAGGTAAACAATGAAAGGGGTGAGCTCAAATGCTTAGTAAGGGTTAAAAATATCAGAAGCATGAGTAAAATAATAAGTGAATCACAATCAATTTGACATAATCAATATGGCATAGTGAATAAATGAATAACTAATTCCATTAATAAACTGATAATGAGACTGCATCCATAGATTTTGTCATAGTGAAAAACTCATGGATAATAATAATAACTGAAAATGAATAAAAATAATGATTATTAATTGGGCATCATTTATCTGGCACATGAACCATAATACCATAAAAATGGTTTAGTTCTATGGGTAGAAACCCGTCTGATTTTTTGGAAACAAACTCGAAGGGTCTGTCGCCAAACTGTTTTGTCTCATGAGACCTACCGATGCATCGAGGGCCTGTAGTGGGCCACACCCACCTCTACATCCAATAATTCTCTATAAATAGATTCAATACAAGAGAAATATGTATTTAAATTAACCCTATAGAAGAGAGGATACAGATTTATCAATATTCACACTGTCAAAACAACATTAAAAATAAATAACGTATGTAAAATGGTATAAGTATTAGACAATAATAATATCCATGATATGAGAATATTTATATTTGAATAGAAGATAATTTCAATTGAAAATTTATCTCAAATGGGTAGTAGGTACACCACATAAGAAAGAGTAGGCGCACAATTACTAAGCAAGTCACAACGTAGTGAAAATTGAGACAAAGCTCGTTACCGTGTTGTATTCAATTGAGTTGTATGAAAAAAGTTAATAACCACCAAAAGAGTCACATAATACAATGATAAATATGATAAAATATGTCAAATGTCATTACTCTTATACCACATATAAGAAATAATAGGTGAACAATGAAAATCCCACATAATTGAAAGTGAGATGAGAAAAACCCCTTACAGACATTTCGGTATGGTAACGAGTGTTCTTGCGAGGGCTTAATGAGAGATAAAAGGTTATTCCATTATTTATATATCATAAGGGTAGTATGGGGGATGTTAAAAAACATACCCCATCATTAGAAATTAAAAACAAAAGCACACAAGATAGGGTAGATTCTTGAATAAAAGTGAGAGAGAGGATCCCTTACCTTATACTTGAAGGTGTTCTTGACTTGTTATTAAATACCTGAATAAAAAAATTAGGATTATTAATTAATAATTACAGAACCTCTTTTATATGTAAATTATTTATTATAATCCATTTTAGTTCATTATAGGACTTTTTGATAGGTTATAAGGTTCAATTTCATTGTTCGGGCTCGTTTGTTTACTTGGTTTTAAATGATCGTTTCACTTATATTCAGTTTCAGATAAATATATAAGATGAATGTGGTTGTCCAGAAATGAAGTTATACACTATTAGTGAACATCCAGGATATTACATGGTTTTAAATTTAATTTGGGCTACTTATATTGAAGTCGAATTTTTATATATATAACCTTAGTGATAACCATTTTGGTTAATCGATGGGTTTGATTACGATGAACATGTTTTGATTTATAACTTAATACCATGTGCACAAAAGTATTAAAGAACTAAAAATAGGATATATTACATAATAATCTGGTTCAACCATAACACAAATGTTTTCCTAACCAGAATTAAAGATTATAATAGAAATCTATAAACGGTTGTCCTTGAATGTGCTAAATTAGCACATCTCAAATGGTGCTTTCATTTCATTCAAATAAAAGTGGGTAAAAAAGAGAAGATAATGGAATATATACCATTAGCATGAAAACATTCCAGTGAATGTATGTAACTATATTTATCATACTATTTTTGTGAAGGGAGGTGAGAAAAGAAACAAAAAATAAAAGAACTTAAAAGAAAAGAAGGGATTTGAAAGAGGAATTTACCTCTTGAAACTTCCTCCTTTGAGAACCTCTTAAGGGGAGAGATTTTGGTATTTTGAAGAGGATAGGAGCTTTTTGACTTGGGGGAGGATCTTGGGGAGTGATTTGGGTAGAATATTGGCAAGGCACAAGGCTTGAGAGGAGTGAGGAGAAGAGGGAGTGAAGGGGGGTTTTATAGTGGAGGAGAGAGGGGATTTCTAAATATAAAACTCATTAATTTATTATTTCTCCTCAAGACAAGGAATAGTGAGTATTCCATGACCAAAAATAGTAATTTTATCATGTGATCCCGAACCAAGTGGGTTTACATCAGTAGTACATCACACATTACTCTATAATTAGTGTATTTATCTTAATTTTTCAATTTATGGTATGTCACTATTCATAAAAAATTCAAGTATTTCAGAAAAATCCCAAAAATTAACCCTAACCATTTTTCGACATGTAGAATCCAATAATGAAGTACATTTTTCAAAAAAAAAATCTAAATATGATTAATTAAATATTTAGTTAAATCATTATTTAATCGAAATATATAAACACTTAGAATATCCATCTTCATCTTTAGGGTGTCTAAATCCATTTATACACTCAAGGGTATGGATTCCATTTATAAGAGTCATATTACTATTCATAAGGGTAAGTTACTATTCATAAGGGTAGGTTACTATTCATAAGGGTAGGTTGCTATTCACCGAAAATTAAGTTAATTCTATCAGACTCTAAATATCATCTTGAACACAACCGTGTATATTAGATTTTTAAAATTCAAATCACAGAGCTGGTAAATTTAAGTTTAGTAGCTAAGTTATGGAAATCTCTTATAAGTAACCATTTTTTGTTCCATAGGGGCTCAGTGATTCATGAAATATAGGCTACCTAATGAATATAGTGTATTTAAGAGAAACGTACCATAAAATGTTTGGGGTGATACATATATTCTATTTAATAAAATATTAAAAATATTATACTTATTAAAAGTAAGAGTGTGATATTTCTCACTCTCTTTGATTTTAATTGTCGCGCCCGCTTTTTTTAGTCATTTTATTTATTTTATTTCTCTTGGCATCGGGTGATTTTGTGTAAGTGCGGGTGAGTCACAGTTTAAAATTTTGATGTTAGGATGAGTTGATGGTTGGGGTTAGTGCGCGAACATTGTACGTTTAAGACGCGATGTCTGCTTGGGTACCGTATGGTGCGCAAATACCGCACGGTCATCCAGTTTTAACGTTATGTGTGTAGATATATGTATATGTATGATTATATGTTTATATATGTGTATATATATGTGTATCTACGTTTGTATATATTTATGTTTTAATGTTATGTGTATATATATATATGTATGTGTATATATGTTTATAGGTGTATATATATATACACATATGTTTATAAATAAATAGGTTTTAACGTTATATGCTTATGTGTATATATGTTTATATATATGTTCATATATGTTTATATGTTTATATATTTTATATATATGTTTATATATATATATATATATGTATATATGTATATATGTTTATATAAGTAGGTTTATATATGTTTATAATTATTATTATTATTATTATTATTATTATTAGAATAAAAATGAAAAAAAATAGGAGGAAGGGGTTAGGGTTGCGCGCAGCCCCCCCCCCCCCCCTTTCTCCCCCCTTCTTCCCCGCGCAAGCCCCCCTCCCCGTCCGGCCTCCTGGCCGCCTCCCCGACGCACGCCACCAACAGCCTCCCAGTCGCCCAGGCCGCGCGACCCCACCTCTGTCGGCCTACCGCACCGCACCCCACCCCCCCGTGGCGCTGTTCCCGGACATCGCGTCGACCCTCCTCCGGCTCCCTGGCTCCGGATCCCCGTCCGGATCTCTATCCTGCTGCCCGGAAACCACTGCCACCAGCCCTGTCCCGGCGCCGCCCCCGCCAGCCCTATCCTGACGCCTTCTCCTTATCTTTGCGTTGAGGATCCACAACAACGGTGTGCAATGGATTCTCGGACAACCGGATCTCTCAGGCAGATTCTATGCTGTGTGTTTCCCCTTTTCGAATCTTCCACCCATGGGCAATTTCTCCTATTTTCTTACTCGGTTGGGTCCGATTTTTCAAGGTATGAATTCCCTTGATGTTGTTGATCATCGCAACCACGATTTAGGTTTTGTTTCCTCATCCATTTTGGTTTGGTCGAAGCCCGCGACTCGGGTTTAATGCGGTGACGTGTTTATATGTTCAAGGTTGTGCGAGCAGCTTGTCAAGACCGTTGGACCACGCTCCAACAACCGCGGGTGAGCACAACTACGTTTATCGCTGATATTTGGGTAAGTATATATTTATACATTTTTATATATTCTTACGCCAATTTAAATGTGAAATTGAGTTACGGACCCTTGAGGTCTTTATCTGGTCCAGATTCGGCTTTACCTGAATTATTAATTTAGAAATGTCTCACTATTTGCATTGCAGGATATGTATACCTATGGTATATAGGTGTATGGTGTATATATGTATATATATATACATATACATATATATATGTATGTATATATGCACATCAAAGACATGTGCGCACGACTGTGTGACGTGTGAAGATGGTTACCGTTGGAAGAGTGTGCATTTTGGACATGGGTTAACCGAGGTAGGTGTTTCTAACCATTTCCTTTTTTTATTCAAACCTTGAGCACTTGAATGTTTTCAATTAATTCTTTTATATAATTTCATTTCTGTTGTGTTTATTAAAAGCATCTGACATAGTTATATTGTTGTTTTAAATTTATGAAAGTGGCTTTTGATGTTGGTTTATATGAAATGCATAGGTTCTTGGTAAAGTTAAATTGAGTGCCTTGTGGTGTTTTTGGTTGTAACTAATAGTGATTGTGTTTTGGAAATTTAAGATTTCGTTTGGTGTGTTTGTTTGACAAAATGACGAACCAATAGGTTGTTTTAGAAAAATTTTGAAAATGGTGTTTGGTTTGAAAGATGCAATTTGCTTTTATAAAGTGTTGTGAAAGAATTGGGTTTGGTTTCAATGCTAATTGTTTTATGAAAATGGTTTCTAAGGTGATTCTTCTAAAAACTAGATGTGCCGTTGGGTGTTGGCACATCCATGGGAGCACTATGTGCTCACATGGATGTGCCTCCAAATGAAAATGACACATAAAAACTATATTTTCTTAAAACTAGGTTTTTGATGGAATGGTTTGGTATTTCAAAGAGGGATGAAAAGAAGATGGCCCAATTGGCCTTTGGTGGGAGTTGAATGGTTGTTCGGTTTGAAAGCCCGTTTGGTATTGGGTTTTGAATGGGGTGTTTGTACTGACTTTTGGGAAAAGTGTGTGTGTCCGATTGGAAACTTAACTCATTTACGAAATGTTTTGAAACTGCACATGCTGTGAAGGCCTGGTTGGAACCTTGTTGAATGTGAAAGAATTTCATATATACATAATTGTGCTCATCTCTATAGGGGGACTTCCCTTCGAGGGTTGTCGTGTAGTGGTGTCTGTGTAAGGGGTTGGCAAGTGCGGTGAGATGAGTCACGCGTGCGAGGGCCTCCTACTTACACAGTATTATCAAAATCACCATGGTTTCCTGGGCGTCTTATAGATTATCATGTGACGGTTGCTTTCTAGCCCTGATTAGACGGGTTAGTACCCCCTGGAGTCGTGGACAGGCCAGGAGGGATGTGCCACTGGTTGCCTATTAGGGCGTCCAGTTGGTTATTGACTATGGAGTACCACGTCGGCAGGTAGTCTGAAACCGAGTACGTTCAGGGGTTTTCTAGGGATGTTAGGATCACCCATGGTTATTTCTTATATCTTCTTGTTTACTTTTACTTGCACTTGGTTTCCATCATTTACTTATTACCTGTTCTTCTTTTGCACAAATGTGATAAACATGGATTTGAAATTCAGTTTTCAAGAAATGCATTGTTTTTTGGGAAAACGGGTTGTGGCGTGTGTTGGTTTTTGAAATGGTAAATCAGGATCCTTTTTCCTTTAAAATATAAAAAGCCTTTTTCTATCTTTGTATGTGAAAACTAGTGTTTTTTGGATTTTTTCTGGAAAGTAGTCTTGGTTGGATTCTGTGGTTTACTTTGGCATCCCTACTGAGCATTTTTAATGCTCATGACTATTTTTATCATTTCAGTCGCAGGTTTTCCTTGTTCAAGTTTTCTTGGCTGAGTTGCTCAGTTTGGGAGCAATTTTGGCCTTGGTTGGGAGGTGACCGAAGGGTCACATGGAGGTACGTCTGCTGTTTGGTTTTATTTCTTTCCGCTGCTAGAGTTTAGTGCTTTTGTTCTGTTTATTCTTTTTTACTTATTTATATTTTATGGGCCAAATCGTTCCCAATGTTTTAACTTTGATGCCCGACACTAGTTGTCATCCTGGGGGGATCGGGAATGCCCCTCGGGACTTGCCGCGAGCCGGCTCGTGTGACCGGTTTAGGTTTTCCCTGGGCTGGTTCATGAAAAAATGGTATCAGAGGAGGTTCTTGATATTTGGGATGTCTGGTAGAAGGATATTAAGATTTTTTGGGAATCATGAGGTAGGTTATGGGTTGGTGCTTGATCACCACCACCCGTGACGAGACCTGAGTTACCAGGGGTAGTCTGGGTTTTGAGTCTTTTACCTTTGGTTGTTCTGGTTTGAGGGATGATAATGAAGGCGAACTAGTTCATGTTGTGGCCTCACATGGAGTGGTGACCCATGTGGAGTCCAAGTGTCCAATTCAAGGTCCTTTAGTGATAAACCATACTTGGGATATGGCTCACCACCATGTCGTCGAGTTAGGCATATGCACTAGTTCCTCATTCCGGTGGTTTGTTGCTGATTGTGTTTCATTTTGATCTCGGTCGATGTGAGCGTGTGTTAAAAATGAAAATGGTTTTAAAATAGAAAAGTGTTTCCTTTAAATTTTTTTGAAATTGGTGAACTGGGTTTTTAAAGTGGGAGTGTTTTGATTTGGAATGTTTGACTACATGTTTGGATTTGATAAGGGAAAGAAGTTTTTGAACCTTGGTATTCCTTATGGAGGATCACATGTGCATCTATATGTGCAGAGAGTGTGTGGGAGCACTTGTCCGTGAGCGATGTATCCGGGATTGGGTGAATGCACATGTGACAATCCATAAGGGGGCATAGGCGAATTTTAAAATTTAAAAGAAATGACGGGTTTTGGAAAATTAATTTTTACTTGTGTTTGTATATGTTAGGTTTATGTGCCTGTTGCCTTTGACTTGGGTTGTTTCTTTGATTGAGGTTTGGCTTGATGCCGACTGCAATTGTGTTTTTCATGTGGTTCTAAGTATGCCGTCTAGAAAGGTCGCTAAGGTTGCTAATGATTCATGCCTGATTTTCAGTTCTTTGTATGTGTTGTATCTATTAAGGTAATCAAAGTCCGTTAGAGGCAGTTGTGTGGTTGTCGAATTAGTGTGGGCCTTCAGGTTGGGAACTCCCAAGGTTGTTAGGGTTCGTACCTTCTCAGGCTTATTTGAGGGTCCAGTTTTGGACTATTAAAGATGGATGTCTCACTAGTATTGAATATTGGGGTGTGTTTAATGGTAATTGGCTATGGTTCTGGTTCCCCATCTGGAAAGGAGTGTATTCCAGAGGAACATGTCGCCAAGACACCATCTTTATCAGTGTTAACTTCCTGTTGTCTAACCATTCTCTTGTGTGCCACCAGTATGGCCAGTTTGGGAATTCTAAGCCA
The DNA here is from genome assembly GCA_963277665.1 of Viscum album. Classification (NCBI taxonomy): domain Eukaryota; kingdom Viridiplantae; phylum Streptophyta; class Magnoliopsida; order Santalales; family Viscaceae; genus Viscum; species Viscum album. The sequence continues at coordinate 1,487,594,201 of OY728157.1, forward strand.
CCATCTTGCATCCCTTTGAAAACGTGCCACCATTTTGGTCGTTTGAATTTTCGAGAAGAAGAAGAAGTTGGGGACTGGAGAATGCAAATGCCTGACTGTGAGGCAGGGGATGTTTCAGCCATCAGAGCCCCAACCACAGGTCTTAGGGTGAAGCTCACGCACAGTCAGGAGTTGTCGAGGGTGTGTAGAACCTCGCTTCAGATTAGGTTTTCAGATTTCTGAAGGGAAATATCCAAAGTTTTCTTGTCCTATTCTTTTCATCATTATAAGATCATCCTTGTTGTGGTCGCGCGATGAGCTTGTTCTTCCGCAATCCAAGTGGCCTCATTTTCTCTTGGTATAGTTTCTAAATCGTTCAGATTCTTTGAAAGGCGTCGGGTCTGTGACTAAACAAACCTGTTTTGATCTTGAGTATGGTCTCATCTACGTACATTAGGGGGATTTTTGGTTCTGTGAAATTAATGGGTGTCGTTTTTGGGCTTTTTATTAGGTCGGACGCCTCTCCGTGAGTTATCATTTAGTGTGTTGGAGTTTTGTAGGGGATTCCTCCTTCCCAGTGTCTCGGTGTGCCGGTTTCTTCCCGGAATAGTTTTAATCCTAGTGGTGGAGTTGTTCTGTTAGCTTTGAGAAGGTAGGATGAGTTCAGTTGGGGAGTTCCCGCGTTGCCCCCCCCCCCCTGGGGTGGTGTGTTCAAGTTTCAAGGTTTCCATGTTAGTAAATTTCTGTGGTGGGGATAACCCTCCCGTGTTCTCTCCTCAACCACAGACAATGATTGTACTCGAGTTGGTCAGGTGTGACTTGTGTTGGTAGTGGTCCCCCCAAGCCTCTCAGTTTCTTCTGGTTTTTTCTGGGCACAGACTCCAGTTATGCTAACTGTTTTCTTGGTGACTTTTGGGGGGCAGAAAGTGTTTGTGGTGGGGAGAATTGTCACACCTACTTTTTTTAATCATTTTATTTATTTTATTTCTCTTGGCGTCGGGTGATTTTGCGTAAGTGTGGGTGAGTCACAGTTTAAAATTTTGATGTTAGGATGAGTTGATGGTTTGGGTTAGTGCGCGAACACCGTACGTTTAAGATGCGTTGTCCGCTTGGGTACCGTACGATGCGCAAATACGCACGGTCATCCATTTTTAACGTTATGTGTGTAGATATATGTATATGTATGTTTATATGTTTATATATGTGTATATATATGTGTATCTATGTTTGTATATTTTTATGTTTTAACGTTATGTGTATATATATATACATGTATGTGTATATATGTTTATAGGTGTATATATATACACATATGTTTATAAATAAATATGTTTTAACGTTATATTCTTATGTGTATATATGTTTATATATATGTTCATATATGTTTATATGTTTATATATGTTATATATATGTTTTTATATATGTGTGTGTGTATATGTATCTATGTTTATATAAATAGGTTTATATATGTTTATATATATTTATATATGTATATATGTTTATAATAATAATAATAATTATTATTATTATTAGAATAAAAATGAAAAAAAATAGGAGGAAGGGGTTAGGGTTGCGCGCAGCCCCCCCCCCCTTCTCCCGCCTTCATCCCCGCGCGAGCCCCCCTCCCCGTCCGGCCTCCTGGCCGCCTCCCCGAAGTGCACCGCCATCATCCTTCCAGTCACCCAGGCTGCGTGACCCCGCCTCCTCCAGCCTACCATGCCGCACCCCCCCCCCCCCTCGACGTTGATCCCGGACACCACGTCGGCCCGCCTCCGGCTCCCCGGCTCCGGCTCCCCGTCTAGCTCCCTATCCCACTGCCCAGAAACCGTCGTCGTCGGACCTGTCCCGGCGCTGCCCCGCCGGCCCTGTCCCGACGCCTTCTCTTTCTCTTTGCGCTGTGACTCCACAACAATGGTGTGCAACAGATTATCGGACAACCGGATCTCTCGGGAAAATTCTGTGTGGTGTGTTTTCCCTTTTCGGATCTTCCACCCGTGGGCAATTTCTCCTCTTTTCTTACTCGGTTGGGTCCGATTTGTCAAGGTATGAATTCCCTTGATGTTGTTGATCGTCGCAACCGTGATTTAGGTTTTGTTTCCTCTTCCGTTTTGGTTTGGTCGAAGCCCGCAACTCGGGTTTAATGTGGTGACATGTTTATATGTTCAAGGTTGTGCGAGCAGCTTGTCAAGACCGTTGGACCACTCTCTAACAATCGCGGGTGAGCGTGACTACGTTTATCGCCGATATTTGTGTAAGGATATATTTATACATTGTTATATATTCTTACGCCAATTTAAATGTGAAATTGAGTTGCGGACCCTTGAGGTCTTTATCTGGTCCAGAGTCGGCTTTACCTGAATTATTAATTTAGTAATGTCTCGCTATTTGCTTTGCAGGATATGTATACCTATGGTATATAGGTGTATGGTGTATATATGTATATACATATATATACATATATATATATATATGTATATATGTGCATCAAAGACACGTGCGCCCGACTGTGTGACGTGTGAAGATGGTTACCGCTGGAAGAGCATGCATTTTGGACATGGGTTAACCGAGGTAGGTGTTTCCAACCATTTCCCCTTTTTGATTCAAATCTTGAGCACTTTAATGTTTTCAATTAATTATTTTATATCGTTTCATTTTTGTTGTGTTTATGAAAAGCATCTGACATAGTTATATTGTTGTTTTAAATTTCTGAAAGTGGCTTTTGATGTTGGTTTATATGAAATTCATAGGTTCTTGGTAAAGTTAAATTGAGTTCCTTATGATGTGTTTGGTTGTAACTGATAGTGATTGTGTTTTGGAAATGTAATATTTGGTTTGGTTTGTTTTTTTGACAAAATGATGAACCAATAGGTTGTTTTAGAAAAGTTTTGGAAATAGTGGTTGGTTTGAATGATGCAATTTGCTTTTATAAAGTGTTGTGAAAGAATTGGGTTTGGTTTCAATACTAAGTGTTTTATGAAAATGCTTTCTAAGGTGATTCTTCTAAAAACTAGATGTTTCGTTGGGTGTTGGCACATCCATGGGAGCACTAGGTGCTCACATGGATGTGCCACCAAATGAAAATGACTCATAAAAACTATATTTTCTTAAAACTAGGTTTTTGATGGAATGGTTTGGTATTTCAAAGAGAGATGAAAAGAAGTTGTCCCGGTTGGCCTTTGGGGTGAGTTGAATGGTTGTTCGGTTTGAAGTCCTGTTTGGTATTGGGTTTTGAATGGGGTGTTTGTACTGACTTTTGGGAAAAGTGTGTGTGCCCAATTAGCAACTTAACTCATTTATGAAATGTTTTGAAGCTGCACATGTTGTGAAGGCCCGGTTGGCACCTTGTTGAATGTGAAAGAATTTCATATATACATATTTGTGGGAATCTCTATAGGGGGACTTCCCTTCGAGGGTTGTCGTGTAGTGGTGTCTGTGTAAGGGGTTGAAAATTGTCGTGAGATGAATCACGCGTGCGAGGGCCTCCTACTTACACAGTATTATCGAAATCACCATGGGTTCCTGGGAATCTTATAGATTATCGAGTGACGGTTGCTTTATAGCCCTGATTAGACGGGTTATTACCCCCTAGAGTCATGGACAGGCCATGAGGGATGTGCCACTGGTTGGCTATTAGGGCAGCTAGTTGGTTATTGACTATGGAGTACCACGCCAGCAGGTAGTCTGAAACCGAGTACGTCCAGGGGTTTTCTAGGGATGTTTAGGATCACCCATGGTTATTTCTTATATCTTCTTGTTTAATTTTACTTTCACTTGGTTTCCAACATTTACTTATTACCTGTTCTTATTTTACACAAATGTGATAAACATGGATTTGAAATTCAGTTTTCAAGAAATGCATTGTTTTTGGGAAAACGGGTTGTGGCGTGTGTTGGTTTTTGAAATGGTAAATCATGATCATTTTTCCTTTAAAATATAAAAACCCTATTTTCTATCTTTGTATGTGAAAACTAGTGTTTTTGGGATTGTTTCTAGAAAGTGGTATTGGTTGGATTCTGTGGTTTACTTTGGCATCCCTATTGATCATTTTTAATGCTCATGCCTATTTTTATCATTTCAGTCACAGTTTTTCCTTGTTCAAGTTTTCTTGTCTGATTTTCTCATTTTGGGAGCAATTTTGGCCTTGGTTGGGAGGTGACCGAAGGGTCACATGGAGGTACGTCTGCTGTTTGGTTTTATTTCTTTCCGCTGCTAGAGTTTATTGATTTTGTTCTGTTTATTCCTATTTACTTATTTATCTTTTATGGGAAAAATTGTTCCCAACGTTTTAACTTTGATGCCTGACACTAGTTGTCATCCCGGGGGGATCGAGAACGCCCCTCGAGACTTTCCACGAGCCGGCTCGGGTGACCGGTTCAGGTTTGCCCCGGGCTGGTTCGTGACATTAATAATATCCAAGTCATTTTCATGGGAAAATGTACATTAAATTATTAAATTTAGAACATTATGTGTTAAGGTTTGAATTAAATTCATCTAATAACATTTGATAAAGTTTTAGGGTTGTTTTATAATATTTATAATATTATTTTTACCCTTAATTACCCGATTTACCCTTAATTTTGGTAACAAAAATTAATAATGTTATTATTCATGTTATTTAAAAATAAAAGGTGCCAAATTAATAAATTTAGACCTTTTGATTCCAAATATGGAATCCATTTTTCACAGTTCTAAACACATAATTGGTAGGTATTAATTTAAAATTAATCCCATTAGAGTAATGAGAAAATAAGTTTTTAAAGTGAAAACGTTCAAAAGATTAAAATGTTTTTATATCCAAATTCAATGTGAAGTTGATTATAACGACCTAAATTGGATTAATTATTAAAAAAAGTGATCTTATTATACTTTAAGACCAATAAAATATATAATTTTACATAAAATTATTTTAATGACAACACTATTTTCATTTTAAATTTCAGTATTCTTTCACTATTCATCAAAACATGAAACATATTAGAAAAAATACCAACAATTCAACCAAAGTAAAATTTGATATCCTGATTTCAAAAAATAATTATTTTTTCATATAAAAATTACAAAAGTTTTAAAAACTATATTTAAATTGGGTTTTCCATTTAAAGGTTGTAAAATTACCCTTTTGAAAAATACATCTTTTATTCATAAAATTGGATTTATTCTTATCTTATGCCTATCAAATATTTTGGTTAATTGTCAAAAACAATTATTGAATATAAAATATATAAATTTTATTAAAACATTCATCAACAGTGGTTTGTTTAATTTATTGATATAAAATGGTGCTTTTACATAGAAAAATAGTTTTCTTAGAAAAACAATTTCTTTATTTTTAAATTGTTCTTAATTTTATTTCTAGATAATTGATAACAAAATTATTCAAATCATATTTTCATAGTTTAGTTAATATCATTCTAATGGATAAGTGGCAACTATAATAATATTATAATAATAATAATAATAATACATTTTAGTTTGGTAAAACTAGGTCTTACGTGTAACGTGTGATATCAAAATAATTTGGCATTATGTGTAACACAAGCCAAACATAGTGTTGCATGTACCGATAACTAATCTAAGTGTTATGTCTAGCATAACTTCAATTTTGTGTTGTGTACAATGCAATAATAACTTGGTGCTTTCATATAACACAAGCTATATTCAGTTTTGTGTGAAAAAAATATCAAAATTATTAAATTATTTTTAAAAAAACTATTTCACAAAATCTAGGGGTGTTACATTCTTCCCCCCTTAAAATTGATTTCTCCCTCAAAATTCATTTGTGTTATCAAAGGTGTAATACTTGAAAGTTCATTTCATAGAAACCTACATTTTAGAAATAAATACTAAAACTTACTTTCAAAAAGGAAAGTTAGAAACATAACGGTTACCCAAAGTAACTCATAACTAGGTTTCTACATAGGAGAACATAGGTGGAAATTGAAAACATTGAAATGGAAGAGAAAACTAACTATCAAGTTCTTATGGATAGTGATAGAGAACATAGTTAGGATAAATTTAATTAATATGATGCCATAACCATAAGAGGTTTGAAAAAGGTCATTGATATAATCAAAAATAATGATAAAATGATAGCATTTTATTTCAAGACCCTTTTTCCTAAAGTTGAAGAATTTTCATGCGAATATATACTTACATGATTTCAGTACAACCTCACTCTTTGTTATTCCTTGATAAATTTCTACTTCATCTCTTATTCCAAGAAATTATTTTGAATGTGTCATTCCTGAAGTGTTATCAGATCATGAGATCCATAAATATAATGATAGGTACCACTGAAAAGGTTATAATAAGTTATCCAATATGCATAAATCCTCATATGGATAGATAATACCTTAATATCTAAAATCTCATTTGAAGTTAAACATAAACCATCCTATAAATGGTTAACCTTATAACCCTTATTAATGATAAAATTCAAAAACTATAGAAAAAAAAGTCACTAAATTTCTCAAAAACATATTAGCATTGATCCCATGTATATCATAAAGTAGCTCTTGTTTGTCACATACCAAACATGTGAATACTTTCATCATGTATTCTCTTGAAACATGGTAATTTCCATAAATACTTATTAAAAACATGAATAATTTTTTAATACAAAGATTATTTGATATATTACTTAAGTCCAAAAATGTCGTAAACTCCATCTTTGATAGCATCAACAATTTTTTCAAGAAATCCTTGATCAGTTCCAAGGTAATCATTACCATCCAATTTACTTATTCATATCCAATATATCTTTATCCAAACATTATTATCTCAACCTTAGTAATATATTAAGGGTTATATTTCCCTTAATCACATGAATATCACCTTTCTATTAAATCATTTTTCTAAGTCTTCATCACCATTCAACATATCCTTTCAATCCTTAATGAAAAACTTATACTGGAAATACTTATATATTTCATGATTCGTATAACATAATCTTTGAATTCCAAAACATATACACTTAAATAATCCAACTTTATTATTAAATCATTACTCAAGCTTCTTCATATTATTCTTTTCTATAATATTAAATATGAATCATGTATTAAGGTTTCCCAAAATCAATCTAATCATGATTATTTTGTTTAATGTAAACAATACTGTTAGGAAATACCATACCATTCACATGTCTTTTTAAGTCTCTTTATCCTCATCAATATAACCAGTACTCATACTACCTTCCTAATTCTCTTTATGATATTTTCACTTAGGAAATTGATTTTCATAATTTCCATACTTACCATATCTGAAACATTCAATGTTAACCTTATTCCTTCTAGTTCCCACTATTGACTAAGACCAGAAAGCATAGTGTGACAAACACTTATCATAACAGAAAAACACATAATCATGAAAAATTACTAAAAATATACCTAAATAATGACACCTAATTTTAAATATATGATACCTTATCCTTATCCTTAGATACATCCCTAGACATATCCTTATTAATATCCTTAGGGATCTCACTTAAGTTTTCTCATCTGTGTTTCCAAAGGTTGACTAAACCTTTGTACAGATACCAACTATAACAAACCATGCTTTTCATACATGGATATTACATCATTTTTTTAGAAAATTTCATACATTACACAAACACGCACACAAATACCATATTATTTTAGTTCCTTTGGAAACATGGAACACAAACTTCTATTATGGTGAAAGATATTAAAAGTTTCCCACAAAGATCTTCTACTTTAGTACCCCTTCCTAAAACATTTCATTATAACCATGAGAAAATAAAATAAAGAAAAGGGTGAGCTTAGATACTTAGTAAGGGTAAAAAAAGGAGATACATAATCATAATCATGAACATGAGGGTATGATAACATAAGTATAACATTAAAAGATCATACCCTACATATTAAAGATCATATACATGAGTCATGGCATAAAAAATGGTAGTTCGTAAGACATGAATCATAATATAATGAAAGTACATGATCCATGAGAGTATGACATGGAATAAGACATAGAATTTTTGGAATACACATCATATTATAAAATCTTATTTCAATGATACCTAATATGTCATTCATAGTATGTTAAGCTTTGGTTAATCACTTGTGTACCTACTTCGGTCTTGGGATGACCTCCTATGTACCTTTTAGTTTTGGGCTTATAATAAACTTCCTTGTACCCTCTTGTTGTGGGATTAGGATGACCTATCATGTAAACTCTTTTTTTAGGCTTAGGATGACCTATCGTGTACCCTCTTATTGTGGGCTTAAGATGACCTCTCGTGTACCCTCTTATTACAGGCTTAGGATGACCTCCCGTGTACCCTTTGAGATATTAGAAAATTTATCATTAATCAATGAATTAGAGGGAGATATAGGTCCTCCCTATCACATAATGAAATAATATATACATGTTTTACAAGTTCATAAATCATTCATCACATCTAAAATCAGGAAAATAAATGGTTTTTGTAAACATTTTATCATAACATATATTGTTGAAAAGTAACAAGATTCATATAAATCGTTCCATAAAAACATAAACCATTTAGTTAAAAAAAATATGAATGGTATCCTTGGATCATATACTCAGTAAAAAATGAGTAACACTGTAACATCCTGAGATTTTTTGAAATATTTTTTTTTTGATTTAATTTAATATTTTTGAATTTTTTCATTTCAAGCAACACTGAAAATAGTTTATATTAAAGCACTATGTCTGGATTGTGTTATGTGCAACACCAAGTTATCATTCACTACACGCAAAATAATTTTTAACATGATCTACATGGAATAATGAGGTTAGTGTACTGTTTCTAATGCTTTCTCTGGGGGGCGCGTGTCCGTCTCGTTTGGGGACGAGAGGCGCAGTTTTTTTTCCCGCATTCCCACTTTCCAAAGGCGGGCGGAATCCACTCCTTATTCAGAGATGTCTGCTCCTTGATCTAAACGATATGATGGGATGTCGGTTCTTCCTTTTGTGGATTCCTCCTCAAAATTCGTCACCTATTTCGGGTCCCCCTCATAGACTTAAGACGTTGCTTGTGAAACTCTTCTTGGCACCATATCTTCATGGACACCAGTTAATTACACTATTCCTATCAGGACATTCCAAGGGGTCCGGTCAGGGCAGCAACCTTCGGTTAGGAGAGTAGTCATGTTGGGAATCACTGGCATGTCTGGACGTTGGGGGATTGGCGTGTCTGTCTTATGTCCCTTATTATAGGGTTTCTCGAGGGTGTGGAAGCCTGAGGAATCCCACATCGAATGAGGGGAATCGTATTCCATGGGCATGTATCTAAGGTTTTCATCAGCTTCTCATGTTTAACACAGGGTATGCCGCAAGTTTAATGTCCAGCGGGGAAGGATCGGGATGATCGGAACATTAAATAGAGTGGATCATATGGGTGAAACCCCTGGAGGGAACACCAATATTGGGGCCAATGCATGTTTGAATTACCGGTTACTATTGATGGGAATGGGGTATGAGGTGGCATGATCCCACCAGGATGTGGCGGCCCGGGTAAGAATCAGGATGGATGATGGAGCGGTTAAATGAAGTGGATGGTGAATGGGATGGAACCACCATAAGGATGATGATAGTTTTGGTCTTGAGCCTCAAAGAGGCTTCCTATGTATCCATGTGTTAGGGAATCAAAGTCCACATAGTTCATCTAATGGTGGGTTTCCGCCGGATTGGATCACAACAGATTACCGCTGGATGGGGTCACAGCGGCTTACAGCCGGATGGGGTCCATAGTTTAACTTCATGAAGGATGGGGGCAGACCGACGTGAAGGTGGTCGAAACTATTGGTTGTTGGGTTTGAACCTCGTGTAGGCTTCCTTTGTACCCTGCCTTGGTAAGGATCAAAGACCATGTAGTTCAGATGGTGATATTTGGGGCTTACGCTCTAAGGCGGCCCAGGGTGTCGATGAACCGATGTGGAGGAGGAACTGGGGTCCAATGGTTATTGGGCTTGAACCTTAGGGAGGATTCCTATGTACCCTGCCTTGGCAAGGATCAAATTACTCGTAGTTGGGATGGGGCATTTGGGGCTTACGCTCCGAGGCGGCCCTATGAGTTGGTGAACCGAAGTGAATATGGTCGGAATAATCGTTGTTGGGTTTGAACCTCGTGGAGGCTTCCTACGTACCCTGCCTTATAAAGGATCAAAGACCACGTAGTTTAGGTGGGTGGGAACCAATGTGAAGTTGGACCTGGGGTTCGATGGTTGGTGGGCTTGAACCTTAGGGAGGCTTCCTACGTACCCTACCTTGGCAAGGATCAAAGTCCTCATAGTTCAAATATGGGTGTGGGGATTACACTCTAGGCTGCCCAAAGTGTTGGTGAACCGATATGAAGGGGGTCAGAGCAACCGGTTGTTAGTGGGATTGAACCTCAGGAAGGCTCCCTACGTACCCTGCCTTGGAAAGTATCAAATTCCTCTTAGTTCATATATCGGTGTGGGGATTACACTCTAGACTGCCCAAGGTGTTAGTGAACTGACATGAAGGGGGTCGGAGCGACCGGTTGTTGGTGAGATTGAACCTCAGGAAGTCTTCCTACATACCCAACATTGTCAAAGATCAAAGTCCTCGTTGTTCGGATATGGGTGTGGGGATTACACTCTAGGTTGCCCAAGGTTTTGGTGAACCAACGTGAAGGGGGTCGGAGTGACCAGGTGTTGGTGGGCTTGAACCTTAGGAAGGCTTCCTATGTACCTTTCATTGGAAAGGATCAAAGTCCTCGCAGTTCGGATATGGGTGTGGGGCTTACACTCTAGTCTACCCAAGGTGTTGGTGAACTAAAGTGAAGGGGGTCAGAGCGACCGGGTGTTTGTGGGCATAAACCTCAGGAAGGCTTCTTATGTACCCTGCCTTGGCAAGGATCAAATTCCTCATAGTTCATATATGGGTGTGGGGGTTACACTCTAGGCTACCAAAGGTGTTGGTGAACTGACATGAAGGGGGTCAGAGCGACCGGGTGTTGGTGGGCTTGAACCTTAGGAAGGCTTCCTATGTACCCTGCCTTGGTAAGGATCAAAGTCCTCGTAGTTCTGGTGGTAGGTGTGCAGCTTACACTCTAGGCTTCCCAGGGTAGATTTCATGGTCGGTGCTCACTCTAAGCCCACATGAGTCATGATTGGTGTGAGAAATAAGATATAGTAGAGACATGAAAATCACGTCGCGAAAGGTGTGTCCATGGGAAATGGAGTGGGGCTTATGCGTGATTAGCGGCCCAAAGAGGAAATAGAGGCTTATGCATGGTTAGTAGCCCGAAGAGGTTGGGACTTACTCCAGGATTGAGGTCCATGGGCAACAAAGCACAGCTAGGGAGGGATTTAGGATCGAAGAAAGGAGAAGCACCATTCCCCATCATGCCCTTTGCTGGCCCTAGGGACCGAAGAAGAAAGGAGGAGCAGGGATGCTTCCTCCTACAAGAAAGCTAGGGGCTTACGTTGAGATGGTTGTCCTTTCCCCGCGGACAAACTCCACTCCCATAAGGAGGATATCATCCCCTGTGGAGACCAGTGGGCATGGAGAATGACCAAGGTGGGGGTACCCCGCGTGTAAGACACAGGGCGAGGTCAGAGTTTAACGTCATGTGCTAAGGAAGAAGGTGCTTGGTAATTTAATGTCTTGTAGCTCGGACAAGGTGGGTTTTCTCCGCACCCCTAGGACTTACATAACTGGTACCATCTACTCATTGGTGCATAGAGGGGATAGGAAAAGTTGTGGCGAGGGGGTGTCATAGAGCGAACCATCGGGGGGGTTCACGTTAGCATGGCTATGAGAAGAAGCAATAGTCATTAGCATGCCTATGTGAAGAAGCATGAGGCGAAGCCATGCAACATATGGTATCGTCCAGGGGACTTTGAAGTTACTTCGTGCGAACCTAGAAGGTTGCACGGGAAATGAGTATATGGTGAAGGTGTCGTGGGTGTGGGAGGCGCCTGAAAATGATGCCCGGAAGAGGGACATCACTGTCGTACAAGGCGGGAGGTTTGCGCACAAAAGGGGACTTTGTGTGAAAAAGGTGTCGGGATAGCGTGCAAAAGGAATTGCGCATGCAAAAAATTCCTGGCTGGTGCACAATTGAGTGTTGGGCACAAAAAAAGAGTGGGTCAGCGCGCAAAGGGAATTGCACGCCGAAGACCTAATTGCTCATAATTGGAAGTAATTGTGCGTGGGGGGAAGGGGATCAAGGGGATTTGGATAAGGATCAAGCCTGAGTAGTCGCACGCAAAGGTGGACCCCTGGGTGACCTGGCGCGAAAAATTTAGTACCTGAGATCCATCTTGTTGTGCACACAGGAGAGGAATTTCACATAGGGGATACAGTTCAGATTTTTGGGCCTGAAGTCGAAGGGTGTGGCCTTCTATTTATAGGCGCTTGGGATCACAGGTCCGCCTGAAAAACACTTTGGTGTGAAATTTTTGTGTGCCCCGATGTTAGTAGCGCAGAGATCAACAGCGCGGAGCGGTGGCGCAAAATAGTTCTACGCCCATGCGAAAAACTCTCGCAAATCTCGTAGTTTTTCATGTGGGACAAAAAATTTTCATGAAACTCAATATTTTTTTCGCACCGCCCTTCAGGGACCCCTGGAATGGATCGCTGGTTCCAAATGTGGCTTCACTTTGTCGCATCAGAACCTTCCTCAGCCCTGGAGTGCTTTTCGGCGTCTACAAATGCCCCCCCCCTCATAAGTGGATTAGCAAGGGGATGCAAATGTTGAATTCTATGGGAAACAGAGAGATACAGGTATCCCTGGGGTCGTCGCATGCTTAAAACCGAAGCGGTGTGAAAAAATGGTCCAGAGCGCGCAATCTGCTTTTCACATGTGCATGGAAACCACTCATCACACCTTTAAAAGGCCCTATGGGTCTCCCATTCCGTACAGAGTTTCTTGCGCGATATGCCCGGAGCTCTCGTGCATGAAAAATCCTCGGCCTGTGTGAAAAACGCTCCGTTTTCACGTAATTCGCCGTGATCAGTCGTCTGTTTTCACGCCAACCCGGGATTTTCCACACCAGTCCTGATTTTTCACGCAGTTTCCTAATTTTTCACGTCAGCACCTTCTTTTTCACGCCAACTCCTTAAAATCATGCCGGTAGGAGATGGCCACCAATTTGGATAACGGTGAGAGGGAAGTCGCATCTGCTGCTCAAAGGGATGAGATGGTTGCTAACCCTGAGTTTTATGGCGCCTGAAGGATCATATCCAAAAAACATACTCTCTTCAACATGTTGGCCCCAGCGCAGAAAGAGTATGCACTGTCTTCCAATCTACCAATCTGGGACTTCAGAATCCTGGAGGAGGTACATGTGCCTAGGTTTGAGGTCGACACACTGCGGTCATGGGTGACCCGTGAGGATAACTTACCCTAGTATAACATCACCTACAATGGTCATCCTACTAGAGAAACCAGGCACCAAGACGTTTACGTCCTGAATCCCAGGACCAGGACCATCTCGGGGAGTGACCCTGTCACGGAGAATTCTCCAACCCTTTACGCAAGCACCTTCCGTTAGAGTGTTACTGATGAGGCCCAAGGCTATCTGAAGGATTGGGACCTATGGTCTGGAGGAAACTTCACTAGTGAATGGGCCTGGGTGTATTGGGTTCACTAGACATGCTACCATTTTTGGGTCAAACTACGTCACATCGGTTTGTTCGAGGTGGTGTGTACATCGCAGTTTCATTTCTATCGCCAGCCTGAACTTAGGCCAGGGTTGTTTACTCGATGGTCTCCTGACACCAATACCTTCCACCTTTACCATGGGGAGGTCGGCATCAGCTTGTGGGACATCCATTGTCCTACTGGATGGGCATCAGTATGATGAATTCCTCCCGACGAGGAACACCTGGGGTGACGAATCATGAACCCCTATACTGACATGGCACCTACTAGATATGGCCAAGAAGAGGCTGGGGGTTAAAGATTTCTTGAAGGACATTGCATACAAGAAATGGTTCAGCTTGTTCTTGGAAAAATATCTAGAAGTCAAGATATCGAAGCGAGGGAGACGGTGTCCAACCGCGGCACAGAGGAGCAAGAGCGGATCATACTAGAGGATCCTGGAGGCAGGGGGCTATCAGTCATGGGGCTTCAGCATAAATAAGAGTCGGGACCCAAATGTCCAATACGCCGGATTTCTTGCCACATTTTTGAGTGGGTGGCTCTTGCCGGTGAGGGGCGCAAGGATGGGAGTTTGCCCAGTGACCCTAGTTATGGCAGGAATCATTGCCACCAATCAAAGATTCAATCTGGGAGTCCCCATGTTGGCTCATCTGTATACCATTTTGGGATGCATTTCAAGAGGAGGGTCATCTAGGAGGATCTGTGGCCCCTTCCAGATATTTTATGGCTGGTTCATGGCCCATTGTGGCAGGTATACCTTCCTAAACACCATTCGTCCTCTAGGTAATGGATTTCGACCTTCCTTACTGAACATTCTCAGGGTCATTCCATTGACGCTCAATGATGAGGGAGTAAGGATCAGAATCAGCAATCACGCCAACTTCACTTCCATCCCATTCCCTACCCTAACAAGCCAGATGATAGATAATGGGCAAGGCTCACTGGAGTAGAGGGAATACTTCCAAAGCATCAGAGGTGGGGTGCTCATGGCCCGGATTGACGAGAAGATCTTTTTCGAGCCCCATGTGTTGTCCAGGTTTTCCAGGCAGTTCAGATGCCTTCATCAGATGTCGAAGAAGGTGTACATGGATGTTCTAGAAGAGAGGCACCCCTTTGTTCTTCACCAAATGTGGCTGATGTTCACAGCCCAGGGCTCTGGAGATGTCATTACCTTTCCCCCCACTGGAGTTGGTGCTGGCCTCTCAAAATAATATGCCAAACATTGGGCTATAGCATACCTCGAGGGACTTTTGCAAAAGCGAGTCCGGAAAATAAAGGTAGCTAGTATAGAACCTTGGTGGTGAGAGAGAAGATAGGGTGATTTTGGGATGGAAAGGTTAGAGGCACGTCAGGCAACCGGACCCGCACAGGCTAGGACTTCAGTAGCAGGGGTGTCACATGGCTCGGTCGGGCCCTCATCATCTAGGGGGAGAGGGGATCATGTAGCATTGAGGGAACTCCCAGGGAATCATATAAGGTATCTTCTTCAACCCTCACGTGACTAAATCTTCTCGGCTCTGTGGTCAGCCTGGATGACCATACGACAGTCGATAGGTACTGAAGCTCTTTGGAAAAAGATAATGTGAGACGGAATCTATCTGCCAGAGGTCAGACTCATTTGGGTTGCTGATAGGGTAAACTTTCATCATTGGCATGTGTACCTGACGGCTATGTATGCATATGCACGTCAACGGGGTCGGCGTGCAGAGCCACCCTTCTTGGTGAAAGTAATGGTCGGCCAAGAGCATGATCCAGAAAAGATGTCGTTAGAGGATTATGACAGAAACGATGATCCAGAAGGCACTGATATGGAAGAGGAGGAAGAAGGAGAAGGTGAAGGAGGGGCAAAGAAGAAGGGGATCCTGAAGGTGGAGGGTATCAGGGGGTTTCCCACCAAGGGAGTATCTAGAAGAGTGGTGAGATCGTTGGCTCTGATGTGGATATAACCGAGCTACTTGAGGTATGTATCAGCCCTTATCTATCCTTTCCTCTCATCATATTTTATAGCCCTTAGTTATATATCCTTATCTTGTTCAGGATCATATGGGCACCGACCAAGGGTCTCCATGCGAAGGGGAGGAGGTGCCAGTAGAACAAGGTGGGGAACCGATTCCCATTATTGAACTGACGAGCGCTGAGGGATCCCCCACAATGGCAGCTCATGTAGTGGATAGAACACCAGAATTTGAATCTTTGGGATTCTATAAGTTCATTACTTCAACGCCGGTTAATCACCATTGGAGATCTCAATTGATCAGGGTGTTCCTTGTTTGTGCAGTACTCACAGCCTTGGAGGCTCGTTGGGCTGCCGAACCCGGGTCGTCCGCAATTGATTCAACTGCAAACGTGTCATCCCATTCAGGGCACACTTCTCAAACTGAGCCAGCCCCAGCACATGGTGAGCAGAGAGTGGTGGAAATCAGCGGTACTCATATCGGGGCAGGGCTAGAAGTCTGAGAGGGAGCTACTGAGACTGAGGTGAGAGGGGACAGTCGCCCAGGCATTGAAGAGCCCAACCCCTTGGGAGGGGCGCCCGAAGAAGACCCTACTGCTAGTTTGTTGGCTACTTTCCCTGACTATCGGCCTGCAAACCCTGAGGAGATTGATGATTCAGACTCGAAGGTAGCTGAGGAGATCTAAATGACGCGGCGCAAAGGGTGGAAGTGCATAAAGTGATTTCTCGGTTATCCCTATACAGAATGGCTGAAACGGATTGGATCACTCCAAACCTGGATGCGCTTTCTCTGTGCTAGAGGGGTGGATGCTCAATGCCTTCATTCGACGGTCTGTGACTACATGGATGAGAAGATGTGTGAGAGCAGCAGATGCTCCAATGTTGCCCAGTGTCAGGAGGAGTCAAAGAGTACCCAAGCGTTCATCCAAGCAGAACAAGAGGCCCAACGCCTTGACTAACAGGTGAAAGCAAAGGAGATATTCATCGCAAACTATTCTGATCTTGTGGAGTAGTTGAGGGCCCAACTGGCAGATGCCCAAGAGCAACTAGTGGAGTCGGGTCACCAAATATCTGCACTTCAAACTGAATAGGCGCAAGCATGGGATAGAATTAGTGGACTGCACTTTGCGGCCGCTGATGAAGAGAGAGTCCTTAGGGGGCAGGAAGAAATCCTGGCGGCCACCAGAAAAAGGGTAGCGGTGCTGGAACGATCCATCCAAGAAGCTGAGCCTTAAGGTCCCTATTTTGTCTAAACTCATAAACTCATTTCCCCTTACTGCTTATTATTCTGAATTTCATTAATGGATGAATTTATTTACTTGTCTGTTTGTTTTAACGCATTCAACCACAATCCTAGAATAAATAGAAATCCATTCCTAAGCTCACGCGGGTTTCCCCAAATGTGAGAAACAAGGGATGTTTGTACTATTACTTTACTTGATCGTGGGAGCATCAACCAAGCTTCGTGCATCTGGGGTTTGAATAACTGGCCCTAATTTCCAGGAAGAAATGGGAGAGACCTGACTGGAGGATGAAGCTCTCGAAACAGCCAAATTACTGTTTTCCCAATGTGATCTTGTGCATGAACGGGATAATGCCAAGGTCGTTGGAATCAATCTGAACATATGGGAATGGAAGGTGTGAATCATGATATCTAGAATTTGGAACACTATGGGAGTGGCATGAAAAGGAAGAATAACTATTGACCGCATTCGAAACATAGTATCCTTATTGTGTTAGCCTGGAGTGGGGATAGCAAATGAGGGCCGACCGCTGACCATTTTCGAAACATGGGGCCTAACTCAAATTGTCATTCGTTAGTCTTTTGGAATGTTGGCCCTGGACAATAGGCAGGCCATAGGATGAGAATCCATACTGTTAGGGGGTTCTATTAGACATGAAAGAGGACGAGGGTCCGAATAAGGGGCACACAAAATGTGGGATGTGGAGCGATGGTTTGTTCGAACAAAATCCAATACTCTTGAAATTACGCCACTGTGGTGGAAGCACATTAGAGGGGCACATTAGTCTGGTCATGGATCATTCTTACTTTTAGATAGGACCTCTCTAGAGAGGGAGTTGTCGCTTCCCAATGTCATCATGGGGCATCCCGAACTTGTTCAGGGAAAAGTTGCAGTTACATGGTTCCCCACAAGGGGTCAGGCCAGGAGCCGGAAATGAGGAGGAACATGATTTATGATTCATGAGGCTGGACCCAAGGCGAAATTCCTGGGTGTCTCTACATATCCCATGAGGATGGGAATCAAGCCATATGTAGTTCTTAAAGATGTCGTGCAGTTTAACATCTTGCGGCAAGGACGCAAAGTGGTCTTAGTCTATAGTCATAGAGCTCAAACCATGGATGGTAGGAAACACGGGAGACACATGGTGGGGTAATTATAAAACCCTACATGAATGGTAACTAGCGGATCTGACTACCACGTGTTCCCTGGGAAGGTTTTAGTTCAAGGGACCAGAAATGAGAGTTATGTTGGGCTCGAGGAAAGGTGAACAGATGTTCCTACGTACCCCATGAGGATGGGGATCAAGATGTACATAGTTCTAAGAGGTGGCACGGTAAGGTACCAGTACCAGGGATAAAAGGGGTGTGCGAGTGTGGCCCTCACACCAAAAGAAGCGGTATTTGATAAATCTTGTTTTTCCCTTAAGGTGAATGGTTTTTTTTGTGAATCGAAAGACCTAGTGTAACAAGTCCCGACATCGCCACAAGAATCAAGCCGTGTGCAGACATTGACAAATGGTATGGTGTGTGACCGATACCAAACATGGTTTCTCCTTGAGTGAGGACATCACAATGAGGTGTCATTTTTAGTCATGCGTCCAGGACGATAATTTCACAGTTTAGGGTCATGTGATAGGACCAGGTGTGCATTTTAATGTCATGCGTCACAGAAGTAACACTGTACGTGATTCTGCAAAAGAAACCTTGGTCGAAGGGGCCAAAATAGAGTTGAAAGGGTAAGGGGAGGGATAAAATAGCTCCCAATTGAGTTGGACCTGAAAACGAGACGTCTGGGTGCTCCTACGTATCCCATAAGGATGGTAATCAAGCTATATGTAGTTCTCACAAAGGGGAAATATTAAAAGATCTTAGTTTAAGGTCTTAGAACTCGAACCATAGAGAAGCTGGACTATCCCAAGTAAAGGCATACCTTAACCCAATCCCTAAGCCTAATTGAGTTGAACTTATTGTAGGAAAAAAGGGTAGATAAAGTATTCGAAATATGTGAAATACATGCAAAGGGGGAACCGGTGAATCCCCGAGTGATTTCCATATCGCAGCTTCTTTTTCTCCTAACGCGCGGATGCGCACTAAGGAATAGTACCAAGAGTTTTTAAGTTCTACTTGGACATGATGAGGTGGAGAAGGATGTGAATCATGTAACCGACATTTTGGGATTAATGGGGTTGGTGTGACAATAGAGGATGACTGTTGAATGTGTTCAAAACACAATATCCATATCGTGTTAGCCTGAAATGGGGACAAACAAATGAGCATCAGCCGCTTAACATATTCGCAACACGGGACTTGTATCGATTTTTTGTCTGAGACCCTCAAGGACATTGGACCATAATGGTAAGAGATCCCTTAGGCCTAGAATCCAGGCCATTTGGGGGTACCTTCATGTGTGAAAGGTGGTGGAAGTCCTAATGAGGGAGAATGTGAAGCCTAAAAAATGGATGAAAGCATGTCCGAGTAGAGTCTAACATTCCAGGTGTTAAACTAGAGTACCCTTAGGCACATTGGTGAATCGCCGAAGAGGACTGAGGGGCTCATCTTGAGAGCGGCCAATTTGAAAAGATGAGGATAGCACAAGAGGATGGAAAACTCTCAGGAGGAGGAGGTAAATGGCATGGTTGTTACAACACATAATGTGAGTGAGAGCATAATCCCATACCACACCATATACTCCTCTCTGGGGGAATTCAGGCCAAGGGTCCAAGATGGGGCTGGACCCGAAGACGAGATGCTTGTGTGGTCCTACGTATCCCATGAGGATAGGAATCAAGCCATACATTGTTCTAGAAACGCACATAGGGGTAGGACACCCTAATGAGGGGGGTATACGGCATGGTGAGTAACCTGACATGAATGAGAACATAATCCCATACCACACCGTACAACCCTAAATAGGAACTTGAGCTAGGGGCCTGAAAAGGCCAAGGGGCCTGAGGCTGGGCCTCGGTCGGAAAGGCCCGACCAGTTTACAGTTTAATGTCTTGCAGTGAGGACGAGGAGAGGAGTAAGATACCCCAAATAAGGGAGGTGTAAGGCATGGAAAATAACTAGATGTGAATGAGGAAATAACCCCATACCACACCGTAAACTCCTAAATAGGAACCTAGGCCAGGGTCCCAAAAAGGACAAGGGGCTTGAGGCTGGTCCTCGGTCGGAAAGGCCCGAACAGTTTGCAGTTTAATGTCTAGTGTTGAGGATAAAGATAGGAGTAAGATACCCCAAACAAGAGAGGTGTACGGCACAGTGAATAACCTGATGTGAATGAGGACATAATCTCATACCACACCGTAAAATCATAAATTGGAACTTGGTCTGGGGGCCTGAAAAGGCCAAGGGCCAAGAGGTTGGGCCTCAGTCGGAAAGGCCTGACCAATTTTCAGTTTAACATCTTGCAGTGAAGACGAAGAGAGGATTAAGATACCCCAAACAAGGGAGGTGTACGGCACGGCGAATAACCTGACGTGAGTGAGGAAGTAATCCCATACCACACCGTATACTCCTAAATAGAAACTTTGGTCGGGGCCCGAAAAGGCCAAGGGGCCTAAGGCTAGGCCTCGGTCAGAAAGGCCCGACCAGTTTACAGTTTAACATCTTGCGGTGAGGACGAAGAGAGAAGTAAGATACCCCAAACAAGGGTGGTGTATGGCACGGAGAATAACCCGGTGTAAATGAGGACATAATCCTATACCACACCGTACACTCCTAAATAGGAACTTGGGTCGGGGGCCCGAAAAGGCCAAGGGGCCTGAGGCTGGGCCTTGGTCGGAAAGGCCCGACTAGTTTGTAGTTTAACGTCTTGTAGGGAGGACGAATAGAGGAGTAAGATACCTCAAATAAGGTAGTTGTATGACACAGTGAATAACCCGACGTGAATGAGGACATAATCTCATACCACACCGTACACTCCTAAATAGGAACTTGGGCCGGGGCCCGAAAAGGCCAAGGGTCCTGAGGCTGGGCCTCAGTCAGAAAGGCCCAACCAGTTTGCAATTTAACATCTTGCGGTGAGGATGAAGAGAGGATAAGGTATCTCATCTAGGGATTTGTACGGCACAGCGAGTAACCCGACGTGAATGAGGACATAATCCCATACCACATTGTACAATCCCATAAGAGAGAACCTGGGCCAGGGCTCAAAAAGGACAAGGGGCCTGAGGCTGAGCCTAGAATGGGAAGGCCATACATCCTCTTGTACGGTTACCGCCTCATCACAGCTCCTAAGCCCACGTGAGCAGTGCTCAGTGTGGAAAGAAAGGATCTGGTCACGGCTCTCCCCGTCGTATGGGGGGTCAAAAAGCTGGCTTTACCCAGAGGGAGTTCGTCGCTTGGAGATACAACAGGGTAGAATGAACCACTACACTCAATGTTTGGGACATATTGGGGTGGTTCCAATGATGTAGGATAGTTTTTGACCATGTTCGAAACACATCATCCCTATAGTGACCATTCGGGGGCCCTTCTAGATGGGGAATATGATGGAGTCCCAATAAAAGGAGTGGGTGAGGCATAGTTGTACCCATATATGAAAGAGGTGAACGTCTCTAGGGAGCGGGATGTATGGATGGATTGAGATTAGATCAACATGAATTAGGGAAAAAGTCTACACCCCCCCATATGTCTTGACCTGAGGGGAAGATCTGGCATTTGGGATGGGCCGACAGACGAAATGTCTGGGCATTCCTACGTATCCCATAAGGATGGGAATCAAGCCATACGTAGTTCTTGAAGGCCATGCAGTTTAATGTCATGCAGTGAGGATGTGGGAGGATAGAAGAATGGGGAGTGGTCACATGGTGTGACCATTATAATCCTGGTATGAGTGGGGATAAGGAAGCCTACACCATATCATGAAAAGATCCCCCAAGAGAACTATACCCCAGGGGGAATAGTCAAAGAGAAGAATTTAGGGGATAGGATCAAGACAAAATTCTTGATCATTTCTAAGTATCCCATGAGGATAGGAATCAATCCATACGTAGTTATAAGGGTGTAGTTTAATGTCTTGCAAGATGATGCACATTTTAAATTCATGTAGAACTGAACAGTTTTAGGTTATCCTGGACCATCCAGTTTAAGGTCATGCAGGACCAGTAGGCTCAAGAAAAGTATTTCTTAAGGAACTTGTCATTGGTGGGAGGATTTATACGCTCTCCATCCATGGTCACCAGGGAGTATGCTCCATTAGGGGAAACCCTGTGAACTATGTAAGGTCCTTCTCATTTAGTTTCCAACTTGGGTGGTTTTCTGTCGGGGATCATTGGCGCCCGGAGGTCCAATACTAGGTCGCCTTATAGAAAAGAGCAGAGGTGAACCTTATTGTTGAAGGCTCTAGATATCTTATTATGATGCCTTTCCAGATTGTATAGGGCACAAATCCTGTTCTCGCTAAGTGCTTCCAATTCAGCCAGACGAATTTCGACTACCTTGTCTGACGCCTGCTGGTCATAGACCGTTGTGCGTAATAAAGGTAGATGGATCTCAATGGGTAGGATGTTCTCAGCTCCGTACACTAAGGAATAGGGGGTCAACTAGGTGGAATTGCGAGTCGTCGTCCGATAGGCCCAGAGGGAATTGGGGATCTTGTCCGGCCAACTCTTCTTATTCTGACCAACCATTTTCTACAAAATGTTAGAGATGGTTTTGTTGAATGCCTCAATCTATCCATTCTCCTGCACATGGTAGAGGGAGGTATGGTTCAAATGAATTTTTTACTTGGCGTACAATTTCTTCAACTCGGTTTCATGGAAGTTGGTGCCATTATCGGTGAGGACAACGTGAGGGACCCCAAATTGGTAGATGATATTGGAGATCATGAAGTCGACGATAGAATGGGCCTCGACCTCCTTGAGCTGAACTGCCTCTGCCCACTTGGAAAAGAAATATGTGGTAGTCAGGATGAACCTGCATTGGAGAGCTGTCGCCAGTGGATATGGTCCCATGACATCGAGTCCCCATACCATAAATGTCCAAGAGTAATTTGTGGAGTGGAGAGGTTCTGGTGGCCGATGCGTGAAGTTAGCATGAATTTGGCATACGTGACATCTCTTGGTGAACTCGATACAATCATGGATCATGGAGGGACAGAAGTACCCCAGTCTTCAGATCTGATGGGACATCTTTGGCCTAGACTGGTGGGCACCACAGGAACCAACATAAACCTCATGCATGACCTAAGAAATCTTGACTCCTTGGATGAAATGGAGGAGAACACCATCAAACCCGCTCTTATAGAGGATCTGCTCAAGACTGGGACTACTCTAGAGGGTAAACTGCAGCGCACGGTGTCGGATTCTCTCACACTCGTACCGATCAGCCAGGAGGAAACCATTTTGGAGATACTCGACAAAGGTGGATCTTCGGTTGGGAGTCACTTCAACCACTGCATCTGAAGAACCTGGGGGTCCTGACATGGAGGGTCCAGCGGTAAGATGGCTTACTCACAGGTTGTCATCATCATCTGGGGTGACGGGAGAAATGACTCTCTAGTGTGCCATGTGTATAATCAAATCATCCTTCTTGGGTTCTACAAGTGATGCAGCCAGGCCGGCCAGGGCATCAGCTC
Organism: Viscum album; assembly: GCA_963277665.1. Lineage (NCBI taxonomy): Eukaryota > Viridiplantae > Streptophyta > Magnoliopsida > Santalales > Viscaceae > Viscum > Viscum album. Next base: position 1,487,617,576 of record OY728157.1, read on the forward strand.
AACTGTTTTGAGATCGAGGGACATGAGTAACTTCCGGCCGAGATGGAAACCGGGCCATTAGCTGGAGGGTGTGCTCCAAAAATGGTATGAGCTCTAGATTTCTGATGACATAGTCACCGTTGACTTGCTTAATGACTATTTTGGAATCCCCTTTCACATGTAGATGGGGCACATCGATCTCGAGGGTCAGATCAAGGCCAGTGATAAGAGCCTGATACTCTGCCTCGTTGTTGGTGCATCCTTCTGACAACAAGAATGAGTATAGAAGAATAGATTGCGCTGAGGTAATAAATACAATACCCAGGCCTACTCTGTTAAGTCTGAGATCACTGAGTTTCCTACCGGTGGGGCTCTAAGAGGCACCCTCAAAGTGCATCTACCAACATGGGATGGCACGATCTACCGAGAGGATTGCCTCATCAGGAAAATCTAGGTCTACAGACTGGTCCGCGGGGGTTGTATGGGAACCAAGGAATGCTGCAAATGTCTGTCCCTTGATAGCCTTCTGAGGCATGAACCTGATGTCGAACTGTTAGAGGATTACTGCCCACCGTGCTAGTCAGCCCATCAACATGGGGCGGTTCAGAATGTACTTCAGCGGGTCTACCTGATACACTAGGTGTACCTCATGGTGATGTAGGTAATGTCGTAACTTATGTACTACAAATACCATCTCAAGGCAACTCTTTTAGATGGGGGAGTACATGTTCTCTGTGTCGAGGAGCATGCGGATGAGGTAGTAGAGGTTGTTTTTCATCCCCTCATTGTTATTCTGGGTGAGAAGGGCACTGGGAGATCATTCCAGGGCAGTCACGTATAGGATCAGTGGTTTTCTAGAGACGGGTGGCATCAAGAACAAAGGCTGGAGCAGATACTACTTGATTTCCTCGAACGCGGTCTAGAACTCTTCTTCCCACTCGTAGGCAGAGGCTTTCTTCATTAGCCGAGAAAAGGGCTTACACTTGCCGTCCAAATTCGTAATAAATCGGCGTATGTAGTCTAAGTGGCCTTGGAAACCTCAAAGCTCCTGAATATTTCTCAGGGGAGGCATCTGGATGATTTCCTTGATCTTCTCTGGGTCGATCTAGATGCCTTGGTACCTGACAACAAATCCAAGGAACTTCCCAGAGGTAACCCCGAAGGCACATTTCAGGGGTTTCATCTTTAGGTGGTGGAAACAAAGGAAGACGAAAACTTTCTCAAGGTCCTAGAGATGGTCCTGGTGCTGGTGGGATTTGACCACCAGATCTTCCACATAGAATTCCACCAATATCCCAAGGATTGTCTTGAATATGCAGTGCATGGCCTGCTGATAGGTGGAACCTGCATTCTTCGGGCCGAAGGGCATAACCTAGTAACAGAAAGTACCCTGGGGAACCCTGAAAGTGGTGGACTCTTAATCCTTGGGGTCCATATAGATCTGATTATATCCAGATTAACCATCCATAAAAAAGAGTTCTTGGAACCTGTCTATAGCATCGATCAACAATTCTGTCACTATAAGGGGAAAATCATCCTTCAAACAGTGACGGTTGAGATCTTAGAATTCGATGTAGACTCTGATATGTTCATTCTTCTTCCTGACTAGCTCAATGTTGGCTAGCCACTTGGGGTACTGGACTTCCTTAAAGAAGTTATCTCTAATGATCTTGTCAACTTCAGCCTCGACCATGGCACAGTGAGAAGGGTGCATCTTCCTGGAAGGCTGCTTGAACCCGCGATGATTTGTCAGGAGACCGAGGCGGTGGATGGCTACCTAAGAATCTATCCCTGGAATCTCATTGTAACTCCAAAAAAACATGTCACGGTGTTGTTTCAGGAAATCTACATACCGTTGCTACTCCTCGAGGGGCATTGTGGCCCTGAACAATGTGGGTCTCAGATCTGCCTCACTACCAAGGTTCACCTGTACCATTTCATCGACTGTGGCGGAAATGAATTCTTCAAAGGCATGGGTAGCATCCTCCAAATCCTCTTCATCAATTGGGGAGGAGGGATTCCTAGTGGGTGAAGCTTCCTCTGGGTCAGCAGAGCCTGATGGGAGGCTGGTACCATCCTGGACAGCAGTGGACAGCATATCAGGAGATTCATGCACTGCTGAGACCATAGCGATGAAGGCAGTTGATTCGATCTCATCTGGTCTTCGGCCTAAGGGGCCACGCTAGATGATATCAAAGCAATAGTGGCACGTCGGCTTGAGCCGATTAATCCCAACCCAGCGAAATAGACATGTATGATGTACTACCATTGCCATGGGGCGGACATCCCGATACCGTATGGGGGTAGGAGGCTCCGGGATCACCTGAGCCTGGTTTGTGTAGGATTACGAGGTGATTTTCCATCTTATCTTGGACTTGGGAATATGGCTTCCTCTTATACTAGAGACAAAAAAACATTGCCCCATGTCGGGGGTTGTGGCCTCCAATCGATGGATCGGGAAGATGTAGGCATCATCCAGACTTGCCCAGGGGTAAGTTGTGACTGTGACGGGTTCAACCTCACTTTCCTGAATTTGCTTATCCTTACTCTTGTAATAGTCAGCATCCAGGTATCGGGATTCAAAAGAGGATAAAGGAGATGAATCACCTTGGAGTACGCCTACTCGACCATTAAGGGAGTACTTGATGCACTGGTGATATGATGAGGGGACCACCGCGTGCAGGTGGAGCCATGGTCTTCCCATCAATGTATTGTACGTGGTGTCCTGGGAGACAACTATAAACTCAGTACTGACAACTAGGCCACCGAACTGAGTGTTCAAATGGATCTTACCAACTGGGATCTGCTTAGTCCCATCGTATCCCTGGATCCTTAAATCGGAGGGAGTCAAGTCATGTTCAGATAACCCCAGCTTCCACAGCGTTCGCGTCGAGATAAGGTTGATCCCGGAGCCGGTGTCAATAAGACAGAGGCGAACCTACATGCCGTTAAATTGGATAGTGATGTACAATGGGCGGATATACCCCTGTATGGGAGATCCTTCATCTTCTCCTGAGAACTAAATGATGGCCTGGCATTCAGCATCCCCGACCACTTCAGCATGAAAGGCTTCTACAGTTGTTACCTCCGTCTCAAACTAGAGGGGGCTTCTTAAAGCCTCAGTGAGGGCCTCGCACATATCTGACGATAGGAGAAGGGATTCAAGGATGGAAAGCCTCACTGGGATATCGTCAAGGTGCTTGAGGACATCATATTTATGTGCCAGGCATGAAATTCTGCTTACAGGAGGTCGCTCTGCGATTGGAGGCTTGGAGGTCCTTGCTGGCTGGACCGGCGGCTAGCTGGTGTTGGGCATATCCCGCTGCTCACTAGTCGAAGCCTGAAGAGTAGCCACCGGATGAGGACCAGATTACTGAGATCGTCCTATAAACAGGCGAGGATGGTTGTGTCCTGGTCGAGGTAATTTTTCCTGATCTAATAGCACAAACGGTGCTGGAGGTGGTCCTGATGACACCAGATGAAGAGGTTGTGCATGCTGAAATCTGCGTTGGGCCTGCTATCTGGTCTCAGTGGCATGTACGGCCTGGAAAGAGGTGCCAACTGATGCACCTCGATGACCCATACGGTCACGGATCTACTGACGTTGGCATCAGATGGGGACGTTGGGGTGGTTCGTCCGGCGCTCCCCGTCGTCAGGAGTCATATAGGGGTTTACCAACTCCACAGTGTTAACCAAAGCGTACCCTTGACTATCACTTGAAGATTCATCCACTACTGGGTAGATTTTGGGAGGAATTTCCATCTAGGGGGGCATAAAGTCACCGAGAGTGTGGGACAAAAATGGCATTGGTGGGGCGCATTGCTTCCTCTTGCGCCGCCAATGGTTGCTCTTCTGGGAAGAGGTCAGCTAAGATGATGATGCAGAAGTGGTGGTCATAGCTTCTAAAGGCTCCGGCTGATTAAGGCGTGCCCGAATGATGTCATGGGTGCAAGAAACCGTCTTGCAAGCCATCCAGCCATCGTACTTCTAGGACCCATGGTTAGAAACCTGCTACCACTCACCTTCACTGTCACTACTATTGTCTATGTAGTACCCCCAGTTTCGGGTAAGTAACCCTTGTTTTATGCTTTTTATGTACAGGAATCATATGAGAAATGGTTGTGGAAAATGTGGAGACTTTTAAAGTGTCAAAGGGAAAAAGGTGGTGATGCACGGGCTTCGCACAGTTTGCCCAAACCGTGCAGAAGCCGTGCAGGTGGTGTCACCTTAGACAGAGGAGACCACACGGTGTGCGCATGGTTTGGGAAAACCTTGTGAGGAGGCCATGCGGAGTGCCCCTTTCAAGCAGTGACTACCGCATGGTTATCACACAGTTTGACTAACCGTGCAGACTAACCATGTGTGAGGTCAACTTAGATCCTATTTTTTAGGATTTAATCCGTTTTATAATTTATTCCACTCGTTTTTTCTCCTAAATGGCCCTAACTTGGGATTTTTCTCTAGTGAAGGTTTGAGAGCACTTACCAGGCATTTTGGAAGTGATCCGGAGGGTTTCCTTGGAGTTTAGAGGCTGTTTGATCAAGGTAAGTCTCATTTCCTTGAGTTTTATTAGATCTCCTTCTTCCCTCTTGATGGATCCTTAGATCTATGACCAAGGTGGGTAGATCTAAGGTAGTGGATGACTTTTAAGTCAGTTTTTGGTCTTTTTGGTGATAGGGAAAGGAATCTAAGGAGGTTTCTTGGTGTTTTGACCCAGTTCTTGGTTGGTTTCACCTATTTTTTTGAGGTAGCTGGCTTCACTCTCAATCCCTCTTTCTTAGAACTTGAAGGCTTAGTTTCAAATTGTTTTCCTTGATTGAAATGGTTTGTTTATCTGCTATGAAAGAACAGTTGAAACCCTTTTTAGTAATGAGTGATGGAAATTGTGTGTTTTTGGAAATTTTTTGTTGAAGTGAATTTAAAATGGTGATTTTAAACTGGTTGTGGTTTTTCTACTTGAAAGAAATGGTTTTCAATAAAAGGTTTGATGCTTTATTGAAAGGTTTTGAACACACTTGGTTTTGGCAAGGATTTTCATGGGTTATGGTGTGTGTTCATATTCATTGGGATGGATAAGGGTGAGAAGTACCCCATCAAAAGGTTGGATGGATAAGGGTGATAAGTACCCCCTTCAAAAGGGACGGATAAGGGCATGAAGTACCCCCATCAAGGTAGTCCACTAAGTGACGGCTTAGTGGAAGGATAACTCACCACTCGTGAGTATAGGGAGGTCCAATTTTCATGCATGCTTGGTTGTGTGGATTTGTGAAATGGAATGAATGTTCCAAAATGGAAATGGGAATTTTATTGGAAACTTTGCTTGGTTTCTTTTCTTGAGAAAGACAGTTTTTGTTGGGAAATGGTTTTTACATGGAACTTTCTATATTGTGAACTGTTTTGGAATTGTTTTATATAAATTTTTTTATATAAATGTGCTAACATGTTTTATCCTAGAGTCATGGGTTGGGAAGTCATCGGGGAAAACCTACTGAGTTTCATTACTCACCCCCTTCTTTGGAACATTGGTGCTTTTGCATATGTCATATACTGGGATGTTGTCAAAGGTAAGGTGTCAAATGTTTATAGCAATACTTTGTAATGCTTGGGCTGGTTCATGATGTTAGAGCTTGGAGCTTGTGGAGCATGGAGTTGGTTTTTCATCTTTTGGTCTTTTAGTTTGTCTTTCCGCTGTTTACTCTGATTGAGTGCTAGTTTCCACTGTGGTACTTTTGGTTGGGTTATGATAAAAAAAATGGTTGGGTTGTCTTAGCTTTTATCATGCATCATTTAGTTGATTTTTTTGGTTATGGTTGTTGGCTCCGTGATATGTTCAAAAAGGGTAAATCGTCCCCCACTGGTTTTGAAACCCTTCGGAATTTATTGTCATCCTTTGGTGCCTTGGGGATTTCTCTTAAGTCCTAGTAATGACTCGTTGTACTCTTAAGACAATGAGAATTTGCGGGTCATTAAAAATGGTATCAGTTTGTTCAGTCCTTGGGGTATAAATGCAATCATCTTGTTCCTTTATTTGTGGAACAAGTAGTCATCAGTTTTTTTGGGTCTTGGAGTTGAATTATTATGTATCTATTCCTTGGGTGGTCATCTTAGGAAGGAGTAGGATTGTCGGAACATAGAATATAGAGCATAAAAATACGTAGCTAACATTTTTATTCTGAACTTCATGTTTCCAGGGAGTTGGGTGCATAAGTGTTTTGGAGACACTTATAGGATAACACATCTCATTGTCATGGGTTTAGACAATGAGATGAGCATGACATGCATTAGAGGAATTACTTCCCACTAGGAGTGCATATATCATTTTGAGAAATGGATTATTATTTTATGAAAAATCGTGATTTCTGAAAATTTTTGAACTTGTTTTCAAATGAAAGACTTTGAAAATAGAATGATTGATGTATTTTGAAAATGGATTTATTTTCAAAAGAAAGAAAAGATTTTTCAGAAATGGGTAAATGGGGAAAATATGGATGATTGGAAATAAATGTTGTGATAGTGATGTGGGAGATATTGAAATGCTAAGCCTTCAGTTACTAGGAAGTGAGACTAACGGCATGCGTTGTTTGTATAGAAAATGGAACCCATTAGGCATCGTCGAAACCAAGCGGAAGTGGCTGTGGAGAATGTGGTTGCACCTGTGCCATAGGTGAACCAGCAGATAGTCCAAATTATAGTTCAAGCTTTTCAGGATGTGGACACGGGGAATTAAAGGGATGAGTCAAGGCATGTAGACCATTCTGTCCAGTTCCAGAAGCAGAATCCACCCATATTTCAGGGAGATTCTGAACCAGAAAGGGTGGAGGTGTGGCTGAGTAGGATGAATCATATCTTTGATTTCATCGGAACACCAATAGAACTAAAAGTAAAGTTGGCGACGTATATGCTGGAGGATCTTGCATAATAGTGGTGGGAGCTAGTTGTGCAGGCTAAGGTGGATCAAGGCCAGGGCTGGGAGGAATTTGAGGAATTGTTCAATAAATAATTCTATCCTCATACGTTCAAGATCCATAGGATGATAGACTTTTTCAGTCTGAAGCAGAAGAATCTCTCCGTCACGGAGTATGCGGATAAATTCATTAATTTAGTGCGATTTGCACCGGAAGTTTCTTCCAGTGCATCATTGAAGGCACGCATCTTTGAATCAGGATTGTGATAGGAGATTCGCTCGAAGATATTTGTGCTCTGTATTAAAGATTATACATAGATGGTAAAAAGATCAACAGTAGTTGAAAGAGACATCTTAGGAGTTATGGGAGGAGGAAGTATGATGATACCCACGGGAACGGGTGGGAACTCTAATTCTGGGAACAAGCGGAAGAGGGACACCTACTTCCAAGGTGGGAGTGCGAATCAGAATCAGATGGTTGGATCGGTGAATCTTCCTCCATGACCCATGATGAAAGCCAGGTGTTTTCAATGTGGCTCAATTGACCACATGAAACGAGAATGTACAGCACCACCGAGAGCATGCCACAATTGTAACAATATGGGGCATCTTCAGCGATATTGTCGCAGTGCTCCACGGTCAGGTGTTCGTGACACTTCTCAGGTGTCGCAAGCATCTTATGCTTCGACAGGGCGAGAACAGCAAAATCAGTCTCGCCAGAAGAACAGAGCTAGCCATGGTGATTCCAGGAATACCATGACTCCTCAGGCAGGGCAATCTCAACAAGGAAATAAGAAGCAAAGTGAAGCAACAAAATAATTGTATGGAGCGGAATAGCTGATTGTGGATGACCATTATGGACTATCTACGGTGAGAGGTATGATTCTTTTGAATTCTACCCTCATGCAATTTTTGTTAAATAATGGTGCATCGCATTCTTTTATTGCTTATCATATTGTGGATTTTCTGAACTTAAAACTTGTAATGATGCCTTCTGTGATAAAACTTCAAACTCCTCTCGGTGAAAGAGAATGTAGATCCTTCGTGTGTAGAGCATGTTATATAACTTTTGATGGATTTGAGCTGAAATGGGATTTCTCTATGATGGAGATGGAAGTTTATAATATAATCTTGGGTATAGATTGGTTGACAGAGTTCAGGGCTCACATCGACTGTTATAGCAGAACAGTCGGTTTTGCAATTGAGGATGGCGTCGAGCATCTCTTTAGATAAGAAAGAGTGGTGAAGGCAGGTGCAAAGAGCTTTTTGGAACCAGTAGTGGTAATGATCTCTTACCACTTGGCTGCGTTAAACTTGGAATCTATGGACGAGATCGCGAATAACAGTTTTCTAGTAGTTGTAGATCAATTTCCTGATGTTTTTCCTGAAAACTTATCAGGGTTACCACCTGTAAGAGAAGTGGAGTTTATGATTGATCTCCTTCTGGGGACCAGTCCTATCTCACTCCCATCTTATAGGATGGTACCAATTTAGTTAAAGGAAGTGCAGTTGGAATAATTGGAAAACAAAGGTTTTATTCGGCCAAGCGTGTCTCCATTTGCAGCACTAGTTTTGTTTGTAAAGAAAGCAGATGGAACTTTGAGGCTATGTGTGGATTATCGTAAACTTAACCAAGTTACGATAAAGAATAGATATCCACTTCCATGCATTGATGGTCTGTTTGATCAATTTAGGGGATCTTAGTGGTTCTCTAAGATTGACTTGCGATCATGATATCACCAGTTGTGAGTTCGGAAGGAGGATATTCCGAAGACATCCTTTAGAAGCAGATATGGCCACTATGAATATGTAGTCATGTCTTTTGGTCTTACGAATGCACCAGCAGTCTTTATATTATTAATGAATCAGATATTTCAGTGATATCTGGATTCTTTTGTTGTGGTGTTTGTGGACGACATATTGGTGTATTCAAGAACAAGGGCTGAGCATGAGAAACACTTGACGATAGTGTTGGAAATCTTGAGAGACCATAAGTTATATGCCAAATTATCAAAGTGAAATTTTTGGATACAAGAGGTATGCTTTCTGGGCCATGTTGTTTCTGAGAAAGGTATTTCAGTGGATCCAGAAAAGATATAAGTTGTTCTTTCTTGGAAACCGCCAAAGAATGTGTTTGAGATACGCAGTTTTCTTGGTCTAGCTGGTTACTACCGGTGATTTGTGCATGATTTATCATGACTAGCATCACCAATGACAGCTCTGACAAAGAAGAATTCTCAATTTAAATGGACAGATAAATTTCAGAAGTCTTTCCAGGAACTGAAGGTTCGTCTTACATCGGCACCTATCTTGATTTTTCCAGAATCAGGACAGGGTTATGTGGTGTATTGTGATGCTTCAGGATTAGGGTTGGGTTGTGTTCTCATGAAAAGATATCATGTGGATGCTTATGGTTCAAGGCAGTTGAGAGTGCATGATAAAAATTACCCAACACATGATATGGAGTTAGTTGTAGTCGTCCATGCTTTGAAAACATGGAGACATTATCTCTTTGGTGAGAAATTCACTGTGTTTACGGATCACAAAATCCTAAAACACATTTTCTCACAACGAGATTTGAATCTGAGGTAGAGGAGATGGATGGAGTATCTTCAAATGTTTGACTTTGACTTGATGTATACACCAGGTAAGGGAAATTCGGTGGCCGATGCATTAAGCAGAAAGTCGTATGCTCAGTTGGCAAGAGAAGCTTCAGATGAGTGGCAGTTGATGTCGGTCCTAGACGACATGCATGTGGAATGTGAAGACCGAGCTGATGTCACAGTTTTTTTTCTAGTTGCGCTTGTTCCTGATTTGGTGGAGGTAGTAAAGGAGGCACAATCATCTGACGTAGATTGTGTTGTAATGAGTTCAAAACTCAATGGTGGGCAGACCATTAAGGAATGGAAGCTGGATGGGAGTTTAGTTTTGCGGTTTTGAGATCGGATGGTTTTACCTTCAACTGCTCAGGAACAAATCCTTCATGCTTACCACCATTCAGGATGGTCTGTTCATCCAGGAACATAGAATATGTATAAGGCTTTGAAGGTGCAGTTCTGGTGGAGCGGCATGAAAAAAAAAGTGTATGAGTTCGTCTCACAGTGCTTAACTTGTCATCAAGTTAAAGTAGAACATCAATGTCCAGCGGGTATGTTGTAGTATCTACCAATTCCAATGTGGAAATGGAAGCAGATAACTATGGATTTCGTTATAGGTATTCCAAGAACGGTTCGGAAACACGATGCCATTTGGGTGATAGTGGGTCTGCTTACCAAGTCAGCCCATTTCATCCCTATTCATGAAACTCATATGGTGGAAGATATTTCAAAAATATATATCTGAGAAATGGTAAAGAGGCATGGTGTACCAGTGTCCATCATCTCAGATAGAGACCCGAGGTTCACATCTCGTTTCTGGAAATACTTATAGAAATCCATGGGAACTCAGTTGAATATGAGTACGACGTATCATCCTCAGACGGATGGACAATCCGAAAGGATGATACAGACATTGGAAGACATGTTGTGGGCTTGTGTAATGGATTTTGGTGGCTCATGGGAGGATATTGTGCCTTTAGTGTAGTTCTCATATAACAACAGTTATCAGGCCTCGATACACATGGATCCATTTGAAGCATTGTATAGGAATCCTTGTCGTTCTCCACTTTGTTGTGTGGAAACAGGTGAGACTTCACTAGTTGGGTCGAGCCTTGTCCAAGAAACAACGAAAAAGATCCAGTTGATAAAATAGAGGATGGAGACGGCACAGAGTCGTCAGAAATATTATGCGGATCATCACCGAAGACTGTTGTCATTTGCGGTGAGTGATTAGGTCTTTTTGAGAATCTCTCCTAGGCTTGGACATCGTCATTTTGGGAAGCAGGGAAAATTATCTCCTTGATATATAGGCCCTTTTGAGATACTGGAATGGGTTGGTGAGGTGGTGTATCAGTTATTATTACCACCACAGTTCAGTGCAGTGCATAATGTGTTCCATGTATCTCAGTTGAAGAAGTATCAGCCCGATCCTGACCATGTGATCAGATGGGATCACGTTGACCAAGAGCTGGATGCTTCGTTGGTATATATTCCAGTGCAGATTGTGGATAGGAAGGATAAAGTATTGAATGGAAAAAGCATCGGTCTAGTGCGGGTTTTGTGGCAACATGGTCAGATTCAGGAAGAGACTTGGGAATGTGAGAAAAAAATGAAAGAGTAGTGGCCAGAACTCTTTCAGCAAAGCGATGGTTTTCTACTTTCTGGGGATGGAAAGGCCAATGGTGGGGAGAATGTAGTACCCCCGGTTTCTGGTAAGTAACCCTTGTTTTATGCTTTTTAAGTACATGAAGCATAGGATAAATGGTTGGGGAAAGTGTGGAGACTTTTAAAGTGTCAAAGGGAAAAAGGTGGTGACGCACGGGCTTCGCACGGTTTTCCCAAACCATGCGGAAACTGTGCAGGTGGTGTCACCTTGGACAGAGGAGACCACATGGTGTGCGCACGGTTTAGGAAAACCGTTTGAGGAGGCCATGCGGAGCACCCCTTCCAAGAAGTGACTACCGCACGTTTAGCGCACGGTTTGACTAACCATGCGGACTACCCATGTGCGAGGTCAACTTAGATCCTATTTTTAAGGATCTAATCTGTTTTATAATTTAACCCACTCGTTTTTGCTCCTAGACGGCCCTAACTCGGGATTTCTCTCTGGTGAAGGTGGGAGAACACTTAACATGCGTTTTGGAAGCGATTTGGAGGGTTGCCTTGGCGTTACAGGTCGGTTGATCAAGGTAAGTCTTATTTCCTTGAGTTTTCTTAGATCTCCATCTTCCCTCTTGATGGGTCCTTAGATCTACGCCCAAGGTGAGTACATCTAAGGTAGTGGATGACTTTTAAGTCGGGTTTTTGTCTTATTGGTGATAGGGGAAGGAATCTAAGGATTTTTCATGGTGTTTTGACCTGGTTATTGGTTGGTTTTGCCTATTTTGTTGATGTAGGTGGCTTCACTCTCGATCCCTCTTTCTTAGAACTTGAAGTCTTAGTTTCAAATTGTTTTCCTTGATTGAAATGGTTTGTTTATCTACTCTGAAAGAATGGTTGAAACCCTTTTTATTAATGAGTGATGGAAATTTTGTGTTTTTGGAAAGTGTTTGTTGAAGTGAATTTAAAATGGTGATTTTAAACTGGTTGTGGTTTTTCTGCTTGAAAGAAATGGTTTTCAATAAAAGGTTTGATGCTTTATTGAAAGGTTTTGAACACACTTGGTTTTGGCAAGGATTTGCATGGGTTGTGGTGTGTGTTCATATGCATTGGGATGGATAAGGGTGATAAGTACCCCCATCAAAAGGTTGGATGGATAAGGGTGAGAAGTACCCCCATCAAAAGGTATGGATAAGGGCGTGAAGTCCCCCCGTTAAAGTAGTCCACTAAGTGATGGCTTAGTGGAAGGATAAATCACCACTCGCGAGTATAGGGAGGTCCTGGTTTCATGCATGGTTGGTTGTGTGGATTTGTGAAATGGAATTAATGTGCCAAAATGGAAATGGGAATTTGATTGGAAACTTTGCTTGGGTTTTACATGGAACTTTCTATATAGTGAACTGTTTTGGAATTGTTTTATATAAATTGTTTTATATAAATGTGCTAACATGTTTTATCCTAGAGGCATGGGTTGGGAAGTCATCGGGGAAAACCTACTGAGTTTCATTACTCACCCCCTTCTTTGGCACGTTGGTGCTTTTGCAGATGTCATATACCGGGATGTTGGAAAAGTTAAGGTGTCACACGTTTATAGCACTACTCCATGATGCTTGGGATGGTTCGTGATGTTGGAGCTTGGAGCTTGTAGAGCATGGATTTGGGTTGTCATCTTGTGGTCTTTTAGTTTGTCTTTTCGTTGTTGACTCTGATTGAGTGTTGTTTTCCACTCTGGTACTTTTGGTTGGGTTATGATAAAACAAATGGTTGAGTTTTCTTAGATTTTATCATGAATCATTTAGTTGATTTGTTTGGTTATGGTTGTTGGCTCTGTGGTATGTTCAAAAAGGGTAAATCATCCCCCACTGGTTTTGAAACCCTTCAGCATTTATTTCCAGCATTTGGCACCTTGGGGATGTCTCTTAAGTCCTATTAATGACTCATTGTACTCTCAATCCAATGAGAATTGGTGGGTCATTACAGTCTGGTCTTACAAAGACACATGCCACTTGTGGAGGAGCCGAGCCCAGCCTGAATATATTGTTATCAACCTGGTCTTGAAGCCAGTATTTGAACACATAGCACTGCTTGAGGGTGTTCCCCAGAATCTGATGATAGGGGCAGTAGTTGGGGAGATCAGTGAGATTTGCCTCTTCTGACCTTCTGCACTCAGGAAAGCATACAATCCCATGCTCTACAGCACTTCTGAAATAGCTGGGAACCTAATTCTCGCTGAACGAGTAGGTCCGGTTTCTTCTGCCCGGAAAGGGGGCCCTTGGGGCCTAACCCTAACAAGGAGTTGGAGGCGCCTGTCGAGGAGGTGGAGCCTGGTTGTCCTGCCTGGGCAGTGGAAGCACATTTTGTGGAGGCACTTGCCGATTCTGAGGCAGACACTGCTGAGCCAAAGGTTGCACCTAAGGAGGAGGGCCTCTGTGAGGTTGTGGGGATGGTGCCATTGGTAGTAACTCCAGCTATCTAGGGGCTTCTATTTGGGCCACCGCAGCAGGCTCAGCTCTAGAAGTCCTCCTTGCTGGAATTATAGGGGGAAACAGACATGCCTAGATGACCTGTTGCAGGGCTTCCTCTAGGCGTTGGGCCTTATCGGAGAAGTCTCAGAACCCTCCAGGGTAGTTTTGGGTGATTAGAGAAGGAACCAGTTCTATCTTGACGTTTCCTACGCACATCGTCAGAAATTTCTCCTGAGTCAATGGCATGTCAAGGGAGTGTGTAAGCCCCTTCCACCAGGTGATAAAGTCTGTGACTCGCTCATTAGGCCTTTTCTTGCACTTGAAGAGGTCTGTGATGCTGGTTTTTCAGGTGGTATAGCTGAACTGGTAGATGAATTGCCTACGAAGGTCCTCCCAGCTGGTTACGGATCCTACAGGGAGCTGGTTGTACCAGACAAACGTCGGCCCCTCCAGTGTCTGAACAAAACAGCGGAGCTTGGCAGCCTCCTGCTACACTGGAGTCCCTAACATGGGCCCACACCTTGAGTTAAAGTGGGCCAAGTGCTACGGCGGGTCCCCCGTCCCGTTAAAGGAGGAGAAGGTGGGATTCATGAAACTCAGAGGTGTCAGCATATCATCCACCCACACCGGATATGGCTTACCATCAGGTGGGATTTTCACCTATCGTGTTTCCAATGCCTCAAGGCAGGCTATGAGCACCGCCATAGGATCATCTGGGTGGGGTTCCCTGTCTTGATGGGTATCCCTAACTACGAGCGCGTTGGCGGGTTCTTCAACATGGTAAACAAGCTCAGCAGCTCGTGGAGTGGTTGGTGGAGTGGCCTACGGGGCAGCTGGGGGAACCCAGGCCAGATTTCTTGGATTGTTGCGCCATTCAGGAGGGTTTGGCAAGACATACCACGCCCTCTTGTCATGAGATCTATCCTCATCCCTTTCCGCAAGAGCAGCATGATCAGGGTTTCCTGGAGGCAGCTCACTGAGGGGTAGTTGTTCCTACCCCTACTGTACTGGCCTATGATTTTCGTAGTCAGGTCTTTGCTCTACAGCACATTCAGCCAGAAGTTTTTCAACAAACTTCTTATGCTCAGAAATTTTTTGGCACAATGTGGCCTTCTCAGGATCCTCCTCCATCTTCTGCAATGAGGCGGATGGGTCAGAGTGCTTGACAGCTCCGACATGATCTTTTCCCTTACCAGAATTCCTGCTGAGTACCAATGCCTCGGTGGGCGCAGGGAGACCTAGTAAGTTCCTCTGCTGGCACGTAACCCTTCCTGATGGGTCCAATAGTGGTGGCACTCCCTCGGGAGGTAATTCTTCATAGATAAGCTCCAACTCGTCCTCCTCGTCTACTTGGTCAGCCATATTGACCGTGACCATTCCTGGGGAATATCCTTGATATCACCTAGCAGGTCGGGCTACCATCTGATAGAACTGAAGAGGAGGGAAGTATACTTACCCCAGCCACATATTTGCACGTGGGGGGTAGCCCCCTTGATAATTTTTTAGAGTATCTTGATACTCTGAATGCATTATTGTTGGAGGTTCTCACGGAGACCGGGTGACTCGGGGCGTTGGGCCATAGGGAGTGCGTCCAGATCGACCAGACAGCATTGCTCACTGATGTAAAATGATTTTGGCTCCTTGGATAAACCACATACTGATGAAGAATACTTAAATGTGTCACCCATAGGGTGTAGCGGAAACACTAAACTTCCTCTGGGGTGAGGGATTTTGGTAAGCAGAAATTCTACGTTGCCACGGGCCAGAACTTCTCGAGGAAGTGGTCTACTGCGAGGATGTTCCAGAAGCTCCTCGTCTTAGATTCAGGTTCTAGCTGTAGCGACCCCCAAACCCAGGGTGCTTAATGAGACATGATATACTTAACATTTCATTACATCATTACAAATTACATATCATGTCCCATTACTACAGAAGATCGCGAGGCTCAGGATTCTGGGAAACCAGCTGCTTCTGATTAACTTCATTAGTACCAACCACGCCTGAAAAATTTTAAACAAAAACGTAGGGTGAGCAAATATGCCCAGTAAGGGGTTTTAGAAAAAAAACATTTTAAGAAAATCCTTTCTCAAAGAAGCCCTTTTGAAGATAATAAAACACTTTGCTAAAACAAAACATTATCTTTTCTTAAAACATGAAATCCATCATTCTTTGAAAACCACTTGCACAAAGAAGCACGTACTTGAAATAAGCTTTAAAGTAAACATGATCAGAGAGCGCAACATAAGAAAAATAAACAATGCATAATATTCAAACAAGGTTACTTAAATTCTAAAAAGAATTCTGTAACTAAGCAGGGAAAACATGTATAACATGGTTCATGAGAATATACAGCTCTTCTAATAGTTTACCACATGAAAAACAGTTCTTGTCACATAACTTACATTTTCATAGTCATGAGAGCTTTAAACTAGGGGTTGTCCTGTTAGTTGAACTAACCCCTGGTTAACCTTTATCATTACATGCAGAGGGATTGTATAATACTGGACTTTTTCAAGACCTTTCATCAAGACCATATAACATACTTAACAGGTCAAGGCTCACTGCCCACCCCATTTCCTTGATAGCTCGAGCCATGGCTAACTGCCAAGGCCGTCGCACATAATCGTCTCATGAGACTCCTGCTTTACCAAATGCATTGGAGTGCTGTATAATTCCAGGTGCACCTGTCACATCATTCTTGTTGCGCTATATAATTTCGGGCGTACCCGTCACATGTAAGTCCTATACATCCCTCACATATCTTGACATGGTCATTCGTTCATAGGGTTTCATGCATTCTTAATTAAACCCCATTTTCACATACTTATTCATAACATGAAGACAGTTTAATCATTAAAAACATTATGACATGCATGCTAAAGCTCCGTGCACATAACGAGTTATCTTAACATTTGAAAACATGGGTTTTAAGAAAATGAACACAACACTTAACATTCCATAACATCATAATACCAAATTAAAGCATGGTCATTCATAACTTACACATATGATAATAAATGGATATCATGGGTGTTTAATACAGGCATTTGGGGTTACAATGTGCATAATCAAGTCCATCTTGGGGAGATCATATATATAATTGTGTAAACTCTTTTGATAAACTTCATCATGCTATATTGTAATAAATTACAAAACATGGGAACCAAGTTCATATTAATGTATATACACATTGATATAACCACATGTATATATATATACAACAATATACTTCATTCACTTGCATAATTTTATCCATCCATTCAATTACTCAAAATCTCTATTTTTTTTAGACGAAAGGAAAAAAAATCAGGGTTATAAACATTGAGGAAAGGTTGTATACTTGCGTTTATCATCTTATACATATGTGTATATAAATGTATATATATACATACATATATAAACACAAGGTGTGAAAGGTAAGAACCCGCACCCAAATAAGAACAGATCCTTCGAACCCTTACCCCCAATTTTAGGTTTTCACAAAGGGGCTGATAAGATCGGTTCTAGGAATAGTTAAAACAGGTTTATATGGTCCTGTATATTTTTATACACAATTACACATCAAATGTTTAACTATATAAAACTTACATAAATGGTAGGAAACAAGAAGAGGATTTTCCACCTTACTCCTAATTGGTTCTTTAAGCCGATAGGGATCCCATGGTCTAGGTTTGAACCGGTTTCACACACACCATAAGTATATATATAACATGTATATATATTTACACATTTATATAAATCGAAACTTGACCAAACCGTACCAAATTAAAAACCTGCTTCCTACCTTGCTCAGAGAGGAGATGTAGCTGAGGCAAGAGGAACCGAAAGAGCAAATGCAGAAGATATACATATACATATAACATGTATATACATATATATATCTATATATAACCTGAAACTTAAGTAAACTTAAGAGAAACAGAGCACGACTCTTACCTTGCTTGGAGAGAAGATGTAGTCGAGGCAAGAGAAACCGAAGGCATAAAATACAGAAGGTATACACATATATATATAAAATGTATATATTTATATAAATGAAAACTGAAGCTTAAACAAACATTAAAAAAAAGAGTCTGACCCTTACCTTGCTCGGAGAGGAGAGGGAGAAACGAAGCAGCAACGACGTCTAGTGGTTGGAGAGATCAAGAAGCTTGGTGAAAAACACCCTGCTTCGGTGCAACTTGGGGTTTAAAAAAAAGAAAAAGAAGAAGAAGACTCTGGATTCGTCGGTCCGAGGCATCCGAGGGAGGAGGTTCGGTGTCGACATGAAGAAATCAAGAGACAGACGGGCTACACACCGGCCTAGAAGAGAAAAACGAGACCTAACCCTACAGGTTTTGACGACGCGAGGTAGGAGAAAAGAGGCGCCAGTGGAAGAAGATGCCGCAGGAGAGAGGGACGTGAAAAATCAGTGGACGGTTAAGATTAAAAGGAGATAGATCGAGCGGCCTGGGTTCGCCGCGGCGTTTAAAAACGCATTTCATCCGGTTCTTTCTTTTTTTTTAAGCTATTTTATTAATATTTTCATTATCTTATTAGATCATTGTTTTTATAAAAAAAATTCAATTATTAAACTAACTTTTATTATTTTAATAAAAATCATTGATCAATGAAAATTATATGTTGATTTAATCAAAACATGTTATTATATAAACATATGTATATATATATATTCTATTTTTAAAATACCAATAATTTTTATTGACCTTATTATATTAAGTATATTATTTTTAAACCATAATTATTGATCTTTTATTATTATATTTGGAAAAACCAGAGGTTCATTTAATCGATCAAAGAAAACATTGGTTTATTCAACATAATATTTATTTATTTGTTTATTTATTTATTTATTTTTCCTTTGCTGAATTACATAATAATTACCTTAATTTGTAATTCCATGAAAACATTTGGATACACTCCTTTAAGAAAAGAAAAACAAATAGGTTGCTTAAAAGTATTTGTGTAAGCTTAAAGATGAAAAATTTGTAAATAAAACCATAATTTGACAAAGTTTCCAAAATAGTTAATAAAGGTCGAATTATAAGAGAAATAATATATCTAATTTGATGAAATATATATATAACTCATAAAAATCCATCAGGTTTGATATAATTAGAAAAATAAAAGTTCAATTGTTCAAATTAATATGTATAATGGAAGAAAAACAATAATATTAATTTTCGCCATTTTGAAACATAAAATAAAATTCTCATTCTGGGAGAACAAGAGATAAATTAACTAAATTAACATTGATGTCATTTTGAAGCAAATTACATAATTAATTTTCCGAACCTTCCAGGGGTAAGACATCCTATTTCCAACGGTCAAAAACAAAACTTAGAGGATAGGAGGAACCAACGGTCAAAATAAAACATAAGATTCTTTGGGGAAACCAACGGTCGAATTTATAGCCGTTTGGGGTTCAACGGTCAGATTAGAGTACTTATAAAAGGGTCTGGTCTCGGGGTGTCCCTTACTCCAGGTGACTGAAGGAGAAACAAAGATGGTTCGTGTGATCCCCTTAGTGATGAGCACGGTTGCAGTGGCTTTGGCCATCCTCATGTTTATTATGATGGACGCCCAAAACCCCTACCACATTCTTGGGCTCTTAGTGGTTTTAAGCGGTCTCCCCATTATTGTAATCGGGTTCTTAGTTGGGATTTTGGGTTAATTTATCTTCTTGTTCGGTCAGTGGAAGTTGTAGCCGTGATGTTGCTTATTTGAATAAAAGGAGTTTTCATCCATTTGATGCATTTTATTATTGTTACCTTATTAGTTATTTGTTGGTTCACTCAGCTGGTGACAATGAAAAGCAAACTTGTCAAAAATCAAAACATGGTTTTCTCAGGTCATTACATTACTTCCCCCTTCGAAGAATTGATCCCTCGCAATTCTATCATAAAAAATAAGAAAAACTGAAACCCCAAACATAGAACACTACCGAAACAGTGGATCTGGCTCGGTTAACGGGATACCGAAGTTGGCACACAACTATTCTGTTTCCCTAGCTCAGATGCACCTCGAACAGTACTCCTTGAATTCCTGTTCGTGCGTACTGCACATGGGATTCCAAAGGGAGGCATGTGCGATGCAAAACTCAGAAATGTCCGAGTAGATAAACTCCTTGATAACTCTTCTGGAAACATCACGCTCGAGGTAGTCGAGAGGGATGAAGAGGTTGAGGAGACTGAGATTTAGGACTTGGAACATGAAGGCTGCACTAAGCTGGCCATCCTGGGCGGCCACAAGGAAGCACGCTCTGGCAGAAAAGTTCTGCGCCAGAGTGAAACACTGGAACAGGCCCTCAAAGTATCTTCCCCTTCGCCTGTAGCAGGGGAGTTGAGTCGTGGCAACGAGGTGAAAGACACGATCATTCTCTTGAAATAAACGGAGGATCTCTGGACCGTTTTCTAGATCGATAAAACACTGGAAGGACCCTCACAGGTGGAGAAAGGATGGATAATCCACCATGCATACCTTGATCAAGATGACTTCTACTAACTCATCGGGTAGGGATGAGAAGTTCGTTTGACCAGCCATCTGAAATCAAACATCGAAGGGAAACTCTTAACAACATTGATAAGGTGGAGACATGAAAGGAAACAAGAAACTTCTATTTATGAAAAAGTTTACACAGCAAAGTCTGATTTTACAAGACGTACACCACAAAGAGTGGAAAAACTTCCTAACTCTTCAAACCACACACAGGATGAACAGATAGGACTAAACTCATGGGAACATTTATAACGCCTCCTGAGTTTAGCGTGAGGGGTATAGAGTTGGGAAACATCGGTGTAAACTTCTTTCCTAAGAGACACACGAGTGGACTCATTTTCCAATGCTCCAAAGTCCATTAACTGGCCCCAGAAGCCGTAGTGCAAGATCTGGCACAGGTAAGCCGCTTGGAGGTCTCTGGTAGCAGTAGCTTCTTGAAAAGGGTTATCAAGCATTGTGCCAAATTCCTCGCCAGTTGTGAACACTCGGAAGAGTCCTTCGTGATACCTTCCCCGACGTGCATAAGAGGTAAAATTGGGTCATCATCATTAAGAGATAATCCATCCCCAATCCCCGGTGAAGACTAAGCACCCTAGGTAAGTTTGACACGTCGTACAGGTGCTTACACGTCATGCGAATTTGGGTATAATTCAGAAAGTTCTCATGGCTAGCTAGAGATAAAATGTTCTCTAGAGCCTTAGTGGGAAGTGACAAAAGGTCGGTAGGTACATCAGTCATCTGAAAGTTGTAACATTTTTACTTAGTTAGTCATAGCAATACATTTATATCACCTGGTTTTCTAGAGTTGCCTGAACCCATCCTCTGATACCAACTGTAGAGACCCCCAAACCCAGGGTGCTTAATGAGACATGATATACTTAACATTTCATTACATCATTAAAAATTACATATCATGTCTCATTACTATAGAAGATTGTGAGGCTCAGGATTCTGGAAAACCAACTACTTCTGATTAACTTCATTAGTACCAACCACGCCTGAAAAATTTTAAACAAAAATGTAGGGCGATCAAATATGCCCAGTAAGGGGTTTTAGAAAAAAAAACATTTTAAGAAAATTCTTTCTCAAAGAATCCCTTTTGAAGAGAATAAACCACTTTGCTAAAACAAAACATTATCTTTTCTTAAAACATGAAATCCATCATTCTTTGAAAACCACTTGCACAAAGAAGCATGTACTTGAAATAAGATTTAAAGTAAACATGATCAGAGAGCGCAACATAAGAAAAATAAACAATGCATAATATTCAAACAAGGTTACTTAAATTCTAACAATAATTCTGTAACTAAGCAGGGAAAACATGCATAACATGGTTCATGAGAATATACAGTTCTTCTAACAGTTTACCACATGAAAAACAGTTCTTGTCACATAACTTACATTTTCATAGTCATGAGAGATTTCAACTAGGGGTTGTCCTGATAGTTGAACTAACCTCTGGTTAACCTTTATCATTACATGCAGAGGGATTGTATAATACTGGACTTTGTCAAGACCTTTCATCAAGACCGTATAACATACTTAACGGGTCAAGGCTCACTGCCCACCCTGTTTCCTTGATAGCTCGAGCCATGGCTAACTGCCAAGGCCGTCGCACATAATCATCTCATGAGACTCCTGCTTTACCCAATGCATTGGAGCGCTGTATAATTCCGGGCGCACCCGTCACATCATTCTTGTTGCGCTATATAATTCCAGGCGCACCCGTCACATGTAAGTCCTTTACATCCCTCACATATCTTGACATGGTCATTCATTCATAGGGTTTTATGCATTCTTAATTAAACCCCATTTTCACATACTTATTCATAACATGAAGACAGTTTAATCATTAAAAACATTATGACATGCATGCTAAAGCTCCGTGCACATAACGAGTTATCTTAACATTTGAAAACATGGGTTTTAAGAAAATGAACATAACACTTAACATTCCATAACATCATAATACCCAATTAAAGCATGGTGATTCATAACTTACACATATGATAATAAATGGATATCATGGGTGTTTAATACAGGCAGTTGGGGTTACAATGTGCATAATCAAGTCCATCTTGGGGAAATCATATATATAATTGTGTAAACTCTTTTGATAAACTTCATCATTCTATATTGTAATAAATTGAAAAACATGGGAACCAAGTTCATATTAATGTATATACACATTGATATAACCACATGTATATATATATACAACAATATATTTCATTCACTTTCATAATTTTATCCATTCATTCAATTACTCAAAATCTCCATTTTTTTAGATGAAAGGAAAAAAATCAGGGTTATAAACATTGAGGAAAGGTTGTATACTTACGTTTATCATCTTATACATATGTGTATATAAATGTATATATATACATACATATATAAACACAAGGTGTGAAAGGTAAGAACCCGCACCCAAATAAGAACAGATCCTTCGAACCCTTACCCCCAATTTTAGGTTTTCACAAAGGGGCTGAAAAGATCGGTTCTAGGAATAGTTAAAACAGGTTTATATGGTCCTGTATATTTTTATACACAATTACACATCAAATGTTTAACTATATAAAACTTACATAAATGGTAGGAAACAAGAAGAGGATTTTTCCCCCTTACTCCTAATTGGTTCTTTAAGCCGAGAGGGATCTCATGGTCTAGGTTTGCACTGGTTTCACACACACCATAAGTATATATATAACATGTATATATATTTACACATTTATATAAACTGAAACTTGACCAAACCGTACCAAATTAAAAACCTGCTTCCTACCTTGCTCGGAGAGGAGATGTAGCCGAGGCAAGAGGAACCGAAAGAGCAAACGCAGAAGATATACATATACATATAACATGTATATACATATATATATATATAACCTGAAACTTAAGTAAACTTAAGAGAAATAGAGCACGACTCTTACCTTGCTTGGAGAGAAGATGTAGTCGAGGCAAGAGAAACCAAAGGCATAAAATACAGAAGGTATACACATATATATATATAACATATATATTTATATAAATAAAAACCGAAGCTTAAATAAACTTTAAAAAAAAGAGTATGACCCTTACCTTACTCGGAGAGGAGAGGGAGAAATGAAGCAGCAATGACGTATGGTGGTCGGAGAGATCAAGAAGCTTGGTGCAAAACACCCTTCTTCGGTGCAACTTGGGGTTTAAAAAAAAGAAAAATAAGAAGAAGACTTTGGAGTCGTCGGTTCGAGGCATCCGAAGGAGGAGGGTCGGTGTCGACTTGAAGAAAGCAAGAGACAGTTGGGCTACACATCGGCCTAGAAGAGAAAAACGGGACCTAACCCTACTGGTTTTGACGACGCGAGGTAGGAGAAAAGAGGTTTCGTTGGAAGAAGATGCCACGGGAGAGAGGGATGTGAAAAATCAGTGGACGGTTAAGATTAAAAGGAGATAGATCGGGCGGCCTAGGTTCTCCGCGGCGTTTAAAAACACGGTTCAGCCGGTTCTTTCTTTTTTTTCTTTTTTTTTAAAGCTATTTTATTAATATTTTCATTAGCTTATTAGATCATTGTTTTTATAAAAAAAATCAATTATTAAACTGACTTTTATTATTTTAATAAAAATCATTGATCAATGAAAATTATATGTTGATTTAATCAAAACATGTTATTATATAAACATATGTGTATATATATATATATTCTATTTTTAAAATACCAATAATTTTTATTGACCTTATTATATTAAGTATATTATTTTTAAACCATAATTATTGATCTTTTATTATTATATTTGGAAAAACCAGAGGTTCATTTAATCGATCAAAGAAAACATTGGTTTATTCAACATAATATTTATTTATTTGTTTATTTATTTAATTATTTTTCCTTTGCTGAATTACATAATAATTACCTTAATTTGTAATTCCATGCAAACATTTGGATATACTCCTTTAAGAAAAGAAAAATAAATAGGTTGCTTAAAAGTATTTTTGTAAGCTTAAAGATGAAAAATTTGTAAATAAAACCATAATTTGACAAAGTTTCCAAAATAGTTAATAAAGGTCGAATTATAAGAGAAATAATATATCTAATTTGATGAAATATATGTATAACTCATAAAAATCCATCAGGTTTGATATAATTAGAAAAATAAAAGTTCAATTGTTCAAATTAATATGTATAATGGAAGAAAAACAATAATATTAATTTTCTCCGTTTTGAAACATAAAATAAAATTCTCATTCTGGGAGAACAAGAGATAAATTAACTAAATTAACATTGATGTCATTTTGAAGCAAATTACATAATTAATTTTCCGAACCTTCCAGGGGTAAGCCATCCTATTTCCAACGGTCAAAAACAAAACTTAGAGGATAGGAGGAACCAATGGTCAAAATAAAACATAAGATTCTTTGGGGAAACCAACGGTCGAATTTATAGCTGTTTGGGGTTCAACGGTCAGATTAGGGTACTTATAAAAGGGTCTGGTCTCGGGGTGTCCCTTACTCCAGGTGACTGAAGGAGAAACAAAGATGGTTCGTGTGATCCCCTTGGTGCTGAGCACGGTTGTAGTGGCTTCGACCATCCTCATGTTTATTATGATGGACGCCCGAAACCCCTACCGCATTCTTGGGCTCTTAGTGGTTTTAAGCGGTCTCCCCATTATTGTAATCGGGTTCTTAGTTGGGATTTTGGGTTAATTTATCTTCTTGTTCGGTCAGTGGAAGTTGTAGCCGTGATGTTTCTTATTTGAATAAAAGGATTTTTCATCCATTTGATGCATTTTATTATTGTTACCTTATTAGTTGTTTGTTGGTTCACTCAACGGGTGACATTGAAAAGCAAACTTGTCAAAAATCAAAACATGGTTTTCTTGGGTCGTTACACTAGCCCTTGATTTCTCCACTCATCCACTGGAGGTGGTTGAGGAACTGGCAGCGGTACTGAGGCAGACCCCTGGGACGGCAAGTCTGGCCGGTGGAGAGTATGGTGAATGGGTTGACTGGCCGCCATATCTCGGGCCTTCTTCCAAAGAGTGTAGCGACCTGGCCGCTACGTCATGATAGGATGGGCTGACGGCCTCAGTTCCTGGCTCAGGGGCTAGGGCTACTGGTGATAGGTCTTGATGTTGCTCGCCTGCCATTGGTCCCCAGAATAGCTCTCTGTGATCTCTCGTGGAGGTAGAGAGCGCTTCCGATGACGATGGTGGTGATTGCATGGCCGTAACCTGCGGGGTCGCCAGATTTTCATCCTCCTAGATAAACCTATGTAGGGAGGCAGGAATCATGTGGACCTTGCATTCTGGGAGTACTAGGATGATGCGCCTTGTTTCTTCCTCATCCCTTAACTCAGACGATCGAGGGGAGGGTTCCCCAGCTGAGTCGTAATCTGCTTCAGAGTCTAAGAAGCGAACCGGTCTGACCTCCATCCAGACCTTATCAGAATTTTTCTTATGGCGGCAACGGCCCAACTTCTTTCCCCTAGGTGGCTCCTCAGGACAGGGCTGATTTCTGACATGGGGTCCTTCGGCCGCACTGGTGCTAGGGCAGAGAGGGTTTCCGCCTGAGAAAGCTGGGGTGCGAGGAGCACCGGGACAAATGTAAAAGGGGACATGGGGAGGACCTCCATGGATAGCATTGGAGATATCAAAACCTACGCTGGAACTAGAAGAAGCATGGGGAGGACCTCCATGCTTATTTTCCCTAGAGACTTCAGTATGAGGAGGGTCCTTGTACCAATCT
This sequence comes from Viscum album, assembly GCA_963277665.1. NCBI lineage: Eukaryota > Viridiplantae > Streptophyta > Magnoliopsida > Santalales > Viscaceae > Viscum > Viscum album. The sequence continues at coordinate 1,487,643,341 of OY728157.1, forward strand.
AGCTGAACATGGGTTGGACCTCCGTGCTGGGTGCGGGTGGAGTGAGACTGACCTACACCCCTCTAGTTTTTGAGGCTAGGAGGACCTTCCCTGGCTGTTGAAAGAATATGGGTAGGGTCTCCATATGTAAGAGAGACCGAATGTGCAATGTCCATGCACCGGTGGTCGGGGGTAGGAGGAATGACTCCATACCCAGTGTAATGGGCACGGGAGATGCTTCCGTACCAAGTATCACTACCGCGGGGCAAACTTTCATTCGGATTGGGGGTGGTACAGGGTGGACCTCCATGTCGAGCCTTGAAGCGGGAAGGTCCATGCTCTCTATGGTAGTGTTACGAGGAGGACCTCCATATGGGGTGGCATCGCTGCAGGTTGGTTCGCGATGACTACTGCTCGTGCCTGGGACCATGAGAGTTGACCCAGCCTACCTGTGGGGTGGTTGGGGCCTCAATCCCGGTCGAGTATATAAGTGCCCCTGCTCAATGTGTGCAAGGACCTGATGATGTGCATCAGCGGTGGCTCAGTCCACAGTAGCTGTCGACGTTGATGCCCCTTGGCGGGCTTCCTTCTCAACTTGCGCCCGACGCTGGCGTCGGGTTAGACGAACCGGGGCCGGTGGTGCAGGCATGTGGCTTACCTGCTCCTCCAACAAGACTAGGAAGCGGTGCTGACATGGCTAGGTGGGAGCCCCTAGAACGGGACTCTGACCGGGATGGGTCGGACGTCACCTACTTCATCAGTGTAAGGCAGGGAGTCATCAAGACGCTCCGAGGACAGGCTCCCGAAGCGGTTTTATGTTGGGGTGGGGAGCAATGGCTCCCTGCGCAGCCCTTTGGGGCAGTGTTGGTGATGAGGGACAGATGCCTCCAGGTCTAGGTGGTCCATATCCCAGGTTGGGATTATTCCCTCCTCCTCGTAAGGACGCACGAGGTCATTAATTACCCTTCGTTGGATAACTTATGATGGGGAGAGGGGGCGTGGGCACCCTATGGTCGCAGATGTAGAGGTCATCGTGGAAGATGTGGAACCACATGGGATGACTGTGTTGGCGTTGCCCCTACCCCTGCGTAGATGGGAAGGCAGTGATTGTGCCCCTGATTCAGCAACCTGATTCCTGAGAAGCAGGGAGATGAACTCGTCAGTGCTGAAAGAAAAAGGAATCGATGACCAATGCCCCAGTGCCATACCATCTCCCAGGATTGATAAGAGGGATCCATGCTGACAACGTCGTAGAATGGGATGTCCAATGTTCTACACCCCAACTTCTGGTGAGTTTCACGCTAGGCCCACTATTTTCTTAGAGGGACCCGGCACCAGATAACTAGATCCGGTGACACGTCATTCCATTGATGCCTCGAGCGCTACTAATCTCTATATTTAGGAGAAGAACTTCACATTGGGTTAACCATTTCTATTTCCAATGCTTTTTTCAGTGTGTACGCGTCTGTCTCATTCGGGGATGAGAGGCACAGTTTTTGTTGCCCCGCATTCCTACTTTCCAAAGGCGGGTGGCATCCGCTCCTCATTCAGGGACGTCTACTCCTTGATCGAAACAGGATAATGGGATGTTGGTTCTTACTTTTTTGGATTCCTCCTCGGAACTCTTCACCTAGTCTGGGTCTCCCTCATAGACTTAAAACATTATTCGTTAAACTCTTCCTAGCTCCATATCTTCATGGACACCAGTTAATTACACTCTTCCTGTTAGGATATTCCAAGGTGTCCGGTCAGGGCAACAACCTTCGGTTAGGGGAGTAGTCACATTGGGCATTACTGGCGTGTTTGGAAACTGGGGGATTGGCGTCTCTGTCTTCTATCCCTTATTATATGGATTCTTGGGGGCATGGAAGCATGAGGCATCCCACATCGAATGTGGTGAATTGTATTCCAGGGGCATGTATCTAAGGTTTTTCTCAGCTTCCCATGTTTAAAACAGGGTATGTCACAAGTTTAACGTCTAGTGAGGATGGATTGGGCTGATCGGAACACTGAATAGAGTGGATCAGATAGATGCAACCCCTATAGGGAACACTGATATTGGGGCCAACATGTGGTTGACTTCCCGGTTACTATTGAGCGGAATCGGGTATGAGGTGGAATGATCCCACCAGGATGTGGTGGCCTGTGTAATAATCAGGATGGATGATGGAGTGGTTGAATGAAGTGGATGGTGAATGGGATGGAACCACCATGGTTATGGCGATAGTTTTGAGCTTGAGCCTCGAAGAGGCTTCTTACATATCCTCGTGGTAGGGAATCAAAGTCCACGTAGTTCATCTAACGGTGACTTGCCATTGGATTGGATCACAATGGCTTACCGCTGGATGGGGTTGCAGTGGCTTACCACTAGATGGGGTCCACAGTTTAACATCATGCAGGATGGGGGAGGACCGACATGAAGGTGGTAGGAACTGTTGGGTGTTGTGCTTGAACCTCATGGAGGGTTCCTACGTACCCTTCCTTGGCAAGAATCAAAGACCAAGTAGTTTAGATGGTGACATTTGGGGTTTACGCTCTGAGGCGGCCAGGGGTGTCGATTAAACGATGTGGAGGAGGACCTGGGGTCTAATGGTTATTGGTCTTTAACCTTAGGGAGGCTTCCTACGTACCCTACCTTGGCAAGGATCAAAGTCCTCGTAGTTTGGATGGGGCATTTGGGGTTTACGCTCTAAGGTGGCCCTATGAGTTGGTGAACCAAAGTGAAGATGGTTGGAATGATCAGTGTTGGGCTTGAACCTCTTGGAGGCTTCCTACATACCCTGCCTTGGAAAGGATCAAAGACCACGTAGTTCAGGTGGGTGGGAAATGACGTGAAGGTGGACCTGGGGTCCGATGGGTGGTGGGCTTGAACCTCAGGGAGGCTTCCTACGTACCCTGCCTTGGCAAGGATCAAAGTCCTCGTAGTTTGGATATGGGTGTGGGGCTTAAACTCTAGGATGCCCAAGGTGTTGGTGAATTGACGTGAAGGGGGTCGGAGCGACCGGGTGTTGGTGGGCTTGAACCTCAGGAAGGATTCCTATATACCCTTCCTTGGCAAGGATCAAAGTCCTCGTAGTTTAGGTATGGGTGTGGGGATTACACTCTAGGATGCCCAAGGTATTGGTGAACTGATGTGAAGGGGGTTGGAGCGACCGGGTGTTAGTGGGATTAAACCTTAGGAAGGCTTCCTACGTACCCTACCTTGGCAAGGATCAAAGTCCTCGTAGTTCGGATATGGGTGTGGGGCTTACACTCTAGTCTGCCCAAGGTGTTGGTGAACTGACATGAAGGGGGTCGGAGCAACCGAGTGTTGGTGGGCTGGAACCTCAGGAAGGCTTCCTACGTACCCTGCCTTGGCAAGGATCAAAGTCCTCATAGTATGGATATGGGTGTGGGGCTTACACTCTAGGATGCCCAAGGTGTTGGTGAACCGACATGAAGGGGGTCGGAGCGACCGGGTGTTGGTGGGCTTGAACCTCAGGAAGGCTTCCTATGTACCCTTCCTTGGAAAGGATCAAAGTCCTCATAGTTTGGATATGGGTGTGAGGCTTACACTCTAGGCTGCCCAAGGTGTTGGTGAACCGATGTGAAGGGGTCGGAGTGACCGGGTGTTGGTGGGATTGAACCTCAGGAAGGCTTCCTACGTACCCTGCCTTGGTAAGGATCAAAGTCCTCATAGTTTAGGTGGTAGGTGTGGGGTTTACACTCTAGGCTTCCCAGGGTAGATGTCATGGTCAGTGATTACTCTAAGCCCACGTGATTCATGCTTAGTTTGAGAAACAAGAGATAGCAGAGACCTGATGATCACATCATAAAAGTTGCGTCCATGGGAAATGGAGTGGGGCTTACGCGTGATTAGCGGCCCAAAGAGGAAACAGGGGATTATGCGTGGTTAGCTTCCTGAAGAGGTTGGGACTTACTCTAGGATGGAGGCCCATGGGTGAAAAAGCACAATGGGAGAGGGATTTGGGACTGAAGAAATGAGAATCACCATTCCCCATCACGCCCTTTGCTAGCCCTAGGGACCGAAGAATAAAGGAGGAGTAGGGATGTTGCCTCTTACAAGAAAACTAGGGGCTTACACCAAGATGGTCTCCCTTTCCCTGCGGACAAATGCCACTCCCATAAGGAGGATATCATCCCCTGTGGAGACCAGTGGGCATGGAGAATGTCCAAGGTGGGGTTACCCCGCATGCAAGGCACGGGGCAAGGTCACAGTTTAACGTCATGTGTTGAGGATGAAGGTGCTTGGAATTTTAAAGTCCTGCAGCTCGGACAAGGTTAGTTTGCTCCGCACCCCTAGGACTTACATAACTGGTACCCTCTACTCCTTGGTGAAGAGAGGGGACAGGAAAAGCCGTGGCAAGGGGGTGTCATAGAGAGAACCCTAGGGGGGTCCATGTTAGCATGGCTATGCGAAGAAGCAATAGCCGTTAGTGTGCCTATGTGAATAAGCATGAGGCGAAGCAATGGGCGGTATCATCCAGGGGACTTTGAAGTTACTTCGTGCAAACCTAGGAGGTTTCACGGGAAATGAGTATATGGAGAAGGTGTCGTGGGTGCGGGAGGCACCCAAAAATGATGCCCGGAAGAGGGACATCACGGTCGCACAAGGCGGGAGGCTTGTGCGTAAAAGGGGCCTTTGCGATAAAAAGGTGTCGGTTCAGCACGCAAAAGGAATTGCGCACAAGAAAAATTTCAGGCCAGCGCGTAATTGAGCACTGGGCGCGAAAAAGAGCGGGTCGGCCCACAAAAGGAATTGCGTGCCGAAGACCTAATTGTTCACAATCAAAAGGAATTGTGCGTGAGGGGAAGGGGATCGAGGGGATTTGGACAAGGATCAATCCCGAGTAGTCGCGTGCAAAGGTGGACCCCCGGGTGACCTAGCGCGAAAAATTTAGTATCTGAGATCCATCTTATTGCGCACACATGAGAGGAATTTTTCGCAGGGGAGATGGTTCAGATTCTTCGGGCTAAAGTCGAAGGGGGTGGCCTTCTATTTATAGGCACTCAGGATTGCGGGTCCATGCGAAAAACACTTAGGCGTGAAATTTTTGCATGCCCTAATGTCGGCAGCGCGGAGATCAACCACGTAGAGCGGTGGCGTGAAATAGTTTTGTGCCCATGCGAAAAACTCTCGTGAATCCCGGAGTTTTCGCGTGGGACACATTTTTTTCTCACAACTCAATATTTTTTTCACGCCGCCCCTCCGGGACCCCCGGAATGGATCGCCGATTCCAAATATGGCTTCACTTTGTCACGTCCGAACCTTCCTCATCCCTGGAGTGCTTTTATGTTCGAACTTTCCTCATCCCTGGAGTGATTTTCGGCATCTACATGTACATTACATGAAAGATTGAATTTCCTCGATGGCTCGCATAACACGCAATGCCGAGTTTTCCTGAACAATAATATATTATTAAAATGTTATCATTTAATATAACAAGATATAACCTAGCCATTAAATTATAGATTATTAATGTTATTAACTAATTTATGAAAATATATGTTTTAAAAAAATATAATATGAATTCATAGTTTACCAATTAATTATAAATAAATATGAAACCCGATTGAATATAAAGGAAAATATTATTTTTTTTTATGGTCACAAAGAAGTTTAAACTAAATAAATTAAATTAATTTTAATTAGTGAGTGATATTAATGTAATATATATGTTATATATTCAATAAAATATTTTTTACATTCATACAAAAGATTTTATAGACATAAGATAAGAATTAAACCAATTTCATGCTTAAAAACCTATATTTTTATGAAGGCATTTTTACCGGCTTTTAATGGAGAACCCATATAAACCCAATTTTTTGAACTTTTATAGATTTAATGTGTCAAAATAAACTTTATATTTTAAATAGTAACATAATAATTAATTTACGGTAATTTTTTTTTATTTTTATGTGAAGTTTCATTTTTTTAATGAATAGTGAAGATACTGAATTTTAGTTCGAAAATGATTTTTTATCTAATTTATTTATAAGGTTAAATTAAATTTTAAATTAGTTTAAAAGTTTAAATACATAATATTTTTATCAATCAACCAAATTTGGGTCATTGGAATCAATTTCACTTTGAAATTGAATATAAAAACATAGAAAACTTTTAAACATTTTTATTTTAAAAACCCACATTGTCGACCCGACTGTGAGATTAAATTTAAATTAATTTCTAGAAATTATGTGATTTGAATTTAGAAAAATGGATTAAAAATTTTTAATCATCATAATTTATAATGTATAATAATTTCATAATATTTTTTGACCAAAAATATTAGTGAAAGTAATTAGAATTAATTACATCAATTAAGGTAAAATTAAGCTTAACTAAGAACTAAACCTTAAACTTAAGGGCCTAATTGTCCTATAAACTTGTAAAAAAATACATTTTATGGAAATATTTAAACTCTATAATCAATTTTATTCACTTTGAACCATTATTGGATCCACTTTCCATGGAAAAAACCTAGGTGGAATTCCCTTTCCCAAAATTTACAAGAGTGTCACTCCTCCACTATAAAAAGGCCCCTCTCCTCCCACTTCTTTACACCTCTCAAGACACTTTTTCTTGACCAAGATATCCCCAAATAGATCCTAAAAATATATTACCTCATTCTATAATCCTAACATTGTGCATAAATCAATACAATGATTCCCTTTGGTGCAAACCAAAAGGAGTTACCCAAATAAGAAGTAACATTCTTCCTCAAGTTCTTTTATTTTATTTCCATTATCCAACCCCTCAACTATTTTTATTACATGATTGTATAAAAAAACCAGTATCATAAATATTCTGGTATTTTTTATTCTAAGGGTTCTACCTACACTTATGCACACCTCCGTCTAATTGGTAATGAATATATTGTTTATGTGTACGGTGAACTACCACCTCACAAAATGGTGATTGTTTATTTTTCCTTTACCACCTATCATGGTGGTAATTATGATTAAAACTCTATTTATATATATTATATAGTATATTTATAATTTATTTAATCTTATTTAATTATTTTACAACACATATCTTTATACTTTTCATTTTTTGTTAATATAACGTTTGAGGAAGTGTGGACTACGGCCCCCTCAAAGCGATGTGATTCTTTCACACACTACATGGGATATATTAAGGATGAGTTTAGTGAAATTATATGATATATATAAAATTATAATGATACTTTAATAATATTATATACATATATATATATATATCATTTTATTTGTTTCTTTTAATACGAAAATAAAAACGGAAACAATGTTCATGCATATGTACAGCTTATTGTTTCCATGAATGGTGTATTCCATTTCATACTTATATATTCTATAGATTATTATAATACACATATACTGAATACACATGATATTTATATCATTTTTTACATATTTTAAATCATTATATAAGTATAAGGACCATAGATATAACAAATCAATACATATGTGAAGAATAAATAGAACATTACCCGAAGTGAAACCTTAACATAGGATTGTTTACAAGTAGTTAATATAAACTCATAATAAAACCATATATGGTATTATATATAATAATATAATACTTTAAAATATTTATAATAAACTTTCATTTATTATACAAGAATCTTGTACGAGTATAAAGTGAGTCATGACACAAGGTAAGGGAATTTAATCTCACTTTTTATTTCTGTAAGATACATACTTTATTCAGCACCCATTAATCTTGTGTGGTGTGTATACTAACCCTATATTTATTATATTATTATTATAATTAAATTTATGGGTATTTAAATATCCATTTTATGATATTTCTTTCATGGTTTTTATGTTTCAAAAGTTTCCAAATCGGTAAAGTAATTTTGTCTCAATTTTCCTTCTTTGAGACACATGTCAAGTTATGCACCTATATTTTTTCATGATATGTATAAACTAAATTTAACATGTTATATAATGAATATAATTATTTTCATAATATTTTAAGTTTCATTTAATTTCATTTTCTTACATGGGGGTATAGTTCAAAGTTACCAAGTAGTAAGAGTTTTTTAAAACAATCTCATCGCTTCTCAAGATTATTTATGATTATGATTTCTTTGATGAAATATTATGATCCATATATTAATAACTCTAATGAATTTTATTCTCATCTATTTATTCACTATATATTCATGTATTGGTGCCTTTTTCCCACTCTTTGGTACATAATATAGTTAATAAAGTGTTTTTAAAAAAGCCTGACTTTACCCTCTCTTTGTTCGGAAATCTGTGTTCCTTCAAAACCATATATTCTAAAAGGTTTCAAAAAATATTCTCTAATTATCCTGTGATATTTAAAATAAATTTTTACCCATGTTTTACCTTTTTAAACAAAAAGTATTTTTAATAAGGAATTTTCTTATCATTTTCTAGTTGAGGCACCTTTCTAAACTTTTTACAGTGAAAGAAAGAAATGTTTGGCGTGTTTGGATTTATCTTCTGTCATGACCGACATTCAATTGAAGCTTCATTTACAATATTAAAATGTTATTTTTTTAAAAAAATATTTTCCCTAATATTATGGAACTTTTTTGTTTCAAATCATTTTAAAATAAATGATTTTCAAAAAAAATCCAAGCTTTCTTTATAAGTTTTCAATGTATTTTCAAGGAAATGGTCTTCAAAATATTTTCAAGATTTATTTATAAGTTTTAAAATTATTTTCAAGTAAAATTTTTTTAAAAATGTTCTCAAGCTTTATTATAAGTTTTCAATTTTATTTTTAATAAAATGGTTTTCAAAAGGTTTTATGTTTTAAAAAATAATTTTTTAAAGAATAAAGGATATTTTCTTCAAGAAATGTTTTTAAAATATATTTCAAAAATTATTTTCCATATAAGATGATAAAAATTGATGATACTCATGATCTAAAGGTTCCATTAATATTATTTCTTTAATGGTTTATATTTTCAAGGAATGATTATTATGACACCCATTTCTCTTCCACGGGTTATATACTTTTGAATCCCGCTTCTTTTAACAGGTTATGCTTTAATGAAATGATTAGGAAACCTATATATTTTCCATAGGTTATGATTTGATTAAATTTTAATGGTAACCATTTCATTTAATTTCATGGGTTATTATTGTTGTTTATGAAACACATCACATTTTATGGGTCATGATATGGTGCAAGTTTTATTATCATGTGGAACATGTATGTATGATTTTGTTTGTGAAAGGTGGGACCTATATCTCATACAGTAGGTAATGATAAATGGTATATGAGATCAAATGGAACAAAGGTTGTAGACCAAGCCTAAAAACAAGAAGGTACATGGGTTGAAGCCCAAGCCTGAAAATAAGTAGGTGCAAAGGTTGTAGCTCAATCCTAAAAGTAATAGGGTGCACGGGTTATAGCCCCATCCTAAAAATAAGAGGGTACATAGGTTTTTATCCCAAAACTAAAGTAGGTACATGGTTGCATCCCAATCCTAACATGTTATTAAGGTCTTGTTAGGTATCCTTGACATAGGATTTTCTATGTTTATGTGTATTTCACAATTACATGTCTTACTCCTATGTTATGATTTCCTGGCCTATGCTCTTGATTACCTTATGATTCATGTCTTATGAATTTCTAATATTTATGACAAGATTTATGTTTATGATCTTTGATATGTATGTTATGATCTTATAATTTTATGATCATGTCCTTATACCCTTATTCTCATGTTTATGGTTACATATATCCCTTTTTTACCCTTACTGAGCAACAAATATCACCCCTTTTTATGTTTCCTTCCTTGGGTTATAAAGATATATTTTGTGTATGATATATATAAGAGGGATGAGAGTATTGGATAATACAGTGGGAGATAATGTATCTCACCCATGTACCAATGTTTATGTTTCCATGTTTCCAAAGGAAATAGACTAATACAGCCTTTGGGCATATGTTTCTACAATGTTTTAAGTATTACGCAAAAATTATGTAATGTTAATGTTTAAGAAGTGAGGGTCTATATAGTTGGTATCAGAGAAAAGGTTTAGTTAACCTTTAAAAATTAGGATAAGAAAAGATTAGTGATAACTCTAAGAACATGTATAAGGATAAGTCTAAGGATAAATAAAAGTATATGAATATGTCCTGGAATTTTGGTAAAGGTTAGAGTGAGTGGTTTCTAAGAAATACATCCCTTTTTGGATACTAAAAATGAATACGGATCTATAAAAGATGTATCTAGGGGTAACAACTCTGCCAAGATGTCATGGGACTGACTTCGGGTAATTTAGTACATGAAAATGGATCTTGTTTCACACCTGGTTTGACACTCCTGAGGGATATGCTTTGGGAATTCACAAAATCTTTGAAAATCATCATGAAAAAATTAAAAATATTTAGTATATGAATAACCTAGGGTAAACCTAGGGTGTCATAGATTAAGGAAGGTGTCATAATTTAGATATAATATGGTTGTTTTTTCAAGATTATGTGGTTCCTCACTATGAAAGATGTTTCTTACTCTATGTTTTTGGTTTTAGTCAATGGATAGAACCTGAAGGAACCATGTTAATGGTGACTACAACGGACAATGAAATGATTTTTCTCCTGATAATATGTATTCTATTATAGATTTAATGCAATATCTCATTTCTATGATCACATAGCTTTCTCAAGATATGAATCATACTAAGATTCCAAAAGATAAAATGAGGGAACAGTATCTTGTTGATTCCTTCATGAGGCAATGTCCACCTTCTTTCAGTGGGTCTTTTGATCCACTTTTTTTAACATTGGATCAGTACCACTAAAAAGATATTCTTCGTTATCCAATTTTGGGAACAAAAGAAAGTCATTCTAGTTGTATATCTGATGGAAGGTAAAGCAAACCAGTGTTGTACTCTAATCAAGTATACAACGAAGTAAGATGAAATTGAATCCATGGATTGGGAAGAGTTCAATAAGTTATTATTCAATAATTACTTTCCTTGTGTCCTTCGTACGAACATGAAAAAGGAGTTCCTTTACTTAAAGAAAAAGGATAAATAATTATTTAGTACCTATGAGGCTAATTTCACTAGACTTTAAAGGTACACTTCTAGAATTATCATCCAACCAAAAAGAAGGTTGATGGGTTCTTTAGTGGCTTAGATATAAGTCTCATAAGGGTGTTGGACATAAGATACTTTAGTAGATATGAAGATATTGTGCATTGTGAAATAAAAGTTGAAATGGGGTTTGTAGTTATGTATCAATCTCATGGTTTTTATAAGAATAGGATGATAGAGTTTTAAGACCTATCTAAAAAGCATGAAGATAAGAAGATGAGCCTTCCTTTATGCTCTAAGTGTGGAAATAACCATGGAGGGAATTATCTCAATGGGGTTAATAAATGTTTTAAGTGTGAAAAGGAAGGACATTGAGCGACTGAATACTAAAGTAATTGGAAAAATATATTTAATGATTAGAATAATGAGAAAACTCTACAGAATGAACCACCCATGATTCATTATTTCAATTGCAGGGAGTTTGGGAATTTCCCCAAAAAGTGACCAAATTCAAGGGTTAATAATGATTATCAGTGCCAAAAACATCTAAAGACAAAGGAAAAAATGGAAATAATATGTAATCACAATGGATGAAGTGAACCATGATAATTTAAGAAATCCACAATGGGGAATTTTCTATGGGATTTTGTAAAAATAGGCCCTATGATAATATTATTGTTCATCCTTTAGGGAATTTTCATGTGATTATATCCCTCTACATGAATTTTGGAATAATAAAATTGAATTTAATGTTCTATAGTTACAAGGATGAACCCATGTATCCAATAAAATGTTTTTGGTATAAGATAATATCATATTTAAGGAATAAAGGATGAATTATATTTTGGAAGGGTTATAAGGTTAACCATTTATGGAAAGTTTAAGGTAAACTAAGAAAAAAAAATTGAGATTAAATTATTATATCACCACATGAGGATTTATGTATATTGGATAGCCTCTTCTAACCACTCTATGTTAGTGGTAACTAAAGAAATAAGGGATTAATTATCATGGATCTCATTATATGTTAGTACTTCAGGAATGAAAAATTCTCCTTCATTTCTTAGGGTAAGAGATGAAGTGGAAATATATCAAGGGAAAACCAAAGGGTGGGATTTTACTTAAGAAAGGGAATGAAATAAATTAATCATGAATTCTCATGAAAATTATTTAACCTTGGGGAAAGGATCTTGAAATAGAAAAGGTTACCCTAGTACCTTCTTTTTTAATGAATCAAATGGTATCTTAGATAATCACGGATTTATGGCTTTGTGATTGTTAACTTTATCCTGACCAAGTTATCTATCACTCTCCTACAGAACTTGATAGTTAATTTTCTCTTACATGTTCATATTTTCACTTTCCACCTATGATCTCTAACATGGAAACCCAGTTATCTGTTAATCTGGGTAACCATTATGGGTCCAACTTTATTTTTTAAAGGAAGTTTTAGTATTCATTTTTACGATGTGGGTTTCTATTAAAGTAACTTAAAAGTATTAAACCTTTGATAACCCAGATGAGTTTTGAGGGTGAAATTCATTTTAAGGGGGTATAATATAACACCTTGAGATTTTTTTAAATATTTTTTTTCAAATTAATTTAATCTTTTTGATAATTTTCATTTCACACAACATTGAAAATAGTTTATATTAAAGCACTATGTATGGATTGCATTATACACAACACCAAGTTATCCTGCACTATATGAAACATAATTTTTAACATGATATATATGGAACACTGATGTTAGCATAAATTATATGCAATATTGAATTTCCTTAATTTCTTGTGTAACACATAATACCAAGTTTTACTGGACAATAATATATTATTAAAATGTTATGATTTAATATAATAATACATAATCTAGATGTTAAATTAGTGGTTATGAATATTATTAACTAATTTATGAAAATATATGGTTTACATGAATATAGGATGAATTCATAAGTTACCAATTAATTAGAAATGAATATGAAAACTAATTTAATATATTGAAAAATGTTATTATTTTTATGTTCACAAAGCTATTTTACCCTAATAAATTAAATTTATTGTAATTATAGAGTGATATTAATATAATATATATGTTATATATTCAATAAAATATTTTTTATATTCATATAATAGATTTTATAGACATAATATAAGAAAAAACTTAATTTTATTCTGAAAAACCTATATTTTTATTAAGGCGTTTTTACCACCTTTTAATGGAAAAACCATTTTAAATCCAATTTTTTGGTAATTCTATAGATTTAATATGTCAAAATAAACTTAATATTTAAAATTATAACATAATAATTAGTTTAGGGTAATTTTTTTGTTTTTTTTTGAAGTTTCATTTTTTAATGAATAGTGAAAAATACTAAATTTTTGTTCAAAACGGCTTTATCATATAATTTATTTATAAGTTTAAATTACATTTTAAATTGGTTTAAAAGTTTAATTAGATAATATTTTTATCAATTGACCTAATTAGGGTCATTATAATTAATTTCAATTTTAAATTGAATATAAAAACATAGCAAAATTTTGAACATTTTTACTTTAAAAACCCGTATTTTCGACCCGACTACAGGATTAAATTTAAATTAATTTCTGCCACTTATGTGATTTGAATTTAGAAAATTTGATTCAAAATTTTGAATCATAATAATTTATAATTTCTAATAAGTTCAACATTTTTTGAATAAAAATATTAGTGAAAGTAATTTAAATTAATTACATCGATTAAGGTAAAATTAAGTTTAACAAAGGGCTAAACCTTAAACTTAAGGGTCTAAATGACCTATAAACTTGTCCCAAATCCAATTTATAGAAATATTTAGATCCTATAATAATTTTTATAAACTTTTTACTACTATTGGATCCAAATTACATGTAAAAAATGTGGGTGTAATTCCCTTTTCCAAAATTTATATGAGTGTCACTCCTCCTCCACTATAAAAAGGCATCATCTGCTCCCACTTCTTCACACCTCTCAAGCCACATTGGATCGAACAAGATCTATAAGAATAGCTACTCAAAATACCTCCCCTAATCCTATAATTATATATTCTTGAATAAATCAATCCAAGTAATCCCTTTGGTGCAAACCAAAAGAAGTTACTCAAATAAGAGGTAACATTCTTCCTCAAGTTCTTTTGTTTTATTTCCATTCTACAACCACTCAACTCTTATTATTCCATGATTGTATAAAAACACTGGTATAATAAATATACTAGTATTTTGTTATGTTGAGTTTTCTACCTATACTTACACACACCGGTATCTAAGGGGTAATGAACATATTGTTTATGTGTACGATGAATTACCGCCTCACAAAACAATGATTGTTTGTTTTTACTTTACCGCCTCTCATGGTGGTAATTATGATGGTCACTCTATTTATATATAATATATATGATATTTATAATTTATTTAATCTTATTTAATTCTTTTACAACACATATCTTTATACTTTACATTTTTTGTTAATATGATAATTTCATTTGAGGAACTGTGGACTACCGCCCCCTCAAAACGATGTGATTCATTCACACACCACATGGAATGTATTAAGGGTGATTTTAGTGAAATTATATGATATATATATAACATTATAATTCTAATTTAATGATATTATATAAATATATATATATACATATATTTCATTTTCTTTCTTTCTTTCAATACAAAAAAACGGAAACATCATTCATGCGTACGTACGGCTTACCGTCTCCATGAATGGTGTATTCCATTTCACACTTCTATATTATATATATTATTATAATACACATATACTGAATATAAATTATATTCATATCATGGTTTAAATCCTATAAATCATGATATAATTATAAGGACCAAATATATAACAAATTAAGACACTTGCAAAGAACAAAGAGAATATTACCTGAAATAAAACCTTAACATGGGATTGTTAAAAATCAGGTAATATAAGGTCATAATTAAATAATATATGGTATTATATATAAAAATATTATTCTATAAAATATTTATAATAAAATTTATTTTATTATATAGTAATATTGTATAAGTACGAATAGATTCAAGACACAAGGTAAGGGAATTTCATCTCACTTTTTATTTCCTTGAGATATATGCTTTATTCACCACACATTCCTTTTGTGTGGTGTGTATACTATCCATTGATGTATTATATAATTATTAGAATTAATTTTATGGGTATTTACATATATATTCGATGATATTTATTTCATGGGGTTTATGTTTCAAAAGTTACCAAATCAGTAAAGTAATTTTATCTCAATTTTTCTTCTTCGAGACACATGTCATATTATGAACCTATATTTTTTCATGAGGTGTATAAACTACCTTTAACATGTTATATAATGACATACTTTTTTTCATGATATTTTAATCTTCATATAATTTCATTTTATTTTATGGGGAGTATAGTTCAAAGTTACCAAGTAGTAAGAGTTTATTGAAATAATCTCATCGCTTCTCGAGATTGTTTATGATTATTCTTCCTTTTATGAAATATTATGATCCATATATTAAGAAATATCATGAATTTTATTCTAATATATTTATTCACTATATATTCATGTGTTGGTACCATTTTTCCACTCTTTGGTAGATAATATAGTTAAGAAAGTGTTTTTAAGAAAGTTGGAATTTACCCTCTCTTCGGCTAGAAATCTATGTTTCTTCAAAACCATGTCTTCTAAAAGGTTTCCAAAAATATTCTATTATTATCCTATTATCTTTAAAAAATTTACCCATGATTTACCTTTTAAAACAAATGGTTTTTTAATAAGTAATTTTCTTGTCGATTTCTGGTCGCGGCACCTTTCTAAACTTTTTACGGTGCAAAAAGTAATGTTCAGCATCTACAGATTTATCCTCCATCATGACCGAAATTCCCTTTAAGCTTCCTTTACAAGATTAAAAAGTTATTTTTTTAAAGAAAATTTTTTCCTAATATTCTAGAAATTCATTATTTCAAATCATTTTAAAATATATGGTTTTTAAAATGTTTTAAAGCTTTCTTTATAAGTTTTCAAGTTTATTTTTAAGAAAAAAATAAAAAGGTTTTATGTTTCAAAAAGAAATTTTCAAAGAAGAAAAAATATTTTCCTCAAGAATTATTTTTAAAATATATTTCAAAAATATTTTCCATTTAAGATTACATACATTTTTTATACTCATGATCCAAAGGTTCCATTCATATTATTTCTTGAATGGTTTATGTTTTTATGGAATGATTCTTATGACACCCCTTTCTCTTCCATGGGTTATATGATTTTGAATCCCACTTATTTTCACAGGTTATTCTTTAATAAAATTATAAGTAAACCTATCTATTTTACATAGGTTATGATGTGATGGAATTTTAATGATACCCATTTAATTTCATGGGTTATGATTATTATTTATGAAACCCATCTCTTTTTATTGTCCATGATATGATGCAAGTTTTATTATCTTGCAGTACATGTATGTATGATTTTGTTATGTGATGGGTGGGACCTATATCTCCCTCCTAATGCATTAGGTAATGATAAATGGTATATGAGCTCAAAGGGTACATGGGTTGTAGCCCAATCCCAAAAACAAGAAGGTACATTGGTTGTAGCCCAAGCCCAAAAACAAGAAGGTACGCGGGTTGAAGACCAATACTAAAAATAAACAGGTGCATCAGTTGTAACACAAGCTTTAAATTAATAGGGTTCATGGGTTGTAGCCCAATCCTGAAAATAAGAGGGTACATGGGTAGTTATCCCAATCTCTAAGTAGGTACATAGGTCGTATCCCAATCCTAACATGTTATGAAGGTCTTGGTAGGTAGCCATGACATAGGATTTTGTATGTTTATGTATACGACACAAGTGCTTTTCTTACTCCTATGTTATGATTATAGGGCCTATTATCTTGATTTCCTTATGATTCATGTCTTATGAACTTCCATTATTTGTTTTTATAATCTTTGATATGCAGGGTATAATCTTCTAATGTTATGATCGTGTTCTCATACCCTTATGCTCATGTTTTTTTACATATCTCCCTTGTTTGCCCTTACTAAGCATCTGAGATCACCTATTTTTATGGTTCCTTCCCCATGTTATGAAGATATATTTTATATATGATTTTCTAAGAGGGGATATAGTCTTATATAACCTAGTGGTAGATAATGTAGATCACCCATGTACTAGTGTTTATGTTTCCATGTTTCCAAAGACACTAGACTAATATGGTATTTGGGCGTCTATTTTTTTAATATTTTAAGAATTCTTAAAAAATTATGTAAGGTTAATGTATGATAAGTGAGGGTTTCTATAAACACCAATAGATGTCATCTTATATGGAAAATAATTTTTAAATATCTTTTTAAAACATTTCATGAGGAAAATATCCTTTCCTATTTAAAAATGATTTTAAAATCAAAAAAAATTATCAAACCATTTTCATTGAAAATAAACTTTAAAAATTATAAATAAATATCTGAAAACATTTTAAATTTATTTTAAATCTTTTTCCTTGAAAAATAAAAAATAGAATATTTAAAACACTTTTAAAACATTTTTTGAAAACATTGTTTTGAAGGAACACATATTTCTGACCGAAGAGAAAATAGCATTACATTAAACTTATAATATCATGAAAAGAATTATAATTATGATACAAATTTTTAAATGGAATTATATACACCCTATAAAATAATAT
Organism: Viscum album; assembly: GCA_963277665.1. Lineage (NCBI taxonomy): Eukaryota > Viridiplantae > Streptophyta > Magnoliopsida > Santalales > Viscaceae > Viscum > Viscum album. Next base: position 1,487,661,032 of record OY728157.1, read on the forward strand.
AGTTTCATTACATAACAAGTGTCTCAAAGAAGGAAAATTGAGACAAAATTACCTTACTGATTTGGTAAATTTTGAACCATAAACCCCATGAAAGAGATATCATAAAATAGATATATAAATACTAATAAATTTAAGTATAAGGATCATATATTAAATTCATGGGAATTATATACACCACATAAAATAAATGAGTGGCACATATTTCATAAGTATCGTATAAATAAAAGTGTGACTAGAAATACCCTTACCACTTTGTAATCAGTCGAATCGTATGTCCCATGAAAGAAAGAAAACTATATGAATATTTAAATACTATAATTTTTAGTATAAGACTCATAAAATACATTCATGGGAATTATATAGACCACATATAATAAATAAGTGGTGAACATGGCTCGTATCTCACGAAAATTAAAAGTGAGATGGAAATCCCTTACCTTATATCTTGATTCTCATCATACTCATGAAAAACTCATGTATAATTAATATAAGTTTATTATAAATATATTAAATAACCATTTTAATATATATAATAACATATATTATTTACTTATGACTTTATATTACCCTCTTATTAAAAAATCCAAGTTTAATTTATGTTTCGGGTAACAACCGCTTTGTTTCTCGTACATTTTTTTGACTTGTTATTCTTGATCCTAATACTTATATCATAATTTAATTATAATTATAATAATAACCATGATTTAAATATCATATATATTCATTATATATGTATTTATTGTTATTTATAAAATATTTAAATATAAAATGAAATACATTGTTCAAGGAGACGGTAGGTCGTACGTACGCATGAACGCTGCTTCCATTTCATGTCATATTGAAAGAAATTAAGTGAATGGTATGACAACCCTAATTTTTATTACAACTTAAAAATGATTTATTACATAAAACTTCACTTGATACAACAAAGAATATCTAGAGGTTTAGTGTCTTTGGGGCTTAGTATCATTATATAAAAACTTAAAACATGAAATACAACATCTTTATTGAAAACTTCCTTTACATGACCACTACATTCCCTCGTACTTAGCATTGCATGGGATAACCTGAGAACATGCATAAGAAAAGGGTGAGCTATAAATCCCAGTAAGGGAATACATATGGAATAACATGAGGAGTAAAATACATGTTAGACATTAGGCATATCAATATATCACAAAAGAAACATGAACATAAAGGCATGATAAAGCATGATAATAATAACATGGAAATTTGGGAACAACACATAACATGGAATTAGCATGAGCCAAGGCCCATTGCACATGGAGCATGAGTAAATCCTCATTGCACATAAATCATGAGTAAACCCTCGTTGCACTTGAATTAGTATGAGTCAACACTCATTCCACATGACGTATCATTATACTATACTTTACCCAATGCATTGGAGCGCTATAAGGGCGCATCCTTCTTAAACATTTCATTTCATGCATAGGTGTGCCACATGGATCATAAAACATGGAGTCATAAAACATAATCATTTATTCCACGATAAATTAATGTGGAATTTATACATGAAACTTTACAATCAATAAGTAAATGTGCATAAAGGTGAATACCCTTTATGGAGAAATGGGCATGGTATTCACTACACAATGACATTGGCTTAGAAAATCGGTGTGATTTCGGCAGCGTAACAGCGTGACATAAGAATTCATAAAAATGGTTGATGAGAGAGAAAGGGGTTCCTCATCATATTTACATGTAATGGACAGTAAGGAGGTCATATATACACATGTCCCAAAAATTGTAATGGAATTTAGATTCATGATACAAAAGTATTGCTTGAATGTAAAAGAGGAGAGAGAAGTTCCTTTCGGAATTTCGGCATAGTAATGGGTGTACATGGGAGGAATTTAATGAGAGATAAAGGGTCTCCCATCATTCAAACATAAATAGGGAAGTATGAGGGAGGTTCAAAACCATACCCCAATATTCATAATTGAAATTAAAAGGGAAAAACAACTTAAAGAAAATTGGACAAAAATGAGAAAGGAAGAAAAACCCTTACTTGGAAGTGTGCTTCCAAAGGCTAGAGAGAGGCTTGTGAGAGGATTCTTGGGAGCTTGGGGAACCTTGGGAGGATTCTAGAGAGATTAGGTCAGAGTTTGGACTAACTCCAAAGGCTTTGAGTGAGGAGGGAGTGGGAGCTTGTGTGGGTTTATATAGGAAAGGTGAGGGAATTCTTTATTATTTAGGTTTGGGACCCCTTATATTAAATTAATCCAAACCAAAAACCATCCCATGGTTTTTGCCCATGGTTTTTGGTAAAGGTAAGAGGAAAACATTATTTTATAAGGCCAAAGTCCGAACTTCTTAAAATATTATGGTTGCTTATGTGAAGGTGAGTCACACTCCCATCGAAATTAATTTAAAAAGACAAGGTGTTTAATAAGTCTTGAGGGGTCCATTAATGCTTTGAAAAGTAATCCAAACAAACCCAAAATCACGTTATTTTAATTTTAAAACATATATTGGCCTAAAATAAAGATTATAGTATTTTATTACATCACTATTGAGTCATTATGATGTCATAAAACACATTATATATTTAAACGGTATTTAATTTTTACTCAAAAATTTGATTGTCTCCGAAAATTATGAAAAATTCACTGTTGGATAATTTTGACGTCCTGATTCCAAAAAATAACATTTATTTTATCTAAATAATTTTATAAATATGTTAATTTTCACTTTTAAAATAAAAACCGATATTTATCAAAAATTCACGGGTTTTGACAAAAATGGCTTTCGAACCTTAATAAAAATTATAATTGCATTCATACAATTACATGATCATTTATATATAATAAAATTAATCTAATAATAATAATAATAATAATTTATTAAAATATTATTTAATTCAAAAATCCCTTAATTTAATAAAATAGATTTCTTAATTAAATAATAACTAAAAACACCATTTGTACTTTAAAAACTATTTACAATGTATCAATAATGACAAGAAATTATATTCATTATTATATAAAAAAATAATGTACATGAACATAGTACTATTGATTAGTTACATAACCCCTTAAAACAGCCGCATAAGACCTAAGGGTAAGGTGTGTGATGGTGACAGACTCTTGGGGTGGCTCGGATAACATCGCTCGAGTGGTAATTTATATCAACTTCCACTTATCCCGTAGACAGTCTCGTTCGAGCTTGACATGGTGAAGATAAGCTTGGGCTTGGTCAAGAGCGAAGCCCAAGGACACCACCTCTTTTCCAAGCTCCGATAAATGGGCTTCGTATGGGGCAATTCTACTAGATGAGGTCATCGCTTCCTTTGTCTAAGTAAAACTGGATGTGTTAAAGCCTTATATTTATACTAATCATGTGATCATTGTTCAACAGCTATAAAATTAACGGTCACAATTCTAATCATAAAACCAATGAAGTTGACATTTTATAAAAACATTTTATATAAAGAGATATTTAATAATATCAAGCAGGATTTTCCATTAATGAAACTTTGGGTCGTTACAATATTCCCCCATTAAGAAATTTCACCCTCGAAATTTTTCTTTTACCACACTAAAACAGATGTGGGTAACTCAACTTCATCACTTCCTCCAATTCCCAAGTCGCTTCTTCAAACTTGTGGTTTCTCCACAACACCTTGACGAGGGGAATTGTCTTATTTCATAGAACTTTTTCTCTATGATCTAATATCTTCACTGGTTGCTCCTCATAAGAAAGATCATCTTCCAATTGTACCACCTCAGAAGAGAGTACATGTGAAGGGTCCGGTATGTACTTCCTTAATAGGGATACATAAAAGACATCATGTACTTTGGACATAGTAGGTGGAATTGCTAGTCGATAGGTCACAGCCCCGACACGATCAAGAATCTTGAAGGGGCCGATGTACCTTGGACTTAACTTCCCTTTCTTTCCAAACCTCATGACATCCTTCCATGGAGATATTCGTAGAAAAACCATGTCTCCAACTTTAAACTCAAGGTCTCGTCGACTATTATATGCATAACTATTCTGTCGACTCTGGGATGCCTTGATATGCTGCTGAACGGTTTTCACCTTCTCCACCATTTCGTCGACCATTTCTGGTCCAAGTAGCTTACGTTCACCGACCTCATCCCAATATGCTAGTGTTCTGCACCTTTTCCCATACAGGGCTTCATATGGTGCCATTTGGATGCTCAAGTGGAAACTGTTATTATAAGATAACTCAACCAGAGGAATATGTTGATCCCATCCTCCTTTAAAGTCCATTGAGCACGCTCTCAACATATCCTCAAGTGTTTGGATAGTCCGCTCGGATTGGCCATCAGTTTGAGTATGATAGGCCGTACTGAAGTTCAGTTCAGTATTCAGAGCATGTTGAAGACTCTTCCAAAACTTAGAGGTGAATCTTGGATCTCGGTTAGACACAATAGATAATGGTACTCCATGAAACCTTACCACTTCCCTGATATATATCCGTGCTAGTTGATCCAATGAGAAATCCTCCCGAATAGCAATGAAGTGTGCAGTCTTTGTAAGACGATCCACAACAACCCATATTGCATTGTTTCCTTTGGATGTCCTCGGAAGTCCGGTGACAAATTCCATGGTGATGTTCTCCCATTTCCATTCTGGTATAGGAAATGGTTGCATCATCCCCTTAGACTTATGCCTCTCTGCCTTCACTTGATGACACACCAGGCACTTTGATGTATATTCAGCGATCTCCTTCTTCATATTATCCCACCAAAAGTTTCCTCGAAGATCTCGATACATCTTTGTGCTCCCTGGGTGAATAGAGAAATTTTTAACTATGTGCATCATCCAAAAGTTCCTTCTTCAGCTCCAGACTTGATGGAACACATAGTATTTTCCCAAACCACACAATTCCTTCTTCATTAACATTAAACTCCGAGGATTTCCCTTTTTCGATAGCTCCCAATTTTTCTTGAATTCCCACATCATCCTTTTGAGCATATTTTAACCTTTCCAAAAGAGACAGTTGAGCAATCATTTGTGAAAGGATTGATGATGTTCCCTTCTCTATGATTCCTATGTCCATCTTCATTAAGTCTAAGAATATTGGATCCTTCTCAATTATCATCATTGATAGAATCACTGGATCCTTTCTACTTAGGGCATCTTCCACCTTGTTCGCTTTCCCAGGGTGGTAATGGATTGAACAGTCATAATCCTTGATGAGATCTATCCATCTTCTCTGGCTCATATTAAGCTCTTTCTGTGTGAATATATATTTAAGACTCTTTTGGTCTGTATATATCTCACATTTCTCTCCATAGAGATAATGCCGCCAGATTTTCAAGGCAAAGATCACCACCGACAACTCCAGATCATGCGTTGGATAGTTTCTCTCATGTATTTTCAACTACCTTGTGTCATAGGATATCACTTTATTATTCTGCATCAGCACACATCCTAATACCTTCTTCGAAGCATCACTGAATACCACAAAAATTTCCCCACTTGTGGGTAAAGTGAGCACGGGCACAGTGATAAGCCTCCTTTCCAACTCCTTGAAACTTTATTCGCATTAATCACTCCAAGAAAACTTTACTCCCTTTCGAGTTAGCTTGGTAAGAGGGTTGGACAATTGTGAGAAATTTCTCACAAATCGTCGATAATATCCAGCTAACCCCAAGAAGCTACGGATATCTATTACCGATTTTGGCCTCAGCCATCCCTCAATTGCATCTGTTTTAGAGGGATCCATAGATATCCCATTGCTTGTGATGATATGGCCCAAGAATGAGACCTCCTTCAACCAGAACTCACACTTGCTGTACTTTTCATAGAGCTTCTCCTTGCGCAAAGTCTCTAGTACAGTTCTTAAATGCTCCTAATGATCCTTCTTGGTTTTGGAGTATATTAGAATATCATCTATAAAGACTACCACAAATTTTTCTAGGTAATCTCTAAAGACTCTATTCATCAAGTCCATAAAGATTTCTGGAGCATTGGTGAGTCCGAAAGGCATTACTATGAATTCATAGTGCCCGTATCTTGTACGAAAAGCAGTCTTGGGGACATCTTCCTTCTTCATCCTTACTTGATAATATACCGACCGCAAATCTACCATGGAGAAGAATTGTGCTCCATGCAGTTTATCGAACAAGTAATTAATTCTTAGGAGAGGATACTTGTTCTTTATTGTGATTTTGTTAAGTTCACAATAATCGATGCAAAGTCGCATTGACCCGTCCTTCTTCTTGACGAAGAGGACTGGTGCACCCCATAGTGAAGCACTTGGGTGTATAAACCCTTTATCCAGATTCTCCTGTAGTTGTTTCTTGAGCTCTTAAAGCTCTACAACAGCCATTCTATATGGAGTTTTGGATATTGGTTTTGCCTCGGGTATAAGTTCAATTGAGAATTCAAAATCTCTTCTAGGAGGAAGACCAGGCAGTTCCTCGGGAAACACTTCAGTGAATTCCCTCACAATAGGCATTTCTTCAAGGATGGTTTCTTCCTTGGACTCAATCATCTGAGCCAGATACGCGTGCTCATAAGGCAGTAATATCCATGCTTGAGATGATGGAGCTAAAGGAGATTCATCTTCCTCCTTACACTTGTAAAGAATCGGGGGTCGATTCTCCATATGAAGTGTGATTTCTCTCTCCTGACAATTTATGATGGCTCTATATAAGGAAATCCAATCCATGCCAAGAATTGCATCAAATTCCACCAGAGGGAGTATGAAGAGGTTCGCCGGGAAATTCAATCCACAGATTATAACAGGGGAGGACTTATATTCATGGGATGCAATGATTTCCCCATTTTCCATACTCACCAACATCTTCACTTCCATGATTTGTGGTGGTTCTGGGATTGTTCTACTAAACTTTCAAGATATAAAATAATGCGTAGAACCTAAATCAAAAAGTACGTTCGCTATTCTTGAATGAATAACTAGCATACCTATCACCACTTCGTTGTCAGGGTTCACTTCGGCAGAAGTGATGGCAAAAGCTCTTCATTGCTGCCTTGGAGGTTGTTGGTTGTGTCCTAAAACCCTTGTATTAGGGCACTGATTTACAAAATGACCCGGTTCTTTGCATTTGTAGCATTGAACAATGCATTGAGGTTCGAATGGAGCATTCATCTCCCCCGTCGCAGTCGTGGGTCTTTCTTGCCGATAGTTAACAGCTAGGTGCCCTTCTCTTCCACACCTGAAGCATTTCCTCATCCCCTTAAGGCAATTTCTAGGGTGCTTCTTTCCGCACTTTTGGCAAGTGGGGTGCTGGATCATCTTAGCACCATTGGATTTATCCATCGGCCCACCAGCATTGAATTCCACCTTATGCTTCTTATCCCCATGATTCCCCTGTGATTATCCGATCTCCATTTCGACCTTGAGGGCACATCGGACAATTTCCTCATAGCTGTCGAAGTCATGGATCGCTAATGCTTTCCACAGGCTAGGCTTCAACCCACCAAAGAAGCGGTTAACCTTGCATTCAGGGGTAACGACAAAGCCGGAAGTGTATCGTGCAAGACTTCTGAAGTTTTCCTCGTACGATCCAACAGATTCTTCATATTTTTTCTTGAGGGAAAGGAAGTCCCTTTCCATCTTAAGCCGGAGGGTGCATGGAAAATATTTATCGAAAAACATCTTCTGGAAATCCTTCCATTCCAACGCCTCAATCTCCTCCTCAGGCTTCGTATTTTTTATCAACTTCCACCATTGATCAGATTCACCCTCTATACAATAAGCCTCCAGGAGAACCTTCTCTTGTTCAGAACATTAAAGGATGGAGAAGATCTTTTCAATGGAGTTGATCCATTGTTCAGCGATTATGGGATCAGATGATCCACTAAAAGTAGGAGTCCTTTGTCTCGTGAAGCTCTCGATAGCGACTTGTTCTTTCTTAGGGGGGTTTGGACGTTCTTCTTGACCCATGTTTCTATTAAATGCTTGAGTTAGCTGAGAGAGAAGCATGACAAATTTTGCGATTCCCGATCCCATTGGATTGGGCATCTCATTAGTACAGTCATCACACTGATCTTCACAACGGTTGTTAGCCCGAGTCCTCCTATTATTGGCCATTGGCTGGAATAAAAGGAAAGTTAGGGGTGACACATAAAGGGTAATCCAAAGACAAAAGTTGATGACTTATAAATAAACTTTCATTTCCTTAACTCATGAGTCTATAGGCTTCAATCTAGGCTTTTCATGATCTACTTTCTAACATATATTCTTAGGGGCATTTTTTTAATTCCCTTAATAAGGGTTCATACTAAGCTTATGAATTTACCAAAGCATATCCCCTGGGAGTGTCGTAACCAAGAGTGCAGCAAGGCCCATTGTCATGCACCATTTCTCGTTCGAGTCTAGCTCAAAGCGGTGTTTTTGGGTTTTACCCCTAGGATAAATCTGTGTCAGATCCGCCTCTACCTGCTCGTATCCAGACAGGGATGTATTTGCTTGATAACCCACTTACTCAATACTCCCCAAAACTTAGGAACGTTTTTATTGTACTTAGTCTTTTATCTAAGTCTTTACTATGGTTTTCTAATCCTAATACCAAAAATAACCAAACCTATCCTTTGATACCAACTATAACAACCCTACTTTTTATTACAACTTAAACATGATTTATTATATAAAACTTCACTTGATATAACAAAAAATATCGAGAGGTTTAGTGTCTTTGGGACTTAGGATCATTACATAAAAACGTAAAACATGAAATACAACATCTTTATTGAAAACTTCCTTTACATGACCACTACATTCCCTCGTACTTAGCATTGCATGGGATAACCTGAGGACATGCATAAGAAAAGGGTGAGCTATAAAGCCCAGTAATGGAATACACATGGAATAACATGAAGAGTACAATACATGTTAGACATTAGGCATATCAATATAGCACAAGAGAAACATGAACATAAAGGCATGATAAAGCATGATAATAATAACATGGAAATGTGGCAACAACACTTAACATGTAATTAGCATGATCCAAGGCCCATTGCACATGGAGCATGAGTAAATCCTCATTACACATAAAGCACGAGTAAACCCTCATTGAACTTGAATTAGAATGATTCAACACTCATTGCACATGACGTATCATGATACTATACTTTACCCAATGCATTGGAGTGCTATAAGGGCGCACCCTTCTTAAACATTTCATTTCATGCATAAGTGTGCCACATGGATCATAAAACATGGAGTCATAAAACATAATAATTTATTACATGATAAAGTAATGTGGAATTTATACATGAAACTTTACAATCAATAAGTAAATGTGCATAAAGGTGAATACCCTTGATGGATAAATGAGCATGGTATTCACTACACAATGACATTGGCTTAGAAAATCGGTGTGATTTCAGCAGCGTAACAGCGTGACATAAGAATTCATAAAAATGGTTGATGAGAGATAAAGGGGTTCCTCATCATATTTACATGTAATGGACAATAATAAGTTCATATAGACACATGTCCCAACAATTTTAATGGAATTTAGATTCAGGATGCAAAAGTATTGCTTGAATGTAAGAGGAGAGAGAAGTTCATTTCGGAATTTCGGCATAGTAACGGGTGTACATGGGAGGCATTTAATGAGAGAGAAATGTTCTCCCATCATTAAAACATAAAGAGGGAAGTATGAGGGAGGTGCGAAACCATACCCCAATATTCATAATTGAAATTAAAAGGGCAAACCAACTTAAAGAAAATTGGACAAAAATGAGAATGGAAGAAAAACCCTTACTTGGAAGTGTGCTTCCAAAGGCTAGAGAGAGGCTTGTGAGAGGCTTCTTCGGAGCTTGGGGCACCTTGGGAGGATTCTAGAGAGAGTAGGGAAGATGTTGGATGAACTCAAAAGTCTTTGAGTGAGGAGGGAGTGGGAGATTGTGTGGGTTTATATAGGAAAGGTGAGAGAATTCTTTATTATTTAGGTTTGGGACCCCTTATATTAAATTAATCCAAACCAAAAACCATCCCATGGTTTTTGCCTATGTTTTTTGGAAAAGGGAAGAGTAAAACATTATTTTATAAGTCCAAAGTCCGAACTTCTTAAAATATTAGGGTTTCTTATGTGGAGGTGAGTCACACTCCCATCGAAATTAATTTAAAAAGACAAGGTGTTTAATAAGTCTTGAGGGGTCCATTAATGCTTTGAAAAGTAATCCAAAAAAACCCAAAATCACATTATTTTAATGTTAAAACATATATTGGCCGAACATAAAGATTATAGTATTTTATTACATCACTATTGGGTCATTATGATGTCATAAAACACATTATATATTTAAACGGTATTTAATTTTTACTCAAAAATTTGATTGTCTCGGAAAATTATGAAAAATTCACTGTTGGATAATTTCGACATACTGATTCCAAAAAATAAAATTTATTTTATCTAAATAATTTTCTAAATATGTTAATTTTCACTTTTAAAATAAAAACCGACATTTATCAAAAATTCACGGGTTTTGACAAAAATGGTTTTCAAACCTTAATAAAAATTATAATTGCATTCATACAATTACATGATCATTTATATATAATAAAATTAATCTAATAATAATAATAATAATTTATTAAAATATTATTTAATTCAAAAATTCCTTAATTTAATAAAATAGATTTCTTAATTAAATAATAACTAAAAACACCATTTGTACTTTAAAAACTATTTACAATATATCAATAATGACAAGAAATTATATTCATTATTATATACAAAAATAATGTACATGAACATAGTACTATAGATTAGTTACATAACCCATTAAAATAGCCGCATAAGACCTAAGGGTAAGGTGTGCGATGGTGACAGACTCTTGGGGTGGCTCGGATAACATCGCTCGAGTGGTAATTTCTATCAACTTCCACTTCTCCCGTAGACGGTCCCGTTCGAGCTTGACATGGGGAAGCTCGGCTTGGGCTTAGTAAAGAGCGAAGCCCAAGGACGCCACCTCTTTTCCGTGCTCCGATAAATGGGCTTCGTATTGGGAAATTCTACTGGATGAGGTCATCGTTTCCTTTGTCTGAGTAAAATTGGATGTGTTAAAGCCTTATATTTATACTAATCATGTGATCACTGTTCAACGGTTATAAAATTAACGGTCACAATTCTTATCATAAAACCAATGGAGTTGAAATTTTATAAAAACATTTTATATAAAGAGATATTTAATAAGATCAAGAGGGATTTTCCATTAATGAAACTTTGGGTCATTACAAATGGAATATATGTATATATATAATATAATTATAGTAGAATAATTATGTCATATATATCATATACTTTCACTAAACCCATCTTTAATACGTTCCATGTAAAGTGTGATCGAATCACATCACTTTGAGGAGGCGGTAGTCCGCACGTCCACAAACAAAGTTATTGTATTTCCACAAAATGGAAATCATGAAGGTATATGACATAATAATTAAAGAAGCATAAATACATCATATATATCATATATATCATATAAAAACATAAATTTCATCATTATTTCCAACCTTTAAAGGTGGCAATGGAAGAAGAAGTGACATCGGTTCGTGAGGCGGTAGCCCGCCTTACACACAAATGATGATTGTGTATCCCATTTGATGGAAGTGTGTGTGAGTGTAGGAATAATAATTAATATAAAATAATATAAGTATATTTAAGATATTGATATTATTATATAAACATTAAATAAAAATAATTTAATGGGTTTATGGAAGAAATAAAATAAAAATATTTGTTGATGAACATTACCTATTCTTTGGGTATCTTCTTTTGATTTTCACAAAACGAGTTATTTGGTTGGATTTATTTAAAAGTAAGTCTTATAGGATAAATATATAGAAGTTGATAAGATATTTGGATATCTTTTTTCTGAAAAAAATAGGTTCTTAATTGTGAATAAAATATAATAAGAGGTGACCTTTTATAAAAGAGGGGAGGGGCACTTTTGGAATTTCTAAAAAGATTAATTTATAATAAAATCAATATCAATCCAAATACCTAAAAATTATATTTATTATAATATATGATATTATAAGTTTTTAATCTCATAAACCAATAGATTTCAGACAATTCTTGGTGTTATTTTAAACTTTATCATTTTAATTATCCCATAGTCAATCCATTTTAATTTTAACAATGGTAACAAAGTTTTCAATATTAAGAGGATGTAATTTTTACATATAAAGTGTAATTGTGAGGCCCTGACCCTAGTAGACCAGATTTGGTGCATGGGATATGGTGTGTAATGTTTTTTTCACCAAGGTAAACAATTAAATTACACATCATATCCTCTCAGGAGGAACTTTCTGATTTAGATCTTGGAGAATCAGAGACAACAACTTCACTTCTTCATCACTTAGATAAGATCAAACTCCCAATTCTTGGAGAAACTCAACTAATCTGTAAAAATTCATTAAAAACATAGGGTGAGCATTGAAATGCTCAGAAAGTGGTTTGAAAAATACTTAATACAAATTTTGAAAACTTCCTTAGAAAATACTTTCACATACATCAAAATTATTCCTTTGAAGAAAACATCATTACATTTCAAAGGTCTCTATAAAACAATTAAAGCATTTCATACACAAGTATTTGAACTTTTAACTGAAATCTAATAAGCATGTTTGTAAAAAAGTGTATGAATTCTACCATGTAAATTAAGCATAACATGCTGGGTATTCAAGTACTACTAATCATGAACATTATCAGAGTTGCGCATAAAAAATTTCACTACAACTTATAAAAATGCACATTATGTCATAATTAATGTAATGATAATGTTTGTATTAAAATTCTGGAAAGGTAAACTGATCCTGCGTCATCATTGCCTCATCATATGCCATGTGCACTTCAATCTCATACTCATAGGTAATGGTTATATAACCAAGGATATTTCTCTAGTAGAAATAATCACTTGGTTGGTCATATACTAAAACATAGTGAGAAAACGTATAATGCCGGACTCATGCCTGAATGTCAAGGCCTTATGCCATGACCTAAGGTTAATAACCCAATCTGACTATCTCGAGAACTATCGATGCATTGATGAGCTTACTTTAACCAGTCCCCAACCTGGCGGGATTACTTTAACCAGTCCCCGACCTGGAGGGATTTCTTTTAACCGGACCCCAACCTAGCAATCCAATATATTTCTCACATGTCAATAAGTTCTGATATTCAAGTTATCCCATACCACTTTGAATATTTAATTTTTATTTCATATTACCCAAGGTGTCCCATACCACTTTGGGTAATTTAGTTCTTAGTTCATTAACATGGTATGTCATATGCATGCATTATTGATTACCATGATAAATAAAATGGATAATGAAACCATTGTACATTTATTCTAGAAGTACATGAAATGACAATGAACATATAAAGTATGGTAATAACAATTTTCCAAGGCAGGCATGGACAAGAAAAAAAATAACTTTTGCACATGTGTTGATAATTAAAGCACATAAATGATGAATGAATGGGGTTTGCCACATGAAATGATAACTTCTTAGTTTAAAGTCCATATTTCATGCACATTTAATAAAATGCATGCTGATAAAAGTTCTAGTGAGCATGAAATTAGACCAAATCACAACTTGATTAACTAATAACAATAATAATAACTACAGGGGGGTCATTATATAATAAACATTTAATGAGAAAACACATAATTCCTCAAATATTTTTATCCTTAACAAAATAATTTAAAATCACAATGGAGTTAATATAATCAATGGAGGTTTGACATAAGCATATTTTGGTTTAACCACTAAAATTAGCATTCATTAAGGTCATACATGCATTTTTTTTATCAAAAGCTTAATTAAATTCTAATATTCATTACTTGGAAATAGGGTTTTGGGAAAATATACATATAAAAATATTTACACAATTGTATGTACAAGATATGTACATATTTATTATTTCCATAACCGAAATAATATTTATTAACATCTTAAATGTAATAAATATTTCAAATAAATATTTAATTAATAAAGCCACTTGAATGAAGACCAAAACATGTAAGGTTTATAACATGTGTAACTGAAAGTGAACACATATATGAAATTTAGGGTTTTTCACACCAAATATAAATCTAATCAAACCCAAATGACATTTCGCATCTAAAACATTACTTAAGGCTTGGAAATCATCTTTTAAAAATTATAAAATGGATTTGGATTGTGATACATAAATATATGTGTGTGTGTGTGTGTATTTCGGTTTTAGAAACATAATTCCATTTAACCCAAAACTTGGTTCGCACATAAAATATTATTTAAGGATGGATATTCAGGTCTTAAAAATCATAATTTGATTTGTATTGAATTACATATGTATATATAAGTCATATACCAAGTTTAGAAAAAGGGATTTGGCATGATGAACAGATTCAAAATAACCTTTATAGATATATAATTCGTGGTAAAGCATACCTAATAATTTTTGGAAACCTTTAAATGGATTGGACTTGGGTTATATATTTATATACTTTTATACCTGATTATACACATAGTATATATATATATATTGGGTTTTTCTTAATGGTGACCTTTCAAGTTAAACCCTGATATAGATTATAACAGTATGAACCTTAACAACATTTCAATGACCCAAATTGAAAATACTTAAAATAGAGAAGGGTTGATATATATATATATATAATATTATACATATATATAAGTTTTGTAAAATAAAACTGAATGAAAATAATCCCTTTTAAAAAAACTTAACAAACCCAACATCCAATTTTAAAAAGAGACACGAGTCGAAACCAGAATTGAATCATAAACATATATAATTAAATATATATATATATATATATATATATATATATGCATATATATATAACCCGTGTATATACAACTATATGAAAAGGGTTTGCACGATAAAGTAATCCCTTGCTTGTGAACCGTTAATTAAAACTGTGAAACACACTTTTTTTGGAGAGACTTGAAAACAAGAAGGAGTTGATATATCTATATATATACATATACAATATACAATATACCCATTTATACACAAATCATGTGTAATCGGTTTTCATAACAAAAATATGTAGAATAGTCCCTTACCGAAATAAAGAAGGAGGGTTCAGACTGGTAGGAGCTCGTTGGAGGTCTTAGGAGTTCATGGAAGGGATTAGAGAAGATGAACCCATAGGGTTCACATGCATGGAAGGGGGTTTATATAAACCTTATTTACGCCAGGATAAGGCTCAGATCCAGCCTTAAAATTAAACAAGTACCCCCCACGCTTGACTATAGAGGTGAAAACAAGCCTTTGAGTCTGAAAGAAAAACAATAATGCAAACATATATATATTATATAAACTTCCTCGAGAAGGAGCTCAGGTTTGGATATGCTGTGAAGCATGAGAGGGGTCAGCTCGTGGAAAGGTGAGGACAAAGGGATCCTCTGAGGGTGATGGTTAAGCATGGGCCGAGGACGTACATTGGAGAGGGAGAGGGAGAGAGAGAGAGAGAGAGACACTGGAGAAGATGACTGCGAGGCGTTGTGTGGGGAGGTGCTCACGTGGCCGACGGTGAGGTGATGGCGTGGTGGTGCTCAGGTGTCTGGTGCTAGTCCAGTGAGGTGACATGGTGCGGCGTTGTTGGAGGTTCAGAAGGGCTACCGTCGACCTGGGTTGCAGCGCGAGGAGGAAGGCGACCTCCTCCTTCTTGTTTTTTTTATTCGTTTGTTACTATTATCCTTAAAACATTATTATTTTATTTCATATTATTATTCTATCTTTTACTATTTATCCTTTATCAATTATATTATCATTAGTAAAAAGTTAAATTTACTTTAAAAAATAAAGGTTTATAATAATCACTACTTTTTAAAAGTAAAGCTAATAAGATTTTATTAAATTTATAAATATATATATATATATCATAATATAAATGAAACCAATTATTTATATAAGTATATATATTTATAAACAAAATATATATTTATAATTTATATTATAAATCTTAATATAATTTTAATTTATTAAATAACATTCCAATTAATTTCAAACCAAATAAAAAAATGTGTTTATTATTATAAACATATATCTATATACATGAAATTCCAAAATTAATAACAATTTTATTATTTTGATATAACATAATTATTTCATATTATTTTTAACTTAATAAAATTTTATAAAACAAATAATAAACTAATTTTATAACAAAAATGATTAAATTAAATAACTACAATAATTTTTTTTAAACAAAATAAATATTATTAATAATTTTATAACAAATTAATCTAATAACTAGTAATAATTCAAAACGAATATTTTGGTTAATATCATTATCATTAAAATAAGTTTATATTTTAATAAAACAATTACATATATAAATAATATACATCGCTTATTATTATTAATAAATATATTTAATTAATTTTAACACGTCGTTGAGTACTTAAACCATGACATTTTTATAAATCAAAGTATACCTTAAATTTTCATTTTGAAAATATATTATTTTCTTAATTTATTTATAACATTATTATAATAATTTAAAATTATTCTTTCTACTGAGACTCGGGGCATTACAATCATTCAGACCATAAATTTCAAATTTATAATATTTGACCATATCTAATTCCATTTTTCATTATTTAATATTTTTTATGATTTCTAAGTAATTTAATAAAATATTATTTTCATAAAAATATCTTAAGTGTCAATTTCAACACTATTCATTACTTTGACTTTAAGAAAATCAATACAGTAAGATGACTTTGAACCAATTCATTTAATGCACCCCTAAAAATCCATATTAACCTATAAAATTCTTGTATCACCTTAATTAAGTCAAATTATATTTATTTTAATATTTCTAATATCATTTAATTGATTGTTTCACTAATTAAATAATTATCGCATAATCATTTTGTAATTATTTATGATAATTATTTCTTCACTAAAATTTAAAAACAAATTTCTATGATTTAGATAAACATTTAATCTTTCCGAATAATATATATAGTTGATCATATATTTTATTTAATCCCATATTAAAAATATTATACTTATTAAAAGTAATATTGTGACATTTTATCACTCTCTTTGATTTAAATAATATCCAAGTCATTTCATGGAAAAGTGTCCATTAAATTATTAAATATTGAATATTATGTGCTAATGGTCGAATTAACTTCATCCAATAATATTTGGGAAAGTTTTATGGTAGTTTTATAATATTTATAATATTATTTTTACCCTTGATTACCTGATTTACCTTTAATTTTGGTAAAAACAATTACTAAAGTCACTATTCATATTGTCTAAAAATAAAAGGGGACTAATTAATAAATTTGTACCTTATGATTTCAAATAATAAATCCATTTTTCAAAATTCTAAACACATAATTGGAAAATTTTAATTTAAAATTAATCTCATTGATGGAACGAGAAAGCGCTATTTTTAAAGTAAAAACATTCAGAAGATTGAAATGTTTTTATATCCAAATTCAACGAGAAATTGATTATAATGACCTAAATTGGATTAAATGATAAAAATTTATCTAATTATATTTTAAAACCAATAAAATATATAATTTAACGGTATAAATTATTTTGTTGAAAAACATGTTTCCATTTTAAAATTCAGTATTTTTTCACTATTCGTCAAAACATGAAACATATTAGCAAATACCAAAAATTCAACCAAAATAAATTTTGATATACTGTTTTCAAAAAATAAGTTTATTTTTCATATAAAAATTATAAAAGTGTCAAAAACTATATTTAAAATGGGTTCTCCATTAAAAGGTGGTAAAATTACCCTTTTGAAAAATACATCTTTTTATTCATAAAATTGGATTTATTATTATCTTACACCTATAAAATATATTGGATGAGTGTAAAAAAAATTACTGAATAATAAATATATAATTTTTATTGAAATCATTAATCAAGAGTGGTTTTTTAATTTATTGAGATAAAATGGTGTTTGTACATAGAAAAATAGTTTTCTTAGAAAATCAATTTTTTTATTTTCAAATAGTTCTTAATTTCATTTATATATAATTGATAAAAAGGATTCAAATAATATTTTCATAATTTAGTTAATCTCATTCCAACGGCTAAGTGGTAAATATAATAATATTATAATAATAATAATAATAATAGTACATTGTATTTTGGTAAAACTAGGTCTTGCATGTAATGAAGGCTATCAAATAAATTTGGCATTGTGTGTAACACAAGCTAAACATAGTGTTTCATGTGTAGAAAACTAATCTAAGTGTTTCATATAGCACAAAATTGACTTGGTATTTCATATAATGCAATAATAACTTGGTGCTTTCATATAACACAAACTATATTTATTATTGGGTGAAAAAAATATCGAAAAGATTAAATTATTTTGAAAAATAATATTTCACAAAATCTCAGGGTGTTACAGGGATATTTTATAAGTAGGATTAAACAAGATGTGATGAATCAATAAATATCCAACTTAAAGAAAAAACATACACTAATAGAAGAAGCAGATACATAAAGGGTCATCTTGGCTGATGCGACAGAGATACAAAACTAAAACTAAGACCCATACTAGTCTTTGTTTGATCTTTATATCACTATCCATCCTCAAACCACCATCACGCCTAGGAAATCAATGCTAAACCAGAACTTGAACTTGAAACTAAATATAATGATAGGTTTGAGCACAAATCTTAGTAAGTATGCTAAGAGAAACCATGCCCCATGTATTACATTTAAATAAAAGACCCATTTCCTACTATTTTTAAGTAGAGTTTACAAAACATAGGTTTTTCGATTTAAGATTTAAAACCAATAAAAAAATTACCTTGTTCCTTGAAAATAATTTAATTTAAAATATAAAGTTTAAAACATTTCTAAAATGAATTTCCTTTTAAAACAACCATGTGTAAACATTATAAAATAGAGTTCTAAAACCTTTCCAAACTATTCAATCATTTATTTAAAAGGAAAACACTGGTTCTTTGTAAAAAGACAAAGAAAATGTGTTAATAATGATGATAATAACATCAACAGTAATAGTAACTATACAGTAAAATAAAAGAAACATAATTAGTAACCCAATATCACAGAAATAAAGGCAATATAATCTAGATAATTAAAGCAAGAATTAGTGATCATGGTAATACCTATGAGATGAGGGAAAATTCTATAAGATACTAAACATGATTTGTCTTATTAGCCTGCCTAATGAAATCAAATGACTCTAATGCTTGGTTTTACCCTATCCAACCTAAATGATGAGAAAACTCCATAAGCAGAGAAAATACTATCAGGAGACACTAACCAGAGCAAGATTCTAAGCATGTACAACATGTATTCACTAAAGTTACACTAGCTACTCTTTGTTTTCTATGATATATAAAATTTAGGTGATCCAATTGATAATATCAAATAAAAATATTAATATAAATACATATGTAGTTACATGAAATTGGAAATTTAAAAAAGGCCTCACCCTTGAACAACCCTCTTAGAAATAGACCCTTAGTCACAAAGTCATCAATATAATAAATTTGTATTATATTAAGGACACCATTATTCATTTCAAAATAAGATATTATATAAGAATATTCAAAGGGTATTTTCATTAAGAAAAAACTATTTCAAAGTTACAACCAAACCTTTCAAACATTCTTTATAAACCAAGCTATAAATCCCTTTTTAAAGAGCCAATCACACCATAAAAATTCAATGAAACATTAGAAATCACTTTTGAAACCCAAAACGCCTCTTAGAATACCAAAACTCATCAATAAAGTTCATTAGAGTATTTTATAAAACATCTAGTGTGCATGGTTAATTAAAAAAATCAACTTTGAAAACAAAGGAGAAAACATCACATTCCACGAAAATCAAGTGAAATCCTAGTTTTTACTCCAAATAAACCTCAAAAACACTTAATATTATCATTTAAAATCCAAAACATATGTTTGAATAAGAAATAAATCATGGTTATATAATTTAAAGTCTAATACAAGGGGAAACCTACCTCAAATTTTTACTTTCATAAAGTGAGATTATAATCCACCTTTAAAAGACAAGAATGATCCTTAGGGGGCCAAGAAGAACCCTAAAAACACAAAGCTCTAAATTAAAAATCAATCTAGAGATAACCCTAGGTCATCAGGACCTCATTAAAGAAAGAATAAGAAATAAAGGAGGAAACATGTAAGAGATGAGTTCTAAAGGATATAACCTTGAAGAAAAAACAAGAATCAAAGGGAGGAAGTGTGAAAAAATGACCTGAACACCCTCACAAACTGGTACCCGACCCAACCCATCACATACTTGAAGGGTGTTCCTGATCCCCATGGGCTGGATAATTGCACCTAGGCATCAACAACAACCAGAGGGAATGATTTTTCCTAACATAAATCAGACAACTTGAAATATATATACATAACATAGAGAAATAGTGGAAGATAAAACATGAATAAATATATATTCCATAACTAAAAGAAGACAATAGAAATGATACAACTTGAAAGTATTCAAAAAAATTACAAGTCATGAGTCCAATAACAAAGTAAAAAAAGGAAAAATGAGAAATAGTTACTCCATGTGATAGCGTGGGAAAACTCTCATCATCTCACCACTAGCTACCCAAACATAGCTGACAAAAACCTCATCGCCTCCCTATAGTGCCTTGTCTTTCCCTACATCAAAATACATAACCAGGTCTACACACTGCTGAAGGTTTTCATAGGGTGTGAGCTAAACAAGTTCAATAGGATCCCCTTAGTTTTTTAATAACAAATATTTGTAAAATAATCTGAACATGATCAACTTTAAATAAAAAAGGCATGATAATTTGTGAAATGGTTTTTATATCAAAATCATGGTAAAACATTCCCCTTTTTCCACACTTCCAAATAATTTAGGTTAAATAGTTTCAAAGCACATCACATATATCAACATAGTTCAAATCATGTACCACATATCATATCATATCAAAAATAGTACAAACCAAAAGCATAGGTAACATCATGCCAAAGATCACTACAGGTTAGGCTAGCTAGAACACTCATACCCATGCATTGACAATCACACGCATCAAGTCTAAATACATATGTATCGAATCTAGAGAGCATAGGAACACCCTAGCAAGTGAACCTCCCAACAGAACTAACAAGTCCCTAGAACAACGAGCATAGGGAGTAGAGGGACACCCCATGAGTGAACCCTTCAACAATATAAATGGAAGAGGCTTATTACTACACCTTCCACCTAAGTAACTAAGGCTTATCATGTGCTACATTTTCCAAATAATTTAATCAAACCATGATTTGAAAACCATTTCTTAAATCCATTTCACAATGCTTTAAAAATACCCTTTTCTTTTACCAAAACAATGGTAAACCCATATTTTCTCTAAAATATATTTGCACACACACAAATCAATCAATCATTCATTACATTTTATCTATAAAACAATTTATCAAAACTAGAGAAAACAAGGTTCATCCAACACGGACTAGAGATAGAAACACCTACCTCAACTCGAGTCAAACATAACCACAATAGAATCCACCAAAAAGGAATGAAAAGACAACACTGGGGGGCCTATAACCAATTCCCATATATTAGAATCAATTTAAAAAGTGAAGTAGTTGGAAGCAAAAATAAACGACACTTACTTCAAGGAACTCTCATGCCATGCCACAACCAACAAAAGGTTCCACCTCTAAGATAAGATCGCACAATGGATCTAGAAAGGATGAAGAAGAACATCATCAAAACATCAATAGATCCACAAACATAGTGCAATGGTTCTATCATGATCAATGGAAATGAAGAAGAAGAAATATTTCTTACTTGGAGAGACGTAGTGAAACCATAATGAAGATCAAGCACCAAATGATGTGATATAGAAGTAGAAAAGATCCCCAAAATTAATTGGGATATCTCTTAGGTTTTTGAGATAGAATCATGAATGTCTAATGCAAAAAAAAATATGTGAATCATGGTAAAAACCATTGGCCCCGATCATAAACTAGTTTCACGTCTTATAAAAATTTTACCCTTTGATCCAATTCATGACATTTACCCTATAACTAATTCATGTCGTGTAACTAGATCATGATGTGAATGTTTCTAGTAGGCCGATTCTAAAAAAATAATAGAAAATACCCCAAGTCAACCCAGACCCCAAAGGACATCCTCTTAATCCTTTGAAAAATTTATACCTAGACTCTATTAATTAAAACATATATAAATCCCTAAACTTTATGTCATTTTATCTGATAAAAAATACCTACCCTCAAAAGGCCAAAATGCACCCAAACAAAGAGGGAAACAAAATAAAAGAAGGAAGATATACCTAAAATAGGTGATAGGATGTTACAAACTCCCCACCATAAGACTTTTCGTCCCTAGGAAGTCATGTGGAAGAATGGTGCTCCAAAAAGAGGTGATCTATTGCTCCCTCACTAACGTTACGCACTCCCAAGTCTCATGAGAATTTTATTTGTGTCACTATAACACGCTGATTAACGGGATATAATTTCCATGAAATATTTTCACCTGATATTTAACAATATCCACTTGATACTCTATAGTAGAAATTTCTGACTCTAACTCAATCTCTTACCAAATCAAAACATAAGAGGGATCGGGATGATACTTCCCAAGCTAAGATATATGTAAAACATCATGAATATCTATCAACTAAGCAAGTAATTCCAACTGATAAGCAACTTGCCCAATCTTCTCAGTTACCTCAAATGGTCCAATATATCTCAGAGCCAATTTTCCATGTTTCCTAAACAGATGGTGACCCAACTTACAGGAAACAAAATCACTAATAGAAACTCCAAAGGGAGGTTTTGAAAATATACATATGATTTCTAATAACTTTGATTTGTAACCATATTTCAACGTATATCCAAAATCCTCACTGACATATTCTAAATGAGACTCATTCCCATAGGTGAGGTCTTGCCCATCTCTTCTCAATAAAGAGGTGACCAACATGGGAGACCATACAAAGCCTTGAAGGGTTCCATTCTGATAAACAACTAATAACTTTTGTTATAAGAAAATTCAACCAGTCCCAAATGGATATCTCATGATCCACTAGAATCCAAGATGCAGGTGTGGAGAATACCCTCCAAGATCTAAATAGTATGCTCCATCTAATCATTTTTCTATGGATGGAAATCTTTGCTCGACCTAACCTGAGTCCATATTGCCTCTTGGGTACTCTTTTAGAACTATAAGGTAAATCTAGGATCGTTATCTGAAATATAAGTGTATGGAACCCCATATAACATCATAAAATCCTAAACATATTTTTTACTTATATCTTTAAATTTAGTGGTGTATCTGATCAAAATGAAATGGGAAGACTTAATCAACCAATAAATCACCACCCAAAAATAATTATTCCATTTGGGAGTCCATGGTAATCCAATAACAAAGTCCATGGATATATCATCCCATTTTCAAACTGGCATCGAAAGAGGCTGGCGAAAACTAGAAGGTTTTAGATGTACCGACTTTATCTGTTGGAATGTGTAATAGTGGGAAACATAATCTATAATGTCATTATTTATACCCAGCCACCTAAATCATCATCTCATGTCATAATATATCTTCATAGTGCTTGGATGAATGGCCCACATAGAACTATGATAGTCAAACAAAACTGATATCCTCACAGATGTTGGGATGAAAAATGGATCTCTAATGCATATAATACCATATAAAGAGAGAGACCAACCAAAAATGACCTCCCCACCATAAAGGGTTTCTAAAATTATTCTAAAATCATAACCCTACTACTGACCCCATAGAATAGTCTCGAAGAGAGATGATGATAACTGAATACTAGTTAGAACCATACCTAAAACATCCTCTTCAGCATCCAAATGCAACTAAGTAAAGAGTGTCATAAGGTTAAACTCCTCCTTCGATTCCAAAATAGCTTGTGATGGAACTTTCCTACTAAGAGCATCTACAATGACACCCCCCCCCCTCCCTAGGGTCTAGGAAATGTCAAAATTGAACATCTGAAGGTATTCCACCCACCACCTCTGTCTGAGATTCATGTATTTTTTAGAAAATATATAGCTTTAACTCTTATGGTCAGAAAATACTATGAACCTCTCACCAAAGAGATAGTGTTTCAAACATTTAAGTGCATGCATAAATATGGAAATATCCAAATCATTAGTGGGGTAATTATTCTCGTGCATCTAAAGTTGATGAGAGCCATAGTGCACAACATGATCATCTTATATAAGAATGTAACACAAACCTGCACCAGAAGAATCATAGTACACAACATACCCCTTACCAATCTCAGGTAATATCATAATAGGAGTTGATGACAATAGTTGTTTTAGTTCATCGGAAAAAGACTGTAATTTTGCATCTTATGTGAATTTCTACCGTTTATTAGTAAGATCGGTTAAAAGTGACACCAACTTTGAGAAATACTTGATGAATCATCGATAATATCTAGTAAGACCAAGGAAGATCTGAATCTTAAATATATTTCATGGCTCCTCCCATGATAAGACAGTCTTCACCTTCTTAGGATCAACAGACAAACCATGCTCAGAAATCATGTACCCTAAGAACTTCACTTCTTGAATCCATAAGATAAATTTTGAAATCTTTCCATATAAATTATGACCCCTTAGGATTTTCAAAACAAAATTTAGATAGTTATCATTATCATTATCAAATCTAAAATAAACCAAAATATCATCCATGAACACTACCACAATAGTGTCGAGATACTGTTGGGATATTTTTCTTATCAAATCCATAAAAACCGTAGGAGTGTTATTTAGACCAAAAGGCATCATAAGATATTCATCATGGTTATACCTTCTCCTGAAATCCATCTTTGGTATATTAGACTCCTAAACCCTAATATGATGATAACCCAACCAAAGATCAATCTTTGAAAATAAATTTCCCCTCTTTAAATGATCAAATAAATCATCCATGTGGGGAGAAAGATACTTATTCCTAACAATCACTTGATTAAACTTCTAATAGTCCATACACAATCGAAGTGAATTGTTAGACTTCTTGTAAAAGAGAACTAGGGTTACCCAAGGTGAAATATCGGGGTGAAAAAAACCTTTTTCCATCAAATAATCTAACTAAATATTGATATATTTTAGCTCTGCTGGTGACATATAATAAGAGGGTATCGAGATCATATATGTACCTGACACCAGATCAATCATGAACTATGCATACCTTTCTGAAGGAAGATTAGAGAAGTCATCTGGGAAAATGTTAGGAAAGTCCTGAACAACTATGGGAAGATCAAAAAGAGAAGAAACTTCATCAGGATTAACTGCAACAGTAGATAACAAACTTCTGAGCTCTGGGTGGAAAAGTCATGCATGAATAGACCTTAGATCCCACTCTCCCTGAAACACCTAAGAGATCCCATTGGCAGAATGAAATGACACATGCCGATGATAATAATAAACCTCGGCATGGTGAGTGATAATCCAATCCATCCTGATGATGATATAAAATAGATACAGATTGAGAACAAGGAAATCCTAGACTAACATCATATCAATTATCAATAGAGAATAAGGACACTGAAACTCCTACTCTTTCCTCTTCCTAAGAGGTTTCACTGACTCCATAACAAGGAAAGTAGTTTTGTTGGAAGTTTAAGAACATAAAAAGTGTATAGATATAAATGAGTGGGAGGCACCTGTATCAAATAAAGAAGTCACTATAGAAGATTCAATAAATATGGTACCTCTCACAATCGATGGATCTGCATCAACCTCCATCGGAAACTCATCCATTGTGTGAAGGTACTTCACTCCTAAGGACTGGGGCTAGAACCCTGTAATCTTTGAATCATATAATTATTCCACAGTGAACTTTGGAGCTGATGATCCCTAACCATAAAAAGGAGTAGACATCACCTGACATAACCTCTTCAAATGGTCATAGAGACTAGAACCATTGCACATCTTATCAATTGTGGGACAAGAATATTGGGTGTACCATACCTTTCCACACTAATATCAAGTCAAGGGCATAGTACTGGCTATAACTGATGGTTCAAAGGAAGCTTATTATTGAGAACCACATCCACCAACCCTACAATGATCATGCCACTTCCTCTTCTTCCCATGTGTTCCACTGAAGCTTCCACTGTGTGGAAGAGAAGTGCTAGAAGAGACAACCTTTCATGCCATATCTATCTTTTCCATCATTTCCATGTCTATTGTCTCCACATAAGTAGAAAGATTCAGCATGAATAACTCCGATCTGATATCTCTTTTCAAACTATGCAGGTACTTCTATGCTTTTAACTGGTCATTCTTCAATGCCTCTGGAGAAAAATGAACTAGATCCGCTAACTAATTGGTGTATGCTAACACTGATATCTCTATATACTGTAAACAGATAAACTCTATATAATTTTTCATTATTAGAGGATATGGATAGAATACCTAAAAGAAGAGGGTATTGAAAACCTTCTACTACAAACCAATGTGTCTATCTACCTATACCATATAATCCTACCATCGCTTACTAGGATCCTCGAGTCTGAACATCATGTAATTCACATTGAAATTCTCAGGTGTATCTAGGAAGTTAAAGATCTGGTCAATCTTGTTCGTCCAGTCCTCCACCTCTTGGGGCTCATTCATTCCCTTAATAGATATTGTTTTCTCGCATAATAACTCCCTAGATCGATACCTTTCTCCTACAGCTCTTGGTTGTACCTCAAAAACTGTGTTCTGAGCTTTTGGTAAATTTTTCTAAATAGAATGAACTGTTCACACAATACTCTCTATAAGATTTTGATCCAAAGGTAGATTCCCTTGAGGGGAATCCACTACAACCTCCTATGGAGCCCATGGAAGATGTCTCTGAGACGTATCATTACACACTAAAAATAGAAGAAACGATCAAATGATAGGATAATCACAATTCAGACCAGAGAACCATAAGCAAAAATAGAGATTATGATCAAGAAATCAAAATATGAGATACACGTCCCAACATCTCATGGTAACTTGAGTCCCGTCACAGCCAGAGCTAGTCAGACACTCACCACAATCTACCTCTCAAGTCCCAAAAATCCTATCTCTAGTCTATCAACTTCACAAGACAGGTCATAACCATGCTCTGATACCAAACTATGATGAACCAACCTGGATTCCCTAACAAACCGGTACCTGGCCCGACCCGTCACATACCTGAAGGGCATTCCTGATCCCCACGGAATGGAGACTAGAAAACGGGCATCAAAAACAGTAGAGGAAATGATTTCTCCCAACCTGAAGCAAACAACGTGGCATATATATACATAAATAGAGAAACAACGGAAGACAAAACAAGGATAAGTATATATTCCATAACTAAAATAAGATAATGGAAATTATACAACTCAAAATTAGTCAAGAAAACTCTAAGGTAGGAGTCCAAAAAACAAAGGAAAAACGAAAAATTAGAAACAACTACTCCATGTGATAGTGTGGGAAAACTCCCACCATCTCACCACCAGCTACCTGCACACAGCTGATAAAAACTTATCATCTCTTTACAGTGCCTTGCATTTCCCTACATCAAAATACATAACCATGTCTATGCACCTCCGAAGGGGTGTGCAGGGTGTGAGCTAAATAGGCTCAGTAGGATCCCACCTAGGTGTTCTATAACAAGTCTTTGTACAAAAATCTGAACATGCTCAACTTTAAAGAAAATAAGGATTGATAATCAGTGAAACAATTTTTATATCAAAAGCATAGAAAAACATTCCCCTTTTTCCACAGTTTCAAATAGTCAAGGTAAAACAGTTTAAAATCACATCACATATATCAAAGTAGTTCAGATAATGTACAACATATCATATCAAATCCAAAATAGTTCAAAACAAGGGCATAGGTAACATCACACCAAGGCTCATTACAGGTCAAGCTAGCTAGAACACTCGTACCTAGACATAGAAAATCATGCACATCAAGTCTCTAGACATATACATTGAATCTAATGAGTAGAGGAACAACCAATCAAGTGAACCTACCAATAGGTCTAACAAGTCCCTAGAACAACGACCTTAAGGAGAAAAGGAGCACCCCATGAGTGAAGCCCTATAAAGTATCAACGAATGATGTCTATTACTACACATTCCACCTAAGTACCCAAGGCTTCCCATGTGCTACATTTTCCAAATTATTTCATCAAACCATGCTTTGAAAACTATTTCATAAATCCATTTAACAATGTTTTGAAAATACCTTTTTCTTTTACCAAAACAAGGGGAAAATCATATTTTCTCAAAAACCCGTTTGCACACACACACACAAATCAAAAACTCAATCATGCCTTTTTATTTTAAAAAAAATTATCAAAACCAGAGCAATCAAGGTTCATCCAACACATACTAGAGACGGAACCACCTACCTCAACTCGGGTCACACACGCCAGCAACGAAATCCACCAACAATAAAGGAATGAAAAGACAACACCGGAGGCCCTAAAACCAATTCTCATATCTTAGAATCAATTTAACAAGTTGAGAGGTTGGAAGAAAAGATAAATGACACATACATCAAGGAACTTGCACGCCACACCACAACCAACACAAGGGTCAGCCTTTGGGAGAAGATCGCACAACGGATCTAGAAAGGATCAAGAAGAGCATCACCACAAGATCAACAGATCCACAAACGCAGTGCAACAACACTACTACCCTCAATGGAAATGAAGAATCAGAAAGATTGCTTACCCAGAGAGACGCAGCACAACCACAATGAAGATCAAGCATCGAAGGATTTGATCTAGAAGGAACAAAGATCCCAAAAATCATCTGGGTGAGCTATTAGGTTTCGAGAGAGAAGCCTTCACATCGAATGAAAAAAAAATATGTGCCACGTGGTAAAAACCGCTAGTCCC